>CAXIVR010000009.1:109253297-110453297 GCA_964035755.1 Teleogryllus oceanicus
GCCAATAGCGTCGAAGGGCGCAAAGGCGCGGTGCGCGAAATCTACAGGCCGGACCCGGCAATTATTCATTGCTTTGTGCGTACGTAACGGCGTCGTGTCCTTTTTTCTTTTGGTTTTTCGAGGGGGTGCTGTGTGCTGTAATAAACCCCAATTTAGGCGTTGTTGGGTCCCCAATTGCCGAAACAAAAAAAACATAAAGGGTGGCCCAATTCTTGGTTTTCCCAAACAGATCCAAAGGTAACCGATATTTCATGCTTAGATGGCACCAAAAAATTTTTAATGTACTATTTGGAGATAAATTCTATGCCCAAAAAATAGTACAGAAATAATTTTAAAATAATGTATTATTCCCGGGTTTTTGGTAAACACTTGCAATTTCAAAAACCCAATTTTTTAAGTAGGGCTTTAGTTTTGCTTTTATAATCGCAATTAAAAGTTATAATAGCTATAATAACATTAAGGTGATTTTGATATAACATAGGCTCAAAAATCATTACTAATTTTAAAAGGTTTTTGGGTAAAGGCAATTGGGCCCCGACTGGCATCTTCCCTTTTGGGAAAATTTCTAAAATGTTAAGCTATTTATCATGGAACTTCAGGAAATGTTCCGCACAGGCAAGCATAATGCAGAACCAGTAATTTTTGTGATGTGCCCCTGATTTTCGGAGGGTGCACTCAGGTCTTTTATAGCACCACAACAAGGTTTACGTTTCTATTATTATTTTTTTTTTTATTTTATTATTATTATTATTATTATTATTTTAAAAAAAAACTGAAGGTTAATAAGAAAACTTTTTCTTTTTTAATTTTAAATTAAACACCCTTATTTCTTTGCAGGATCTCTCATTATAAAAACCTTTCCCCGGTTCTTTTTGCTAAATGAAAAAAAAAAACCCTTAACACGGTTAGTCAGAATCTCGGTTTTGTGGGATTTGTGCCGAAAACCAATTAAAACAAAATTTTGTAGTAAGTGAACAAACATAGCGCCTAAACTATGTAAAATTTTTTTCAAATTGAAAAACCTTCAAGTAGAAGGTTTAAAATTTTTTAAAAACCCTTCCTTAGTTTTGGATAATTTTATATGAAGCCTACGAAATGATTAAATTTTTCTAAAAAAATGGCCCCAAATGTTTTGTTTTAATTTCTTGTAAGAACGGGTAAAAATTGAAAAGGGGTGGCAAGGTCCATTTTAAAGTTCTCTGAATTTTAAAAATTTTAAAAAAGTGTTTTTATGTCAACTTCTTACAATTAAATTTGAAGATGGATTTTTCCTTCTAATTAAATTTGATGTGCATAAAGTTCTTCATTTGGGGTTGTGAAGATTTTTTTAAATATTAGTATTTTTTGTGAAATTGTAGGTGAACTTTTGGGAATTTTTAAAAAAATGACAAAGAAGATTATCTAAAAAGGCCCCAAATTTTTTTTTTCTCACAGTACTATTTTATAAACATCCCCAAATAATTAAAGAAAATTTTTCTCAAAACTCAACACTTTTTATTCAAATGAGCTAAAATTTACTCATTTTCAGAATAGCTCAAACCCCTTTTTCTCAAAGGTGTTTAATTTCTTTCTTTAAACTATTTCAACGAATAGTGGTAATGGTACTTTTAATAATATAATGTAATGTTCATTTTAATATTCTTTTTTTTCCCCAAAAAATTGCACAAATTTTTTTTATGTTTTTTTTTTTTAATTCTCATCCAAATTTAAAATTTTGGATTTTTTAAATTTTGTGGAATTTTTTAAATTACTTCAAATGAATTTTTTGAAAACTCAAATAGATTCCAGAAAAAGAGCTTGAATTTTGATTTACAGTAACGTTTAACCCATTTTTTAAAGGTTTAAATTTTCAAAAAAATTGTTTTAAGACAGGTTTTTAGCCTTCTTTAATATTTAAAAATAATATTTCGGTTCTATTTTGGTAATCGAAGAGTTGAAAAAATGGAAAAAAAATGTATTTTGGGCGGCGATAGATGCCAGCTGGAAGGGATGAGGAAGACCATGGGCCCGTTCCTCCAAGGAAATTAAAACAACTTGAGAAGTCGGGCATTTTCTGTAGCCCCAGTTACTATATTTAATTTAGTAAACCAAACTGCAGGACCACTTGTTTGGGGAAAAAATTTAAAATTGAAGTTTTTGGGTTAATTTAATAAATAAAAATGGTTTTTGTGATAATCTTTTGGTTTCTGTTCGTAAATTTTTTATCTCGGGTTTTTTGGCCCCACTATCTGTCTTGTGAACTATGTATAAATTTTTTTAAAGTTTGGCATTTTACCAGGAAGCTTGCTATTTTCTAAACATATTTCTGATGGTTTTTGAGATGTCTGTTGGGTATAATTTGAGAATGATAAGTGCTTTTATTTAGTTATATGTTTTGCAGAAATTGTTAGTCACATAACATGATTGGGAAAGACATAAAAATTTTTTTTTGTAATTAAAAAAACTTTCAATACCTGTATTAAAATTTGGAATTCTGGATATATTACACCGGATTTTTCATCCAATCCATTGAGCAATAGCCCTTTGGACAATATGACCCTTTGATATCGGAAAAGTGAACCTAAGTCCAAAAACCGTTTTGGATTAATGAGTTGAAGGAGAATCATGTAATTTTTTTTTACTTGTTCACCTTGTACTAGGTAGGGGGTAAAAATGTTTCTTGTAATGCGAATTTTAATATTGATTTTTAAAAAACGAAAAAAGCAGATTTTGGACTGTTTGTGCAGATCAATTTTCCCTGTTTATTTATAAAACTTATCAATAATATTCATTTTTTGTCCCTTTAGAAAAATTTTGATAATAGGCTGAAATTTGACGGGTTTTGTTGCGGGAATTCTTTTTAATAATGATGCAATTTTAAAAGGGTAAGGGTTATTATATTTGGCTTGTCTAAATTCATGGCAATATTTAGTCAATGGCAAAGTAAAAAAAAATTTTATGTCTGATTATTGCTACATTTTTTTTGTAAAAATTTTTTTTTATATTGTGTATGACTATTTCAATTTAGAAATAAATATTGTGTTTATAAAATAACTTTTATTTTGCACTCCGGGACAAAATTCCATTCAGTACTTGGGATTAAACTAATATTTTATTTTCCCTAATTGGCGTATTTTAAAAAAATAATGTATTCATTTGACGCCTTTTTGCCCACTTCTTTTTAAATGCCCCGGTGTCATTCGCCCCCTCCATTGGTGAACCCCCTTTCCCCGCGCTATTATAATGGGGGGCTGAGATCCTTTTCCCCCCTCCATGAAAATTAGAAATTTGAATGGCATTGAGTCCGTCTCTATTAGTATACTCTCTGTTTTTAAACATTGATTTTATGGTCAATTTTTGGGAATAAAAAGTTTCTCAAAATTAATTCCTTCAATTTAGACATTACAATTAATGTACCTACCGGATCACACAAAATTCATAAAGGGAATTATAAAATTAAAATAAAACTACTACTGTTTGAAGTTAAAAAAAGATTTAGGATACAGTGCCCACGATGCCAAATTCTTACCATTATACGAAAGGGATCACTGACACAATAAATAATACACTATATGTTTTTTTAAAAAAAGAAAAATAAAATTATTCTTGATTACTTATGCGGGAGTCATTGGGGTTTTATAATCAGTTGATAAAAACAAAATATAATATTTTTTCAACTCTCTTATTTTATTTTACACTTTTTTCCTTTTCAAAAAGAAAAATAAATTTTTCAGGGAAAAGCAATTTTGAAAACCAAAGGGATTGGAATTTTGAAAAAAAGGAATTCTTTCTTTCATTTAAAACGTCATAACGTATCTCGTTTCCTTATTTTTTTTTAAAAAAATACAAAACATTTTAGAAAGTCATAAGGCAGGCTAAAATCATGAAAGATATCGGGATATTTTGAACTCAAATAACAAAACAAATGCAATTGGAATATAAAAAAAAAATACGACCAAATCAACTAGAAACCGTAAGAATTTTTTAAAATTTAACGATAAAAATTTTAACGATCCGGCAACAGTGGCTGTTTCAACCAATATTTTTTGGTTGATGCCGATCCACCCCAGGGTTTTTAAAAAAAATTCAAAAAGACAGTTCACCCTTTTTGACACGATGTTTTTTCCCGAAATTTTTTCCCTTGAAACCCCAAAATAATAGGTAAACAAAAAAATAAATATTCGTCGTTTGATGATTGGATTTTTTGAAAAATTTGTGCGTTTTTATCCCCCGTTAACTCCATATTTAATTCATCTTATGCACTGGAACTGTCCTGATTTTTAAAACAGCAAAATAAGCCTCTTAAAAAAGGCAACAAAATAAAATTTTAAAATTTTCCCCTTTTTCTCTTCTAAAATTTTTTTCAAAATATTAGAGACTTTTTTGTCAATAAAAATTTCCCAAAAACCGGGCGCTCTTGAGATTGCAAAACATGGATTTAAAATAAAAAGCACAATCAGCGAATATTTTCTAAAAAAATTTCCCTTTCCCCCACCTCCACCCCAGGAAATAACCTTCCCCCCGCCTTTTTTCCCCACCGGTTCCCCAAATGGCCTTTTTTTAACCCCGTTCCCCCCTCTCCATTGAAACTTTTTTTTAAATAGCGTGCCCTTGCCCTTTGATGTGAGCCTGATGCGGGGCTCCTGGCCGCGTCAAACCCCCATCGTTTCTATCTAATTTTTTTTTTTCACATTGTTTCATTTCCTTTTTTTGTAATTTTGAAGTCATTCCAAAAAATTTCTTTTTTTAACATTTTCCACTTTATAGCATCTTTAAAAATTTTTTTACATTGTTTTTGTTTTTTCTGTATTCTTTATTAAATTATGTTTCTACACGTTATATATTCCCTTTTTTCTATTTTTTTAAATTGTAATTATATTGAATGATAATAATATTCTGTAGTAGAAAAACTTTTATTTTCAATTTAGATATACTGTTATAATTTTGTAACCTGAAGATCCGAATGGACCGGGAAAATTTTCTGCAAAAAAAAGAGCTTGCAAAAAAAAGCCTCCTTGTTTTTTAAATTTGTTTGTGAATTCATTTTTTCTCCTATCTAATAGAAATCCAATAAATGTTGAGCAACGCTGAACTCTTCACCACTATATTTTTAAAAATTTTTGAATTTACAAATTGCAATGAATGAATTAGAGTGTTTGCATGATTATAATAAATATGGTCACGGATCACGTCTTTTGGGGAATGAAATTGGTTCAGTGAAGGGTGGTTCCCGGTTTTTACGTGGGGGCAGCCCCCTGAGTCCCCCCTAGCTGAAAATCCCGAGAAGTTTTCCGACAGTAACAGTTTAATGATTTAAAAATGCCGCCACGGGGTACTGGAGGAAAAACGGTGTGGGGCAAATGGCGACCTGTGCCCTCTACTCGGACCACTTTCTGGGAACTAAAATTCGACGGTGGCGCCATCTCAATGGACACCATTTCTGGTCCCCTCTCGCTCCCCGCATGACCGTCTTTATCTATGACACCCCCTCCTTTTTTCGTCTGAGGTGCAAGAATCCCCGGGCACAAAACAAAATTTTCCTTATCAGATCTTCATTGATTTTCCCAGTCAGAATCTTCTTGTTGTTTCCGTTCTATTAACCAGTGTAAAATTGAGACGTTACAGGTCAGATTTTAAAAGATAAAGGTGTATCAACTGAAAAAATAAAATATTATATTACATGGTTATTTATTATCATACTAACCCCAAATTTCCCCTCCATATTCTGATAAATTCACTACATTTTATTTACATACTTCATTCTTTATTAATACAAACGGTTCCATTATTTTTGACATTCAAAGTAAAAAATTTAGCATACATTTCTACTTATTGTTTTTTTTGATGACGTTTCGAAACTCATAGCCATCCGGGAAAAACCCTTTAAAAACCTTTTTTTTTTGCAATGAAATAATTTCAACAACATAGTTTAAATTTTAAACCCAAATTTTTTCAACAAATGAATACACCCACTGGAGTTCTATTGTAGTTTATTTCAGAAACTTAATCAAACTTGAAAATTTGTCCTGTAAAAAAGACCATTTTTTTATCGGCCTAGGTTGATGACCCCTTCCTCATAAAGTAAAAAAGTTCGATAAAACACTGAGATTTTTAAAAATTCAATTAAAATTTACAGTTTACTATGAAAAGAAGAAAATAATGTTTAAAATACATGCGTATCTTACAAAAAAATAAAAAAATTTTACTTATTTGTACAAAATCTACAAATTCAGGAAGAACTTTAAATTACTTTTTTCCCCTTTATTTTTTTAATAAAAAATGTAATTGCTTAATTTAATTACAACTTTTAAAATTCTCATCAAAAATTCCCATTCCAAAATACCCACATTTGAAATCCAATAGCTTTTAATGATTATCCTCCAAAAATTATTGAAAAATTTTTAAAAAAGACTTTTTCTTTTTTTTATTTATTTTTTTTAGAAAAAACAGTTAAAAAACCTATGACGTGCTATGGGAAAATGAATTGGGGACATTTTAAAAATTTTGGGACCCCTACACTAAGTCATAAATTTAAAATTTTTGAATTTTAAAAGGGGAGAAAAAAAAAAAAAACCCCCATGTAGAAAAATTTTTTTTTCAAGATAAATAAGCAAAATTTGAATTTTAAAAGGGGAAAAAAAAAACTCCATTAAAAAAATTTTTCAAGGATAAATAAGCAAAAAATTTTTGGGTCATTCTTCCTGCCGCGACAACATGGAAACGATAATTTGAATAATTTATTTCCCACTGAATTCTAGAAGATTTCCGAAAATAAAATTCATTTATGTCAAAAAAAACAAGGGGCCAACTTGCATTTGCTCAATGGTTTGGGAAACAAACAAAAACCTGATCAAATTTCATTGCCCGGGCTGTATCAATAGTTTTTTGGGTTGTTTATACTCTTTATACAGCCCAAATGGTAATAATGCATTATGTATCATTGTTAAAATTAATTTCTTTTCCCTTTTTTGATGCTCAGTATAGTCTCTAATTGTATAGAAACAGTTATCCGAAACGATTTCACTAGGATTTAAACTTTCTATTGAATTTAACGTTTAATGTCATCTGGCAAAGTAAAAAATAATGTACAGGTATGGTATGAATTTTTTTGTAATGACTGTTGATCCTGTCACCTGATGAATATATTTCTACTCGAGTGTTAAAAGTAATTTAGCTTTTCTGAAAATTATTCCCCCCTTTGAGCGTCATTTTTACAAAAAAACCACTGATTCGTAAATAAAAAAAAACTTTGATGGAGAATTCCCTGATTAATGAAGAGAGGCTTACATGAATCACGTGGGTGAGATTTGTTTATTATCCGTACAATTGTTTTGTAATCAAAAAGCCCGGGGTATAAGATGTATTTCCCAGAATTTTTGCATGTCCAGGCGGAATGAACTTTGGGCAAGTATACAACAAAACGTGGGTGACTAAATTTGCAAAAAAAGGGAAATAATAAATTTTTTTGTTCTTTTTAAAATGGACTTCCCTTTTGGTTGCTGAAAGGACCTAAAATTTTTTTTAAATCGTAATAGTTCTTTTTAATTTTAAAAATTTTTTTTTGAAATGGAAAACTGCATTAAAAAATTTTCGTTCTTTACTATTAATTTTTTTTTAAAAATTTCTTACAACATTCTACAATTTCAAAATCTGAATTAAAAACTTGTTTTTTTTATACCCCAAAAATTTGTACATTAAAAAACAATTTCCCCTGGACAAAATTATAGAAAAAAAAGATTAAAAAAAAATAAAACTTATAAGAATAAAAATTTTTAAAAAAAAAATGGAAAAAAAGAATCTTTAAAAAATTAATTGCCCTTAAATTTATATTGGCCAGACACCAAGAAAACGTGATAGATTATCAGAACATCAAAGAAACATTAAGAACCTTTTCAAAACCTAAAATCGGTCTCGAGACATCCAATTAAACAGGACATAAAATGGATTTTGGCCCATAAAAAGGAAAGATGGGATTGATCAGAAACATTAAAAAAGAAAAAAATGCTTTTAAAACTATGATAAAACCCCTCCTTCCCCAAATTTGGGACAACTTGTTTTTCCAAATTTAACAATAAAAATAAAAAGTTATGCTTCCTCATTGTTTTTTCCTTGTCTTTAATATTACAGGGTTTTGGGTTTTTAAACGAAACAAGGAACACGAGCAAGTACGCTTAAATATTAATAATGTTATAATGTAAATATCGAGAAGAAAGATTCAACTGTAATTTAAAAGGTAACCTTCTGTCAAGTTTTATTTAAAATTTTAAAAATTATGTACAAAAAATTTTTAAAAAATGAAAAATTAAAAAACAGGTCGGAAGAGGGCTAAAATATAGGAAACGTCATCAAAAATAATATATGTAACAATATCGCTAACTAAATTTACTCTTGACCTAAAAATAAGTAGAATTTTTTGTTTTAATAATTGATAACATTCTTGAAGAGAAAGAAAAGTTCATATTTTAGCCCTTAAAAATCCGCTCCTGTTTTCCCCCTTTCCCGTCTTCCTGAATCTTTGATAAAAGTGTTTTTCCCTAATGATATCATTGATAAAAAACAGATCTTCAAATAAGATTATTTCAAATTTTAAACATTTGAATAGTTTTTGTAAAATAATTCTGTTAAAAAAAACAGTTCTTAAAAAAAGGTCTTTTTACATTTTGTAAAAGATCAGTTTTTTTAGCGTAATTTTTCATTTTTATTTGCAAATCCAATTACCGGGCTCTGTGTGCTGGTCCCCCGATATGAACTCGCAACGCCGCTTGCCCCCACAACGTCTTGACATTTGCTTTTAAAATTGTTTTCGCACTTAATGTTCTACGATTTGTAACGATTTTGAAGGTGGTGATTGGGATACGCCCCAATTTGCAATATAAAAATTTAAAACCGTTAATGACGGGGGGAAAGAAAACGGTAAAATAACTGTTGTGGCACCACTTTGTTTAAACAACGAAAGACATTCATTGTATCAAATAAACGTCAACACATTGAAAAAAATTTTTCTTTCTTTAACGAAACAATTCTTAATAAACACATGACGCCCGGGGACATTTTCCCCTCCGCGGCCACAGACGAATTCATTTCCGGTTGCGCCAATTGACATCCTGGATGGGTAAGGGATACTCTGGGGGCTGTGCATTGTTTCGGAGAATTTTTAGAGCTTCGAAAATGGACAAAAATGCATATATGTATTGCGTAAATGTATCACAGATTTCAGTTCAATATTTCTAAAAAAAAAAAAAAAAAAAAATGCAGATTATAAAATTTTTTAAAGGCTAGACCCTATTAAATTTGATGTTATAGTTTTAAAAATTTAAAACCACAAATATTTTCGGTAAGTTAATCCAGAGTAATTTGTTAAAAAAAAACTAAACCGTTGTTTTCCCAAATAGGGCATTCAAATTTTTCAAATACGCGATTTTTTTAACCATATCAGAATTCAGCTCCCCCTTTTAAAAGCTGATTTTATTTCACAAATATTTTGCTAATTTTCAATGGAAGAAGTCATTTTTTCCCAATTTTATGGATAAATAGCTAGTATAAATCGATAAAAATACATTTTAAACTCAAAAAATGAATACTTTTTGAACACTACACCTTTTTTCCCCTCGGGAAAAACCCTCATTGTCCTCTGGAAAAAACCGGGTAGCGGTTTGATAAAGAAACACCTTACAACCTAACGACTTTGGGCGGGTTGCGGGTTGTTCAGGCGGGGGCCCAAAATTTTTTTATTTTAACGTGGGGTTTGTAGTGTGGGAGTTGTTTTCTGGATGCTCTGAACAGTGGTTTCTGTTGGTTTCCTAAATTTCGGAAAATGCGGGAGAAAACCCCAACATGCAAGCCATGGCCCCCCTCCTTTCACATTCACCCGGGGGCCAGCTCTGCTCTTTCCCCCCCATCCATGGCCTTTTTAAAAAGATGGTTTTTTTTTCGTCATGGCTCTAACTTCAAAAAATTTTCCGGAGATACTGAAAGCAGCAACAAACGCATTTTCCCTGAGACAAATTTCAAAACCCCCATAAGACAGTGATAATGCATCAAAAAAATTTTTCTATTTAAAATAATTGTTTTTAAGAAACATTTAATTTTACGTTCCTAATGTTCATTCAAAGCAAAAATTTCCCTTATTTGCATATTTTTTAATTTTCTTTTAAAAAATTTTTCACGGTTTCACATGGGAAAACGCGGGCGCGTGGGGTAGGAAAAGTTTCTGTCGTCTCGGTTACTCCTGGGTCGTCGCGCGGGGGGTGCGGGGAGAAGGTGTTTGTCCTGGTTGCCGGGGCAGGCCAAGTAATCGTGTTTTTTTAGTGATTTTCATCTTTTGGGGATGGAACGATACTTTTTTTCTTCTTTTTTCGTAACCCTTTAAATATTAAGTATTTGACTACATTTGTGAATGCAACTCACTGTTTGAGTTTAATTCATATTCAGATGTTTAAAACATTACATTCTATTTTCTTATTGCAACTTGGGGTTATTAAATTATTCTGGATTTGGTTACGGATTACAAATATAATTTGTTTATGTTTTAAAAAAGTAAGCTGAGCAATATCAACAGTTTTTTTAGAATCTTAGAAAAATAAAATTACAGATATGATTAATACTATGACGGAAGAATGACATCAAATTATTTTCACTGAAGTTGGTTTTCTTTTGAAAGAACGTTTTTTTCATTTTACTAATGTTTTGTATAGTATTGGGTGTTAAAATCGCAAATTTTTAAGGACAAATTTTCCTAAAATTTAAAAGATGTTCGTATTAGGATAATGGAAAAATCTATTTTATGATCTCGTGTAAGTGCGAAGTAATTTAATGTTTCTGTTTTCTTTCCCCCGCTTTTGTTAGCGTTGCTGTTTCTGCAAGGTTTGTTTAACAACAAATGAATGAAATTAATATTTCTAAAAATTCCCAGGAAATTTAGGCATTTCTCACATTAGGGTTTGTAAATTGAACGTGTACAACTTACAAACGGGTTAAAAATTACATTATTGATTTTTTGTTCATTTAAAATTATAGAAGTTAGTAACGGATGTTCGACGAATGTTCAGTGAAGGTGGAAAAGAATAGCGGTGGATAGAAAAAGTGAGTGTCGGGGCCCCCTTTTTCCCGGGTTTCCCTTTTGGGGTAGATATTTTACTCAATATTTCAATATAAACAAAATACTCTTATGATCAATTTTATTTAACTATAAGAATGAATTTTGTTTCTAAATCAAAATTTTCATCCCTAAAGATCTTCATCAACAGTTTTCACCTAGTACTGACAGATCGCGTGACCATGGAATGAAAAATTAGGCAGAAGTTGAGGCTATTACACTAATAAAAGAGCTGAATTATAAAAAGTAAAATAAGCATGTTTTTTTTTATTTACATGACTTAATAATGGCCAGGATTTCCCAATCTGAGTGGGCGAAAAGTCTTTTTAAATTAAAAACACCGGTTTTCCTTTAGTTGGGTTTCTGCTCAGGCTTCTTGTCCCGAAGTTTCTGTAGAAGATTCCCCTTCATTCCTGCTCAGCCGGCGGCGCTGCTGAATTCGTTTATACGCTCCGTGAAGCAACGAAGGTTGCGTTTGGTCGCGGGTTCCTGGTTAGGTGACCGTCTAGGAACCCGGGGTCTAACGGGGGGAGCCCCCGGCCGAAGGATAAAAAGGGACTGACTGTAAAAAATTAGTAATTATTCATTATAATTACACAATAACGGAGGATTATCCCGAAAAAGCGCTCAACGCCCGACAAAGGGTTAAAAGACCCTTGCATCAACAATGCAAATTTGCTTCTTCTAAGTTTCGTTGGTTTGATCAAAGACCTGGTCCCAAGTGGAAACTATCCCATGAGCGAAATTGATGGAAGATATGTTTCATAACAAATTTGGGGAAGCAAAAATTCCTCTCAATGTCACACAGTACAGTGAAATAATGAAAATTTTTTTAAAATTTTGTAATGCTTGTTTTCTCTCTCTTTTTTTTCTTTAAATTATTTGAGCAATGGTAAGATAAACCAAAAATTGATTGCTCAAAAGTCAAGTTTGGTTTTCTCCCCTTTGTATTATTTCGAGGGGAATAATTAACAGAATAAATGATTGGCTATTTCTGTTTCAATGTTTTGCATAATTTTTTTATCATAATATTGTTTTGATCAGATTATTGTGAGTACATCCCAAAATAATAAAGATAAAAAGAAATTACAGCATCATATATTTAAGCAGAATTATTTAACCCTTAAAAAAAAGGGAAAAAATTTCAAAAATTTAATGGAAGGGCTTTTGTAATTTTCCGTTTACACTCAAAAGAAAGAATATTTTGGGAAGACATGAAGCCCATTCAAATGCATTTTTGTTCAGGAGTCAAACAATTAAACAAACATATAGTGCTATAGAGTCAAGGGTTTTATTGCAAATACTAATGCTACCTGTACCAGGCTAATTTATCATTTCTCCTAACCAATTTCAATTTCATTTTCCCCTGACTGGGTGAGATACTGTAGGGTTAAGTACAGGGCCCCCTTCACCAAAAGGAAATCCCAAAATATTTTTCTTGTGGGAATCCCCTCTGAATTTCTTGTACATTTTATGTCAATTTCATTGAGGTGCTGACCTATCAAAATTCTGCTTTATTGTGGGGGTTTTACTGGGTTTTTTGAACAATTACTGCTACTATATCTAGCATTATGAAAATGTATATGAATCATTTTCGTAAATTAATCATCTAATAATCAAAAAATATAAACACAAGCAGAAGTCAAAAAACTTAAAAAACAAACTCTAAATAGTAATGTTATGAAGATATAAAAATATATAAACTCTCAAATATCATTTTCTCATAGGGGTGATACCTAAATGATTCATTTGGAATATTAATTGAATTAACCTTTTCATTCAGATTACATAAATCAGTATATCCATTTCATTTCACTTAGCTGAATATCTGTAATATCGAAGGGAATGTTTTGGGGAGAATCTATTTTTGTCCATAATGCCCAGAAGAATGTAAGATCTCTTTCCGGAATTTTCCCAATTTGAATGAAGGCGTACCCCGGGGGTTTTCCACTGCCTTCCTCCCGACCCTCCCGGGGGCCCAACTTTGGATTATTATAATTTTTCAAAATTCTCCCCTTTGAAACGTAGATGTCCTTCAAAATGCATATTGATTCTTGAAATTTGGGGTACCAACGAAATTTTGAAAACAATTTCCCGTTTTCCAAATTTTTAAAAATTTTAGGTCAGATCTATTTGTCCATAGAGCCCATGTTAAACGACAAAATTTTTAAAGGGCTCATTACGGAAAAAATAGACGGGAAAAATTTCAAACTCTGGGGCATAATCAACCTAAAAATCTTTTGATTAAAACAAATAAACCTTTAAAAACACGATCTCGCTCTAACCACCTTATTATATCCTTTAATATTCCTTTTAAAAAATTTTAGAGAACAAATTTTTTTTAATTTTTTTTTTCATAAAATTAAATTTAATCTCTCTGTTTTTAGCAACGAAATTTCGAGTGCATTTGCCCCCCCTCTTTTCCCCTGGGGCCTTGGTAAGAAAAAAATGGATAATTCAGTTTTTAAATTTAGAAAAATCTTCTAACAAAGAGCCGAAACAAATTTTGGAATTTCGATAACGAAAAATCAAAAATGTCCGTCTTTTAACAAACCCAGCGGGTTTAAACGTTAACTTTCCAAATTGATTTTTCAATTATATTGGGGGTGCGGTCGCTTGAATTTGAAACTGATATTTTAATTTTTGGGAGCATTCAGAAACCCTGACATTTAAAAAAAACCTATCGTTTTTTATTAAATTTTTTTTATTTAAAAATGTTTTAAAAAAACTCATTTTTTTAAAAACCCATTTTTTGGGAAAAATTGAAAAAAACAAATTTTTGCTTTCTAAAATACAAGTATGACGATAATTTTTTTTTGATGAAAAGTGTTAATCAAAAAAAAATTTTCAAAATTCATTCATTTTTAAACTATATTTTTTCAAATAAAGGAATGATTATTTTTAAACAATGTTTTCTTTAAAAACTGCACAACAGGTTTTTATTAAATTAAAAACTTAAAAGCAAGAACGCTTAAGAGAATGGTGCTTGCATTTCGTTGAAATGCCTGATTTTTTGAAAATGTAAAATTTTTTAAAAATTTACTCTTACCTAAATTGTGAAGATACGTTTAAATTAAAAAATTTTCAGGAAAACTGATCTAATAAGTCATGATGAATGTTTTAAAAAAAAGAGAATTTTTGTGTTTTTCCAATTTTTTTTAAAATCTACCCCCCGTTTTCGTTATTCTGGGTGTTAGAGAGGGTGTTTGTTAAGTTAAAATGTTTTATTTTATTCCCCGTTCTTTCTAACTTTCGACCTTAATATACATTTCAGATTAATCTTTTAAAAATTTTTCAAAAAAGTTTTAAAAATGGGGAAAAAATTTTTCCCCTTTTAAATTCTTAAAATCAAAATGAAATTCCGCGTCGCCTTTTCGAATTTTAGAATGACTCTCATTGTTTGCAGGGGTTTTGCCGAAAGTCAAACCGCGCCCACGGCTACTTGCCTGCCGGGCCTTCCTCTGCAATTCCCCCCAGTGAAAAAATGGGGCGCCGCTTTTGAGTAGCGGCTTCGCGTCGTTACAGTTTGGAGTTTCTTTAATAAAAAAACCGAATTTACCATAACTTTTAATGGTTATTTTCTTTCAAAATTTTCCTTTACGTAAAATTTTTTCTAAGTGAAAGGAATATTTTGGGGGATTCTTTTAAAATTTTTTTTTTTTGTTATTAAATCATCCAGTTATTTTTTTATTTAGCAATAATGTGAAATAAATTAAGCCTCAATCTTAACCCATTCCCCTTTGGGCGGTCGCTCTTTTATGATAAAGAATAAAACACGTTAAACCTTTAGTCCGAACGTGAAAACCTAGCTTTTTATCCTCAAATAAAAGATTACAAAAAAAAGATTATTTTTATTCAATTTTTTTTACCCCCAACTGGTGAAATCAGTTTTTATTTTTTTAAAGGGTAAGGTGGTTAGAGCGAGATAGTGTTTTGTTTAAATGCCTTTTTTTTTGTACTAATCGAAAAATGGAGGTTAGTCTATGTTTGGGAAAAATTAAACTGTTTCCCTCTGTTTTTTGGGAAATGGACCGAAAAAATTTTCGTTTTAACATGGGGTCTTTTGGGGCCATGAGCCGCCAAAAATTTTTTTTGTGGAAAAACTAGCTGTTTAAAAAGTTTTAAAAATCTTCTTTTGGTAGCTAGCATCTTGAAGAATAAACGTTTGAATGACATCGTCTCAAAGGGAAATACCAAAAATTTGCCTAAAAAACTCCAAAGAGACATTGGGCTTTTAAGGGGCGGGGCCGGGAACTCTCGGAACTCTGGCGTAACCCCTTTATTTAAAACAGTGACTTCCTTTTGGCAAAAGTTCTTACATTCCCTGGGGCTTCTAATTAAAAGATCTCACTCCTGGAAAAAATTGCCTTTGTATATAATCAGATATTTAAATTTAGATGGATAAAAACCCTTTGTCTTTCTGAATGAAAATGAGATTTTCCTACAAGAAGAAAAATTTGGGAAATTTGGATATGGGTTTAAAATCCCCGGGTTTGTAAAAAAATCAAAACATTGAAACAAATTGTATTACTAAAAAATTAAAAAATAAAAAAACAATAAAATTATATCATTACTTTTTTAAAATCTTTTGAACTAACAATTTTTATTTCCTGCCTCTGGGAAATAACCAATTCAGCTACCATCTTTTAAGAACTTTATTTTTGAAGTACCCAATTCTCCGGCCTTTTTAAAAAATATTTGAACTCTCAATTCAGTTCTTGAAATTTGCTGAACAACTTCTTATTTTCCACGTTTAAAAAAATTTCATTTCGACCACTGAGCGTTGATTCGAAAATGCCTCTTTTGCATTTTGGTGGAATCCAAAAAAAAATTGTGCAATCTTAAAATTCTGACATTGATTCCCCCGCTTGGGTTATAAAAAAAATTAAACTCTTTCAACTGCATTGATTGAAAAGGTTTACGCCTTTTTCCAAAAAAATTTTTAAATTGATATTTGTCAAATAACTTTGAATCGTTTATCACAATATGCTTGCATTTTTTAAAAACACTACCCTTTCTTAAAAACTCATTTGGTAGGTTCTTGAGAAATCAATCCCTTTTAAAATATTTAACTCGACAACGCTGATCCATTTCTCAAAACCTCTATTGCCTCTTTATAAAACTCAGGGTTTTTCTAAAAAATAACACGCAACCCTTGCCTCATCTCAATTTTAAAACTGAGTTTTTATTTCGGGAAAGAACTTTGTTTCTTCGTTCACTCAGTAACGAATTCATAACATTTCAAAAATTGGAAATGTAAATTTCCCCTTTTTTCCCTCTCAAAATCTTGTTAAAAAATGTATCGGGAAAAACGAACAAACGATAACATTCACAAAGTCTGAAGAAAAAGCCATAATTTCGGGGGATCATTTTTCGATAAAAAATAGTCTTGTGGTCAAACACTTAAGATTGATAACAGGGAAATTAACACTGGTCTTGCTTGTACAAAAATTCCCAAACTCCCTATCAAAAAAAAAACCTTCAATATTTATCCGAAAAGTATAGATACAAAATAAATTTTACAGTTTAAAAAATTCAATTTCAAATAGATCAAATTGATCCGAAACCCTGATGAGTTGAGTAGTGATCACACGGATTATATGGAAAAACCCAGGCCTTTAAAATCAAGATCGTCTGTTGAGTTAATGCTAGTGCTAAGAGTGGACTATACCCTTCTTTGTTTTATCATTGTTAACTAGTGGTGCCCCGAAAACACAGACTTTCCGATTTTTTTTTCAAATTTCCCGGCTTTAAGGGGTTGTCATCCTCTTTCCATCCTTTTTTGCCCCCAAATACATTTTTTGACATTTTCTTAACTTTTGGTTTTTAAAAACTAGAACCTAAATTATAAAATTTTATTTAAAGACGTTAACGTCGTCCCAAATAGAAATTTTCATTGAAAAATTTCGCCTTATTAAAAAAAAAGGCGTTATTATTCTTAAAAGGGGAAAATTTGGGAATTCTTTTTTACATGAATCTTTGGTTTTTTCCAAAAATTTATTTAATCATGTAAGTACTTTTCTAACAAAAACAAAACTATCAAAAAGATGGAAATATTAATGGTTGAGTTTTTAAAAAAAATTTTTTTATTTTTTTAAAAAGAAAAATTCCAAAAATGAACTTTCGTCATATTGAACAGTGCAACTAGACTTTTATTGGGAAAAATTTGGACCCTTTTGAAGACAATGGCGGGGGCGTTTTTTGAAAATGAATTTGATTTTTTTACCGAAAAACCCTTGAGTTTTGAGAATTTATTTGAAAAATTTATAGCACATTTCTTTAAAAATAATAAAGGAAGAAATCCCTTTAGTGAAAATATTTCCACGTGAGAGACAGGTAAAAAAAAAATTTGTTTAATTTCGAAAAAAGAAAGAATGGGGCAATATGTCTTTATGTCATGAGATAGGGTGCATTTTGGGACTTCCGTACCAGAAATTTAAAGAAAAATCTGGAGCCTTTTTTTTGGAAAATCTTGTTTTATTTTTTAAAGTTAAATATTGATTTAATATTACGAAATTACTAAAATTTTCAAAAAAAATAGACCTCAATGAGAATTTTATGGATAACAAAATTTTATTTGGAAAAAAAAAAATTTGGGGAAAACGTCGGAAAAAATTTTTTCAATTTTGAAAACTCAGAGTTAACCTAATCGGACCTACCATTATTTATTCTGTTCTTGCAAAAAATTTAAAGAAAAAATTTGGAGCCGATTTTGAAATATGGAAATTCCGGGGCTTCATTAAAAAACCCCCAAAATTTAAAACTTTAACTAGAGCTAGTGGACAGGGTTTTTTAATTTGGAAAGATCGTGCGTTGGTTAAGACGCTATAGTGTTTTAACGGACGGACGGACGGACGACTGCTTGTTCTGTATCAGGCGGCCCCAAAACGTTCATTCCATTGAAATCTTTAAATCAGATTTCCAGAAATCTCTTTTCTATACTACGTTTTTACTCCGTATAATACGTTTATGTACGGGAAATCTAGAATCTACAGAAAGGCACAGACCCAATTTCCTTTTTTTGGACTGGTACTGACAGTCTTTCCCCCCCTTTCCCTCCCTTCACCTCCCAAAAAACATTTTTGAAATTTTTCAACCTCAATTTAAGTAGTAGATCAAATATTAAATTATGATATTGGTATGAATATTAAAATTAAAACTTTCCCCAAATACAATTTCATTAAAAAAAATTGAGCAGTTTTTTAAAAAAATGGCGTTAAGCTTAAAGCATAAACCCCTGGGGTTTCTGTAAATGGAAATTAGAACCTCCCTTTTCCCAAACGGCGTACCGTATAATGTTCCCATGGCTGCGCCACTCCGTATCTACTTGTGGCTGCTATTTGGGAAAAAAAACTATTGTTGACAATGACAACGCCTTAATCATTCCCAAATTTTCAAATTCAACTACACCTCACCACTGAATCAATATTTCCTTAAATTTTTCTGCGTAACGCATGTTAACAAACCAAATTCTTTCTGTTTTCCCTATATACGTGTTTTCGTAGTATAGGATTTATATAATCTGCGAAAAAAAGGCGCATTTTTGGCGAAAAAAAAATTCCCCGCTCTGGTGACGAAAACGAAACAAAACCCAAATTTAAATTAAGAAAAAATCCTTTAACCGTGGGTTAGAGAATCCCCGTTTGTGGATCCGATGCGAAAAACCAATTGGAAACAAAACGTCCGTCTTTTCTTACAACTCTAGGCTAAACCATCAAATTTTTTTTCCCAAAATGAAAAACCCCCGTCGTTTTTTCCGAGCTGAAGCTATGCGATTTTGAAAAAAATTCATTAATTTTTTGGGGCTTTACTTGAAGCCTTCCCGGGCATTTTCAAAAATTTTTTCAATAACGGGCCCCAAAATTTTTTCTTTAATTTTCTTGTAATATTAAAATAAAATACTATAAAGGGAAATTGATCCATTTTAAGTTAATCCAATTTTTTTAAAATTGCAAAAAGTATGAATTTTTTAGTCTTTCAACTACAAAATTAAAGATAGAAATTTTTTCTTCAAATGAAATTTGTTTCTCATAATTAGTTCTTTTTTAAAAAGGTCATGCAATTTTTTTGGGTTTTTGTTGAATTTCCCCAAATGGATTCAATATTTGCAATTTAAAAATTTAATACAAACAAGATTTTCCAAAAAACCGCTCCAAATTTTTTTTTTAAATTGGAGTAATGCCAAATCACCCTATCGATGCAAAACGGGTATTCTCTATTTTTTGCCCCCAAAAATTTCACATATTAATTTTTAAAAATCTCACCCCAAAATGCACTGTTGAATGGTTTTTATACATTTTGGGGTATACATTTTTAACTTTGGGTAGAAGTTTTCAAAGCTTTAGAGGAAATTTTTTTGAAAAAATTTAATAGATTCCTGTGAAAAAGGCTTAATTTCAAAAAACGTAACGCAACGCCATTTTAACAACGCTCAAATTTTCAATGAAAAAAGTTATTTAGGGCAAGATTTTATCCCTTTTTTAAAAGTCTGAAATAATATTTGAACTATTTGGGAATGAAAAATTGGGAAAATCAAAAGGTATTTTTTGCGGCAAAAATGGCACTGGAAGAATGGAGCAAAAACCCAAAACCAGTCCCCAAAGGAAAAAGAAAATTTCAAGGAAATTTCATTCTGTAGCACCCTAGTTCTTCATATTTTGGGATGCGAAGTGTACATTTCTTAATTTTTTTTAAAACAAAAAAAACATTTGATAGAGGGCGACAAAAACAGAGACAAAAAAAAAATAAATTTTAAAGGGCAAAACTCATTAGGTATTTGGGGAAAAGAACTCTAATGCAAAAACCAAAAAATGCCTATGAAGGAAAATATGGAGTATGAATAATTTGTTAAAAGGGGCGGAATCAAAAACCAAATTCTTTCCCCGTTTTTAATGGATCTTTTTTAAAAAAGGGAAGTTTGAACATTTGACATCGCTTTAAATTTTTCATTGCCGAAAAAAACCCCCGACATCATGCCCGATTTGAACGCGTTCCCTTTGGAAGCCTTGCATGGTTTCCACCAAAACCCGACTACGCCCCATTTCCGTGAATTACTCAATTAAGTCAAGAACTTTGTCTTAAACCCATTTTTTCCCATTTGCAATTTAAAAAATAAAAAAATTACCCCTTTGAGACAATAAAAAAACAAAGAAATCTACGCGGGACTTATAAAATAGTTATGAATTCTACTTAAGAATATTTCAGTCAGTGACTATTAATTTTTGCTCAGCAGGCGCTTTGGTCTAGCTGACGCTCAACCCTTATCACTCTGCCTAAGGTGAGATTATTAGGACAAGTGATAACGTTGGGCTAAAAGACAAGTTTCGACTGGTCCGATATCAGAATTCATTTGCTGCAAGTAATACTTTAGAATCTGAAGAAAGTAGTATCTAATGCGACATATAGATGGCGCAGGAAACAATGAGAACTTAGGTGCAAGTTGGCTTCTCTTAGAAAAAAGAAGGAGGCTTTGTAACGAGACCGAAAGTAAAATATGTAATAAAAACCCCTGATTGTACAAAACACGACAACAGGTTTTTCGACTTAAAGGATGTTCTATTTAAAATCAAGAAATACTACATTTAGGCGACGAGGAAATGCAGTCAAATTTCAAATTTGAAGAGGTGGAAAAAGTAAGTGAAACGACATCTTTTTGTGAATATAATAAGAGAAAATGGCAGGACTGTTCAGGGAAGTACCGGAATTGATATTAGTGAAGTGAATATTTTTCTCGCTGGGAAAGATGGTTCAGGCGTTTGAACTTTGTATGGTTGCGAAAATATTACCGCTTCAACGAAAGAAAGCGATGCTGTTACATTACGGCGGAATGAGGCTAAGATATTTTTTTCGCAATCAGGAAACTGACATGATTCCATGAAGGTGATGCATATATTATAGCGAAACGGCCCTGAACACATTGTAAACCCAAAGCAACCCGTCATATGAGAGACATGTTTTTCGGAATATGACTCAAGCAGAAGGCGAAAGCATACGATGTTCGTTACAAGACTGAGGCAGCAGGCCAAATATGGACAATTTGGGAACGAGGAAGAAGAAATACGGGATCAAATAATTGAAATTTTGTAATTTAAGTTCAACAGAGGATGAGAAAAAGGCAATCGAAAAGGAAGATCAACATTAATAAAAGTTATGACATCGCTCTGCGCAATGAGGTTTCCATGCACAATCTAGAAGATTATGGCTGGTGAGTCAGGTAGGCAAAAGTCGCACTAAGGGGTGGAAATTCCAAAGGATTCAAGTCGAGGAAAGAAGATCTACGTGTTATAGTTGTGAGTCAAGTCACGCCGTAACCGCGTAATCTGTGACGTTCTCGTTCAGCAAAGACGAAGACCTGTAATCGGTGCACAAAAAGGACATTTTGCTGTAGTTTGTAAGACGAAGATTGATCGACATGGAACGAGATAAAAAGAAGGAAGATAAAAAGGGGAACAGGAACAACGAAGAAGAAAAACTCGAAGATGCGACTGTTGAAGATGGCGTAGATGACAACGATTTTATACCGTTCGACGTGGTGAGCAACGACAAGTGAGCCTAGAAACTATAAGCAACAAGTATGTGAATGTAAGAATGGAGAGTGTCTTTGAGAATGTTGGTTGATTCGGAGCATCATGTAATATTATTGATCGGGCAACGTGGAATGCGTTAAACAACAGAAAATTGTTTGTAAATCACAAAAGTGTTCGACAAAAGTTATATGCTTACGGACAGAAAGAAAGGTTAAATTTATTAGGTGAATTCGAATGTGTCATCGAAGTTGGACGTAAACAAACGGTAGCAAACTTTGTAGTTGTAGATACAATCGGTCAACCATTGTTAGGTTATGGTAGGCAGAGAAGTTAGAAATTTTAAAATCGGTGTAGATTTACAAGTTACGAATATTGAAATGTATTTGGAAAATAATAAGTTGTGTAATGGCTTAGGTAAAATCAAAATTTTCAGTTAGCTTTACCAATTGATGAAGTGCAGTCCGGTGGCACGCCTGTGAGGCGTATTCCTTTTGAAGTTACGTGATAAAGTTCAACTGGAAATACAGAAAATGATTGATTTAGACATTGTCGAAAGAGTAGAAGGTGCGACTCCGTGGTTTCACCAATTGTACCTGTCATCAAGAAAGATGGATCGATTCGTCTATGTGTAGATATGAGACGAGCAAACGAAGCAATTATTCGAGAAAGGTATCCACTTCCTGTGTTGGAGGAGATTTTGCCAAAATTCAGAAATTGTAAGTTTTTCAGTACTATTGATTTAAATCAGGCGTATCATCAAGTCGAACTTGATGAACGATCGAGAGTTATAACGACTTTTGTTACAGAATCGGGACTATACAGATACAAAAGACTAATGTTTGGGATAAGCTGTGCTCCGGAGATGTTTCAACGGATTTTAAAATCTATTCTTTCTGGCTTGGAAGGAGTAGAAAATTTTATTGATGATATTGTCATATTTGCAGAAACAGAGGAACAACATGACCGCCGATTGAAATTGGTTTTGAAGTGTCTTGAGGATCACGGTTAACCATAAATCCACGAAATGTAAACTTAAGCAAAGGAAATTATTTTTCTGGGCTTTGCAATTTCTGGTTCTGTTATAGGCCTTTGCAATCAAAAGTAGATGCTATTCGCAAGTGTAGACCGCCACGAACTCGAGAGGAAATACGAAGTTTTTTAGGACTTGTAAATTTCTGCGGATCATTTATACCGAATTTGTCAACAATTAGTGCTCCTTTGAGGCGACTAACAAAACAGGGCGTTAAATTTGAGTGGGGTCAAACTGAAAATGATGCATTTAACAAATTAAAATCGAAACTAATGCAAACGAAATGTTTAGGAATTTATAATCAGAATGCGCCAACAAGAGTAATTGCAGATGCGAGTCCTGTGGATTGGGCGCAGTTTTAGTACAAAAAGATGAGAATGAATGGAGAGTTATCTCATACTGCGTAGAAGCCTTACCGATTGCGAGAAGCGTTACTCTCAAACAGAAAAAGAGGATAGCCTTGGTATATGCATGTGAGAGGTTTCTTAATGATATATGGTTTGGAGTTTGAGCTCATAACGGATCATCGTGCGTTGCAGTTATGTTTTCGCCGCGTTCGAAACCAAGCGCAGAATCGAGATGGATTTTAAAGCTACAGGGTTACAAGTACAAGGTAGTATACAGAAGCGGAAGTCAAATATTGCCGATCCATTGTCAAGACTACCTGAAGAAAATTACAGACAGGAGAGAATTCATCAACTGAAGATGAACTGTATATCAGCTGGGTATCCAGGAATCCGTTCCTCGTTCAATCAGCCCCGAAGAGTTGGATTAGTATGCGAAGACTGATCCGGTTTTGATAGAAGTCCGAAAGGCGTTGCTTTCTGGAAATTGGGACACGTTGTCGAGCTCAAGAATGAAGATTCTTGAAAGACGAGTTATGTGTTCTCAATAATTTAGTTCTGAGGGGGACTCGAATTGTTATTCCTGAAACTCTTCGTCATAGAGTTCTAAATTGGCACATGAAGGTCACCAGGGATAGTAAGTATGAAGAATCGTCTTCGTTCAAGGTTTGGTGGGATGGAGTCGATAAGGATGTGAGAAATTTGTGAAGAGGTGCGAAGTTTGTCAGTTGGTTGAAAAATCCAACAAACTACACCTGTTTCCCGGAATCCTCTTCCTGATAGACCTTGGTATATACTAGCCATGGATTTGTTGGGTCCACTCATCGGATCACATAATGGTAGTAGTTGACTATTATTCGCGATTTTATGAAGTACGACAATGCGAAAGATTAATTCGGAAAATGTGATACAAGCACTACGAGAAATGTTTGCCCGTTACGGTATCCCTCGAGTGTTGGTATGCGACAACGGAAGACAAATGAGTAGTGTAGAAATTGGAAGATTATGCAGAGAACAAGGTTTCAAGATGAGAACATTCTGCTCCACTGTGCGGCAGCTAATGGTGAAGTGGAACGACAGAACAGAAGATACTCAAAAGACTGAAGATTGCACAAATTGAGAAACGAAATTGGCGTGAACAATTGTGGACTATCTTCTGATGTACAGATCCACTCGCACTCTACAATTGGGGTATCACCAGCGGAAATGATGTTTGGGAGACGTCTCAGGACAAAGCTTCCTGAAGTTGCGACAGAGAAGATTTTGGATGAAGAGGTGAGAGAGCGAGATGCTTGGAGAAAGAAAAAGGAAAAGAGTACTACGATAAGAAAAATAATGCCAAAGAATCCGATATTAAACCAGGGGATACTGTAATTATTATGCCACCTAAGACTAACAAACTCACGTCTGAATACAGTCAAGTGAAGTACAGAGTCACAGATACGCATAGGGATAAAATCACCATACGTTCACCTGCAGGAAACACTTATCAAAGGAATGTCAATCATGCAAGAAGTTCTTGGAAAAGAAGACCCTGCAACAGTGAAGATTGAGAAAACAATGATTTCCCCGATAACTTGCCTACATCATCACCTGAAACACGAAAGAATTAGAGAGTGAAGAACAAATCGCGAAGGTAACAGAAGGACGGGTCGTAGAGAAGATCTCCTAAATATTTGGAGGATTACATTTAACATCAAATCAAAGCAGTAAATAATATGTTGTAATTTTGTGAGTTATACATTTCAAATTATAATAATTTTCATAGTGTTGTATTTTGTTCATAAGTGAAATCAAAGTTTCACTTCAGTTGCTTAAAGGTTTTGTGTTTTTCTTACTAAAGAAGGGAAAGAATGTGGTATCTAATGCGACATATAGATGGCGCAGGAAACAATGAGACTTAGGTGCAAGTTGGCTTTCTTAGAAAAGAAGGAGGCTTTGTAACGAGACCCGAAAAGTAAAATATGTAATAAAAAACTGATTGTAATAAAACACGACAACAGTGTGTTTTCGACTTAAGTGTTCTTATTTAAAATCAAGAATACTACAGAAACATTTATTGACTTCAAGAAATATCACTTATCATTACGCAGTTATTATCTTTTTGTTCATCTACTCATATTTAAATAAAAATAAGCTCTCAGTTTCTCGTGTTATTGGTAATGTTTTCTTAATATCAGTGGCGGCTCGTGGTCATGCCATTAGGATGTGCAACGTTTCTCATCTTTCTCTTCTCTCTCCCCCTTTCTCTCCTCGTCTCTCTCTCACCCCCTCCTTTCTCTCTCTCTCACTCTCACGGACATACTGTTTCTTTTCGGCAAATTTTTTTTCTGTGGCTTTTTCTTTGAAATCATTGATTTCTTACGTTTCATATTTTCAACGCTATTCATTGTTAGTTGCACAAACACTCTTGACAGAAAAACGAATCTCTGATTTCGGTTTCTCGAAACACATTGAAACGTAGCCTAATACTTACGTTTAGAAAATACACTTGGGGTTTGAATACTTCGGAATAGCTCTGTAATTGCAACACACATGAAAACACAAGAGAATACAAATATTATATACTATTAACATTTTTATGAATGCAACACTGCACAGCATTGCGTTCGCGTTTCGCGCGCTAGTGCGAAAGCTCATTTAAGTGAAGAGATACCTCACGCTTTTTTCGTTCAATGTCACACTTCTGTTAAAACTTGTGCTAGTCGAGTGTTATATCTTCGAGACACGTCAAGGCATTTCTCGAGATCGCCACTGCGCCGGCGCCGTAGAGGGAGCACCGCGAGGGAATTGCTCCAGTCCTCCATAAGCCACCGTTGTACCCCCTCCTTCCCCTGCAGCCCCGTGGCAGCCAAGGACGCCGTTTCCTCGGTCGCATTCTCCCGAGTGTGCTCCCGCAGGACACCACGAAAGAAGGCGGACGGACCGGCAATCGCAGCTTCCGAACGGCGCGTGTTTTGAAACACCATGTTTCGTAAACGCTCTGAGAGATTTTGTATTTCCCTCTCGTTAAGAGATGTTTAAGAGAATGGAATCGAATTAATTTGGGTGTGCACATGCGCACGTGCGAATACCCACGAGCCGCCACTGCTTAATACATAACACTATTACCACTTCATTCGTTTTTGAAAACTGTCAAACGACAACCGCAAATGCATACCTTAAATTACTGAAAAGGAAAAGTATTAATCTCACACATTTTCAAAAATAAAATTGCATGAACAGGCGAGGACCTAACTAGAGTCCTCAGTTCTTCAAGCAAGCACCGTAGCACCTTAACTACATGATGACACTCCCCGCAGTCCGTTATACAATGTTTTACATATTACGGTGTGTTGACGAGTGATACTTGTTGAGTTTTGCTTGCTGAAGACAGGAATGTTCCTTAGAACGAAAGAAACAGTAAAAAGTACAATTTCACAAAATCGGTTTCGGAACGTTTTAATAGTAAGAAAAGAAAAACGGTTTCAATGCAGTTTTGCATTTCAAACCATTCTTTAAAATTTAAATATTGCTCTACTTTTGCACGAAAAATACCAACATTTCAAAAAAGCCTACATGAGTGTTATGCAAAAACGAATTACGGACAACAAATTTCATTTGAAAGAAAAATCTGTTTTCAATTTTGTTGTAGGAAGACGCCCCAAAAAGTTCAAACTTTTGTAATTTTCGAAAATTCAGAGTTAATCGTGAAAATTGGACCTATGTCATCTTTCTAAGTGTATTTCACTCTATTTTTACAAGAAAATTTGGAGCCGTTTTTGAGAAAATTTTGAAAATGTCCGAAAGGCTTTATGTAAAGTATCCCCAAAATTTCAAAGATTTTTCAAAATTTCCAAGCTTCAACTACAGCCAGAAAATCAGGGGTTTCTTCAATTTGGAAAGGATCGTACGTGTGGTTTAGGCGTTAGCAGTGTTCACAGACGGACGGACGGTTTGAATAAAACCACTTTTTCGACTCCAAAACGTGTATTACTGTTTAAAGCGCGAAATTGATTTTCCGCTGCATTACACAACTTTCTCTATATTACGTATATTAGTCCGTATATTCGTGCGTATACGAGAAAGTAAAAACAGGAGTACAAGTTTTGTTTGTGCTAATATGTCAATTATCATAGTTCAAAATCCATCTAGTTATTAAGCAAAAATTGCATAACTGACTGTCATTTCAAGGTGAATTTCTTTTTATATAAACGATTCATATTGCAAAATATGAATGTATTTATTTAATCAAGAAAAAACGAGTAATTTGTCACAATCTGGGCACAACATTGTGTAAAGGTTACAACTTTGATATCTATTACTTAAAGGTTCAAACCTTCCCTCATATTTCACTTACGCAAATGATGACAGAGTGGTGACAAATATCAAATGCGTGAAGAATACACGAGCCCCAAGAACCCAACTGTAAAACGCATTTTCTCGGAAACTCCGTGGTGGAGCAACTGGTCGTAAATCGAACGATGCGGGTTTAATTCCTGTCCGAAGGGAATTACATCTTCAGTACTCAATTAATATGGTTATCAAGTCACAATATGGATATCTCTAACGAACGGGATAAACATTTCCATATTTCATTTCCATAAACAGAGACATAGTAGTGACAAACTTTTTGAAGTGAATCAAAATGTATGTCAATATTTCACTATCTTAATTGCAAGCGAGGTTAGGATAAATTCTTATTAACTGAGTATAAATAAATACACATTTTTATAAATATTTGTTATAAAGCGGGATAAAACTCCTGCGACCTAATTACACATTATATAGTATAAAATTTCAGCAAAGATCTTATAAGCAACAAATAAATACAAGAATTTCCGCTAAACATTCGTATCTTTTAATTCTCAGTCTTAGTTAAAACAGAACGTGGAACAGAAGAAAAAAGGCATCGCGCAAAACTCGATCCTCCGTATCTCCGATCTATAACGCGATGTTAAACGATATCAGCTACAGAGTTATTGGCCGTTCAGTAATCTGCAAGCCTTAATGTATCTATGAAAACAAAATAATTTTTTCTGTAATTTCTCCATTTTCTCTGAGAATAACATTTAAGACGTAATAGAAATCATATTCTCTAAACATATTCGTTCTCAAGCAGTACAATTTCTGGAAAATGCAATATTATGGCATCTGATATTTTAACAATACATGATAATATATTTATCTGTTATCTTATTATGAATTTTATAATAAGTTTAAAATTTAGATTTAAAAGACCGACTTTATCCCGGAAAATTTGAGATCCCAAATTTGCACCTCCTTGTTTTTTCCTATATTGAGACTAAATGACTGGTTATTTGTACATTGGATCACCTACACAAACATGGCGCATAATCATTGTATATAACTTCATTAAAATTCCTTATTTTCTTTGTGAAAATTGGGACTGAATGAAAGCTCACCACTTAGTCTCAGTCTACCCCGCACTAACGATATGCCGTATCAAAACATTGTTTATTTAAAAATTGAGATAATAATAAAAAAATATTGATTTCTTTCACATGAGCACGTCAAATCGTTCTTTATTGTTTTGGAGATAATACGTTTTGATATGTCGCTCCACCTACCGAAGACTTACATTAAACATTTTAAGAAGACCATAAAATAAATACAATTATCAATTGTTACAAACAATTAGGGGATGCGTTCTGTTAGCATTTATCACATAGGCACAAACACAAAATGGTAATTTTAATGAGTTCGTAATAGCCTCTAAGAACTTTGTTAAACGTGTAAAAAGACATATTCTTTCTCAATTGTTAAAAGAATCGAAGAAATTACCTTTATTACAAAAGTTTATAATAAACCCAGACTTGTTAAGGGTTCTGATTATCACTAGAATGTTAAATAGGTAAATTACTAGTGATTATACAACTTGGCACAGACTTTTTCATATTATTTCTAACGATTACGTAAAAATATGATAATGATATTGCAATTGAGACACTGTTAATATTTCAGCCATCTCTTCCAAATTTCGTTTCGTCACATTGCTTGAAATACAAGATACCAGACACAATCTTAATATAATCATATTAGCATTTACAAAAACAAGTATGTTCCTTGTTGCAAGAATTTTGGAATGTCTCTCTCGTGATGACAATGATTAATATTTTCCAGACATCAGGTAAAAAAAATACATATTCGGCAGGATTTGATCTGGCGTCCATTCCTCTATCTGCTTCGTATTTAATCCACGGAGCTATCACCTTACAGCACCGATGAGGGGTATTGTAGAATGAATTCTATCTTGAAATTTATTGTTCTTATGACATACTACATTTACTCCAGGTTACAGCAAACTCACATTCTTGATACGAATGTAGAATCATCAGCGCAATACTATTCTATAGTTGATTCTAGTTAGAAATATTTTAATTCGTATGCCTATTGTGTAGGACTTGCGAAGTAGCTTCTGTCCTGCGAAGTGCTTATCTTGCCCCCCTCCCATATCCTCAAGGTGATCTCCACATTACGCGACAAGACTAAACTGTAACTGGTCGTTAAACACCAGTCTGAAATCCAGAACCGCGTAGTATTAAGAAAATAACTACGTAATTTTTAAACTCAATTAACACAACTAAGGAATTGCCGTCAAATTTGCATTCGTTATTCATGAAAACTTGTAACCTAAAATTAGATGTCAAAACAGACATACTTTCTTCTCTATTTTTTACTGCTCACAATATTATACTATTACATGAATAGGGAAAAGTTTTCAACCAGTAGACCTCTATTTTCAATTTTATAGTTTTGAAAAGTTAACTTTTCAACGAACATGAGACCTGCACTATTCTCTTAAACGCACTTCCCACTATCCAACAATTAAATTTAATAAAAAATTATGCAGCCATTTGTTTGAACATTTAAAGAATGTTCCAGGGGCTTCATGTAAAGTCCCCCCCCTGTTTGAATATCGGTTTCAAATTCAAGGGGCCGCGACACCAGTCTTATCAATCGAGGAATATCAATTTTGGTGAAAATCGGCTGAACGGTTTTAGCCGCTAGCGTTGTTCACGGACGGACAGACATTTGCCGTCAGTCGATTTTCGCTATCAACCACCCACAAAACATGGATTTTGGCTACACCACGATTTGGAGGATTTTCCCCCTAAATTTAGCAAGTGGATTTATCCATTTTTTTCGTCACAAGGGCCTTGTGATATGCGTTTTTCTGCAGAAAATCGCTGTTTTTTCGCGCAGCATTACGTAATTTTCTCTACTCCTCAGGCAGAAAGTACAATTGATCAATATATGAGAAAATTTAGATTGTGCGTTCACGGAAAATATGTATGCTTTCACTGCCAACAATTTTCCAAATTTGGAAAACATTTATACAATTTTTATAATTTCATTTGTCAATTAGTTATACCGAGAAGAAGAGTTCATAGAGCATAATGTAACATACTCCCCAGAAATATTTTTTAAATGCGGTATAGTGTATTCGAATGAAAAGTGTAAAGTTTCAATAATTCAATATGAGCATAATGTAACATACTCCCCAGAAATATTCATTGAATTCAGAATCCCAATCAACTTGCTAGTATAATATCAATTTTGAAAAAGAATACATAGATTTAGAAGTCAGTAATGTTTTAATTTTTTTGCTACAATCAGTCTAAAAATAAAAACATGTTCGCAGAGTCTTTTTGAAAAAATATTTTTTGGAGTTCAGGATTTCAAAAGCCGAATTTTCCTTCAAAACTCCTAAATACCATTTTCACATGATATCATTGTTTCTGTAGTATGCTGCGCATTCGAGAATAAAATACATTAAAATATTGAATGAAGTCTCAACTCAATATTAGGCCAATTCTTTTCCGTCATTGCTCCTCAGCTCAAAAACTATGAAATATTGTAATGAAAGAATATTGATAAATTCAGTAGTTCTCAGTTTAAAATAAATATGTTCATTTCATCAACGAAATAGAGAAAGTGTGAATAAAATAGGTATTGCCTACAATGAATATCATTGCAATATTTAGGAAAACTCTGAGAGAGTTGAAATATTATGTTATAAATATTAATCGAATTAACTGACATATATGAAAAATTAAATTTGGATTACATAAATTTCCGTTTTATAATACTATTTTGTCCAGAGAAATAAAGTCCTTCGGTTTTATTAGGCAACGATTATTGAAAGTCGAACTCAAATATGTGAAATTTTCTTTGACAATTAGAAGTTGTTTTTTTTTGTATATATTTTTAATGTCTCTTTTTAACTACTAGGTCATATAACAACCACTGTGATTGTTTATCTTTGGGGTTTTCTGTAGGAAGAATACGTAAGGCCAACACGAACACACACATCTATGTCCGAGGCGGAAGGTTCGAAGGGCCTCTTTCTCTCCGTGTAAACCTTCGACATCAAATATAAAACATCAAATACATCGAAGATATCGCTTAATTCTCCATCATTTGAATTTCGTTTTTTCCTGTGTCCCTGGCCTCGTGGGGATAAGTGGAAATGAGACCGCTGACTAGGTAGTAAAGTTGGCCTCGAGGAAGCCAGAAAGACATCTTTATGGTAATATCTGCTCTTACTACCACGATTTTTATCCAACGTTGCATTTTGAGTGCAGAGTGGCAGAACTCTTTGTAAACTCACAAGGATCATAACACCCTTGTCTTGGTCATCCCGTGGCTCTAGGCCCGAGGGGAGAATTGTTATTCACTTTCGGATCGGGCACTACCACTACTCGCACGGACATCTCGCGGAGTTACCCACCCCTATTCCCCAGAAATGAAGAACAGACCTTACCGTAAAGCATGCTCCTGTGCACTGCGATAATGAAAGAGCCGAAGAAGGCATACCTTGTCGACTATGGAGGAGATGCTGGCTACTGTCCTCCGCAAACTCTTTAAACTTTATTAGAGAATATGGATTTATAAATCTAATATGCGTGAAGGGGATGATTTTTAACACGCCTTTTATACACTAATTTTGCGTTGTCATTTATTACATTACGTTGTCGTTGCTTTGTCATTTATTACATTGATTCGTAACATTTTAAGGTTTTAAATTTATTCTTTTTTTACTATGTGGTTATTCAAAAATACGTATTTAAGAAAATATTTAACTTCAGTGTAGATTTCCACAAATTAAAAAAATGAAAATTTGCTGTTTATAATATTAGCTGTTTATTAACGATATCAATTATTACAATTATTACAATATATTAATATCACTTGGAAGGGGTAGATATAATACACTCAACAGTGTAACAGAAAACTAGCAACTTTTGAAAATATATGAAGAATAAGACAATTATGTTTTCGCAATATTTCAAATGAGAGGTTCCCTAGTTCCTTTTCACCGATTATCACTATAAAATTGCATCAATTTTACAAATAGTCTAAACAATATTAACAATAGCAATTTTGCAATGATAATTTACTTGGGACATACGGCAGTGGTTTTTAATTGATTAACGAAATCACTGTTTGCATGCACCTGCTCATATAGAAAAAATGGGCGATTGCATAATGCGTAATAAAATGTGTGTATTGTTGCATTTCCTAATAAAGGAGTAATAAGTCAAAATACAAACTTTTAAAAACGGAACATGAATTTCAAAATGCTTCATAGGAAATGTCTATATTATGTAAATGTATTATATTGTGTGTTTCCTGAAAATTATTATGTAATAATTAGTGTCCCTTGCTTTAGAATCATTAGGATTTTAAAATAGTTTGTAAGAAACAAACTTTCATTACTATTAATTTAATCTGACACAAATTTCTCACAATACTAGATACCATAAATTAGACTTAATTTTCATGGTAAAAAACTCGATAAAAAATGTCACAGCCCCTTCCCGTGACCCGCTGCCCCTTGGTTCGTCAGCGTCCACAGGGTTCAGGGCCAACGTCCAGTGCAATTGGCGGAGTGATCCGCGCCCGCGCCACTAATCCGTTTCGTTTCCGTGCCTCTCCTGTTACCTCCTCTACTTCCTCTCACCCCTCCTCTCCTGTTACCCCCTGCTCACGTTAGCGAGGCAGCGTCCTGCTGACCTCAGAAATTGCTCCGCCCTTTTGAGATAACTAGGAGGAAAATCTTCGAGGGGGGAGGAAGGGGAAAGTGTCTGAAACTTGAAGCAAAAGCGTAAGATAAGAGCGGCTAGACCTAGACGCCAGGATTGGTCAAGCGTCCAGCGATGGTTGTCCAAGCTGTGGAAAAGCCAGATTTGACCGCATAGTGTATCACCCATAATCTGTGCAAGAGGGTATACATGTATTGTATGTGAATGTTTTGTAATGAGCTGTTGATACTGTCACCTGATGAATATGATTTCCACGTCGAGTGCTATAGTAATAGACATCGGCATTTTCTGAAAATATTCCGCCCTTAAACAAGTCATTTTCACAAAAATCACTGATTCGTAAATTAACAGACAAGGTAATGATAAAATTCCTAGACTAATGAAGAGAGGCTTACATTAATCACGTGGGTGGGATTTGGTTATTATTCGTACAATTCGTTTTTGTAATCTAAACGTTTGGGAGCTATAAGATGTATTTCCCTTAAATATTATGCCATATCTCAGGCGGAAATGAACATTTATTCCCGCCTCAGATATGGCATAATATTCTGGGGCTATACAGCTTATAGCTCGCAGACTTTTAGAGAACAAAAATGAATTGTACGAATAGTAACCAAATCCCACCCACGTGATTCATGTAAGCCTCTCTTAAGTAATCTAGGAATTTTAGGTTCGATAGAAAAGTTTAAATCCCAAGTGAAATCTGTTCTGCTGCATAACTGTTTCAATACAATTAGAGACTCTACTGAGCAACACAAGAAAAGTAACATTAATTTTAACAATGATACATAGTGCATTATTTACTACTTAAACTGTATAAATGTGTATAAACAACCTGTAACAAGTATTGTATTACAGCCTCCGGATCAATGACCCCCATCTCGATCAGGTTTTCGTCCAGTTTCCCTGATCCATTGAGCAAATGCTGAGATAGCCCTGAGTAATGCTTTTGGCCATAAATGTAACTTCATTTTCTGTGCACGTCTTCTAGAATTCAGTGGAAAATACAATTATTCAAATTATTGTTTCCATGTTGTCGCGGTGGTGTTATTCCGAAGGACAACATGGATAGGAGCTAAAATTTATTGCCTTTTTATCCTTGAAAATGGATTTTATTACATGGGAGCTCCTTTTTTTTTCAAAATTTAAGTAGTAAATGACTTAGTGTAGGGATCACAGAATTTTGAAAATGTGCACACAGTTCACTTTTCCCCATAGCACGTCATACGCGTTTTTAACTGTTTTTTGACGTAAAATAAATAAATAAACGAAGGGCTCATCAGGGGGACAGTCAATGGACAATTATCAGTAATGGAAAAATTAGAAAACTAAGTTCACCAAGGGTCAATACTAAGTATTACCTAATTCTTACTAGCAATCAACGATTTGGACAAGGAGATAATTCTTCCACCAGTATCAAGAGAATACGCAGATGACATAAACATAAAGCCAAGGACGTATCGTCTACTCCTGGAATACTACATACTGCACTTTGGTGCACTTTAAAGTACACAATTGGTACCTGTAAATAGTCTTCAAAATCTCTCCCAAGAAAACTAAATGTATTCTTTTCACAGAAAAAATAAAAAAACTTAAGGAGCCAATCTTGAAACTTGGCAATAAAGCCGTGAGTTTTATCACCAATATCAAAATTTTATGAATGCAAATTGACATGCAAGCCTTCTAGAATGTCACTAAATAAACAATATATCAGTGAAAAAGGAAATTGAAATCCTGAAATATTTAAACTATATAACTGGAGGTTATATAAAATCTACAGCTTCTAACGTACAAGTCTATAATTAGATCCAAAATCGAATATAGATACATTTCTGTTATAATCTGTCAGCAACTCACTGAAGATATTAGACTCCATCCACGTGTGTCTGAGTTGACTGAAAGCTTTTACCGTCTTCCATAGGCAGAATATTTTGCACAACTACTAATATGAAATTTTGTATGAAACTACTAATATGAAATGTTTTCTCTGTCTTGTCTCACGTAGCTCATATTTCCATTAGAGACAATTTGTTCACATTATTGTATTTATGTATACATATGCTCTAAAATAATGTTGAATAAAATTTCTGAAAATCAACCCAACTTTTTTGGGAAAATGAGCACAAAATTCCATATTTCAGAAACACTCAAACGCCATTTTCTAAAATTGCTCAATTTTTGTTTCATATTTTCAACAAATGATACTAATGTAACAGTATTTATTATTACGTAATAGAATCATTTTGTGTACTTTCGGTTTCTTTTAAATACACAGATGTAATTTTTTCTAGCTCTCCACACCATTTATAGAACAATTGTGCATTTGTATACATTATTACATTTATAAGTGGAAGTGTTTCAATGACTTAATGAAGTTTTCGAAAACTCAAGAGATTCTCTGAAAAGTTTCAAATTCCTCTTTTACAGTAAGTTAATCGCCATTTTCTTAAAACACGTCTCAAATTTTTTGATTTCTATTTGAACAAGGTCTTTCTTTTAATATTCTTGAATGTTAATTTATTCTATATAGGTTTCAATACTATTTGGAAACGAAAGAAAAGAAATGTCAAAATGTGTTGGTGACGATAGATGACAGCTAGGACCGAAGAAATGTAGGAAGACCTTTACACAATTCCTGAGTAACCTATTCCATTTCTTCGTTCACAAATTTTTAATGTCAATCGTATGAAATCAAAGGTTCCTGTGACGTCTATCAACACCATTGTGGGTGCGGCGGATTTCACGAAAACTAAAGACAGAGATTTCCTGGTCAGTTCAACCCAAAAATTTGCAAGTAAAGTTCACTTGAACGAAAGGCAGCAGACATGATTACATCAGTAAGTATTCAACAGATTGAATAGTTCATCTGACCTTTTTTGATCAATTTTTATGTCATTTTTTGTTTGCTTTTTTAAACATTTTAAAAACATTTTAGAGTATTTTAATGATCATTCTTAAGATTTGGCCCAGCTAACCGCGTTAACGTGAACTTCTAATAACTTTTAATACGTTATTATAACTAAACTTTAAGCATTATAGGCGGCGAAAACTACATATTTCGTAAATGGTAAAAAGTTCCTGATTTCATGAATATACAGTTCTTATTTATTTTATATTTAGTGATGTGTAATTTTTAATGAAATTATCGACAAATGACTCACGTCACATTTAAAAACGAAATATCTCCTAATCGGCTCACATCCAGCGACATAACAGGCTTTAAATTTTCGAGTCACCTTTAATACAAATTGGAACTGTAGGATACAATAACTTTCTGGAAGCCTGGAAAATTATAAATAAAAATGAGAAGAAATAATGAGTGTAAAAGCATAGCACAAAGAACTCTCTTCAAAATGGATACACCACTACCAATGCCCTACAAGAAAACAGACCAGAATGTGAAGGGGAGAAGAAATAAGAGATGGAGGCTAAATTTTGAAATAACAGAGGATGATATTAAGAAGGCATCATGCAAAGTAAAACTAACAAAGCCCCAGGACCTGAAAATATAAGAATGGAGCTCTTGAAATATGGTGGAGATGTGGTTGCCAAATACCTAAAGAAAATGTTCAATAAGATAGAATTAGGTGAGGATCCACCTGTAGAATGGAACATATCCTACATCTCTTCTATATTTAAAAAAGGGGACAAAAATCATGTGCAAATTACAGGGGAATAAGTGTCACATCAACAGCAAGATTAGTTTAGTATTCTAAGTAAAAATCGAAGAAGATAAACCTGTATTGAGGAAGAGCAGAGTGGTTTTAAACGACGACGATCATGCCTAGATAACATTCACTGTATCAGACAAGTTATAGAGAAACACAAAAGCAGAAATATGAATATTTATGTAACCTTAATAGATGTTCAGAAAGCATACGATAGTGTCCAAGAAAAAGATGGGTTAAATGAGAAAGGTTGATAAAAAGAAAAGTGGATCAATCTGGTTAAAAACTTTACAAAACACTCAAGCCCAAATAAAATTGAGATAAGTTAACGGGAAGCTTTCTGATAAACAAGGGGTTTAAAACAAGGATGTGGGTTACTCCATTTTGTCTAATATCTACTTAGAATAAGCCTCTATAACTGGTGGAAATAGTTCTGGCATGGGAATAAAATCGAGAGGAGTTTTCACTCCCCTTCATTTGTTGACGACCAGTAATCTTTGCCCAAGATGAAGAGGATAGTGGTAAGCATGCTAAGAAAGCCATTAGAAGTTAAATACAATAATGGGGATTAGAAATAAATTTTAATAAAACCGAATGTATGTGCATTGGACAAGGAATAACAGATATAGACGTGAATGGTAACAAAATTAAAAGCTGTAACACCTTCAAATATCTGGATCTTTAATAAAACAAACTGGTACATAAAAGCAGATATAAACTGAGAATAATTATGGAAAGAAAGCAACCAAAAGCTTTATTATAATAACATATTATGGAATAACAATATCCGCCAAGATGTCAAAAGAAGGATATTCCATTGCGTAGTAGAAAATATAGTACTATATGGAGCGGAAATGTATGCCAAACACAAAAATAAGAGATAAGATAAGATACAGTGGAAATGGACTACATGAGACGATGCCTACAACTTACTCAAAAGGACAGAGTGCGAAATGAAAAATATGGAGAAGGATGAATATAATTTGTCTTCATTACGAAGACTCGGAAAATAGAGCACTACAGTGGTAAGGACATGTTCAGAGAATGTTGAAAAACAGATGGCCACACAAGATCTTAAATTGGACCTGAGAGGAGAAGAAGACCAGTTTTAGAATGGAAAAATACACCCAAGAAGCAGGAAGGATAGAGGCCTCCCAAAACCACGAGATTGGGAGGACTGAGAGTTGTGGAGGGTGAAAACGGTGCTCCCTAAGGGGAAAATGCCGAGGAAGAAGAAGAAGCAAGGAAAGAATTCATTGAAATGGAGAATTAGTTCATGACCAATGCGTGAACTATTTTTTATTTAATCTCAAAATATCAAAAATACTATTACACCTTTATCAATCCGTTTAAAATCTTGTGATTCCACAGGATTACAAAGTTAATTGCGAACGAACTTCGTTAATTAAGTAATTTAAAATTAATTAAATTAAGTTTTAAAAAAGTTAGATTCATTAAAATATTTTATTAAAGCTTCTCAAGAAAATGATCCAGTCTATCAGAACAGAGATGAGGCTTTCTAATTGTAAATTGGGAGTCAGAAAGCAAATAAACGACGAATATTGCATGGGAAGTGGAAAATGAATATTAAGTACACGTTTTAAGCTTAACGTCATCATTCGACGACTTCTTGCTATCGAAATATCACAAAATATTTTAAATATACCATTAGAATTTAGCTTCATATAATGTACTGATAAAAGGATTGGGACGTACTTTTTTCGTTGGGACCTACCAGGCTTCTAACTTATCACACGGTAAAGAAGATTTTGGTTCAATGATCGTAAATTGGGGCATCAGATAGTTTTTTACGAACGTTATTCTGGTGATTCCATCAACAATTGTACATCAAAACTAGACTGTATTACAATGCATGCCGCCGTTAGTTTCTATCAATCAAAACTTCGAAAAACGTATCGCTAGCAATTTCTGGTTTGGTACATTATAATATGTAATGTCAGAACATTGTCCATAATCGTTATACTACGCAAAATTGCGTGGAGTGGATAGTTTACGTCATAAAATATCTCCAGTTACTCGTATTGATTATTTCGCTGAGGACGGAACTCGCTTTTCCCCTCTTGAAGCGCCAGATAGCCAAAGCATATGCTCACATTATTTTACCATGTCTCATTACGATCGGTCCGTCAAGCAGTGAGTCGCAGCGTTGGTTGAAAATGGACTTGCTTCGAAATGGTGTCGTTATGACCTGATCCGCGTTACCGCAATGTAGGTGGTTGCAGCAGTATCGAGGAACAAGGAAAAGTGCGACGCGCCGGCACCTGGACTACCGTGCGTATCTACCGAAGTCCAGAACGCCGAATTGGTGAACCAGGCTAGGGTGACACCATTCCTCTGTTCGGTTCAGTTGAAACGAGTCACGAACTTTTCTGGTTGCTCGAGAGCTGTTAGGAACCGCTTCAGGGACACGGGATTTTGCTGAGGACAACCTTCATCGCACTGGAGAAATGTAATTTTCCGACGAGTCGGTTTTTTCTTCTGCAGGAGGTACTGCATGATTGCACAGACCTCTTGGGAACCTGGGTACAATTCTGAATTATGTGCCTCAATGTACGCGTTCTTGACGAGTATCTGTGGTGTGCTGTGGGATGCATTTCTGCACGTGGTATTGAATTCTCCACAGGATAGAAGGTCACCTACACGACACCTAATATCTGCATATATTATGAGATTTATGTGTCCGTCGATGTGACAAACCGATGCTGAAGCGTATTTCAACATGACAACTCGTCGGTTCGCTAAAAAAATTGGTTGATGAATGGCTTGCACAGTAGAGGAAGTACTGGTTCTGGGCTGGCTTCCTCGTGAGCTGACCTGAACCCAACTGGAAAATATGTGTCAGAGACGAAACGCGTCAGCGGCAGAAAACTGATGATCCACCCTCGTCCACGGCAGATGCCTTCGGGATGTGGTGATTGATGCGTGGTATGTAGCCCATTGGCTCCAGCGTAGATTACAAGCCGTGATAGAGAACGATGACTTTTGGTCCTCTGATTGAGAGAGAAACGGCCTCTTTTAGGTTGGGCATAAATAATGAAGAATAAACAATCCATTGCAATGATGCCAAACAATATGTTAAAAGACCTGCCCGTTAAGCACTATTATTGAGAAAAATCAAAGGAAAACTGGGAATCGAAACTTCACGAGCTCACGACATAACTCGCGACATCACTAAGACAGTGAGCTACAACGTTCCTGGGACAAAAATTGGCCTAACATTGACAAAGTTCCGTTCTACACTTCCTATATTGTAAATATAGGATCTGGTACTGGAATGAGAGTAGTTATAAATTATATAATATTTCTGAGTTATATGTTTCACCTTTATATTTTCAGAGCTGTGCATTAAAATAATAACTGAAATAATATAAATACTAGATCACAAAACTATGGACAACCTCATAACTTTAAACTGTGCAATGATATTATGAAATGCAGCTTTGCCTAACAACATTGAAGTATAGGACAAGAAAAATGTCAGAGATATTGTTAGTAACATGTATATTTTTGACAAAACTTCATGACCGACTTCAAGTCTAAAGGCCCCTAGTCAATCAACAGATTAAAGCCCCTCCTATAGTAATAAACCAAAACGAAAAATAGCCAAATATTTATATTTGACCAAATAATAATACTAAAATAACTAGAAAAGTTTGGTTAACTGGCGAATTTTTAAGAGTATGTTCAACGCAGCGCCGAATATATATAAATAGGGACAGATTTTAATAAATATCATTTTTATTTCTTTTGTATACGTACGTATATATTCGGAGTAATATACGTAGAATATAGAAAGATACTGCAGGATGCTGCGGAAAATCGATGAATTGGCAAAAAAATTATTACCAAAAAGTGGAGAACATAGTAGCTAAATTAAGAGAAAAAAGTCCTCTAATTGTGTAGAGAGAAAGAGTATATCATGAGAAAGTCCTCTTAATCCCTGTTTTTTTGGTTCTTGATGTCGAAAACCCAATTGAAAGCGAAACGCCCGCCGTCTATCCGTCTATGAACACTACTAGCGCTTGAACCATGCGTAGGAGTTTTTTTCAAATTGAAGAAACACCTATCTCTTTCTATCTCTAGTTGAAGCTTTGAAATTTTGAAAACCATTCTTTAAAACTTGGGGGTACTTTACATCAAGCCTCGGGGACATTTTCATAATTTGTTCAAAAACGGCTCCAAATTTTTTCTTTAAATTTATTTTAAGAATAGAGTAAAATACTTATAAAGGTGGTATAGATCCGATTTTCACGGTTAACTAAAATTCGAAAATTGCAAAAGTTTGAATTTTTCCGGCGTCTTCCTACAACTACAAAATTGAAGATTAGGATTTCTCTTTCAAATGAAATTGCTGGCCCGCAATTTTACTTTTCACAGGACTTGCATTGTTTTGAAAATTTTAATAGTAACTCTTCGCAATATGGCGTACAATATTTGCAATTAAAAAAAAGATATTTTTTAAAGAGACCTTTTAAGAAGAAGAAGAAAAAAGAAGATTTTCTCTGTCTTGTCCCTCACGTAGCTCATATTTTCATTGGAGGCAATTTGTTCACATTATTGTATTTATTTATACACATACAGAATAATGTTGAAAAAATTTCTCAAAACTCAATAGTTTTTTGAAATGATACAAAATTCTCAAAGAACGGTAGGCTTCAAACGCCATTTTCTCAAAATTGCCCAATATTTGCTTCATATTGCTTTCAACAGATTGTGCTATTTGCAATTTGTTTAGTATGACGTTAAGTTCATTTTTGTGTACTCTTTCGTTTTTGTTTTTTTCAAAATACACAAATGTCACCTTATGTACATCTCACACTGTTAATATGCGCATTGCATTACTTGTGTACATTATTGCATTTATATGGGAAGTGCTCTATGACTTGAACAGCTTTTTCAAAAACCCAGAAATTCTCTGACAAAGAGTTTCAAATTCTTCCTTTACAGTAATGCTTAATCTCCCTGCTTCCTTACAGTAATGCTTAATCGCCATTTTCTTAAAGATCAAATTCAATGAACATTTCATTAGCTAAGGTTTTCCTTTCATATTCTAGAATGTTAATATTCTTTATAGGTTCTACTATTTGAAAATGAAGAAAAGTAAAGAGAAATACCAAAATGTCAGCATGAGCATGAGATGAGCTGGCGAGAGAATGTGCTGACCTGTGCTGGTCCATACTAAAGGAAATTAGAAAATTTACATGAGAAAGTCTAGCTGTACGGTAACACCTCTAATTACCTTTGCTCGTCCCTTTTAAACATTTTTCAATATTTCTATCTTATTTAATATAATTGTAAAAGTGTATTTAAAATAATTTTGTTGTTGAGATGACAATATTCTTCACACAATTCTTGAGTAACCTATTCGATTTCTTCTGTCTACAAATTTTAATGTCAATGTTGTATGAAACTACGTCTTTGTGACGTTCAATACCATTGTTTGCGTGAGGATTTCACGAAAACTAAAGTACAAGATTTCCTACCCGTTCCTCAAAACTTGTAACAACACCTGCAAGTGAAGTTCACTTGAACGAAAGGCAGCAGCCATGATTGAATCAGTAAGTATTCAACAGCTTGAGTAGTTCATCGAACTCTTTTGATCAATTTTTGCGTCATTTATCTTTTGCTTTTTTAAACATTTTGAGTATTTAATGATCATTCTTGGTAATGATTTAGGTTTTCACAACTACCGATTTGGAGCAGGACTAAACCTCAATACAGGCTTTGAATTCGGGATTACCTTTAACAAAGTATATTGAATATCATCACCGTCGCATCCCGAACTCTATCACAGACGCTTCAGTAGCAATGGTGCTGTCATTGCCCATATCAGCCATGGTGCTCTTGGGTAAGTTGCTTTTTGTTGTTGATCCACCACTATATTCTCTGAATTCATAATTCAAAATAATAAGATTTTTTATACAGAAAGGTTTTGAGACTTAATTGACCTACTGCCCACCTAATCTCAAAAGATTGCAGTTCGCTACAGGCAGCAATGAGAGTCAACATCGTGCTGTACGCAGTGACAGTATCCGCTGTACGGGAGAGCTGCAGATTTTCTTTAGTTTTGAGTGTTACTTAGTGGACATTTAGTGAACAGCAAATACTGCAAGAGAAGTATAAAACTGTTTCTTTATTTTCCCTTCCCTACGGGGGGGGATGGTCGTGAAATGACTCTCATCGGGCATGACGCACTGGCGCGACGCATCGGCTGAAGGGAAGGTCTGTGACTACAGGAGCCAACCCCGCCTCAGGTCGCAATTAACTGGAACAAAAATCGTACAGAATTCTGGCGCATCCGGCCAAAGAACAACAAGGATTGCTAATTGATGGGAAGGACTATAGCACATCACTAGAAAGGTACATGTAGTTTTAGCTACTATTAATTTCACCACGAAATATATACGCGTCGAAGATCTCGAACAATGAGTGTGCATCTTTCAGCAGTAAAGAACTAGTTACAATAAACAACAGATAAATATAAAACCATTAATATTGATGGCAGTGATCAAATTATGCGACCATTTGTTAAAAAAAGGTGGTTATGAAGTCTTTCAACGTATATCCAATGATCCCTACGCTATAAATTGAAGAAGAACTTGATAAATTGAAACATAGTGCGAAGTTCACAAGTACAGCTCCTTCGAGCGGTTTCGGAAAAGAAGAATTCACACATATTTTAAGCTGTAGGTAAATGTATGTACCACACATTCCACTAAACAAATTACCTGATCTTATAGCAGTTGAGTATAAAGGAGAGAGAAATGGATTGGCATGATCTTATGGCAATATTAAATGTTATCAATGCAAGGAAGAAGGCCATGTAGCAAGAAACTGTAAAAATGTAGACAATATTAATTCACCAATAGCAATGTAGATTTAGAACAAGCAACAAACGTGAACATTAAGAATAAATACAACGATAATCTCTACTTTTGATGAAGAATTTCCAATTGAGACTACCGAAAGACAAACTAAAGAATGATCACTGCAGATTACAAGTAAGAATCAGTAATAAAACATCTGAACTAACCCCTGAATAGTTCGGAAGAAAGAACACACGAGTTTGCTAAACCTGCAAAAAGAAGAAAAGAAGATCAACCGTGAAAACAACTCTGAAAACAAAAGAGAAAAGAACATTAGTGAACAGTTAGCTCCAGTTAAAGAAATATTAAGTAACCTCCAATGTTCTTAATTATGAACAACTCAAAGATTTTTTTTGGAAGATACGTACGGAACTAGTAATGCTTCTCACAAGTATCCCTTTAACTATACTAAGGAAACTGATAAGTTACTGTATTTTTGGTTAGAGCTACGTATCCATTGCTAGAGGACAGAGGTATGAAGTCTCGTTTCACGAGAATCATGGTGTTGGAAGCGATCCGTAGTTTCTGATTCTTCAAGAGCATCCTCCTGAGAACGAATGTTCATCATGGGAATAAAGCAGGAATGAAAAATCAAAATTCTGCAATGGAACGAAATTTTTAGTTTCATGACGACACGAGTTCCTTCCAGAAAACTTCAAAATGAGAAAAACTTTGATATTTTCTGTATACAAGAATCTAATTTCAAAACTAACTATTGTAAGCATATCAAAGGTTTTAAGTGTTACTACAAAAAAACAGATCGTCATGCGTGTGAATGCTAGTGGAGGTGGCAATTTATGTTCGTGAATCGATAGTGAGTAGTGAAGTGCAAATAACAAGTGATCTTGAAGTGATCAAGAATATCTCAAGAGTCATAGAACAAATTAGCTGATCTCGACACTAATGAATGGAAACAACTTACAGGGGTGCAAATTAAGATCGTTAGAAGGTTTGAAGATGATAATCCAACGGTCAGCTTCTGCAGAAACGATCAGGTTGTCTTGACAAGATGCAGAATAGGACACACAAAATTTTCACAGCCACTTACTGAACAGGACTGATGCTGATAACTGCAATTCATGCAAGATTTCTCTTTCAGTAGAATATTGTTTCTATGCCCTAAATATGAAAGTTCAAGAAAGAAGTACAATTTAAGTTCTCCTTGTAAAGACCTCAATAACAAAAGAAACAAAAATAATTCATTAGTTTTATAAAGAGAAATTAGAAGTTTATAATAGTATTAACCATATATGCATAATTCTGAGTTACCAGTGTTATTTTAAATACCTGTGTAATTATAAAAGTAGTCGCTAATAACTATATGTAGAAGATGCGACTAAAATAAAATCAAATCAATCAATCAAAAGATTCACCTATTAACCGCATTGTCATGAACTTCAATAACTTTTAATATGTTATTATAACTTAACTTCAGCATTATAGGCTGCGGTAAACTACATATTTTATCAATGGTAAAAAGTTTGATTTTCATGAATATATTGTGTTCTATTTTATTATATTTATTGATGTAAAGTTTTAATTAAATTATCGAGAAAATTGCACTTATCTCACATTTAAAAGCGAAATATCTCCATAATGGGCTATCACATACAGCGACAGCTTTAAATGTGCCAGGGAACCACCCTTGTAATACAAATTTAAATAATATTTCACTTCAAGGAACATTTTAACTTTCGTTAGGGAATGTTTTTTCTTTAGTCACTAAATACCATAGATGTCCGATGTGATCAAAAAATAAAAATTAAAAAGAACATTTTAGGTATTGACCACTTAATCCTACCCTACCATGCTCACTTACAGGATGAGATTTTAAACTTATTTTCTAAACTAGTTTATTTCTAGTTCTAAAACCAAAGAAGCTATTTAAACAGTGAAAAGATAAAAATTGCCTTACATATTTATAGGCTTCCAATAATTGGGAATCTTGTTGAATTTTATTTCAATCCATCTATGTCCTGCAGAAACCTAGAAAACTCTAGCAGAGACTTCTACCACATAATACGAACGATGTGTTAGAAAGAAAGATATCAAGTTTAGAAATTTAGAATACTCTTTTTATTCCCTTATATTCATGGTGGAAATAACATTATTTCCACCATGCTTATATTACAAAAGTTCAAAATGCTACCAACTCTGTGATATTTGGAACAAAATAAAATAGCCGTTTTTTTGTGTTTAAAAAGTCTTCGTACATCACTCAAGTAAACAAAAACATACTACGTTATTTAATACTGGGTATGAATTCCATTTGTTTTGGATTATTGTCTCTAGTCTTTCCAACACAGATTTCAGCAACGTTGCTGCAGTCGCAATGTCAATTAAACTTGCCCTTCAGTTACAGCATGTTTAACTTTTTTTTATTAGACAAACTGTATTTTCGTATTTTAACCTGAACATTCACATATGACCTACAGGGTCATAAGTGATTAGTGAATGTCAGGAATTTAAGAAGAGAATGAATTTGATTTCTTAGTGTTTTAGGTGCTATAGATTCAAAGTGGCACCTGTAGAGGACCAGATTAGTAATCAGAGAGGGCACCAAATATATAATATTTACCGCTTAAATGTTTATTACTGACATTTGATTGATGCATGTCTAGTCTAAGGGATCCCAATTCTTTGTTAATATTCTGTCTTCACAATTCTAAGTTTCTGCTAGGTAAATATATATTACTTTATTCATGTTAAAATGGATGACGATATTCATATTGTTTGTGAAGTTTTAATTTAAAACACGTTAACGAATTCCTCGTACAGATCAAAGAAACCACTGCACAGATGCATTAAGAAACACATTTTTTTAAATCGTTATTTAAGGTCGCATCAACATCTTAGGTCATTAGCGACTACCATTGCTGTTAACGGTATGGTAATCGCGAGGATGTGAAATGATATGGTGATGATAAGTGAAAAGGACGAACACAAATACAACCATGCCCGAGGCGGGACTCGAACCCGCGACCCTTCGGTCCGAGATCACTACGACACTACTGCCTTAGCGATCTCGGCCACCGGGCCGACAAACACATTTTTATACACCATGCTAACATACGTTCCTAACGTGTTTGCAAATGTTAAAATTCAGGCAGACACATGATTTGTGACCGACGAGTGCAATAAGCTCACATAATTCCCTCTCACTTTCTTCCCTACAATGAAGAATCCATTCGTCTTAAAGGGTTACAGCGGCTACAGGCCTCCTGTGACCAATGCCTGTTGCCACCCTGAGCTGTTGTTACTTGCTTGGTTATCGCTTCCGAGCAAGGATAACAAACGCATTAATTGCCGGCCTGACAGCTGTTACAGCTCTCTGTCGGAAAATAAGAGTTCCAGTGCAGCTGGTAATCACTGGATTCTCAAAATATTTTGATTGAAAACGCACCTACCATTGACATACAGTTTCTGTTCATCTGGATCACCACTACAAACACAGAAAAGCTGCATTATTTTCTTGTTTTATTGATAACAGGTACGTACATATTACAACTTTTATACCATTTCATTCTTCTAATAAACCTGATGGAAAACGACGCATGAGAGAGAAGAAAAATATACAATTATTGAAAAGTAAAACAATATATAAAATTCCACGTCTACAATTGGATTTTAAAGTCATTTGTCAGATACATACAATAATGCAAAAATAAAGCTAAGTAGTGCAGGCTAGAATTTGAACCCAGATCTTCAACACAATAAGGAGCCGCCCAACCAGGCACGCTACGATACTGACCATGGGCAAGTCACGGCGGTAGATACTTCCGAGTATCATCATACAGTCCACCCAATCCTTGATGTTGGTGATGCTATATTATAATCGACAAGCCGCGCAGTCCCGCTTGGTCGGCGGCGGTTTGTCGATGTGTGTGCGCCCGATGTTGTAGTGTTTCAGACAGGGCACAAGTTCGAGAATGCAGGGGAGCTTTTGAACGTTCTCGGGTAGACGCCTGAAGACCGCACCCACCTCTCTCGCTGCCGAGGAATGGCAGAAAAAACGCGACAGGCAGATGTTGAAGACTCTCGTTGTCGAGTGTTTTTAGAGAGCGCGGATATGATGTGTTGTACGTTTGATGGCTTCGTTGATGCGTTGGTGCTTCGGGCAGCTTCGATGGCTGCGGGATTGGCAAATAAAAGGGGTAAATAAAATGTTATACTTCTCGATGTATTATGGATGTTGTCGGTATGCGTAGCACAGTCAGCGTTTTTAAGACGAACTGTCTGTCTCTCCAGAAGCCTTGGAGGTCAGCGATTGCGGTCGTCTTCGTCATTTTCTTTCGCGGTGATAGAAGTGGCGAGGCGGTGGAGTCGACGGCGATTCGTATGGAGAAAGAAGATGAAACGTCCACCACCGCGAGGGCGTTGGTGGGTCGATGGACGGCGGCGCGGTAGTCTGGAAGGAAAAAAAAGAATATCGGGCGGTGCAGTGGTGATGACATTGGCTGAAATGGTGTCCTCGTCCCAGGTCTGCACCCCGTCGGTGTTGGGGCTGCGTCAACGGTTGGGGATGGGATAGTCCTGTCCCACGGACGTCTCTTCTTTCCACTCGCGTGTTTAGAGTGCGAGAATGTCGGAGCGAGGACAAAGTATCCAAGAAACTGAAGCAGTGCAGCAAACAGAATATCACAATGGGACATCTGCTCGCACACAACGTTCTGAAGTGACTGATTAAAACGGCACGTGGAATATACCGTGAAAGTCTCTGTTAACACAATCCGGTTCCTGTAGCCATCACATCCTGGTTCCGTTGATGTTCTAGACGTTTCTAGCAAGTCCAGCATTTCTTGCATAAGAAGATGTCATCGCCTGCCTCTTATGTAATCATGTCACGTTCGTGTACCCACGAATTGTGTGGGGAGTCGAAGGCGAGCCATATTAGGAGTCGGAGCGGGTCCTTTTTGCGCACGACGCGCTGTACCAAGTACTGTTGTGGAAATCGAGTGCGTTGGAGTTCTTGAGCGTAGAAACGTCCCGTTATAGCTTTATTGTGAAGATCTACGAGCAAATATGTGATGGGATGGAAAGATGAATTCGTTTGATTTTGAAGAGTTCGGTGACCATCGCGGACAAGGCGCCGACGCGACATTTTTTCAATTGGCGCTTGTCGATAGTTTTGACGTTGGCGTAAACCGTCTCCATTAATCTGTTGTCCTTCACATCTTTCGGTTTCATGTCGATCGTTCTGTTTTGTGTTATTGTAGTCCTCGATAAGCGAGGGAAGCATGGGCGTCCAGCGACGCGTGCCCTCGGCGGGAGAACGGCCTACACGCGGCTTCAGTGTAGGCTGTCTGGCCGCGCGCGTTTGAGTGTGCATAAAGGCCTTCACGACTTCCTCCGCCGTCTTTTTTTAAGCGCTTCCGCCCAACCTTACTTGGAGTAGACATTGATCATGGTCAAAATGTATCGCATGCCTCAATTCGATTTCGCGAACGGTTACATCTCCACCAAATCTGCCTGCCAAAGGTCGTCGAGCCCTTTCACGTCGGCTAGTGTAACGGTGCCGAGCTGGCGCGTGTGTTTCTCGCGGTAACCCTTCTCGCACGCTCGAAGTAGCGTTCTTCTCTTCATGATCTGTCAACTGCCAACACTGGAATAATACCAGCATCGCGCAGTTCGTTCTCTATTTCAATTATTTCCCTGTCGTGACGTCCGTTTCCGGCATCTTTCGATGCGAGTAAGAGTCGGAGCACTAACTTGTTGGGGTCACGTCAGTATTTATAATCTGAGGTAAACGAAACGAAGACCCCTTCCCGTTTTTTCCGTTAATGAGTTCTGTGTGCTCTTAAGGTACCTTTGCGTACGAGAGGAGGAGGAGGAAATATTATTGCCAGCCAAAATATTTCCGTTCTTTTCTATCCTCTGTGCGCGTGCGAGAGCCGCAGAATTTTCTTATAATCATTCCAATCTCTCTCCACCATCATAGATTCGGTTCTATTTTGTGTACTAACTATTAATGCCGGTACGCGTCAGTAATTTTCTTTACCATCGGCGATGTATCCGCTGTCAGTATTTTCATTTCTAGAACGGCTGATGTAGAGCGTTCTCTCACCGCTGTTGGAATGATAACGGAAATGAGGCCCGAAAACTGTATCAGCGCTCTTCCTGTTGGGGAGCAAAAGTGAAGATATTGCGACACGAAGGTCTGCGGAATTGAAAGTGGAATCGCTGTTGCTTCTAGGCGAACGCGTTACATTTTGCATAGTTTCGCCTGCTTCTTCTAAGTGATAATCACCAATGTTAAAAACGAACGGGTCGGTGGAGGAGGAAGTGTTGACGGCCTCTTCCTCTGCCTCGTTCTCCGTGTTCACGTCTCTGTCAATCCCTTTTTTCTCGGGGGTGGATAATGAGCTCGTCTTTTTCGTTCCTTCTGTGAATGCGTTCTTCATCGGGGTGGTGAGATAGGTCTTCAGGGAAGTCGTCGCGGTTTGATTCAAATCGGGGGGAGCGCTTTGAGCTATTTCGAATAATCGATCGTGACTTCTCCATTTAGACTCTTTAATCTTTCTTGTGGAGCAGAGGGATGGAAATGGTAAGGGGAAGAACCACTGTGTGGGGCAAAGCATGACGTAACGAACTCGCTGTCTCCGTCTGCTGAAAGCATTTCGCTTCTGCATGGTGTCTTTTTGTTTTCCCATTTTGTTGTAGCAGTTTTATTTCATCAAGCAGTTTTTGGCGTGTTTATTTCACGCGTTGCTCGCGACTTTCTTACTTCCCTCCCTCTTCTTCCTTGCCTTCTTTGGGATTTTTCATCACCCTTCCTCACGCCCTCCTAATTTAGATGTTTCCATCACACCGGTCAGACCGAGCGTCGCTGCTCTTTCGCCGCTACTCGTCACCCGACCCGACCTTCTTCCCACGCCCGCTTGCCAGTTCCACGTCTGATTTTTTCGTTCTTCATCTTGTGTTCGTAGGCAATGTCGCGTCCTGCACGCTCGATCTAGGATTGATACTGCATCACCTCCGCCAAGCGTTCAAGGAGTCGCGTTCCGGTCCGCAAACGATAGCTACCGGGAATGTGTAACTCAAAGGGAAGTGCATCGATAGCTCGATTGATGAAACGTCCGATAAAGCCCTTCCCTCTTCGGTATCTACGTTGTCGCAGATACGCCATATTGCTACTGTGATTGATGAAAAGAAACACTATACTATGTAGATGGTTGGACTTCGATAAAGAGACTGAACCAGCGCGGTATTTTCCTTTGTTCACCAACTATGTCTTATAAATGACGCAGAAGAAAAAGGAATTTTCGTTCCACCCGCGGCAGCACATGGTTTTTAAATCGTGGAAAGACGGAAAGTCGTTTCCCACATGTTCGTTGTAAATAAATTCCAAGTTGTCGTCTTGTCGGAAAAAATACCACCATATTAGCGCTGTCGTGACGAGTTGTTTCTGAATTGCGTAGCGTCTGATAGAGGTACATCACTAACTGTGTGTTATGAATGTCCAGTTTAAGTAGGCCTTATACAGTCTTGCTTCTCCGTTGCAATGTCGAATACGAAGACGCTGCTGGGCTTCGCTGGAGGGGGACGATATCACTGTCGTGTTGCGTGAAGGGAATGAAAGGAATGAATATCTTTCAGCACTTCCTTTTAAAAACATGTACATAGGCTGCCCTTTCGGTGGTTGAACACAACACATTGAATTTGAGCCCATTCGGCGTGGTATAGTGGTCATGACGACGTTCGTCTAACTGCGAAGCTCCGACTGGTCCGACGGCGATGCCTCGGACGCTGTTGGGGAAGAGGTCCCTCGTAACACTCCCATGATCTCTGGCTTTACTACTATGGGATGAAACAACACAACACATGCGTGAGATGGAGTTTAGAGGTGGGCAAAAGAAGCAGAAAAGCAGAAGCAGAAGAGAGAGCTGGAAACATATAGGAGCTAGCAGAGTCTTTGAAGAATGTCATCATCGAGTCAATTCCTTGCTCGCGCAGCTGGTAAAGAGCGGTGTTGCATTTTATTGTGTGGAATTTGAAAGTTTAGAGGAACAGAATGTCGGAGGGAGTTTTCTGGATTGGTTTTATTCTGTCCGGTGGCGAGTGTGTGAATGGGACGTAAAGAGATAGTGTCTGTTAGTAGCGGAGTACATTTGCAAGTCTGAGATGGTTTGAGCGGTTCTGATGAAGTAATTTTCGCCTTGACGAGTAAGTCGCGGGTCATCTATTATGCTGTGGCCCGCACCACGGAGAGCCCTGCACAACCATGCATGCGAGGTAGATGTGCATTTTTGCTTTTCCAGAGCGGTTTCGCGAGTGGTGAAGATAGCTGATGCGCACGTCATTGTCTTTCGCGCTTCTTTAATGTGAGATTTTGCGGGGTGGATCTCAGCTGACTGAACGTCACGCCTAGAAATATCCACGCGGCAGCACGCATTCAGCTCGAGTGTAACTCGACTCCGCGCCCGCCCAGCGCGTAGTTGCGTTGCAGAAACACCATCTGGCCACGAGCTTTCTGGATTTAAAGCTCAGCTCCGCCTCTAACTCCTACCGCGGAGACGGGAGACGCAGCTGCGAGCTGGGCTTAAGTGGTTCCTCACGCAACAGATTTATCTGCTTAAGAATCACCGGTCGCTAGCAACCGTGATTCTGGTGTGGCAATGGTGCAGCAGGCACTGAAACCTCGCGTGTAAATCTACAAAGCTTTCTATCATCATCTTCGCATACCCGAGTCGCGAATATCTGGTAGCGCTGGAATCATTCAAGACGGTGGTCGAACGCGAGAAGCGGCGTGACTCACGCTTTTGCTTGCACTGTTGCCGCTGGGGCCACATCGCCTGGCAATCATAGCATGATGTGTTGTCGTCACGCGAGGATCACTCCTGCAGGAGACAAGCGCGGCACGAAGCACAGTCCCTGCTTAGGAACTCAATTGGCGGTACGTGCTGTAATTGCAAACAAAGGCACGCGTTGCATCCTACACCGCGTGCAGCCGACGTGATGCGCCCACGCGTCATTCAGACGAGCGTCCAAGAGGAATTGAGGATCTTTCGCAGAGAAATTCCAATTTACTGGAAACTCTGCGTCAGGCAGCAGTTAGCGGCGGGTCGGCCTGGAACGAGGTCACGGGACGCCTGGGCGCCACGAGCTCCTCAGCGGCCAACGCACCGCCCTCCGGGGCGGCTGGAGCGTGTCCCACTACACTCCGCAACTGCTGGCGCCGACAATCTCTAGGGAGCCGTCTAGGAGTTGTTGAGCTGAATATGCTGCCTAACAATGTCTAGACAACCTAACGCTGACATGCGAACAGGTCTTCCGCGCGCACATGGAACGCCCGAAGTGCTATTTCCAGCTCTAGTTAATTAGAACATTTACATATCTGATTTTCACTTAGATATCTTGGGTTTAAAAGAAACGTGGCTTAGTGATGAACACGAATTCAAACTCCGGGGTTTCGCTGTTTATCGCCGAGACCGCGTAGACAGGCCAGATGGCGGCGTAGCGCTTGCATTGCGCCGCGAACTGCCGCTGCTCGAAGCCGAAATCCCTGCTATTGCTCTGGCGTCTCTAGAGGCGGTCAGGCGTACGCCTGGGTAGGAAATAAAGACTTTAGTCGCATCCGTCTACTGCTCAGACCAAACCTTAGATCCGGCTGAATTGATGCGCTTCGGTTTTAAATTCCAAAGTCAACTTAGTGACTTTAACGCCAGACGTAGAACCTGGGGGCGGCCCGAGCGAAATAGAATCGGCAGCACAATTGCCAATCTTGTAGCGACAAGGCGAGGCGCAGAGATCTGCTCACCGAATAGCCCTACGCATTTCCCGGATGTTCGTAACAGAACCGTGTTATTGATTTTATGATCGAAAGGCGTTGAGTGTGTGGTTCCTTGCTCAATTGCTGCACTGGATTCCGATCATAATCCGGTAACATGTGTTGTGGCGTCTCTTGTAGCGAAATGCCAAGTAAAATTTCGAACTTCGCGTGACACGAAGGTTTCTCAGCTCAGCTAAATTCTCAGCTTGAGCGGAAACCAGTAAATGTTCATCGCCGCTATGGCGATCCCGTTGACGGAGAGCGGGCGCGCAGTTTAACCCTTTCAGCGCTAATGCCGGATATATCCGGCGCAAGACTTTTGTGCCACGAGGAAGCAATGCCGGATATATCTGGCGCACGTAGTTTCGTCTGCTTTCTGAATCATTCCTAGGGCAGTGGCCACAATCATTGGCTTGGCACGACATCTGCAGCACCTAAAAGTACTAAGTAGCTGTAGCATTTTTCTGACCAATAGAGGGAGCATGAGGAGTGTTTAAGCCGAATTCATCTGGCCTGTCGTGCGCGGCGGAGGCGGATATTGGCCATGCTGACTGACGAAGGAGTTGCTCGGTACTGACCGCGCGCAGGCCAAAACATGAAATTATGGGGCCCAGCACCCTCCACCTCTGGAGGGTGCTAGCACAAAAGTCTGTGCAAAATCTACACATCCTGGTTTTTGTGCCTCACTTTGTGTTGAGGCAGAAGGTCGGAAGATACACCGACTCGCCTGACACAGCGACATTTTCCGACTATCGTCCCATCAGAAACGCAAACAAAAAAAAAAAAAAAAAAAAAAAGAGCTCAGCGAAGATGCATCGTTTGTTCTAAGAACAAGCTACGTCGTGAATCCAGCTACATGTGTGCGCAATGTGACGTAGGATTATGTGTGCATCCATGTTTCATGATTTACCATACCAAAAAAACATTAAATCACTTACTGCCTTAAAAAAATTTTAAAAATTAAAAAATTATAAATATTTTAAAAAATCTAACTTCGCCAGTGCCGGTCCAAAGCTCGGATCAAAAAGAAGGATGGGAAATATTAGCAGTTTTCTCCCCGCGCCGCGCCCCCTACAAAGGGCGCGCGCCCGAAAAGAATGGTATTACAAAGACCCAAGCGGGCCAGGGACGCGCTGATGCCATGAAACAACGTAGCGCGAAGGGTTAAGCAGAGAATCGCCTTTCTACGAGGAAAAAACTGCTCAATGGTCTGAAACTATTTCAAAATGCAATCACGCAGGCACACGGGGATCTTTCGTGCGCTGGGCCACAAACCGAGTAAACAGCCCGATCCAGAGCAACGCCGACGTAAAGTGCCCGGCGCCCACCACCTCAGCCTGTCGCTGAGTGGGACGACGCGAGGCAAAGCGAAATTCGCGACGAATCTGCTCGTTGCAGTTCCGCTCGTTTGAAAGGGCGCTGCCATGCCACCATTGGCTGTCGCCGTCACCGGTGGTCAGCCATTGGCAATAGAAAGTGGCCAGCTGCAACGCCATTGGCTCGCTGTCTCTCTCTTCTCGGCGCCGAGTTACGGGAGCGAGCCCGCAAGTGCTGAAAGCCCAGAGAAAAGCAGCGGGGCCTGACGGTCTTACCGGCGCAGCTGCGTGCTCTGGGCGGGCGCGGAGTCGAGCTCCTGAGCGCGCCTGGCGTACAGCTTCAAAGTTGGGCGTGGAGGATTGCGACCATCGCGCTTAGTACCAAACCGGCAAGAATAAATTAATCCCGAGCAGTTATAGATCAATTAGTCTCCTCTCCATCCTAGCCATCCTAGGGAAGACGTTTGAGAGACTGATTCTGTCGCGTCTGCAACAGGAAATACGTCGCCTCACTCTTCTCAGAGATGAGCAATTTGGATTTAGAGCGACGCGTTCGCGCAGCAGCAAACGCGGCTTTGCACGGATATCGGCCTTCCTCGAGAGACGGCAGAACTTGCCAAAGGTCTTTCTGGACATGCGATCGGCTCGATTCTGTGTGTGGCACGCGGGTTTACCGCGTGCCTCGCGGAGTCGGGAATGAGCGTGATTGCCGGGCGTCAGGATTGATCGCGAGTTTTCTCCTCTGACAGGCAGTTCAAAGTGTGCGTCATCAACGTATATCTGTCCCTCAGACGATAGTAGCGTACCTTCAGGAGCGTTCTCTCTACCCTTCGGCTTATACGTAAATGATGCGCCGCTACCTGCTGAAACCAAAACAGGTATTCAACGCTGTGGGCTTCTGATGTTCGCGGATGATTTCGCATATTATGCGAAATCGGCGAACGTCAGGCGTCAATTAAATACTTGCCGACTGTCTCGCCACTTTCCTGAATGGCTAAGTCGAAACGCACCTCGCTTATCCAGGTGGATAAGTGTTGCCGTCAACTTCATTCGTAAGAGGGCCAACCCGACGAAACGGTGAGCTTATATGTGGGCGCTTGCCTTGCAGAGCGAAGCGAGATATCTGGGCGTGTTGCTTGGACATGGCCTCCGTTGTTACATGCGCATGCTCGATATCTCGCGGCCAAGATCAAAACCGCACTCTTCGGAAACCTCTTCTCCGTTCTCCCCGATCTTTCCGTTCCCTTAAAGCGGCGACATTCACCGCGTGCGTGCGCCCTGTGGGCGTACGCATGTTGGTGCTCGCCGCCGCTCCTCTTCAACCTGCGCCCTGACCAGGTCGCAGAGAACAGAGCAGCAATGGCATCTTCCAAATACCCGACATGACCGCACCTCGCAACGCTGACGTGTTCGGAGTTCCCGGGCGTGCGTAATCAGCCCGGCGGAAGCTGCTGAAGCGGCGGAACGGCGCCACTAGGGCGCTGAGGTGTTGTCTGCTCCGCGCATCCTGCAAGCAGTGAGACCGGCGCAGTGGCGAACAGACGCAGGGCCTTCCACAGAAGAAAGGGCCCAAAGCACGTCGTTTATTCCTTCCGCGCACTTCCCGCACAAGCTCTCTGGAGCCGTGGCGACGCGGTACAGATAGTGCGGGAGGCGGTCGCCGCTCAAAATGCCGGAATCCGCGAGGGAGGCGCAGAACTGTGCCTGCTTCCGAGTCTGAAACCAACAGGCCTCAGAAAACGTCGGGCGCCACGGACGCCTGAGTAAAGTCGGCGCCGTGGCGTAAATCGAGTGTAAAATAGTGTAGTGTTAGTGAAGTGAAGTGTGGTATGAATGGAGCAGGAATGTTTGTAAATATAGAATACACATCGAGTGAGTGAACGGAACAACAAAACGAAAGAAACACATTGAAGAACTTTAAAATCTCTGTGTGTCGTGCTATGGGAGAGTGTATTGTGAAAAGTGTTTTGAAATTCTGGGACATATATCCTAAGTCATATAGAACTTGAATTTTGCATGCACATAAAACGTGCAATTTTGGCTAGAAATAATAAGAAAAATTCACTCCAGTGTAATAAAAACTATTTAAAAAGGCAAACCAGTTACACACTTCACTGTTATCCTCTTCGTGATGAAATCTTGAAGACTTCCTACTGTAAGCACATGGAGAACGATACTGAATATTTTGATATCAGAACACTGTTCGCAATATCGATAGTAATGAAAATATTAAAATTTATCATATTTTGAAAATTGAGTTTATATCCATGATTTTATTTTGTGTTCTGTTTTAATGTTTCTGACTTTTCTTGTCGAAAAATTCTGGTGCCCTCCTATATGAAAGTAATGAAGCTTTTAATTGACGGGATTTTTTGTACTAATAAAGTGTTCATAATGACTAAGTGTACTAATAAGATTCAACTGGTATCTTGTAAAATAATGCAAACTTTCGGAACTAAATGCTGAAGATAGAGGATATATAAACACGTTCTTCTAGTGAGTAAAATCTCGTTGCGGTATCCTGCATTATAAAGTTTTCGTTTCTTAAAAGTGTTTGTTTGTAAAAGCGTTTGTTTACCGAACTTGTACTTCTTGACTCTTTCTTGTAGCAGTGGTGGTATACTTCTTTTTCTGTGGCAGTTGTAATGCGCAATTATTGTCCTGAATGGAAGATCCTTTAAACAAAGAATCAAAGAACACGTACAAGCTCATACACACAAAAGAACACAATCACACTTTGCCAGCCACCTCTTGGAACAAGATCACTCATTTAATGCAGACAGTGAAGGCAGGACTCCAAATTGGAAAACAGGTACACTGACAGACTTCATTAGAAGCTCATACATCATAATTCACATAACAACTCTCATCACGCTATTTTGAATGAACAAATTCTTTCTCTCACTCACCCTCCCAGTTGGCATCCCAGGCACATTAACTCCTCCGTCTGGGCCTCTCTTTCCACCACCCGCCCGGGCCTTACCTAATGGCCGTTTCTTAGAAAAAGACTGCCTCCTCTCACCATAGAGAGCTTTCTTTAAAGAAGCGTGCAATGCCCTTTGACCTTCGATGTATTGCCTGGATCCGAGTCTCCTAGCCGCGTTAGAATCCATATGTCGCAAGCTCATCTAAATCTATTTATTTCTACATTGTTTCATTTTCACTTTACTTTAGAATAATATTGATGTCATTCCAAAAATTTCGAGAAACCGAAATCAGAGAGTTCGTTTTTCTGTCAAGAGTGTTTGTGCAACTAACAATGAATAGCGTTGAAAATATGAAACGTAAGAAATCAATGATTTCAAAGAAAAAGCCACAGAAAAAAATTTGCCGAAAAGAAACAGTATGTCCGTGAGAGTGAGAGAGAGAGAGAGAGAGAGAGAGAGAGGGGGGGAGAGAGAGACAAGGAGAAAGGGGGAGAGAGAAGAGAAAGATGAGAAACGTTGCACATCCTAATGGCATGACCACGAGCCGCCACTGATATTAAGAAAACATTACCAATAACACGAGAAACTGAGAGCTTATTTTTATTTAAATATGAGTAGATGAACAAAAAGATAATAACTGCGTAATGATAAGTGATATTTCTTGAAGTCAATAAATGTTTCTGTAGTATTCTTGATTTTAAATAAGAACACTTAAGTCGAAAACACACTGTTGTCGTGTTTTATTACAATCAGTTTTTTATTACATATTTTACTTTTCGGGTCTCGTTACAAAGCCTCCTTCTTTTTCTAAGAAAGCCAACTTGCACCTAAGTCTCATTGTTTCCTGCGCCATCTATATGTCGCATTAGATACCACATTCTTTCCCTTCTTTAGTAAGAAAAACACAAAACCTTTAAGCAACTGAAGTGAAACTTTGATTTCACTTATGAACAAAATACAACACTATGAAAATTATTATAATTTGAAAATTATAACTCACAAAATTACAACATATTATTTACGCTTTGATTTCGATGTTAAAATGTAATCCTCCAAATATTTAGGAGATCTTCTCTCACGACCCGTCCTTCTGTTACCTTCGCCGTTTTGTTCTTCACTCTCTAATTCTTTCGGTGTTTCAGGTGATGATGTAGGCAAGTTATCGGGGAAATCATTGTTTTTCTCAATCTTCACTGTTGCAGGGTCTTCTTTTTCCAAGAACTTCTGTGCATGATTGACATTCCTTTGATAAGTGTTTCCCGCAGGTGAACGTATGGTGATTTTATCCCTATGCCTATTTGTGACTCTGTACTTGACTTGACTGTATTCAGACGTGAGTTTGTTAGTCTTAGGTTGCATAATAATTACAGTATCCCCTTGTTTAATATCGGATTCTTTGGCATTATTTTTCTTATCGTAGTACTCTTTTCCTTTTTCTTTTCTCCAAGCATCTCGCTCTCTCACCTCTTCATCCAAAATCTTCTCTGTCGCAACTTCAGGAAGCTTTGTCCTGAGACGTCTCCCAAACATCATTTCCGCTGGTGATACCCCAATTGTAGAGTGCGGAGTGGATCTGTACATCAGAAGATAGTCCCACAATTGTTCACGCCAATTTCGTTTCTCAATTTGTGCAATCTTCAGTCTTTTGAGTACTTCTGTTCTGTCGTTCCACTTCACCATTAGCTGCCGGCCACAGTGGAGCAGAATGTTCTATCTTGAAACCTTGTTCTCTTGCATAATCTTCAATTTCTACACTACTCATTTGTCTTCCGTTGTCGCATACCAACACTCGAGGGATACCGTAACGGGCAAACATTTCTCGTAGTGCTTGTATCACATTTTCCGAATTAATCTTTCGCATTGTCGCTACTTCATAAAATCGCGAATAATAGTCAACTACTACCATTATGTGATCCCCTGATGGCAGTGGACCCAACAAATCCATGGCTAGTATATACCAAGGTCTATCAGGAAGAGGATTCCGGGAAACAGGTGTAGTTTGGTTGGATTTTTCAACCAACTGACAAACTTCGCACCTCTTCACAAATTTCTCAGCATCCTTATCGACTCCATCCCACCAAATCTTGGAACGAAGACGATTCTTCATACTTACTATCCCTGGGTGACCTTCATGTGCCAATTCTAGAACTCTATGACGAAGAGTTTCAGGAATAACAATTCGAGTCCCCCTCAGAACTAAATTATTGAGAACACATAACTCGTCTTTCAGAATCTTCATTCTTGAGCTCGACAACGTGTCCCAATTTCCAGAAAGCAACGCCTTTCGGACTTCTATCAAAACCGGATCAGTCTTCGAATACTCATCCAACTCTTCGGGGGGGGCTGATTGAACGAGGAACGGATTCCCTGGATACCCAGCTGATATACAGTTCATCTTCAGTTGATGAATTCTCTCCTGTCTGTAATTTTTCTTCAGGTAGTCTTGACAATGGATCGGCAATATTTGACTTCCCGCTTCTGTATACTACCTTGTACTTGTAACCCTGTAGCTTTAAAATCCATCTCTCGATTCTTGCGCTTGGTTTCGAACGCGGCGAAAACATAAACTGCAACGCACGATGATCCGTTATGAGCTCAAACTCCAAACCATATATCATTAAGTGAAACCTCTCACATGCATATACCAAGGCTAATGCCTCTTTTTCTGTTTGAGAGTAACGCTTCTCGCAATCGGTAAGGCTTCTACTCGCGTATGAGATAACTCTCCATTCATTCTCATCTTTTTGTACTAAAACTGCGCCCAATCCCACAGGACTCGCATCTGCAATTACTCTTGTTGGCGCATTCTGATTATAAATTCCTAAACATTTCGTTTGCATTAGTTTCGATTTTAATTTGTTAAATGCATCATTTTCAGTTTGACCCCACTCAAATTTAACGCCCTGTTTTGTTAGTCGCCTCAAAGGAGCACTAATTGTTGACAAATTCGGTATAAATGATCCGCAGAAATTTACAAGTCCTAAAAAACTTCGTATTTCCTCTCGAGTTCGTGGCGTCTACACTTGCGAATAGCATCTACTTTTGATTGCAAAGGCCTATAACCAGAACCAGAAATTGCAAAGCCCAGAAAAATAATTTCCTTTTGCTTAAGTTTACATTTTCGTGGATTTATGGTTAACCCGTGATCCTCAAGACACTTCAAAACCAATTTCAATCGGCGGTCATGTTGTTCCTCTGTTTCTGCAAATATGACAATATCATCAATAAAATTTTCTACTCCTTCCAAGCCAGAAAGAATAGATTTTAAAATCCGTTGAAACATCTCCGGAGCACAGCTTATCCCAAACATTAGTCTTTTGTATCTGTATAGTCCCGATTCTGTAACAAAAGTCGTTATAACTCTCGACCGTTCCTCAAGTTCGACTTGATGATACGCCTGATTTAAATCAATAGTACTGAAAAACTTACAATTTCTGAATTTTGGCAAAATCTCCTCCAACACAGGAAGTGGATACCTTTCTCGAATAATTGCTTCGTTTGCTCGTCTCATATCTACACATAGACGAATCGATCCATCTTTCTTGATGACAGGTACAATTGGTGAAACCCACGGAGTCGCACCTTCTACTCTTTCGACAATGTCTAAATCAATCATTTTCTGTATTTCCAGTTGAACTTTATCACGTAACTTAAAAGGAATACGCCTCACAGGCTGTGCCACCGGACTGCACTTCTCATCAATTCTCTCGTACCATAACCTAACAATGGTTGACCTAATAAAAAAACTGAAAATTCTTGATTTTACCTAAGCCATTACACAACTTATTATTTTCCAAATACATTTCAATATTCGTAACTTGTAAATCTACCGATTTTTAAAATTTCTGCCGTACCATAACCTAACAATGGTTGACCGATTGTATCTACAACTACAAAGTTTGCTACCGTTTGTTTACGTCCAACTTCGATGACACATTCGAATTCACCTAATAAATTTAACCTTTCTTTCTGTCCGTAAGCATATAACTTTTTGTCAGACACTTTTGTTGATTTACAAACAATTTTCTGTTGTTTACACGCATTCCACGTTGCCCGATCAATAATATTACATGATGCTCCCGAATCAACCAACATTCTCAAAGACACTCCTCCCATTCTTACATTCACATACTTGTTGCTTATAGTGCAATGAGGTCATTGCTAGTCGCCGGACCCAAAACTTCCCCCTCTGTCACGCCGATTAGGAAGGTCCCTGATTTGACACGGCTCAGCGCAAGACGCGCGAACGCGTGCCAGAAGATTCGAAAGATTTACGATTAGGGTGCAATTGTCCCTCGGGGACAGCCCTTCAGGCAACCGGCGGCCAGTCCACGTGCACGGCTAGGCACCGGAACAAGCAAATTATAGAGATCCCGGCTACTGTTGAAGAGTTCCCGTAGGACCCATATAAGCGTCACGAAGACAGCAGAAAGGACTGCTTTGTTCATCTCCGGTGTACACACACGCACAACAAAGACCACCAATCAGGCGCCCAGAAAATGAGGTTAATTTGAAAATACCCTATCGGCTTCCGACTCGCGTCGAATATTCTGGAAACTAAGATTTCGGCCAATAATATTCAAAATTCCAATCACGTGAAGGAGCGATGGGCGAAACTTGGAAAAAGGGTGGGGATGCGACGCAGGAAGCTCGAGAGCGGGGGATTTTGGGAGAGGACGGATAGAAGGCGAGAGAACGACACAGATTTGAGACTGCAGTGTTGATGAGAGGTAGTGGGAGCAGTGACTTGGGGGTCGACCAACATAGTGCAGGCCGCCCAGTATAAAAGACAATCAGGAATTTATTCCGATTTCAACGGCCGGCGCCTCCGGAAGGAATGATTGTGCAGCCGAGTCATTGAGGCTGGCCTGGTGGGGAGTGGGTGGCGCCAGACGACTTCCTCAATAATCATCGATCGGAGCCAGGAGCACTAGCACCGCACGCACTGCTGCTTCCGGTTGGCTGCGCCCTGCCGTGGTGCGGCTCGCGACAGCGACTGCTTCGAGGACGACTACGGATTGTGCAATCATCGAAAGAGGTGAACTAAAGACTTTCATTTTGTAATTATTCCAAAGACAGTAAAAAAATTAGGAAAGGTGTCATTTAATGTAAATAACATATAATTTAGTTTAAGGGGAATCCTTACCCAAATTGTATTATTGAAACAAATGCAATAAATGTGTTCTTGCCATTCAGGTGATTGACACTTAAAGTTACAAAACTTTGTGATTATTGTAAAGTAGTGGTAGTAATAGCAAACCCGTGCATGCCCTCATTCAAGAGTGCCTGCCCCTGAGGTTCTCGAAATGCCGGTGCCAGCTGATAGGTAAGTGCCCGTTTGGCGCCCTTCATTGATAAATTTAACGCGCACACCTGTCAGCTGATTACCGACGCACTTCGGTGTGACGGTATCTCCCCCCCCCCTTTTGTGAGGTGCCCAGACCGCGAGCTACGCGCATTGCGCGCATGCGTGTGTTGCCGTGGCGGCAGGTTGGGTTCATCACAATAGTTTCTGCTACTTGTCGTTCACTTACGTCGAACGTATAATCGTTGTCATCTACGTCATCTTCAACTTGTCGTATCTTCGAGTTTTTCTTCTTCGTTGTTCCGTTTCCCTTTTTATCTTCCTTCTTTATCTCGTCCTTGTCGATCATCTTCGTCTTACAAACTACAGCAAAATGTCATTTTTTGTTGCACCGATTACAGGTCTTCGTCTTTGCTGGACACCCATCGTCGGTACGCACGTGCCCTACTTGACCACAACTATAACACGTGATCTCTTTCTTTTTCGACTTGAATTTTGAATTTCCACCCCTTTGTGCGACTTTTGCCACCGACTCACCAGCCACAATCTTCAGTTGTTGCATGGAAACCTCTATTGCGCAGGCGATGTCCATAACTTCTTTAAGTGTCGGATTTCCTTTTTCGAGTGCCCTTTTTCTCACCTCTTTGTGTAGACATTTCTCAATTATTTGATCCCGTATTTCTTCTTCCTCGTTCCCAAATTGTCCATATTTGGCCTGCTGCCTCAGTCTTGTAACGAACATCGCGATGCTTTCGCCTTCTGCTTGAGTCATATTCCGAAAAACATGTCTCTCATATGACGGGTTTGCTTTTGGTTTAAAGTAATTGTTCAGGGCCGTTTTCGCTATATTATATGCATCCCCACCTTCTGGAATCATGTCAGCGCCTGGGATTGCGAAAAAAATATCTTGAAGCCCCATTCCGCCGTAATGTAACAGCATCGCTTTCTTTCGAGTTGAAGCAGTAATATTTTTCGCAACCATACAAAGTTCAAACGCCCGAATCCATCTTTCCCAGCGAGGAAAAATATTCACTTCACTAATATCAAATTCCGGTACTCCCGAACAGTCTGCCATTTTCTCTTGTTATATCACAAAAGACGTGTCGTTTTCACTTACTTTTTCCTTTTCTTCAAATTTGAAATTTGACGCAGTACTTATCCTCGTCGCCAAATGTAGTATTCTTGATTTTAAATAAGAAACTTAAGTCGAAAACACACTGTTGTCGTGTTTTATTACAATCAGTTTTTTATTACATATTTTACTTTTCGGGTCTCGTTACAAAGCCTCCTTCTTTTTCTAAGAAAGCCAACTTGCACCTAAGTCTCATTGTTTCCTGCGCCATCTATATGTCGCATTAGATACCACAGTTTCTTAGATTCTAGTAATTACTTGCAGCAAATGAATTCTGAATGTCGGACCGAGTCGAAACTTGTCTTTTAGCCCAACGTTATCACGTCTAATAATCTCACCTTGGGCAGAGGCGATAAGGGTTGAGCGTCAGGCTAGCACCAAAAGCGCCTGCTAGCAAAAATTACATAGTACTGAACTGAAATATTCTTAAGTAGAATTAACTATTTTATAGTGCCGCGTAGATTTCTTTGCTTTCTTATTGTCTCTAAGAGGTAATTTATTTAATATTTTAAATTGCACAAGTACGGAAAAGCAATGAGTTTGAAGACAAAGTTCGTTAGATTCTTAATTGAGTAAGTTCACGGAAATGCGTGCGTACGTCTGTGTTGGTAGCGCAATCGCTTACGTGCAAGGCTTCACAATAGAGGAACGCGTGTTCAAATCTGGCATGATGTCGGCGGTTTTTTACTTGAGCAATGAAAATCAATTCCTAATAGCGATGTCGAGATGTTCTAAACATTCCTTTTCTTTGCAAAAAGATACCATTACAAAACTGCGGAAAGAATTTGACGTACTTTCGATTACTGGTCCTTTAACAAATTATTCACTACTCCATATTTTCCTCTTCATAGGCAGTTTTGGTTTTGCATTAGTACGTTCGTTTCCTTCCCAATACCTAATACGAGTATTACGTCCTTTGTAATTAATGTTATTTTTTTTTTGTCTCTGCTTTTTTGTCAAGTTCTCTAGCTCAAATGTTTTCTTTGCTTTAAAAAATTAAGAAATGCTTACACTTCGCTACTACCAAAATATGAAGAACTAGAGGTGCTACAGAATGGGACAGACTTTCTCATAGCAAATGTTTCTAATTTCCTTTGCGTGGACTGGTTTTAAGGTTTGCTCCATTCTCTTGCCAGCTGCCATCTATCGCCGCACAAAATACCTTTTTTGACCTTTTCTCAACTTTTCGGTTCCAAATAGTAAAATCGAAATATTATTTCGAGAATATTAAAGAAGGCTAATCTTTAATAATAGGCTAAGAATCTTGTCCTAAATAACTATTTTCATTGAAAAATTTTGAGCCGTTGTTAAAAAATGGCGTTAAGCGTTACTGTTATTGCGAAATTGGAGCTCTTTTCACAGGAATCTATTGAATTTTCGAAAACTTCCTCTAAAGTCATTTGAAAGACTTCTACTCACAAGTTACAATAATGTATACTCACAATAATGTATACAAATCCATTCAACAGTGCATATTAAGGGCGTGAGAGATATTTCAAAAAATTACATATGTGTAATTTTTGAAAAAACAAAAGAATAGAGCAATATCTCGTTTATGTCATCGGATAGGGTGCATTTGGCATTACTCCAATTTAAAGAAAAAATTTGGAGCGGTTTTTTTGAGAAAATCTTGTTTGTATAAATTTTTTAAATTGCAAATATTGAATGCCATATTGTGCAATTCAACTAAAACTTTCAAAACAATTGCATGACCTTATTAAAAGAACTAATTATGAGAAACAAATTTCATTTGAAGCAAAAATCTCTATCTTTAATTTTGTAGTTGTAGGAAGACGCCGCAAAATATTCAAACTTTTGCAATTTTGGAAAATTCGGAGTTAACCGTGAAAATCGGATCAATTCTACCTTTATAAGTGTATTTTACTTTAATATTACAAGAAAATTAAAGATAAAATTTGGAGCCGTTATTGAGAAAATTTTGAAAATGTCCGGAAGGCTTCAAGTAAAGTCCCCAAAATTAATGAATGTTTTCAAAATCGCATAGCTTCAGCTCAGGCAAAAACGACAGGGGTTTCTTCAGTTTGGAAAAAATTGTATGCATGGTTTAGGCGCTAGAGTTGTACCAGACGGCCAGACGGACGTTTTGCTTCCAATTGGTTTTTCGGCATCAAGGATCCACAAAACAGGGATTCTGGCTACACCACGTGTTAGAGGATTTTTTCTCTTAATTTAGCAATTGGTTTGATTCAGCTTATTCGTCACCAGAGCGAGGCAATATTTTTTCGCCGAAAATGCGCCGTTTTTTCGCGCAGCATTATATAACATTCCCTATACTACGTATATTACTACGTATATACGTAAGTATACGAGAAAGTAATATGTAAAGTGTTTGTTAACATGCGTTACGCAGATAAATTTTAAGGAATGATATTGATTCAGTGGTGAGGTGTAGTTGACATTTGCATAATTGGAATGATTGAAGGCGTTGTCATTGTCAACAATAGTATTTATTTCACAAATAGCAGCCACAAGTAGATACGGCACGTAGGTCAGCAGCCATGGGCAACATTATACGGTACGCCACGTTTGGCGCGAAAAGGAGGTTCTAATTTCGCATTTACAGTACAGCCAGCGCGTTTATAGCTTTTACAGCTTAACGCCATTTTCTTAAAAACTGCTCAACTTTTTTTTAATGAAAATTGCTATTTAGGATGAAGTTTTAGCATTCTTTAATATTCATACCAATATCATACATTAATATTTGGTATCTACTACTTGGAAATTGAGAAGTTGAGAAAATTTCAAAAATGTATTTTGGGAGGTGATAGATGGCAGCAGGCAAGGAGGGAAAGACTGTACAGTACCAGTCCACAAAAGGAAATTAGAAGTCTGTGCCATTCTGTAGCACCTCTAGTTACTTTCTCGTACATAAACGTATTATACGGGAGTAATATACGTAGTATAGAGAAAGTTAGTACTTCTGCGGAAATCTGATTTCAAGATTTCAATGGGAATGAACGTTTTGGGGCCGCCTGATACAGAACAAGTTTCAGTCGTCCGTCCGTCCGTCCGTCTGTGAACACTACTAGCGTCTTAACCACACGCACGATCTTTTCCAAATTGAAGCAAACCCTGTCCACTAGCTCTAGTTAAAGCTTTAAATTTGGGGGTATTTTACATGAAGCCCCCCGGACATTTCCACTATTTCCTCAAAATCGGCTCCAAATATTTTCTTTAAATTTCTTGCAAGAACAGAATAAATAACTGGCATAGGTCCGACTTCCACGGTTAACTCTGAGTTTTCGAAAATTGCAAAAGTTTGAATTTTTTCCGACGTCTTCCTGCAACTATAAAATTGAAGATGGAAATTTTTCTACAAATGAAATTTGTTATCCATAAATATCTCTCATTGAGGTCATGTAGTTTATTTTGAAAATTTTAGTAATTTTCGTGCAATAGTGCATGCAATATTTGCAACTTTAAAAATAATAAAAACAAGATTTTCTCAAAAAAGGCTCCAGATTTTTCTTTAAATTTCTGGTACGGATAGTACCAAATGCACCCTATCTCATGACATAAAGACCATATTGCTCCATTCTTTTGTTTTTCAGTAATTACACAAATTTATTTTTTCCTGTCTCTCACGTCGGAAATATTTTCACTAGAGGCGATTTCTTCCTTTATTATATTTAAGAGCACATGTGCTATAAATATTTTCAAATAAATTCTCAACAACTCAACGGTTTTCAGTAAAAATGAGCTCTAAATTCATTTTCAGAAACGCTCACACGCCATTGTCTTCAAAATGGCTCCAAATTTTCCAATACATAGTGCTAGTTGCACTGTTCAATATGACGTAAAGTTCATTTTGATGAATTCTTCAGGTTTTTCAAAAATTACAAAAATGTAATTTTTTAAATATCTCTCACACCATTAATATGCACATTTCCATCGATTTGTATACGTTATTGCATTTGTTAGTAGAAGTACTTCACATGACTTCAAATAAAGTTTTGGAAAAACCCAATAGATTCATGTGAAAAAAGAACTTCCAATTTCCCATTTACAGTAATAATAATCGCCATTTTTTTAATAACGGCTGCAAATTTTTCAATGAAAATTTCTATTTCGGACGACGTTATAGCCGTCTTTAATATAATTAAAATATAATTTAGGTTCTAGTATTTGAAAACCGAAAAGTTAAGAAAATGTCAAAAATGTATTTGGGCGGCGATAAAGGCAGCTGGCAAGAGGATGAGGCAACACCTTAAAGCCAGGAAATTAGAAAACATAACTACGAGAAAGTCTGTGTCATTCTGTGGCACCACTAGTTAACTTAATGATATGTGTAAACAAAGAAGGGTATAGTCCACTACGTTAGCACTAGCATTAACTCAACAGACGTAGTCTTGGACTTTAAGGCCTGGGCTTTTCCATAAGTGACATCTCGTGTGCATCACTACTCAACTCATCATGGTTCGGATCAATTTGATCTATTTGAAATTGACACCTTTTTTAAACTGTATAATTATTTTGTATCTATACTGTTCGGATAAATGAGTTGAAGGTTTTTTGTGAATTTTGGATATGGAGTTTCGAGAACTTTTGTACCATAGCAAGACCAGATGGCTTAAGTCTTATGCCCTCTGTTCATCGAATCCTTCAAGTGTTTGAGCCACTAAGATCATACTTTTTATCGCAAAATGATCCACCGAAATTATTACGGTCATTATTTCTTCACGACTTTGCTGAATGTTATCGTTTGTTCGTTCATTCCCTGATGACATTGTTTAACAAGATTTTGACGATGGAGAAAGGGAATTACAGTTTGCTCGAAGTTTTGATGGTCGTTGATGCAATTCAGTTACTGAGTGAACGAATGAACACAAAGTTCTTCACACTGAACATCAAAACTCAGCTTTGAAAACTGAGAGATGATTGGCAAGGAGTTGCGTGTTATAAATTTGTAGACAAAGCCATGAGTGTGTATAAAGAGGCAATAGAGGATTTGGAGAAATGGACTCAGCCGTTGTCAGAGTTAAATATTTTCAAATGGATTGATTTCCGGTACAAAACCTATCAAGTATGAGTCGGTTGAAGAAACGGTAGTGTATTTAAATGCAAGACATATTGTGATAAACGATTCAAAGTTATTTGATCAAATAGTCAATCTTAATACATTTTTGGAACAACAGAGCGATGAAACCTTTTTCAATCAGCCATGCAGTTCGAAAGAGTTTTAATTTCTTTTAGCTAATCCAAGCGTGGAATCAATGTCAGTAATTTTAATGATTGCACAATTTCTTTTGCGATTCCACCACACAATGCAAATTGTGAGCGCGTATTTTCGCTAATCAACGCTCAGTGGTCGAAATGAAATTGTTTAAACGTGGAAATAATAACGACAGTTGTTCAGCACAATTTCAAGAACATGAATTGTAGAGAGTTCAAATATTATTTAAAAAGGCCGGAGAACGTAGGTACTTCCAAAAATAGACAGTTCTTAAAAGTATGGTAGCTGAATTGTAGTTATATTCCCAGAGGCAGTGAACAGTCAAAATTGTATAGTTCAACAGATTTTAAATAAAGTAATGATATCAATTTATTGTATTTTTATTTTTTAATTTTTTAGTAATACAATTTGTGGTTCAATGTTTTGATTTTTTACTACAAACCCTGATTTTTCAGACCCATACTCCTAATTCCAATTTTCTTCTTGTAGGAAAACTCTCATTTTTCATTCAGAAAGCACAAATGGTTTTATCCATCTAAATTTAAATATCTGATTATATACAAAGGCAATGTTTTCCAGGAGTGAGGATCTTTTAATTGGGCCCAGAAGACCCAGAGGAATGTAAGAACTCTTGCCGGAGTCAAGATGTCACTCGATTTAAATGAAGCGCGCTACGCGCACAGAGTTGCCGAGTTGGGCGTTACCGGCCCGTCCCTGTAGAAAGCTCGCGAATGTCTCTCTTTGGAGTAATTTAGGCTTACAATATTGCGTATTTCTCCAATTTGAGACGGTAGATGTCATTCAAATTGCGCATGTTGATTCTTCAAGATGAACTACCTAAAGAAGAGTTTTTTAAAACATTTTCAACAGCTAGTTTTTCCACAATTTTAAAATTTCTGGTCGGCTCAGTCGGGTCGCCATAAGAGCCCATGTTAAAACGACAAACTTTACGGTCTCATTTCTCAAAAACTAGACGGTGAAACAGTTTCAACTTTTACCAGAACATAGACTAACCTCTCATCTTTCGTTTAGTACAATAAAAAAGGCATGTTAAACAAAACACGTATCTCGCTCTAACCACCTTATCCTTTAAAATGAAATAATAAATCAGTCCGATTTCACTCAGTTGAGGGTAAAATTTTAAAAATTGAATGAAAATAATCTTGATTTTGTAATCATGTTTACTTGAGTGATATAAAGCATGAAGTTTCTACGTTCGGACTAAAGGTGTAACGTGTTTTATTCTTTTATCATAAAAGAGCGACCGTCCAAAGGCGAGAATGGCGTTAACGTATTGAGGCTTAATTTATTTCACATTATTGCTAAATATAATAAATAACTGGATGATTTAATAACAACAAAACGAAAACAATGAAAGAATTCGCCTTTCAAACATATTCCTTTCACTTAGCAAAGACATTTACGTAAAGGAGAATTTTGTAAGAAAATAACCATTAAATAGTTATAAGCAGTAATATTCGGTTATTTTATTAAAGAAATCTACCAAACTGTAACGCATTTTCGTACGAAGCCGCTACTCTAAAGCGGCGCCTCGCATCGTTTCAGCTGGCGCGTGTAATTGCAGAGGAAGTTGCCCGGCAGGCAAGTAGCTCGTGCAGGCGCGGTTTGACATGTCTGAGCTAAACCGTTGCACAACAATGAGACGTCATTCTCAGAAATTCGCAAGCGCGACGCGGAATTTCATTGTTGCATTTTAATGTGATATTCCCTGAAAGGTAGCAATATTTATTCCGTATATTTGAAATACGTTTTGAATAATTTCTAAAAGATTAATCTGCACATGTATAGCTAAAGGTCGAAAGTTAGAAACGAACGAAGGAATATGAAATAATACACACATTTTAACTTAACAAACATCCTACTGGCTGGAACTACGTTCACGAATAACCGTAAATTCGGAGCGGGCGTAGATTTTTATCGGCAAATTACACAAAAATTCTCATATTTTTAAAACATTCATCATGACCTTATTAGATCAGTTTTTCCTGAACACATTTCATTAATAAAACTTGCATCTTCACAATTCTAGTTGTAAGAAGACGCTGAATTTTAAAAAATTCTTTACATTTTCAGAAAATCAGGCATTTCAACGAACATGCGACCAGCACCATTCTCTTAAGCGTTCTTTAAGCTATCTAAGACTTTAATTTAATCAAAACCTGTTGTGCAGATTTTAAGAAAACATTGTTTAAAAAATAATCATTCCCTATATTTCGCAAAAAATACTCAGTTTAAAAAATGAATGACATTACTTGAAAATTTGTTTTGATTAACACGTTTCATCAAGAAAAATGTATCGTCATACTTGTAGTTGTAGGAACACGTAAAAAATTTGATTTTTTTCAATTTTCCAAAAATCAGAGTTTTTAACAAAATGAGACCTCCGCCATTTTTTAAACATCCTTTATAGTATCCAACAACAAAATTTAATAAAAAACGATAGAGCTATTTTTTTTAAATGTCTCAGGGGTTTCATGTAATGTACTCCCAAAAATTAAAATATCAGTTTCAAATTCAAGCGACCGCAACATCACCCATATCAATTGAGAAATATCAATTCTGGAGATAGTCGGCTGAACGCTTTAACCGCTAGCGTTGTTCACAGACGGACATCTTTCGATTTTTCGTTATCGAATATTCCTAAAACTTCGATTCTGGCTACACTATGTGTTAGAAGATTTTTTTCTAAATTTAACAACTGGAATTATCCAGTTTTTCGTTACCAAGGCTCGGACTGGGAAAAGATGGGGGGGGTGCAAATGCACTCGAAATTTCGTTGAAAGCTGGAAAAACAGACGTACGATTAAATTTTAATTGTTATGAAATAAAACAATTAGAAAAAATTCTGTTGTCTAACAATTTTAAAAGGACATATTAAAGGATATACATAAGGTGGTTAGAGCGAGATACGTGTTAAGTTTAACATGCGTTTATAATTGTTTTAATCAAAAGATTATTAGGTTGATCTATGTTCTGGTAGAGTTTGAAAGGTTTTTACCGTCTAGTTTTTCCGTAATGAGACCTTAAAATTTGTCGTTTTAACATGGGCTCTTATGGCGACGTAACAGATCTGACCTGAAATTTTAAAATTTGGAGAAAACTGTTGAAATTGTTTTTCAAAACTCTTCGTTAGGTAGCTAGCATTTCGAAGAATCAATATGCGCAGTTTGAAGGACATCTACCGTTTCAAATGGGAGAATTTTGCAAAATTATAATCAATCCAAAGTTCGCCGCTTCCTGGAGGGTCGGGACGGTAACGCGCAGCTCGGCAACACCGCGCGCGTAGCGCGCTTCATTCAAATTGAGTGAGAAATCTCCGGAAAGAGATCTTACATTCTTCTGGGCATTATGGGCACAATTAATAGATTCTCACTCCTGGAAAACATTGCCTTCGATATTAAGCAGATATTCAGCTAAGCTGAAATGAAATGGATATACTGATTTATGTAATCTGAATGAAAAGGTTAATTCAATTAATATTCCAAATGAATCATTTAGGTATCACTCGCTATGAGCAAAGATTGAGAGTTTATATATTTTTATATCTTCAGTGAAGCATTACTATTTAGTAGTTTGTTGTATGTAAGCTTTTTGACTTCTGCTCCTGAACAATGTTTACCTATTTACTTGATTATTCAGATGATTAATTATACGAAAATGATTCATATACACTTTCATAATGCTAGATACTCAGTAGCAGTAATTGCCTTCAACACCACAGTTGCAAGACCTTACACGAGGCTCAAAGCAGAACCTTTAGCATAGGTCAGCACCTCAATGAACATTGACATCAAATGTGTACAAGTAATTCAGAGCTGGATTTCCCTACAAGAAAAATACGTTTTGGGAGTCTCCTGTGCTTGGTGAAGGTGTGCCCTGTACTTGGAAGCCTACAGTATCTACATCCAGTCATGGGCAAATGAAATTGAAATTGAAATTGTAGGAGAAATGATAAATTCAGCCTGGTAGCATGGTAGCATTAGTATTTGCAATAGAAACCTCTTGACTCTATAGCACTATATGTTGTTTAATTGTTTGCACTCCCTGAACAACAGTAATGCATTTGAATGGGCTTCATGTCTTCTTTCCAAAATATTCTTTCATTTTGAGTGTAACATCAAGGCAAACGATTACAAAAGACCTTGCCACTTGGAAATCTCTTGTGAAGATTTTTTTCTCTAACATGTTATAACTTTATTATTGAAGGTCTAAATAATTCTGCTTTCTGAAATATATGATGCTGTAATTTCATTTTATCTTTATTAGTTTGGATGTACTTTCCACAATAATCTGCATCTAAATCAATATTATGATACAAAATTATGCTGAAAACATTGCAACCAGCAAATAGCTTCTGTGAATCACTTATTCTGTTAATTACTATCTCACCGCTCGAAATAATACAAAGTTGGAGATAACCAAACTTCTGATCGTCTTGAGCAATCGAATAAGCTAAGGTTTATCTTACCATTGGCTCAAATAATTAAAGAAATAAACATGAGAGAGAAACAAGCATTGACATATATTTAAAAACTTTCTATTATTTCACTGTACTGTGTGACATTGAGAGGAATTGTTTCGTCTTCTCTCAAATTTCGTTATGGAAACATATCTTCCATCAATTCGCTCATAGTGATAGTTTCCACTTGTCGACCACGCATGAACAGTATTCAAAGTGATCAAATCAACGAAACTTAGAAGAAGCGACATTGTCATTGTTGATGCAACGCGTCTCTTAACCCTTGTCGGGCGTTGAGCGCTTTTTCTGGAGTAATCCTCCGTTATTGTGTAATTATTACACTGAATAATTACTATATTTGTTACAGTCAGTGCCTTTTATCCCTTCGGCCAGGGGCTCCACGCCGTTAGATCCCGGGGTTCCTAGACGGTCACCTAACCAGGAACCCGCGAGTCTCGAATTCGCTTAACCTTCGTTGTCTTCACGGAGCGTAGTAAACGAATTCAGCTAGCGCCGCCGGCTGAGCAGGAATGAAGAGGAATACTTCTACAGAATACTTCAGGAGCAAGAAGCCTGAGCAGCCATACCAATCTCAAGTACAGTACGGTGTTGCCCAATTTACCAAAGACTTTTCGCCCTACTCAGATTAGGAAATCCTGGCCATTATTAACGATCACTGTAAATAACACATAAATACATGCTTATAATGTTACTTTTTTATAATTCAGCTCTTTCTATTAGTGTAATAGCGCTCAATCTTCTGCCTCAATTTTTCATTCCATGGTCACGCGATCTGTCAGTACTAGGTGAAAAACTAGTTGATGGAAGATCTTTATGTGGTACTGAAACATTTTCGATTTATGAAACAAAATTCATTCTTATAGTTAAATAAAATTGATCATAAGAGTATTTTGTTTATATATGTGAAATATTGAGTAAAATATCTACCCCCAAAAATGGGAACCGGGAAGAGAGGAAGCTCCCGTACACTCACGTTTTCTATCCACCGCTATTCTGTAATGCTTCACCTTCACTGAACATTCGTCGAACATCCGTTACTAACTTCTATAATTTTAAATGAACTAAAAAATCAATAATGTAAGTTTAACCGTTTGTAAGTTGTACACGTTCAATTTACGAACCTAATGTGAGAAATGCCTAAATGTTCCTAAGAATTTTGAGAAATATTACATTTCATTCATTTGTTGTCTAAACGAACCTTGCAGAAACAGCAACGCTAACACAAAGCGAGGGAAAGCAAACAGAAACATTAGAATTACTTCGCACTTACACGAGATCATACAAACTAGTAGTTTTCCATTACATCCTAATACGAATCATCATTTAATTTAGTTGAAAATTTGTGCCTTAAATATTTGCGCATTTATCAACAGCCAAATTCACTATACAAAACTATTAGTAAAATGCACAAAACGTTCTTTCAAAAGAAAACCAACTTCAGTGAAAATAATTATGATGTCATTCTTCCGTCATAGTATTAATCATAGTCACTGTAATTCTTATTTTTCTCTAAGATTCGTAAAACAGATCTGTTGATATTGCTCAGCTTACATTTTCAACATAAACAAATTATATTATGTAATGCCTAGTAACCAAATCCAGAATAATTTAATCAATCTCAAGTTGCAATAAGAAAATAGAATGTAATGATTGTTGAAGCATCTGAATATGAATTGAAGACTCAAACAGTGAGTTGGGCATTCAAGCAACATGTAGTCAAATATTACTTACATATTTGAAGTGTCACGAACCAAAGAAGAAATCAAAGTATCGATGTCCATCTCCAAAAGATGAAAATCACTACACAAAACACGATTACTTGGCGCTGTCGCCGCAGCAGCCAGGACACAACTTACCTGCTCTCACCGCACACCCCGCGCGACGACCCACGGAGTAACAACGAGCACGACAGCAATCGCTCTCACCCCAAGCGCCCGCGCTCTCCAGTGCTGACAACTTCGTGAGAACAAATTTAAAGAAAATTGAGAAAATATGCAAATAAGGGCAATTTTGCTTTGAATCTAACATTGAGGAACGTAAGAATTAACAAGTTTCTTGAAAACAATTATTTTCAAGTAGTAAGAGCCGTTTAATGATGCATTATCACTGTCATTATGGCGGTTTTGACCAATTTGGTGTCTCAGGAACATGCTGTTTGTTGCTGCTTTCAGTATCTCCGGAAATTTTCTGAATGATTGAGAGCCATGATGAAAATAAATAACCATCGTGTTATTAAGGAGGCCATGGATGGGTGGGGAACAGACGCAGAGCTCGGCCCTAAGGATGAATGTGAAAGGAGAAGCGCGCGAGGTCCATGGCTTGCATGCTGGGATGCTGCTCCAGCATTCTCCTGGAAATGGTCAGGGAAACCAACAGAAACCACTGTTCAGAGCACTGGGCCTACGAAAACAACTCCGACACTACAAACCCTCACGTTAAAATAAACAAATTTCTGGTGCCTTGCCTGAATCGAACCCGCAACCTGCCAATGACTCGTTAGGTCGTAAGGTGTTTCCTTTATGCAAACCGCTACCGGTTTTTACCAGAGGCACAATGAGGGTTTTCCTGAGGGAATAAAGGTGTAGTGTTCAGAGAAGTATTCATTTATGTTGAGTTTAAAATGTATTATTTATCGATTTATACTAGCTATTTATCACTATAAAATTGAGAAATTAAATGACTTCCGTTTCCATTGAAAATTAGCAAAATATTTGTGAATATAAATCATCAGCTTTCGAAAGGTGAGAGCTGAATCTCTGATATGGTTAAATAATAATCGCGCGTATTCACGAAAAATTTGAATGCACATATTTGGAAATCAACGGATTTAGTTTTTGTTAACAAATTACCTCTGGATTAACTTACCGGGAAAGTATTTGTGGCTTAATTTTGAAAACTATAACACTCAAATTTACATGAGGCGTCTAGCTCTTTAAAAATTAATATAAATCGTGCATTTTTTTTTTTTTTTTTTTCAGAAATATTGAACTGAAATCTGTGATACATTTACGCAATACATATATGCATTTGTGTCCATTTTCGAAGCTCTAAAATTCTCGAAACAATGCACAGCCCTCTAGAGTGCATCCATTACCCATCCAGGATGTCAATTGGCGCAACCGGAAATCAGAATTCGTCTGTGGCCGCGGAGGGAAAGTGTCCTGCCGACGTCATGTGTTCCTATTAAGAATTGTTTCGTTAAACTGAACAGAAAATTTATTTCAATGTGTTGACGTTTATTTGATACAATGAATGTCTTTCGTTGTTATAAACAACAGTGGTGCCACAACAGTTATTTTAGCGCAGTTTACTTTCCCGCCGTCATTAACGGTTAAGTAATATTATTATATTGCAATTCGGCGCGTATCACCAATCACCACCTTCAAAACTCGTTACAAATCGTAGAACATTAAGTGCGAAAACTAATTCTTAAAAAGCTAAAATGTCAAGACGTTGTCGGCGGGACAAGCGGCGTTGTCGAGTTCACCTCATCGGAGACTAGCACACAGAGCCCGGTACATTCGGATTTGCAAATACCAAAATGAAAAATTACGCTAAACAACTGATCTTTTACAAAATGTAAATGACCTTTATGAAGAACTGTTTTTAGAACAGAATTATTTTCACAAAACTATTCAAATGTTTGAAAATTTGAACATAATCTTATTTGAAGATCTGTTTTTGATCAACAGATATCATTAAGGGAAAAGTCAGTCTTCATTATCAAAGATTCAGGAAGACGCGGACATGCGGCGTGTCAAAAGCAGGGAGCGGATTTATAAGGACTAAAGTATATGAACTTACTTTCTTTTCTCTTCAATGAATGTATATCAATTATTATTAATACAAACAGTTCTACTTATTTTTAGCGGTCAAGAGTAAATTTAGTTAGCGTATATTGTTACATATATTATTTTTGATGACGTTTCGGCTATACCTTATAGCCATCTTCCGACCTGTTTTTTAATTTTACATTTTTAACAATTTTTAGTACATAATTTTTAACACATTTTACAATAAAAATCTGCTGACAGAAGGTTACCTTATAAATTACAGTTCGAATCTTACTATACTCGCATATTTACATTATATACATTATTAATATTGTAAGCGTGCGTACTTCCGCTCGCTGTTCCTTCGTTTCTGTTACAAGCCAAACCATGTAATATTCAAAGGACAAGGAAGGAAAACAATGAGGAAGCATAACTTTTGATTTTTATTGTTAAATTGGAAAAGCAAGTTGTCCTAAATTGCAGTGAAGGAGTTGGATTCTATCATAGTATTTAAAGTCGCATTCATTTTTCTTTGTAATGTTTCTGATACTAATCTCGCATCTTTCCACGGCTCATGGTCCAAAATCCATTTTATGTCCTGTTTTAATTGGATGTCTCGAGACCGATTTTAGGTTTTGAAAAGGTTCTTTAATGTTTCTTTGATGTTCTGATAATCTATGCATACGTTTTCTTGGTGTCTGCCAATATAAGATTTGGGACATTGGTACAATTAATTTTATAAACGATGTCTTGTTTTCCCATTTTTTATCCAAAATTTGTTATTCTTGATAACGTTTTATTTTGTTTAGAATCTTTTGTTTTCTATAATTTTGTCGCAGGAGAAGTTGTTTTATGAATGTACGGGTAAATTTTGGAGTATAAAGAATAACAATGTTTTTATAATTGCAGATTTTGAAATTGTAGAATGTTGTATATGAAATTTTCGAAATAACAAATTAATAATAAACAACAGAAAACGTTTTAATGCAGTTTCCATTTCAAATAAATAATTCTGTGCTCCATTGAAAAATGAACAGTGTACCATTGACTGATGTTAAGGCAACAAAATTTGTAGGTCTCTCAATTCAGTCAAACCTTAAATGGAACGTCCATTTAAATGAATTGAACACAAAATTAAGTTCATTATGCTACGCGTTCAGATTTCTTCAAATTCAGTCAGCCTTCATACTGTCGTTGTGATACTTGCCATGTTCATTCCTGCCTGAGGACATGGCATAATATTCTGGGAAATACATCTATAGCTCCCAGACTTTTAGATTACAAAACGAATTGTACGGATAATAACCAAATCTCACCCACGTGATTCATGTAACTCTCTTCATTAATCTAGAATTCTACATCACGTGTCTTTTATTTACGAATCAGTGGTTTTTGTAAAAAATGACTTGCTCAAGGGCGGGAATATATTTTCAGAAAATGCCGAAGTCTATTACTATAACACTCGACGTAGAAATCATATTCATCAGTTGACAGTATCAACAGCTCATTACAAAAAATTCACATACCTACATGTACATTATTTTACAACACTTTGCCAGATGACATTAAACGATTAAATTCAATAGAAAAGTTTAAATCCCTAGTGAAATCATTTCGCTGCATAACTGTTTATATACAATTAGAGACTATACTGAGCATCACAAGAAAAGTAACATTAATTTTAACAATGATACATAATGCATTATTTACCATTTGGACTGTATAAATGAGTATAAACAACCTGTAACAACTATTGTACTACAGCTCCAGTGTCAATGACCCCCTATGTCGATCAGGTTTTCGTTTAGTTTCCTAATCCATTGAGCAAATGCTAAGTTGGCCCTTGTTTTGCTTCTGACATAAATGTAACTTCATTTCTGTACGTCTTCTAGAATTCAGTGAAATCCAATTATTCAAATTATCGTTTCCATGTTGTCGAGCAGGAAGTAAAGAGCAAAATTTATTGCTTATTTATCTTGAAAATAGATTTTATTACATGGGAGTTTTTGTTTTTCTCCTTTCAAAATTCAAAATTTATTGCTTATTTATACTTGAAATAGATTTTACTACATGGGAGTTTTTTGTTTTTTCTCCTTCAAAATTCAAAATTTAAGTAGTATATGACTTAGTGTAGGGATCACAGAATTTTGAAAATGTGCACACAATTCATTTTCCCCATAGCACGTCATACGCAGTTTTTAACTGTTTTATTTACGTAAAATAAATAAATAAATAAAAAGAAAAGAGTCTTCTTTTAACAAATTTTTCAATAATTTATGGAGGATAATCATTAAGAGCTAGTATGGATTTCACAATGTGGATATTTTGGTAATGGAATTTTAGATGAGAGAATTTAATAGCTCTGTCAATTAAATTATAGCTAACCGTACATTTTATATTAAAAGTATGGTTAAAATAGTAATTCAAAGTTCTTCCTGAATTTGTAGATTTCCTGTACAAATAAGTAAAAATCTTTTCTATTTTTGTGTACAGATACGTCATAAGTATTTTAAACATTATTTTCTTCTTTCTCTATAGTAAACTGTACATTTGAATTGAAGCTTTTAAAAGTCTCTAGTGTTTCATCGAAATTGTTTTACTTTATGAGGAAGGTGTCATCAACCTAGCGCCGATAAAACAAATGGTCGGTTTTTGACAGGACAGAATTTTTCAAGTTTCTGATTACAGTTTCTGAAAATAAACTACTAATAGAACCTCCAGTGGGTGTACCTTCTATTTGTTGAAAGCAATTTGAGTTAAATTTAAACTGCATGTTGTTGAGAATTATTCTCATTGCAATAAGAATTTCAGAGTTAGGCAGTTTTAAAGGTTCTTCCATGAAGATGGCTATGAGATTTAGAAACGTCATCAAAAATACAATAAGTAGAAATGTATGCTAAATATTTTTACTCTTGAATGTCAAAAATAAGTGGAACCGTTTGTATTAATAAAGTACATGAAGTATGTAAATATATATGTAGTGATATTTATCAGAATATGGAGGGAAATTTGGGCTTAGTATGATAATAAATAACTCATGTAATATAATATTTTATTTTTTCAGTTGATACACCTTCATCTTTAAAGTCTGACCTGTAACGTCTCAATTTTACACTGGCTTAATAGAACGGAAACAACAGAAGTATTCTGACTGGATTGTAACTCAATGAAGATCTGTATAAGTGAAATTCTTGTCTCTGTGTCGCCCGGCGATTCTGCGTAGCAGCCTCAGACGAAAAGAGAGAGGGTGGTGTCATAGACTAAAGACGGCTCAGTGCGGGCAGCCGAGAGGGTACCCAGAAATGGTGTCCCATTCAGAGATGGCGCCACCGTCGAATTTTTAGTTCCGCAGAAAGAGTAGAGTCCGAGTAGAGTGCCAAGGTGCTATTTCCCACTACCGATTTCTCCTCCAGTACCCTGTGGCGGAATTTTCAAATCAATGAAAATGTTCTGACGCAAGATATTTCTACGGCATTTACAGCTAGGGAGCACATGACAGGGTGCTGCCTACCATAAGCACGCGAACCTACCCTTCACTGAACCAATTAACTGCAAAAAATTATTAATAATATAGTGGTGAAGAGTTCAGCGTTGCTCAAGCATTTATTTTTAAATCAAAATTTTAAAAATTGGTGAAGAGTTAGCGTTGCCAAGCATTTATTAAGCAGATTCATCTATTAGATAGGAGAAAGAATGAATTCGACTATAGCTTATAATTCTAGAAATACAAGTGAGGCTTTGTTTTGCCGAAGCTCTTTATTTTGACAGAAAGCTTTTCCGGTCGCATTGCGGCCATCTTCAGTGTTAGACTATAGCTAATAGAAATAAATTTTTAACATAAATAATTAACTGAAAATAGAAACATAATTTTGAATAAAGAATACACGAAATAACAAATGAACAATGTAACATAATTTTTAAAGATGCTTAAAGTGCGAAAACTGTTAAAAGAAGAAATTTTTTTGGAATGACTTCAATATTATTCTAAAGTAAAGTGAAAATGAAACAATGTAGAAAATAAATAAATTCAGATGAGCAAACTGACATGCGGATTCTGACGCGGCCAGGAGCCTCGCATCAGGCTACACATCAAAGGTCAAGGGCACTGCACGGTATTTAAAAGAAAGCTCTCAATGGAGAGGGGAGAACGGGGGGTCTAAGAAACGGCCATTAAGGAAGGGTCGGCCGGGTGGTGGAAAAGAGGCGGGCGGAAGGGTTGATGTGCCTGGGATGGAGGGGTGAGAGAGAAGGAATTTGTTTATTGAAAATATTCTGCTGATTGTGTGCTTTTGATTTTCTAAATCCATGTTGGCAATCTCAAAGAGCGTCATGTTTCCTGAGAAAGGTTTCCATTCGTACGTAAAAAAGTCTCTCTAATATTTTTGAAAAAACTGATAGAGAAATGGCCCGATAATTTTAAATTTCATTTTGTTGCCTTTTTTAAGAGAGGCTTAATTTTAGCTGTTTTGAAAATATCAGGACATGTTCCAGTGCCTAACGATGAATTAAATATGTGAGTTAACGGGTGTATAATGGCATACGCACAACATTTAACAAGGAATCCGGGAATTCATCTAAACCGGACGAATATTTATTTTTTAGTTTACCTATTATTTTGAGAGTTTCATAGGAAGAAATTTCGGAAACGAACATCGTGTCTAAAATTTTGGGTGAACTGTCTATTTTTGAATTTTGTGGCTGAAGACCCTGAGTGAGATCGGCATCAATTCTCGAAAAGTATTGGTTAAAGAAACTAGCCACTGTTGCCGGATCGTTAACATTTATATCGTTATATTTTAAAACATTCTCTACAGGGTTTCTAGTTGATTTGGTCGTATTTTTTTATTATATTCCGCATTGCATTTGTTATTTATTAAATTGAATCCCAAAAAACTTCAATTTGGTACATGTCTCCAAGCAAGTGGTCCTGCAGTTTGATTTACAAAATTAAATATAGTAACTGAAGTCAAGCAGAATAGCCAGACTTTCTCGAAGTTAAGTTTTCTAATTTCCTTGGAGTGGACTCGACTCTATGGTCTTCCTTCATCCTCTTGCCAGCTGGCATCTATCGCCGCCCAAATTACATTTTTTTGCCATTTTCTCAACTCTTCGATTACCAAATAGTAGAACCGAAATATTATTTTAAGAGTATTAAAGAAGGCTAAAACCTTGTCTTAAATAGCATTTGATTGAAAATTTGAAGCTGTTTAAAAAATGGCGTTAAACGTTACTGTAAATGCAAATTAAAGCTCTTTTTCTGGAATCTATTTGAGTTTTCGAAAAACTTCATTTGAAGTAATTTGAAGAACTTCCACTCACAAATTCAATAATATATCCATTGAAATGTGCATATTACTGGCATGAGATATTGAAAGAAAAAAGAAACATAACAAAAAAACATTTGTGCAATTTTTGGGAAAACAAAAGAATATTAAAAAATGAACATTACATTATATTATATTAAAAGCCGTTTTTGAGAAAATCATCTTTTGTCATTTTTTAAAATTCCAAATAGTTTACCTACAATTGCACAAAAACTACTAATATTTACAAAACAATCTTCACACCTTAAATGAAGAACTATTTATGCACATCAAATAAGAACAGGCCCCGGCCTATCTAGTGGCAGAGGACTGGTTAAAATCTCGGCATACAACAATGGATTCAATCACTGCGGTTTTGTAATGTCGAAATCTACGAGAAGATTCTGGGTGCCCAATTGCACCAATTCGAAACCAAAATTAGCCGTTACAACGCGGCTATTTGGACTTCCGAGAAACGTTAAAAAGTGAGTAACATTTCTCGTATCTTATGTTTCTATGCATGTAGTTTGTTGATTAACACTGAGAATGGTTAAAAGCAATTGGGGACCCAGCTCTTGCGAAATGTTCTTGGAAGAGATTGACCACGACTAGATTTGTTTGTAAAGAACATTTTGTGGAACAGCATTTATCTGCGAGTTTATAGGACGTATGAGTATGCTGTTCCAATGAAATTTTCGGAACCACGAAATCCCCTTTGCGAGGAAGCCTTGCGGGATTTCGATGCAAGCGTTCCAGTTGAAAGAAGTAAGTTCATTTTCTTCAATATGCATTTAGGCGTTTCAGTATTGTGTCGTAAAGTGATTCACTAATATGTATTTTCGGTTTCAAATGTCCAGATTCGAAATCCAGAAATTTCAGTGGATGTTACTTTCGGTGAGACTTCTTTTCAATAGAAATAAGTATAATTTATTTGTTCAGACAACAATTTGTGAGCAATATGCATTGTCATAAAATAGTAAAATAATGTGAATAAAGTGTTTCTCATCAGCAGATTTTGCTTTTCAGACCCTTGTGTAGAAGTGAAAATTATACCCCAATAATGTCGATTAACATGGAAATAGATTTTCTTTTTAAATTTGTTCTCTTTGAGAACTCAGGGTGATCTCTTTAAAGAATTATTGTTATGTGCAGTGAATGACTTTCTTCATTCTGCACAGTCTGTGAACATACCTCTACGCTAAGTTTGTAATGGTACAAGTATTGAGAGTTTTAAGATCAGTGTATATTCTGTCATTGGATACAGATCCATTACATAAACTATATTTCCCACATCTGATTAGGAAATTCGAATTAAATTAAATTGAATTTGAAGAGGAAATTCATTCTGTAAAAGATAGTAATTTTCACAAATTTGGAATGTCCTTTTTGCTATGTTAAGACACATTATTGAGAAATTAGGAATGCAAAAACAAGTTGCATATGTAATGTTATACTGTTCTGGCAATAATTGTTTCTCATGGCAAACTGTCTTGATTCAATTTTTATTCTATAATGTGTGTATCATTGTATTTGTTCATCCTCATGCCAATTACATTCTGAATGTGAATGCTGATCTCATTAGATTGTGAATTGTCATGAGTGTTTATGCGGTGTTTAATTCCACAGCTCAGTTGTTTGAATATCTGTCCCAGGCTCAGTTCCTGGTGCAATCAAATTATTGCACATTGACAATCAATTTCCAGAATTAAATTTTGGATCATAAGCATTGTTGGACCAGTTACGTTCCACTCTTTGTATCCAAACCAAAAAATTGTAATAGAAGGTCCAAAAAGATCTCATTTAATAGATTACAACCAAAGAAACAATACTTGGAACTCTGATGGGGTATTGTAAAAAATATAGTTTTCCAACTCATATTTTTAGTTACGTTCTCATAAATGTTAAATTGTAAGCGCACCCTTATTTTCGTCATCAGTATGTCATCAACACCTGAGCTGTAGTTTTAAATGCAGTATTTTGTTATAATGAACATTTTGGATCAGAGCTGGACAATGGGAAATTTCACTCATTGGTTAAAAAATGGGATGTTATAATGCATGTGACATATATTTATTTATTCAAAAACTGTATGTGACGAATGGGGGAGAAAATCATGGGAGACATTACAATGCATCTCAATAAAATTGAAACTGAATTGGAAAGATAGATTTTAAACCTTGTTAGAAATGTAGATAACAAAACAGAATGTTTGTTATTTTATTATATCTAAAGCATAGTGCAGTTACGTTTGACGTTTGGACAATATCAAAGTTCAATTTTTAGCACTAGTGTAACTACATAATTAGGTGATTTATATTTTTGAATTGAAATGAAAGGCAGTAATACTGATTAAAGACTCACAGTGAAAGCGATTTCATTTTGCTTATAGGATTGGGGCACTTCACCTATTGGCCTCTGGTCACCATCTTTCCTACTCACAAAATAAAATGGCACTTTAACCAATTGTATCGTAACGATTTGTTTTACCTGAGCAAACTAAGTAAAGTTACAAAGATAAAACAGGACAAAACAGGCTGTCTGTTAATAAGTTTTTTCTTAATAAAATGCTGTTTCTTACATTACAAGATACTATTGTAATGTAAAAATCATTTTGTTTTAATAAATGGATTTCTGACTGTCTATAAAAAGTAATTATTGGAAATTTTATTAAGAAAAAACAAGTAAAGTTACATTTAAACTTGTGTACTAGTCTGTGTTTATTGCCTTATGTATAAAAATTGTTAATGCTATTGAAATTATAAAATTGTAATACTGTCAATATTTCAATAAATACTAGATTTACTGCTCTAATTTGATTTTCGACATAAATCTTACAATTATTTTTATTTTTTGATAAGTTAGGTTGAAAATATAGGGAGTGATTTTGAAAATTATATGGAGTGAATATTCACTCCATGGAAAAAAATTTTAACTTTCCGCGTAACTGTATTTTTTTTTTATTTTTCGGTTACTTCTACGCTATTGGCTGTTCATTTGCCCAATAGAAATCAATACGGTTGTACATAGCGGCACCGGAAGTTGGCAAATAAGCCTTCTCCGTTTAACATAGAGTGCCTCTCGCGAACGGTAGTAGTCTCTCGCGAACGGTGGAGGTGAGAGGACGTACCCTCTACTCCGCGGTGTCTCGTGATTTCTAAGTTGTGCGTTGACTCATTGTGAAATTGTGCGTCCACATTTTGTGTTCTGTCTAGTGTGTAGTGTATTCATGATCAACTGTATTTCCTGTTTATAAAATTCTGTGTTTCCAACAGTGATATCAAAAAATGTGCCTCATAAGACTAAACAATCGTTATGGCCTCGGAGAACACCTCCCAGCCGGAATCTGAATTTAAATGGATTGTCTACTACAAGTCAAGCTGAACTACAAACTCAGCTGTTTCTTCACAACAATATCAGCAGCGCAGCAGCAGCAGACAACAACAACTCATTTTACATCAGATACCACAAGGTACAGTGATAGTAATGCCATTGCCCTTTTCCTCCTGCGTTCAGCTCAAGTTCAAGTTCAACCGATGTAACAAATTCAGAACTTAATCGAACAACCCACGGTAATTCAAGTAGTGACAGCAACACTCATAAATGGCAAGTTGTGAAAGCAAGCGCAAGAGATGCAATTCACAGCCCTGAAAGTCATAATCAATCAAAACGTCAAAGTGCAAATATAAGGCATACTAACATGCAATAGATTTGCAGATCTCAAGTAATTAATGACGATGAATCCAATGATAAGTATCGATGAAAGTTCCAAATCAGCAACATTCAGAAGGTGCAAACCACCGCCAATATTTCTCCCTGGGGTAAATGACTTTCACGATGTCAGAAACTTTACAAAAGTCGTGAAGAAGGAAGAATTCTACGCAAGCTCGTAGGTCAAGATAATTAAAATCTTACCAGCAACAACAGAAGCTTATCGATCACTTATTAAATACCTTACTAAAAGAAAATTGAGTTCACAGCTATCAGCTAAAACAAGAAAGAGCATTTAGGATAGTCTTAAAAAATATGCATCCTACAATAAATATTGATGAACTGAAAGCAGAAATAGAAGAAAACGGTCATACTGTAAGAAACATTCATAACTGCAAACACCGTGCAACAAAAACTCCCTTACCGATATTTTTTATTGATTTGGAACCAGAGATAATAACAAAGACATTTATAAATTGCAGTATCTTCAAAATACCAAAATAATCAAGCTCCAAGGTAAAGCGAGATCTTGTGAATGCCATCGCTGCCAAAGCTGGGAGCACACGAAGCACTACTGCAACCATCCTTATCGGTGCGTAGCATGCAGAGAATCCGTAGCAGAACTTGTGATAACAAGAGAAACAAGACAAGCTCTCAAATGCGCCCTTTGTGAGTCCCCATACAGCAAGTTATAAAGGATGAAATTTATCAAAAATACGCAATAAAAATATCCACAGGCATCTAAAATTCCACAAGATTCAAACTACAGTGCTTCACAAAACAAAATGAATACAGGTGAAGAAAACGTGCCACCTACTTCTGTAAATAATTTCCATCAGCGTAGTACTTATGACAAGCACTGAAAACTCTAAAAAAAGGATAAATCTGAACAACAATGCAACAAACACGAAGTCTATACTCAATTATTTTCAATAATACAACAGACTTTCGAAAGATTTGAAACTATACTCAACAGACAAGCAGAACAAATTAGTGCACTTTAAATCTTGTGTCAAACTGCTAACTAAATAATGAACAAATCATATAAGATAACAGCTTGGAAGCATGGCTTGCTACAACACCGAGAAGAAGTCAAGTGTTTTCTTCAGTTAACAAATACGGATATCATGCTCATTTCAGAAACCTTTCACCAACAAAAGTTTTCTCACTTCAAGGATAAACATGTATTATACAAATCATCCGGATGGTAAGCACATGGAGGAACAGCTATACTTGTTCGGGAAAAATTAAACATCATTTACATTCTCAATTTAACACTACGTATTTGCAGGCAACATCCATTCTAAGGATCATTCGGAACCTTGAATATTGCAGCAATATACTGCCCTCGAAGCATAAAATCCAGGGGTTCACAATTCGCAAGCTTCTTTCAGAACACTTGGACCAAGATTTATTTCTGGCAGTGACTACAATTCTAACATCCATTGTGGGATCCAGACTAACCTCCCGAAAGGTAAATCTCTATAGAAACTATAATAAACGAAAATTATCCTCGTACTCTTCTCAACCCACTTATTGGCCGACAGACACTAACAAAATTCCTGGTGTATTAGATTTCTTTATTGTAAAAGGAGTTAACCAAAGTTACATTCACACCTACTGGTCACAAGATCTATCGTCTGATCATTCACCAGTTCTACTAGTCATTAGCTCAATCATTATTGAAGACAATAAAGCAAACCTCAATCCACAATAGAACAGATTGGAAATATTTCTCAGAATGGCTAATTAATAACAGCACAGCTAATCTCACTGAAACTGCTTTCGACATAAATGAAGCTATAGAATATGTAACCAGACAACTCCATCAAGCTGGTGGCATTCTACACCAGAAATAAAGCAAAACAAAAGCTATATATCCCACAAGTAATAAGAGAAAAGGTGAAATCAAAAAGTAAACTAAAGAAACAATGGCAAATCACTAAAGACCCAGCAGTCAAAAGAAGACTAAATTAGCTTGCAAAACCTCAAAAGATTACTTCAAGAATATCGAAACCACGCCCTACAAAATAAACTCACAAAATTGATTCAATTCGAATGCAGAGTATTCTCTTTGAAAACTACTAAATACTTGAAGAGACCGATGCAAACTATTCCTCCCATCAAAAATCGACCTATGGGCTAAAACCGACGAAGAAAAACTGATAGCTCAGTCCCATTTCTCTAACATCTTTCAACCATTTCTTTCACAAATATCTGCTACAGAAGAGGAAGAATTTACAACTTAGATTCACCATTGCAACTAGCTCCCCAAATCAAACCGTAAGTGCTCGAGAAGTTGAAACAACAATCAAGATTTACCAACAAAAGCTCCCGGATACGATATGATTTCAGCAACAATTTACACCATCTACTAGAAAACTAATAGCCTTACTCTTATTTAATGCATCCTAAAACTAGGACACTTCCTGATCAATGGAAAATCGCTCAAGTAATAGTCATCCTAAGCCCGCAAACCAGCACATGAAGTTGTATCATACAGACCTATTAGTCTACTGCCAATATTATCAAAAAGTTTTGAAAAACTGCTTTGTCACGTTTAAATCCACTTCTACAAAAATGAAATAATACCTCATCATCAGTTTGGTTCAGACAACGGCATTCGACTATAGAACAAATTCATCGAGTAGTAAACGAAATTAGTGAATCGCTAGAAAATAAAGAATATTGTTCTGCTGTATTCTAGACGTAAGCCAGGCTTTCGATAAGGTTTGGCACCCAGGTCTATTGTATAAAATTAAAAATCTACCGTATCCCTTTCTACCACTGCTAAAATCGTATCTTACAGAGAGATATTTTCAAATAAAATTTAACGGTGAAACTAAAACTTAACCCATAAAGTCAGGAGTGCCTCAAGGGAAATGTGCTTGCACCTTCCTTTATTCATTATATACCGCCGACATCCCATCATCTGTGAACGCATTGACAGCACCTACGCGGACGACACAGCCATCTTAGCTCGACATGAAGATCCAGCAGAAGCATCTGTCTCGTAGAAGAACATCTGCAATCCATCCACAAGTGGCAGAAACGCTGGCGCCTCAAGATCAATGACAAGAAGTCTGTCCAAGTCACCTTCAGTCTGAAGCACGAAACGTTGTCCACCAATAAATCGGATCGCAATGTATTCCTCAAAATGACTCGGCAAAATATCTCGGACTTACTCTGGACAGACGACACATGGAAAAAACATATAAAGAAGAAAAGAAAGAATTAGACCTAAAACTTAGAAAGGGTTTAAAATGGCTACTTGAGAAAATCATCGTTAACATCGCAAATAAAGCAATTGTATAAAGCAATATAAAACAGTATGGACATATGGAATTCAACTTTGGAACAGCTCAAAATTCTAATATTGAAATATTAAACGCTTCAGTCAATAGCCTTAAGAAAATTTGTAAATGCCCTGGTACGTAACGAAAGCAACATTACACAAAGACACAGATTCCCAAATATAAAGAAAAATCAAGAATACCAGTGCAAAATACCTACAAAGACTACATAATCATCCGAATATTCTAGCCATCAACTTACTAGACAATAGTGACTCTACCAGACGATCAACGCCATCATACTTTAGACCTTCCATATCGACTTTAAATTATTCATTTCAGAATTATAATTAATAGTTAATTTGTATTAATAATAGCCCATATCATTGGTGGGAGTACAGTCGTTGGATTTTACTCTCTCATGTATTTGTTTACAATAAATCTATAATTTTGCCAAATGTTTTGCTTTTCAAACAAATTTTTTAAAATAAAATATAATTAAAACATAAATTACCATCTGGGAATATACTCTTTTCCCCAGACACCAGCAGCAATCAGGGGAAAAAGCTTTTTGTCGTTTTTTTTTGTTTCAAAGAGCCATTTGCATACCCAGCAGATCTAACCATATTACCAACCTCTACATCCTCACCAACAATCAGTCTCATTAGTTGGATCCCCGCACAAAACGGTATTTCATTATCAGAATGCCACGTCTTCGCCGCTTGTTTGCAAGCCATTTCTGCTGATAAAATCTTTATGATCCCAACATTGCTGTTAACCGACTCATTATTCGTGGTATGAAAATTTTCTTTCACGTCATATGAATGATTGTATTATCTAACACTATGTACGCGCATTTTTTGGAGCATTTTAAGTCCTCAGCACTTCAAGGAGTAACATCTGTGAATATAAAAACATCTAAGGAGAGATATCTGTTGAGATAGATGTTTTGACATAATCAACGAGGTATCTCAGATAGACTCACATTAATTGTGTATGAGATAAAGCAAATAAACAGTGATGTGTTGAACTTGGACACTGAATAGAAGCTATATTTAGTAATTAGAATGCTATAACGAGAGTTCCAGGTTTGTCATCAATAACCTATATAAAAACAAGTTTCAAAGCCAAAAATATGAACAAACAGTACTTTTGTTCAGGATTTGCAAATAGCCTAAACTTAAATTAATATTAGTAAAATTGTTTAATACATTTTAGAAAAATTTGCCACCATGTGTCTGTAAGAGGGTTAGAAAACTTCTATACTTGCTTGCCCCAAAGAAACAGTACAGGTAGTTTAAACTTCCACTCTTTGGATAAGCAGAACAATTATTAAGAATCCTTAAATTATTCCTAAAATTTTCCTATCAATTAAAGGTCTCATCACATATCTCGTATCTCATCACACACACATATATATATATATATTCTCTTATTAATTTTATTTTTAAGTTTAAAGTGAATGTTTCAATTCGGTACTATAGTTTACTCAATTATATTGTGTGCCCATTTTGGATGATGGAGTACTGCGGCAGTTCCATTTTAACACTAAAAAGAAAGGAAATATAACTCATCCCCTCTCCAAACAAATTACGAAAAGCAGATTAGAAGGTTTGCCAAGTATATATAAGTTAATTATGTATTCATTAGAAATTTACATTTATTTATTTAGTTTAGATTTTGATCTTTAGTTCTTTTTATAATATTGATTCAGTGGTGAGAATTATGGTTGACATTTACACCAATTAAGTAATTGAAGCGTTGTCATTGTCAACAACAATAATCAACAATGTATTTTTATAGTGATGTTTTATTTATTTCTTTCTGTTTGTAAGTACTCATGCTTTCATTCTAAGTACAAATGATGGTGATTATTAGGGGAGGCAGATTTTTGATGACCTAAGAAACATTACCAAAATGATCAATAAAATACTCTTAAAACTAGATTTTAAAATGCCTAAAAGCAAGAAAAGAATTACATGAAATTATGATCAAAGACCAGTTCAGATGAACAACTTGGCTGTTGGATATGGTATTGATGTATCAAGGCTTCTTCTATTCATTCAAATGAAGCTCAGCTTTCAAACTTTTTATTTTAGATTGTTTAACTGCCAGAAAATCTCTGTCTTTAGTTATCCATATTAGTTTTGAACCATAATAATATGACAGAGCGTCACAGGATCTTGGAAACATACAGCTGACATTACAACATCTAAGCAGAAATCAAATAGGATATAGGTATAAATTCACTCAGGAATTCTAATGAAACATTTGGCCAGTAACTCATAAATATTATTTTGAAACTAAGTTCCGTAAAACTAACATTAAAAAATCAATTAAATACAAGAGAAAAATGCATTAAAAATGGTGAAAAAAAGTTAAAAAAGAATCCTTTTATCTAAAATCAAAAGAACCAAATAAATGACATATAAAATGGGGCATTTTCTTTTATTATAAAATAAAATGAATTTCTATTCTAAATGGCATTGTTCTAAAGTGAAAAGAAAAAACAGCATTTCATTAAATCTTTGCCCACTTAGTGATTATTATGTTTAGACATTTGTATTACTTTATTTTATGTTGGATAAATTTAATTTATTAATATAATTTACTATTATATATTATTCTCCTAATTTACTCTTCAAAAGATAAGCTGCACCCGAGTTGATTGAACATAAAATCTACTCCCGAGTTTGCAACCAGCTTCATAAGGAGCAGATCCCAAGGACTATCAGTGACTCCTAATGCTGCGCAAAGTAGGCTGTAACCCAAATAAGAGCCAAGTCTTGCACTTTCCATTCTTGCCTTGATAACAGAATTTAGTCCGTGCTTTCCCTAGAGTACACAGCCGAAACAAACCCCAACATAATTTCTATTTGAAGTTAATGTAATTTATAGAAAAAAATATCTCAAAAGCAGCTTAAGTATTTCATTATCTTTTCCATACTTAGAGCAAGGATGCTTAAATATTAACACCTGCTCTTTGTCATTCTTGTTGATCTTTGATGAATGAAGTTTTGAAATTTTAAAAGTTAGAAATATTGTGTAAGTAAAGTGCTTTTCTAGCACCATACGTTTCAACTTTACCTTGCATACAAATTCTCATGACCAGTAAGCGCAGCAAATATTTCAGACTACCCTTCGAATTTTTGGGTGTTCTAAAGATTTCTTACATTAGCATGATTAATTATAAATAACATAAAACGTAATAAATTAACGAATTGTTATTTAAATAAGAATAATTAAATGTCATAACAATACAATGCAGATTACAGCAAATATATCTTAATAAAATTATTGACCTCTTCTACTGAAGAAGGAAAAATAATTAAGAGAGGAATTAAAGGTGAGGAAACTTAGTTTAGAACACAGTTATGTGGTATCAACTGTATGCGAGTGAGGTTTTTCACGTAATGGTTTCTTAGATATTTCATGCTGATGTGAAAAAGTAATTTATTGGAATAGCGTTCCCTCATTAAGTTTAGCACCTGAAGATGTAACAAGGCAGGTTAAGCGTTGTAGAGTACTGAATAAATGATTGTCATAAAAACTTTGGATACACTTTTTGTTTTAATATATTTGACAATCAAGAAGAAATATTGATTTCTCCCAGATTTATAATGTTTTTATTGATAATTTTTCAGAAAGAACAATCGCGAATATTCTGTTCCACACGGCTGCATGGTTCCTCCGAGGCCCGCCTGAAACTTTCAGCGATCCTCGGATCAGTCGTAGAGCGTGTGACCCCTCTCACGCCAAGACACAGACAGTGGAGCGCTTGCCGGTACGGTTATCGACAATTGGTATTGTTCACTCATAATTCGTTCAATTTACATTTTTGAAGAAATACTTGTGGATGGTGAACCAAATTGATTCTTAGTATTTTCCTTATACACAAAATAAATACTATTATTAACTATACAATTGAATGTTTGACACGACTCTTGAACTTTTTGCCCTGTCGCCAATAGGGCAAAAAACAACAAAATAAATATCATAATAAGGTAATTATAATAAACCTGTTTCCACCCATTTGGTTCTATCATTTTTAAATTATTTTTGTGGGCCTTGGATAAATGTTTTGGATAGTGAAGCAAATGTTTTCCAACATGAATGCGGACCACTGTCCGGGCCTAAGTGCTGCCAGTGGAAGCGAGGTGCCAGGCGCCCCTCATATACACTTGGGTGCGCGCTGGTAATGGGTATCCAGATGTGCAGATAAAACCATCTTACCAACCCAGGGTGTGCAAGCGCGGTCAGAGAGATAAGACCTCAGTCTTATAGTACGGACGAACACACTGGAAATATTGTACTCGAAGTATATATTATTGGCAGACGACCTTACATGTTATAGTAGAGCAGGCCGCCTTCAAGACTTTAAGAGATTTCACTGCACTTCGTATCTGACGGTGAAATTAATTTTAGTTCATCGCGTATGGTTCAGATCAATACCTGATGAATAGTAAGTGTTATTGTTTATTATAGTAAATATGGGTTGCAGACGACAATGACGGCAGGGAAGTATTGAATTTATGCGATTAATCTGCTGGAGCCTGCACCCAGGAAAAATGATCACTACGCTACTATTAAAATACACAAAATGACAAAAGTATAGCATTGTTGACTAAAGTGAAATCAGAAATGCAACAACCTAACAGATACTAGGTGATTCAACTAGGTAGACATTTCCAAACATCAATGAGAAACAGTCAAAACATTAGAAAATTTGCAATTCATGTTTACTACAGAGGAAAAAAATAGGCATGTGCAATTGTCTGTCCTTTAACTTTCCTGGGAAATGGCTTATAAGTAGTAAATGAAACTTGTGTTTTAGTTATAAAAATAATAAAATTAGTTATTTATTTGACATTTTCTGAATTTGTAATACTCATGACATATTCCAGATGATGATGAGGATATTAAACTGTGCAATTTGTTCATAAATTTACAAAAATAACAAGAAATTCAGCTTTGATATATTACAATAAACATCAAAATTAATTTTTAAATATTTTTATATGGTAGCAGAGTATTGATGATGTATGTAATCATGCACTATATTTATAACATGGATACATTTGAAGTTTCCAGAATTATCAAGTTAACCTGACCAAGTTCACGAAAATAATCAAATATAAATAAAAACATTTATTGGAAAAATATAAACAGTAAAGGATAAAAATAATAAAAGTACGTGTACATTTTAAATGTTCTTGAGTAAATCAATTTTCTTGTCTTATTATTACACAATCTGTCCAGTTCTCTGAATTTCTCATTAACGACCAAATGCAACAGAATAGATTTAAAAACAGGATGTTGGTTTAAAGCTTGTTTAAGTATTAAAAATCCGACAACAATGCTTTACGCCTCTGCATCAATGACGTAACAAGGTGATGATGGTAGCCCGCATTACAAATCCCGCTTACAGATGTGGCTGTTTGGAGCATGAAGCTCATTGGCTGCCGCCGCATAGGCTGCCCGCAGCACAGCTTCTTGCGGGGTTCCCTTGGAGTGCGCGCCTGGGACAGAGTGATTCAGTGTGCCGGATGGCTCTGCCGTGGGAGGACGTGTGGGTGCTGTGCGGGCTTGGCGCCCAGGCGCTGCGGGGGCGGCGGGGCGCGCTGCCAGCGTAATCTGCCATTTGAACACGCGACATTTCAGCGTAATTAAATTATGTGTCGATCGCTATTGGATTGGTAAACCACTGATACAATTCAAGCACTAAACGTCTGACTACAGTGTACAACGTGAATTTTGCCACTTGTTTTATTATTGCAAAACATTTTATCTCATCAAAATGATTAGTCGTGAATGTGCAAAACGTTTTCAAGAAGTGTTTCTGTGAGAATCCTTAGATGACACGGGCATGTGGCGGAGTGTTTTAGATGCGTTTATGACATTGTTTTAAATTAATGTGTCATTAAAGACTTGGGATTAATTATTGAAATTTTGATGTATAAATTTAAGAATATTTCCCTCGATTTTAACACTTCCATCGTCAATATTTTAAAAATATATTTCCTTAGTACAAGTTTGAAACGACTTATTTCCCGTCTTTCTTTATATCGTTATTTTTGGCGTAATACGATTTATTGACATCTTTTTTTAATATGGTCTATGAATTTTAGTATGCATTAATGTGTCCTCTCGCGCGCTGCCATGAGAACTACGCGGAACAACGGTATGATCAGAGAAACATTGTTTCGTTTATCGCTATTCGATTGGTAAAGATTAAGAGCAAACGCGCGAGCAATCACAAATCAAGAGAGAGTGAACAAAAGCATACGTGCGACTATTGACCAGAGGCGTACCTAGGTATTCAGGCGCCCGCGAGCAAGCATAATTCCGCCCCGTCAAGATCTGCTGGAAGCAGGGGTTATTTGTGTTTCACCTGGTATGTTCTAAATCTCACTTATCTTGTGGTGGCGCCCCGTTACATGTCATGTCTGCCATACTAGTACGGTTTCCGATTTGCTATTGCCACATAATTGTGTTATGAAAACATTTCATGTTTTAGATATTGCCAGAAAACTTTGCTAAACAAAGCTTCCGTGAAATACTAAAGACTTTTTTTTGAGGATTTACTTGGCAGTTATGTATATATGTTTGAGGTGGGTTTTATTTTCATCGTTTTAAATCATTCACAACGAGGTAAAGTATATTTCGCTCAGATTTTATCACTTCGTCGTGAACCATTTACTTTCTCGCTACTGCTTAAGTATTGCAAGACTAATGCTGCGGGGATATCGACGAATTCTCGACAAAAAATTTTATTGCCGAGCCCTGGAAACAAAAAAGTGTATAAATCGTGTCCCAATATATGGTAAATTACTTCGTCAGAGCGTGTATAGTTAGAATCCATGTTTTGTTGGTCTATAACGATGCTGAAATCGATTGACGTCAAAACGACTGCTCTTCTGTACACAACGCAGCGGCTAAAGTTAAGCAACATTTTCCTCCATTAATTTTTCTGGCTGATCTTATCGATGTCGCCGCCATAATTTAGAGAGCGGCATGTGGGAGTACTTTATACAAAGCCCTGGGGATATTTTCAAAATTAAAAAAAGAATCAAAATTTTTCATATTTGTTGATGAAGTTTTGTTGTCTGATAGCCTAAAGGACACTTAATGGTACATGTCTCATTTCCGTTGAAATTCACGATTTTAAGAAAATAGCGAAAATTCTCAATTTCTTTTGGCGCCTTCCTACGACCACCGTTACCTTTCATTCTGCAGAAGGGAACTAACCCTTAAATTTGAAGGGAAAAAGTTAATGCTTTATTATTGTTCCTTTAGTTCCTCTATTCTGAGATATAATCCGACCATCCACCCGCCTGGTTACGTCTAAGAACTCATTTTGAAAACACGGCATGAATACGCTACATTTCTCTTTCTGCAGAAAATCCAGATGGTGTGGATCCCTTCAGAAGAAAACTTATTTTATTTATGACAATTAGTAATACAAACCATTCTAGGGACATCGTTTATGTGACGTGTTTGTTATTCCAGTAAATCATTGTCATAAAATTTGCACAAATGGGAAGGTTGTGCAGCAGAGAGGGGACAGAGAACAGGGCGTAGATATAAATAACAGAAAATTTCATTGCAGGCACATGGAAGCGCTGATTCAGAGTAGGACTTAAAAATATTTATTTACACATTTCATTTCGTTAAGTCATTTATCATTAAAAAGATTTACTTTCTTCTGCATTGTAAAGAAATAAATGTAATGTATGTGACGCAAACAACCAACATACATTACTAATAAGATTAAAAACCTCGTCTATACTTATGGCAATTTCGTAGAAAAAAATTTGGAATACTTTTAAAAAATGATGTTTAAGCGTCACTGTGTGTGAGAATTTGATGCTCTTTATCACAGAAAACTTTTAAGTTTTCCTGCATTTCATTTGAAGTCATCACCATTGACTTTTACCATTCAGATGTAACCATATTTACTTTCAGAAAAATCGCGGTGACAACTGAGAAAAAGTATATTAGACCAGTCGGTATTCAGAGCTGCAGGAATTTGTTTGCATCGAATTTACCCCAAATATGGATGGTGTAGTAGTGATAGTAAATGTTGCGGTAGTACAGTGCCAGAATGAGGTTGAAAATTAGAAGATTAATACTTTTTGCTTAAGGTGGGGTTTGAAGGGACATTTTTATAGGCATTTACATTATTTTGATAGTACATGAAACCTCTGTACAAGCTGCGTGATATTCTGTGCAATGGGCGTGCGTCTTTTAATTTTTTGCATTCGGAATAGTAATGATTCCCTACCATTTGACGGATCTGACTTCAGGGAAACCTGATGTGTGTAGTGTTGAAACTATAACACACATTATAATTCTAGATTTCGTTTTTGTTGAACTCTTTAACTACATGTACAGAAATCCTTTTGGGTTCAAATTTATTCTAAAGCGTCTGTATTAGATGATGTAGTTTTTTCTTCTCAGAAATATCTGAAGTTGCGGAAGTGGTCTACAGCGCTGAACATTATTTTAACCGCGTCTTTGGTTTTAGTTAAAATGATTTTCCACTTTAATTTTAAGATCTTTAAATTTACTACAATAACGTGTCTTAACTGAAACTACAATAACGTGTCTTAACTGAAGTATTATATACAGTTTCACTTTCACCTGATTGCATCGTTTTTCGTTTCTTGTTTTGCGTATCGTTTCCGTTGTTATTGATTGCGGTACTTACGGAAGATGAATCTTGGGATTGTGGTCACTGGCTGCAGAGCCACTGCTCTGAAACTGAGGTTCATACTCAGTTGCGATGAGCTGTGCACCATAATGTGTGGAAAGGGCTGCCTGGCTGTAGCTGGGGTTGTTGGCAATTTTTCTTATTTTGTTGGACGTCTAGGTGCTGTAGTTGATAATGCGGATGAATTATTTGTTGCTCCTGCTGCTGCAAGTTTATTCTTCTTAACCCAAGGAGTATCTGCAATACCATATTTTTTTCTGTTATATATATTTGCGGTGGTTTTCTGGAAAGCTGCATTTATAAATATCTCAAATTTCTCTTCCAGAAGATGTGTTATCTAATTATAATCGCAATTGCACTGAATACAATATCATTTCAAATTTAGTCATTTTTTTCAAAATTTCTGGATAACAAAGAATCAAGCAAATTTTGAACAGGACATATTTCTTCGTGTTCAATAAATACTTAGAAAAGTCGGAAGTGAATTTGAAGTGAATGTAACCAACAGCACCAGCTCTTGGACGAACTACAAATGCGTCATGCGATGGCAAAATATCATGAAGCGCTCAAACCGCTTCAGTGGACAGAGCCAGGCAACGCACTGCATTCGAGACCAAAATCGATTCCCGTGTTTTCCTAATGTGACTAACACCACTGTTGATAGAAAATTTTCTGATGTAAATAATGCTCACTGGATGAATTCTCTCTAATGTCTTTTTGTCTATTTAATTTTAGAGTTCGATAAGATAATTTCTGCGTCGCTCATTTCTCATGACATTCCTCAGGTAGTCTGCTGGCGGTGCCTTACTCTCGCGCCGCCACTGGCGATTTGGTTATAACGGCGCCGACGCTGAAAACTATTTTCAAAGTATTTTCGTGTGTTGACAATTTCTTTCATAATTTTTCGTGCTTAGCTTGATTCAAATTAGTTCTTACAGTATCTGTCATTGGACTTGACAATAAGTAGTAATAGCTAAATTGTCTTTTCTCCGTTCAAAAATTCCTAGCGCAATGGCCTTGTATTTTCCCAAAACAGCAGCGCAGTTTCTTCGACCGCTCTCCTCGTTCGATCAGCGGGTGCTCAAAACTCGATTTTTGCTCCGAAAATCATACACTTCATTAAGCTTCTTTACTGCACATCAAACTCTTTATTAGCGCACGTAGTATTTACCTTTCATTACTTTTTGCAGAAACGACACTGGTGCATACACGAAATAGTAGCATTGGACTACTTGCTGGCGGGAATAATCACCTTCACCTCATTATTAATAAAAGAACAAATCAATGCCTCTCCATTCTTTAAATGGTCATTATTAAATTAATAAAAGACCTCCAATGAAGCAGAAAAGAAAATGTACACTCATTCAATGCGAATTGCTCTTCTTTCCTCGACACCTTCAGAAATTATTTACTATTCAATTAAGTAAATATTAGCAGCTTGCAAATATTTGCTTACTAAAATAACCTTCTTGGCTAATAGGCCTTAAAAATAGAATAGGAGGAAGACATGGTGCCAAGAAAATCAGGGAATTGCAGCGCATACGTCAGTCAGCTGCCCTTGGCACGGATATGCATTCCAGGAGGAAAGGCAACTCCCCTGCACAAACTGCTGCACCGACAAATCGGGCAAACCAGCCAATAAACTGCCAGTGTTTGAGAATCTCTTATGCTGCAAGTCCTGTCGATATATCTGCTCTATGAGCAGAGTTTTTAATTTTATTGCCACACGGCACTTGAGAGGGCGTGGTCTTCCTTTTTTAACCAAAACATTCTTTCTTGAGGCATATCTGACCCAAAATGCATGTGTTTAAAGATATTTCTTCAAGATTTCGAAAAATCCATACCAAGAATTGCACATACGTATGCTGTTTATTAATTATTCACCGTTGTGCTTAGAGGTGGCATATAAATAAATTTCTTAATAATTATGAGCACAAAACTATACTCCCATGACTGGAAATATTGTCAGGCCTATATGACCAGACAATGTCCTCAAAATATCACAACCTCACAGCGACCAGTTGTTTTCGCAGTTGGTGCACCAAATTTATGAATCAGTGAGTTTTACATTAGGAAATTAGTTCTCTATTAGATAATAATGACAAATATGTTACAAAAAACAGTAGGAAAATGCATTGTAGCATCAACGAAGTTAAATCCATAACAAGCTTTTATAAATGATGATTCAATTTAACATAATCATTCAAACATTTCAACTGATTAGTTATAGGCATACTACCAAATATTTGGGTTAAACTTATATTATCGAAATGATTGAAGGCGTTGTCATTGTCAACAATATTATTTATTTCAAGAGCAGCTTTCGATGGCTTAGTCATCATAATCAGTTTTCTGCTGTCTGTAAGTCACAAATAAGCGCTCTTGAAATAAACAATATTGATGACAATATTCTTTACCTTTCAATCATTTCGATTAATAATAATGTCAACTACCACTTACTACTAAACCAGTATAAACATATTACCATTATATCAACAAATATCCATTTGGGCATATTTGACACCAAATTAATTTTTAGTAGAAATCCCTGTAGCTAGAAAATTTTGGAGCAATTTGAGGTATTGAACACATAAATTTTAGATTTTCCCACCTCAGATCAAAAAGGAGTTCCTTGGGATTCAATAATATGAAGTGTAGAAATAGGCAAACCACAAATTGGACATGTGTCAGCTGCTGATTTTCAAAACAGATCACAGTGGCTGAGAGTTAAAGAAGCAATGCGTGGTGTGGTAAGGAGAATGATTTGTTGCTTTACTCTAAAAGTTATACTTGTAAAGTTTTTATAAACAGGACATTCAGAAAATTCTGTCGTTCACTTCAATTCAGTATGATTCTTTGGATTTGGCCCCAAGATTTTGACAGACGGCTTTATACAAAATATCCTATTATTAATTTATATACATATATACATATACAATATGTTTTTTTGTAACCTCACCCATAATATGAAAAGAATTTTCTTTTAGTAATCACAAGACTAAAAATGGTTGTCCATAGACTATTATATTTAGTTGTACTCAATATTCATGTGAGATTTTCTAGTACAGTAAAACTTCACTTATCGTTTTTCAGGGACGAAGAAAAAATGTATAAGTGAAAAATACATATGAAATTGAATTTTATGAGCAAAAAAAAATCTCTATTTTACTCTGCTGTTTATTAGAAACTTAGTACCAAAAAGAAGATTTTAATATACAGTTTAAAAGATTACTTATGAAAAGTCTGTTATCTTGGTCTGTTTAACATTATAAGCCCCCAAGGTATACACTTCCCCCTCCAAACGTGATAGCTGTCCCATCACCTCATCTGCGACACTGTGTTACATAATGAACTTTTTAACAATTTCTAATGCTGCAATGGCTTCACTGAAACCTAAATTTATTTCATTACCATCCACTTCATCATCACTGTCTTCATCAATCTCTTCGTTGATTTCACTCACAATGTCCTCAATGGACCTTAGTTCAGATGTAACCACATCTTTATCTACATCCACAAATTCTGTGAAGTCCGCTTGATTGATGGGTAAATCTCCCAAAGCTAACTCCATTTCTACATCATCTTCGGGGCTGCCAAATCAGCTTTCGGAAACAGTTCCTGATGATAGATTCTTCAACTTTCTGCCATGAGGAGATAAAATGCATAGCCTATGAGAAAAAAAGGAGTGTTCCTGATTATAAAAACTAAAAATTCTACCTCACTGACCATAAAACTAAAAATTTTACCTGTAATACATTTATTTTAGTCGAACTCCTGTTTCCGTTGTCAATGTAGCGGATGGCCTGTTGCACCAACGTTTTTCGGTAGTGCAACTTTAAGTTTCGGATAACCCCTAGATCCATGGGTGGCAACTCGCTGGTGCAGTTCGAGGGGAAAAATTGCACCTTGATGTTCCGTAGATGAGGTGTCATTAAGTGTGCTGGACACTTGTCTACAAATAATAGTATTTTTCGCCCTCTGATACCCATTCTGGCATCTAAAGCCCGCAACCTATCTTCAAAGATTTTTGTGGTCATCCACGAATTTTTATTGTGTTCATATTTGGTGGGCAGTGATTTAATGTGTTTGAAGCATCGCGGCTTCGCAAATTTCCCGATCGTGACCGGTGGCAATTTTTCTGTCCCATCACTGTTAGCACATAAAAGCACAGTTACACGGTCTTTGCTCTTCTTACCCCCGTGACAATTTTCTCCCTTGAACGCCATCGTCTTTTCAGGCATTAGGGAATAGAAAAGCCCCGTCTCGTCGGCGTTAAAAATATCTTTGGGGGCATACTGCTCCACCAGTTCTTGAAGAGGTCCCGACTTCCATGCCGACACGACATCTGCATCAACATTTCCGCTTTCGCCGCACACTTTTGCAGATTCCGTATCGCAACGAATTTGACCAGCCAGATGAAACGATTTTCTAAACCAAGCCGCAGTCAATTTCAATCGCTTTCTCGCACAATAGGGGCCGCTTATTGGTATACCTTCAGCACGATGCTGAAACCACTGTAACAATGCATCTTCCGCCATTTCATATTTTCCTCCTTGAATTCCCTTTTTCCTCTTGCTACTAGACACCCAAACACACGTGCCTTGTCCTCGATTTCTTTCCCTTAAATGATGGAATTCAGCGTGGATGCCGGTATTCCCAGTTCTTTAGCAGTTTCTACTTTCTTTTATTTCCCTCTCCTAACAACTTTTAAAATTTTTATTTTCTCTGATATTGAAGGGTTGCCTTTTCCTCTCACTCATTTCGTGTAATATCGCGGACGCAAAACCAGAAAGAAGACGAACTTCGACAATTACAACAAACGCGAGATGAAGAGCGCGACCTATGAGCGACACGAGACTATTCGCAAATCCCAGCCAAGAACTGCAGATTGCAGAACAGAAAGGATGATACTGTTGAACTCGTGTGACTCAGTTTCACTACGGAAACGAAGGCCGTGACCTGCGTGGGCGACAACTGGCGACGAAGACCCACGGCTGCTTGCTTTGCTTTCAAGCTTCATGTTACTTGAGATAACGCGGATCAAAACGTGGCGATCTGTACGTGGGCGGCAGGAAGCGCGGCAGCCACAGCTCCACCGTCTGGCGACACCCGCCGCGCCGCGCCATGAAGGGATCAGTTTCATTAACCGCTTGCGCCATCCGCTACCGAAAGAGACTCGATGTTATTACGGCGGGCCAAAGCACCTTTGGAGACTGGGACGGTCAATGCTGAAACTTTCTCACTTATTGATCATCTATTTCATTACTCTCTCCTGGGGACACGCTGACCTTCTCTTCAAGCTAGCCATCGCCTCCTGAGATCCTCAGAGAGCTCCCGTACGCATACGACTGAAGTTTTCGTTTCGGAAGTCCCGCTTCACCAAGTGGGCCGAGGCCGACTTTGCACTACCATCCCGCGGGCTCGCGCGGTCTTGACCCCTCAGCTAGGCCGAGTCGAGCTTCTATATTACAAGTTTCATTAACGGGAAGTGGTCTCAGAGGGCGAGAGTCAGCTCCGCGGGAGCGCTCTGGAGCGTGTCGACTCGAGCAAAATTCCGGGCACGACGCAGATCGTCCAGCGCCTCTGCGGGATCATTTGAACGTTATACGGACTTAAAGGGACTTTTATTTTAAACGTATAAGTGTGAAAAACGTATAAACGTAAAACGTATATCTGAAATAATTTTGCATGGCAATTATAGGAATTTATTCGGGACCTAACAAAAAAAAAAAAAAAAAAAAAAAAAAAAAAAAAACCTTAACAACAGCAACAACATTATAATAAGCCCAGAAAAAACATTATAAGCAGGTTTCGCAACCCAGTTTCTAAACCCAGATTTGCTCAGGAAAATAAGTTCTATTAATAGTATATGTAACAGTTAATAGCGCTATATTGTGGAAGTAGAAAACGTAGATTCAGACCATTGCCACTAATTTGGGTATTACGTAATAGGGAGTCATGGCTTCCACTGACCGGAATCATTAAAATTCTTGGCTGTCCGCGATTAGCTATGTCATGGTCGACTTGAAATCATCCCAGCAGTATAGCTCTGAAGAAGGCCACAACAAGATGGCCCAAACATCAGCTCCATCGACCATGACGCGGCTAATCCTGGACAGCCAAGAACTTATTACCATAATAAGCGCATTTTTGTCTACATAAAGATTCTTCTCTGCAATGACTATATACGCTTTCTTAAAATCTGAGACCTTGAAGCCCTACAAAGAGCAATGAGTTCCAAGAGTATGCAGCGCTTGTACACAATGTCTGTAGTTTTTCACATTGAAATCACTATTAAACTACACAAAGTTACCGCCATTTCATAACACTCAACACATGTCTGTGTCTTCATATTAGACTGAGCACCACAAAAATATAACTCATCAAATCACACTCTTTTTGCACACAGAAGTAGTTCATGACCACTCAGGCCTAGTCTTTTTACTTCGAGACCAGAACAACATACAATACTTCACAATGGCACTGGATGTTGAATTTCATCATTCATAGTTTCCACATTGCATTACATTGAAATCCACTTTATGCTTAGACACGTTGTCACAATCTATATCACATGTTCATCTGCTTTGATACAGCAAGGTACAAAGTTTCTTAATACCCAAAAATACAAATAATTCAGTAGCATGACTCATCAAACTATTACACCAAACTTAAAATGCCTCCTAAAAACAGCTTCACGTAACAAGGACTTCCAATATACTGGAACTAACCTATTGATGCAGCTTCATTCTTCTAAAGTTTTATTGAGTTCACCATTTATCAACTTTTGTAAAATCTGACTCTTACTGAGGGTACTTTTTCTTGCGATATCTTAAAATCAAACCTGAAGTTTACTTGATGATAAAAAATTAAATGATAAACCTCTTTTTATTGGGAGAAAAAGGTCTCATTTTCCAAATATTTGCTAATTTTACTTTGTTGATACATTTGTTTCCCAACTAAAGTGGTACGTTGATTATTTGAACTAATTGGGACCAGGTATAGTTTGGATATTTGATAATTCAGATATATAATGTATGTAAAGTATAAAGTTTCTTTCACAGATTGTACCGTTAAAATACTGCACAGCATATACAAAATCCTGTACATAATAAAAACAGACACTTCAGCACATAGTGTGTTATTTCTTGAAGAAATCACTGATTTTCCTTTGCTAGATGAATTTTCATTTACTATGTGAGTCCTTCAAGCAGTAGTAGTTTAGTTGAACAACCATTTGTTTTCATTTCATACCATATCGATTGTCAATCACAAGAGATCTTCTCAATATTGATATTACAACAGAAAATGAATATGTAAGATGCAGTACAAGAATTAAAAATTTATTATTCAAATATGTGTTCAGATAATTGAGTATCACTATACAATAAAAGGGTGGGGTGAGATTTTGGAACTCAATTCAGGGTATTTCACAGGTGGGAACAGGATCTCTGACAATGCTTACATCACAAATGTGATTTTATTCTCATATCAATACATTTTAAAAGTAAAACTAGATAGTTTAAAAAGTGGGAAGAATGAGGTAAAAAAAATTGTTAACCCAAAAGTTCTGTAGTTAGATTTAGATTTCATCACTAGAATCTTTAGTGCTTAATGTTTAAGCCCATACAGAAGGTATCTGGAATATCCTCTCTGTGCACAAATTGGAGTAACATAAAATATCATCTGAATTAAGATGTTAAGTTCAAAACATTCAAATATGTACAATCTTCTGCATTTCTCTGAACTCTATATAGAACTCACAAACCTTTGTCCACATAACTAACCATTTCTTAATAACATTCCATTTTCATAAGTTCTGAACATACAGTACACAGTGAAAGATAAAAAAGCAAGGAAGGCATACCTATCATAATGTTAAAATAGTCGAAAAGTGAACATGAGCTTTCTGCATTGGATTGGTTCAAATTATACTTACATACGTCTGAATAGGTATTTCTTTCTTCACTGAGCAAGGGATTCCACTGGATTCAGCTTCTTCCTACAAAATATGAAATTATACAGTACACATGTTGTAGGTGGCACAGAAAATTGATTCAAACCATCTCAACTTCACTGTGACGTACACAGTAACTGGCAGTTCTCTCTACCACGTGCTGTGGTTCACTAACAATGACCTGCTCACAAACAATCAGCTTGTGAGGTTGTTTACTTTCTCACAGCCTGCATTCAAATTGATACTCATCTGGCTCATGAGTCAGGCGAAAGCCGGGTGTGGCAAGGTTATGAACATGATATCAAGATGTATCATGGCCTGTCCAGCAAGTGTAAACCATGCAAAAAATTGATTTATCAGTGATGTAAGTAGCGCCATGGCGTAGTAATGTAATGGAACAGCCCGTTTAACTGTCAGTCGCATATACTGCAGCTTCATGTGTCTTGTGGTGACAAGCATTGCCAAGAGAATTGGCTGTCAATTATCAAATTAATTTAAAAAGTGGATGTTTTGAGCTATAATCTAAATGCCAACCTGGTGAAGGGTAGTAAGAAAGCAACCCGTTTATAATATGGATATCTCTCTTTAAACTAGGAATATAATAAATTTACTGCCTGAAATGATAAGTTTCTTAAACCTTTCAGTACAATACAACCTCGAACATTAATGGAGTATGTCTACATCTGCTCTTTTCTAGTGTCTTTCATGCAATATGTACTCATGCTAGCGATATACTTACAACTGAAAATTTTACTTGGCCCTTAAACTTTTCAATTATGTCAGGTCATCTGGCAATGTGTTGAAAAACAACGTATATGTATTGTACGAGAATTTTTTGTAGCGAGCTGTTGATACTGACACCTGATAAATAAGATTACTCATTTAACGATTATATACATTTTTAATCCTTTGAAGCTGGCAAATGTGCAGAGTAAAGCGTATTTATGACAAAGCAAAACAAGAGAGCAACTCAGGTTTTACTCAATGGATCAAGGGAATTCAGACGAAAAATGTAATTAATATGGTCATTGACACACAGGCTGAGTGGAAATACTTGTAACATGTATTACACAAATTACACAAAACACTAATGACTTAAATACCATTGTTAAAATCAATATATTATTTTCCTTTTCAATGCACAACATAGTTTCTATTTGTACAGAAACTTATGTAGCAGTAAATGTTTTACTTGACACAAACTCCTATCTACTGAAATTGTTGAAAACTGCAATGTATTGTAAAAAAAAGTATATTTATTACATGTTAATTTTTTGAGGGTAGCCATTTATACTAACAACACATGAATATAACATCAACATGGGTTTATAGATTTTGCCATCTGTTTTATGTGAAATTATATTCCCTCATTAAGAAGTTGTTTTGACAAATAACACTGATTTGTAAATCAGAGTCCAAGGCAAAGGGTGGAATTCCCAGCATGATAAAGAGATGCCTACAAAAAATTAAGATTAGGATTAGTAAATTATTCATACAATTATCTTCTGTATCTTCAAGTCTGGGGAACTGGATTCCTTACCCCAGATAAATGCCATAGCTCAGATTGAAATGGAACAATTGAAACATACACACCTACGCAAAAAGACGGATGATTAAAGCTAGTATCTACTATGGCTTTCGAATACAGAACTGATCAATCAACCAATCAGATAGTGAGAATAAACTCCCAGACAGTGACTCGGAAAACTAACATGGGTGATGATATAACTACTGAAAATAAACAAAAATTAAGAAACAACCCTCCAAAATTAAGAAAAAAGCAAAATCCTCTTCTAAAAATGTTGTGATCAGTCATGGTCAATATAACACTATTAGAATCTCCCCAGTATTTCGTACACTAAATTTACATCAACTCCAAAGTTTCTTTGACAGAACAAAGGGTAATAACTGTACTGTAAAAATTGCCAGAGAATTCACAGATGATTTTGAAACTCTAATAACAATCTTCAAAGCACTTCACCAAACCTTACCAAACCATGGTGTGAAAAATAGATGCTCGAGAATTATCAAAACTGGATGCAGATATAAATGGAAAAGTTAAGGCTAAGGAACACGATTCAGATGAGCAGTGATCTCTCCCTTTGCCAATCTTGCCTAATATTATATAAAATAAACTAACAATTCAGCTAGTCACAATGGAATTGTAATATGAGTATTTTGCATACCTTCAACAAGCTTCTCTTTAACAACTAGGCAAAATAATCTGCTTTCAAAAACTAACTTTAAATTTAAAAATTATGGCTCAATTTGGAATACGAATCTACATTTGTAATACAAAATAATTCAAACATTGTCATCAGTGGTGGTGTTGGAATTTATACTAAAGCAAATTTTTCTATATAATGTTCCTCTTCAAAAAGCGTAACTAGAAACGCTGCAATTAGAATTAATATTAATTTCACTGTTACTATTCTTAACTTATGTTTGTTACCTAACAGCCAAGTCATACACATCTCACTGAACTTGATGACATCATTAAGCAACTCCTAAACCGTTTATCATCCTGGGAACTTCTAACAGCCACAACACACTGTAAGAGATCTTCTAGTACCAGATCGTAAGTAGAATCATTGAGGAATGGCTGGAGAGAACAATGATATTATTCTGCAAAATTCGGGCAATAATACCTATTTTTCGACTAGATATGCAAAAGGGAGTGTTATGGATTTAACATTTTCATCCAATGACATTGACACACTTATTTCTTGGTCTCCAGTAATGATCTTTATGACAGTGAACATTACCCATTGTTTATTCACCTCTGATTTTCACCCATTCTCCATTACCCACACTCACCTTTAGTGGATTAGTACTAAAGCAAACTGGACCTTATTTCAATTATCTATTGATAGTATCAATAAACTTTCTGATATAAATGAGTAGTCACCAGAGCAGACTAACTATATCATAAAACATTTACAGACTTAATTCAGCTGCCCAATCAATCCCTAAATTTTAAATGGATTATTCGGATGTAGGTCTCATAGTAAAATGAAATTACACGATTAGCCATCAAAAAGAAAAATTTAGAAAATATAAGAGAAATTTAATCCCGAAGAACTGAGCTTATTATATAAGAAACGCTAGAGCTAAAGCTAAGCAACTCTAAAAATGCTATGCAACAATCTTTTAAAGATTTCACATCTTCTATTACAGGTCAAACTTCATCACAACTATGTAACAAAATAAAATCAGTTAGTGGCTCTTATTGAACTAGATTACCTCCAACATTAGAAGATAAATGTGGAGAAAAATATTGTGGCTCGCAAGACATCTGCAATGCTCTGGTAGTTTCATTCGCCAACTCTTCCTGCAATAATAACTATGAATCATCCTTTTGAAAATTAATCCCATCTATATCCTGAGCTCCCCAAAAAAAACAACCAACCAACCAACCAAACACACACACACACCTGAACCTTCCTCAGTAACAACAGTGATTCGTTTAACCATCCATTCCAAATGGATAAACTCCTTCATCTTTTAAAAACTAGTAAAAACTCTGCATCACGTCAAGATATTATTCCTAATATTTTCTTGAAGAATCCTCCAACTTGTGCCATGGAATACCTCTTTAAAATGTATATGCATCTGGACTTCCCAATCCTTCCCTGAGCAATGGAGTGAAGCTCTTAGAATTGCTGGACGAGGCTATAGTAAACATCCATCTAAAACCAATAATTTTAGACCAATATATCCTTAGCGTGTACTCTTTGCACATTACTAGTAAAGTGGTTGTAACCGTCTCAGATGGCTCCTAGAAACAAGAAACTTATATATCCTTTTCAAACTGGATTTAAATGAACATAGATCAACAAATGACCATCTACTTACTTCGACACAGAAATTTGATGCATTAGCATGACCAACATGCAATTGTTGTTTCACTTGAATTGAAAAAACATCAAATAATTTTTAAACGCCAGTTACTATGTAATCCCATCTCAAAGAACATTGAAGGTAACCTCGGCTTTTTGAAAAATTTTCTGCATCATAGATATCTGCATTATGCATTATGATTGATAAAATATCACTGCAAATCTTCTCACGGTTCGGCTATTAATGTGCTCCTGTTTGGATCACAATTAATGAAATATTTTGGAAAAATATCATAGTGATTCCAAATGGGGTATTTCTCTTTGCTGATGATATTTCCATTGTATGCAAAGCGGTAGAGATATCCACATAACTAAAATAATCCTAGAAAACTTGAGCAAAATTCAAGCATGGGCAAGTTCTTGTGGATTTTCTTCCTATTAAGAACTAAATTTAGGTTCATTATGTCTCAGAAGCTCAGAAATTGTAAGCGAAAATCTTGCCCTCTTTATTGGAGACCACCAGAAGTCGTAAGCGTATTCTTGCTGAAATCTTGGGTATGACGTTCAACAAAAACACACACAAGCGCATTTCCTTGCTAGACTGAATGCAAATCCAGGTTGAACACACTGAAAATATTAGCAACTCGAAAATGGGGAGCAGAGTGGAAATGTATAATTCATGCTTATCATTCTATTCTTCAATCCAAATTAGATTATGGAGCTAATAAATCTACACTACAGACGCTGGATCCTATTATAAAAATTCAGCATGTTGAATAAGTTTAGGTGCAAGTGCCTTTGAGTCAAGTCCTATCAGCAACCTTGGCCCAGAGGCAGGATTACTCCCCCCTTCATTTTGCAGTGTAAACAACTATGTCTAAAAATTGGCTACTGAACTTTAAATTCCTCACCTCATCCGACCTTCAAATATATCTTCAGCCTTCGTAAAACAGATTACCATTCAATTCATGTGAAGTATGCAAAACCACTTGGGGAAAGAATTCCAATTCTAATATCAAGATAAATTGAATATTGAAACCCCTCACATTCTAGAGAATGATTGACTCTATTCCCCTCTGGCAATCCTTTAAACACAAGTTAATATAATATAATGATTGCAGATTCCTAAATCCTTAATTTCTCCAAACATTGTTACATCCCATTTGATAAATTGGGCATTCAGAGGTAGATTATAAGACAGTAATTCTGTATGTGTCAGCGCAATGTTGTTGATGCGCTGCTAAGTCAATGTGTTCACCTTTTTGGGTTTATGTTTGAATTTTCAGCTTCCTCGCCCTAAAGTGGGTTTTGTTGAGAGGTCGACTGAGATTGTTAATTCTGTATGTCGGCGCATTTTGGCGCGCCTTTGTTCATGTGAGACGGCCTCGACCGTCCTTCAATCTTGCTTTGTAAATTGTAATTCTGCTTTGTTTTTCCCGCAGCTGCTTTAGAACCTGCGTATCAGGAAAAACTAATTTATGTAAAGTTGTTTATTCAATAAATGTGTTATGTTGAAAGTTATTTGATTGTCATATCTCCTGATTTGAGATCCTATAAAGTTGTGATACCTTTTCATTAAAAACCTGGGGCGTCCATTTGAAAAGTTCAAGTGTGACGACAATCTTTTGAAGTTCGATAGCTTAGAAGCTTTTGTGTTAGCTTTGCATAATTATTTCCTTAGGCAAATGCATGGTCAGTTCGCTATCTATTACGTAGCGAAAATTTATGTAATTAATGTGCTGTTTTCAACAGCTGGCGACCGTATTAAATAAATTGTTATTAAATAAGAGGTCAGCCAAGTTTGAGATTTAACAGTGTGTGTGTGTGTATATATATATATATATATATATATATATATATATATATATATATTCCCTTATTAATTTTATTTTTAAGTTTAAAGTGAATGTTTCAATTCAGTTGCTATGGTTTACTCAATTGCTATTTATTGTTGCCAATTTGGATGATGGAGTGGCCATGACCAGTTCCATTATAACACTAAAAGATGGGTAATATAACTCATCCCTCTCCGACAAGTGCGAAAAGCAGATTAGAGAGGATTTGTAGTATACTTAATAAGTTAATTATGTGTTCATTGAAATTTACTGTTGTTATTTGGTTTAAGATTTTGATCTTTAGTTGCTTTTTTTATATTGATTCAGTGGTGAGGTGTAGTTGACATTACATAATTGAAACGATTGAAGGTGTTGTCATTGTCAACAATAGTAAACAATGTTTTTATGGTGATGTTTTATTTGTTTTCTTTCCTGTTTATTAGTACTCATGCTTTCATTTCTAAGTACAAATGATGGTGATTATTAGGCACAAATGTCAACAATGCCTTTTTATGGTTATGTTTTGTTTTCTTTCCTGTTTATTAGTACTCATGCTTTCATTTCTAAGTACACATGATGGTGATTATTAGGGGGCAGATTTTGATGACCTAAAACATTGCCAAAAATGATCAATAAAATACTCTTAAAATGATTTTAAAATGCCCTAAAAGCAAAGAAAAATTACATAAAATTATGATCAAAACCAGTTCAGATGAACAACTTAGCTGTTGGATAAGGTATTGATGTAATCGAGGCTTCTTCTATTCGTTCAAGTAAACTCAGCTTTCAAACTTTTGATTTAGATTGTTCTTTGCCAGAAAATCTCTGTCTTTAGTTATCCATATTGGCTGAACCACCAATAATGCTGACAGGCGTCACAGGATCCTTGGAAAACATACTCACAACTGACATTAAACATCTAAGCGAAGAAATCAAATAGGATACCAAGTATGGGTACTCAGGAATTCTAATGAAAACATTTGTTGTAACTCATAAATATTGTTTGAAGCAAGTTCCATTAAAATAACATTAAAAATCAATTAAATAAGAGAAAATGCATTAAAAATGGTGGAAAAGTTAAAAGTCCTTTTATCTAAAATCAAAGGCAAATAAATGACGTATAAAATGGGGCATTTCTTTTGTCATAAAACAAAATGAATTTCTATTCTAAATGGCATTGTTCTAAAGTGAAAAGAAAAAGAAAATGACATTTCATTAAAATCTGCCCCTTAGTGATTATTATGTTTAGACATTGTATTACTTTATTTTGTGTTGGATAAATTTAATTTATTAATATAATTACTATTAATATTATTCTCTAATTTATAACTAAAGATATTTTGAGTTGATTGAACATAAAATCTACTCCGGGTTGCAACCAGCTTCGTAAGGAGCAGATCTAGGGACTATCAGTGACTCTACAATACTTTGCGCAAAATGTGGGCTGTCCCAAATAGAGCCAAGTCTTGCACTTTCCATTCTTTTGAATGACTTGGGAATTTAGTCAAGTGCTTTCACAAATTTTGTGAAACAAACCCCAATATAATTTCTATTTGAAGTTAATGCAATTTATGAAAAATATCTCAAAAGCGGCTCCAAAGTATTTCATTATCTTTTCCATGCTTAGAGCAAAGGATGCTTAAATATTGTACCTGCTGTCATTCTTGTTGATCTTTGATGAATGAAGTTTTGAAATTTGCAAAAGTTAGAAATATTGTGTGAAAGTAAGTGCTTTTCTAGCACCATACGTTTCCTTTACCTTGCACTTCACACACAAATTCTCATGACTTCAGTAAGCGCAGCAATGTTCAGACTGCCCTTCAATTTTGGAGTGTTCTAAAAGATTTCAACACATTAGCATGATTAATTATAAATAACACCAAAACATAATAAATTAACAATTGTTATTTAAATAAGAATAATTAAATGTCATAACAATACAATGCAGATTACAACCAAATATATCTTATTAAAATTATTGACCTCTTCTACTGAAGAAGGAAAAATAATTAAGAGAGAATTCAAAGGTGAGGAAACTTAGTTAGAACACAGTTATGTGGTATCAACTGTGCGAGAGTGAGGTTTTACGTAATGGTTTCTTGAATGTTCTGCTGATGTGGTAATTCAATGGAATAGCGTTCCTCATTAAGTTTAGCACCTGAAGATGTAACAAAACGAGTTACGAAACGTTGTGAAATTACTGAATAAATGATTGTCATAAAAACTTTGGATACTTTTATTTGTAAACATATTTTGACAATCAAGAAGAAATATTGATTTATAAAATTTATAATGTTTTTATTGATAATTTTCGAAAGAACAATCAGATGACGCGTCTGGCTTCCTGCGTTTGGCATCCTGTACTTCCCGCTCAATTGCGAACGTACGCGAGAGAGGACGGAGCCTTCAACGCATGCGCAGAACGTGCGCCCGCAGTCGCAGATATTCTGCTCCACACGGGCTGCATGGTTCCTCCGAAGGCCCGCCTAGGGAGCTTTCGGCAATCCTCGGATCAGTCGTGGGCAGTGGCGGGCCCTCTCACGCCAAGACACAGACAGTGGGCCGCTTGCGGTACGATTTATCGACAATTGGTATTGTTCACACGCAATTCGTTCAATTTACATTTTTGAAGAGAAATGCCTTGTAGATGGTGAGGCAAATTGATTCTTAGTATTTTCCTTATACACAAAAATAAATACTCTATTATTAATAATACAATTTTAAATGTTTTAACGACTCTTGAAAGTGACAGGGCAAAACAGCAAAATAAATAAATTGGTAATTATAATAAACCTGTTTCCCACCCATTTGGTTCTATCATTTTTAAATTATTTTTGTGGACGTTGGATAAATGTTTGCGGATAGTGAAATAAAATGTTTTTCCAACATGAATGCGGACCACTGTCCGGGCCCTAAGTGCGGTAAGGCGAGGTCGCCGGGCGCCCCTCGCCCTTCGCCCGGGTGCGCTGGTAATGGTGTCCAGATGTGCGGGTAATGGTGTCCAGATGTGCGGTAATGGTGTCCAGATGTGCGGGTAATGGTGTCCAGATGTGCGAGGTAATGGTGTCCAGATGTGCAGGTAATGGTGTCCAGATGTGGGGTAATGGTGTCCAGATGTGCGGGTAATGGTGTCCAGATGTGCGGGTAATGGTGTCCAGATGTGCGGGTAATGGTGTCCAGATGTGCGGGTAATGGTGTCCAGATGTGCGGGTAATGGTGTCCAGATGTGCGGGTAATGGTGTCCAGATGTGCGGGTAATGGTGTCCAGATGTGCAGGTAATGGTGTCCAGATGTGCGGTAATGGTGTCCAGATGTGAGGTAAACCGCTGCCCCCAACCTGGTGCGCAAGCGCGGTCAGAGAATAAGACCTCAGTTGAGTTCTTGCAGTACGACGAACACACTGAAATATTGTACTCAGTATATATTATTGTGAGACGACCTTACATATATATGAAACGAGCCACTTCAAGACTTTAAGAAGATTTCACTACTTCGTATCTGACAGGTGAGAAATTAATTTTAGTTCATCGCGTTTAGTTCAGATCAATACCTGATGAATAATACAAGTGTTATTGTTTATTATAGTAAATATGGATTTACCAGACGACAATGACGGCAGGAGAGTGTTAATTAATACGTTAATCTGCTTTGGAGCCTACCAGGAAAAATGATCACGCTACGCTACTGATAAAAATACAAAATGACAAAAGTATAACATTGTAGACAAAATTGAAATCAGAAATGCAACAACCTGAATACTAGGTGATTCAACTAGGTGAACATTTCAAACATCCAATGAAAACAGCCAAAAACATTAGAAAATTTGCAATTCCTTGTTTATTTTCCGAGGGGGAAAAATTGGCATTGCAATTGTCTGTCCTTTACTTTCCTGAAATGGCTTATAAGTAGCAAATGGATACATGTTTTAGTTATAAAAATATTTAAATTAAGTTATTTATTTGACATTTTCCTGAATTTTAACTATTACTCATAACAAATATATTCAGATGATGATGAGATATTAAACTGTGCAATTTGTTCATGAAATTTACAAAAATAGCAAAATTTATTTGATATATTACAATAAACGTGAAAATTAATTTTTTAAATATTTTTATATGGTGTAGGTATTGATGATGTATGTAATCATACTATATTTTTAACATGGATACATTTGAAAGTTTCAAGAATTATCAATTAGCCTGACCAAGTTCTTGAAAATAATCAGAAATATAAATAAAACATTTATTGGAAAAATAAATGTAAACAGTAAAAGGATAAAGAAAATAAAAGGACGTGTACATTTAAATGTTCTTGAGTAAATCAATTTTCTTGTCTTTTTATTACCTGAAATCTGTCCAGTTCATCTGAATTTCTCCATTGACGACTTACGAAATACTTCACTGGGAATAATTTAAAACAGAATGTTGTTCAGAAACGTTTAAGAAGTATTAAAAACCGACAACAATGCTTTACATATCTGCATCAATGACTTGTAACAAGGTGATGATGGTAGCCCGCATTTACAAATCCCGCTTACAGATGTGGCGCAATTTGGAGCATGAAGCTCATTGGCTGCCGCTGCATAGGCTGCCCGCAGCACAGCTTCTTGCGGGGTTCCCTTGGAGTGCGCGCCTGGGACAGAGCAGTGGTTTGCCAGTAGATAGGCCGGGGCTTGTTCTTATTTGAAATGTATTTGAACTTTTAAATTTAAAATTTTGAATTTAAAAATTTGAATTCCGCCATGGGGCCCTCCGTGGGCCAATAGCGTCGAAGGGCGCAAAGCGCGGTGCGCGAAATCTACAGGCCAGACCCGGCATTAACATGCTTTGTGTGAAAACGAAACGATTTCATCTGAACGTTTTTGCCAGAGCGTTTGTGTGTTTTAGCGTTTGTGTGTTTCTGCGTTTGTGTTTCTCGAAATGCCCCAATTTAGGCGTTGTTGGGTACCCAATTGCCGATACAACCAAAATAGGAGTGAACAGCAATTCTTTAAGTTTCCAAGAGATCCTGAAAGGTAAGCGATATGAAATGCTTAGCATGGTTCTATAACAATTTTTTCATGTACTATTTAGTGACGTAGTAAATTAACTATGTCACTAAATAATACATGAAATTAATTTACATAATGTAATTATATGCGAGGATATTGTAAACACTATTATTATGAACATCCAATGTATTGAAGTCATGAAAGCACTGGTTGCTTTAATAATCATGTAATTGATAAGTTATAATAGCTATATTAACATTAAGGTGATTTTGATATAACTATAATAGCTCAATAATACATTACTAATTTTATTACAGGTGTATGAAATGGTTAAAGGCAATTGGGGATCTGACTTTGGCATCTAGCCCTTGGGAAATTCTCATAATGTTGAGATATGTATGTATGGAGCACTTCACGCTGGAAATGTTCACTGCAGCAGGCAGACTAGCACTTAATGCGGAGCCCATAATTTTTGCTGATGTGCGTCCTGAGTTTCCGGAGGGTGCACTCAGGTCATTTATAGAAGGCTTACCACAACAAAGGTGTACGTTTCTATTATTATTATTATTATTATTATTATTATTTTTAGCAACTAGAAGATGTAATAAGAAAACTTTTTCGTTTTTAATTTAATTAAACATCCTTATTTCATTTGCAGGGTCTGCTCGGCATGTAGTGACAACATTTCTCCTGAGTTCTCGGTTGCTAAATGAAGAGAAAAAATCCTGTAACACGTGGTGTAGTCAAAATCTCGGTTTTGTGGGATCTTGATGCCGAAAAACCAACTGGAAGCAAAACGTCTGTAGTATGTGAACAAACATAGCGCCTAAACCATGCATAGAATTTTTCAAATTGAAGAAACCCCTGTCAATATGTATGTAGTAGAAGGTTAGAAATTTTAAAACCTTCCTTAGTTTTTGGGAACTTTATATGAAGCCGTAAGAAATGATTCAGAATTTTCTCAAAAAATGGCACCAAATTTTTTGTTTTAATTTCTTGTAAGAACAGAGTAAAATACTTATAAAGGTGGCAAAGGTCCAATTTTCAAGAGTAACTCTGAATTTTCAGAAATTTTAAAAGTGTGCGTTTTATCATCAACTTCTTACAATTACAATATTGAAGTTAGAGACTTTTCCTTCGAATTAAATTTGATGTGCATAAATAGTTCTTCATTTAATGTGTGAAGATTGTTTTGTAAATATTAGTAGTTTTGTGCAATTGTGGGTGAACTATTTGGAATTTTAAAAAATGACAAAAAGAAGATTTTCTCGAAAACGGCTCCCACTTTTTTTTTCTGAACAGTATTATACTTATGAGTACATGCACTTTAAATAATGTCAAGTAAATTTTCTTGAAAACTCAACACTTTTTATTCAAATGAGCTCAAAATTACTCATTTTCAGAATAGCTCAAACACCATTTTCTCAAAGGTGGCTTCAATTTCTTTCTTTAAACTATTTCAACGAATAGTGGTAATGGTACTGTTTAATATAATATAATGTAATGTTCATTTTTGCGTATTCTTTTGTTTTCCCCAAAATTGCACAAATGTTTTTATTTCTTTCAATATCTCATGCCAGTAATATGCACATTTCAATGGATATATTATTGAATTTGTGAGTGGAAGTTCTTCAAATTACTTCAAATGAAGTTTTCGAAAACTCAAATAGATTCCAGAGAAAAAGAGCTTCAATTTTGCATTTACAGTAACGCTTAACCCCTTTTTTTTAATGGCTTCAAATTTTCAATGAACTTGCTATTTAAGACAAGGTTTTAGCCTTCTTTAATACTCTTAAAATAATATTTCGGTTCTACTATTTGGTAATCGAAGAGTTGAGAAAATGGCAAAAAAATGTATTTTGGGCGGCGATAGATGCCAGCTGGCAAGAGGATGAGGGAAGATCGTAGAGCCGGTCCATCCAAAGGAAATTAGAAAACTTAACTTTGAGAAAGCTATTCTGTAGCACTTCCAGTTACTATATGTAATTTAGTAAATCCAAACTGCAGGACCACTTTCTTGGAGACATGTACCAAATTGAAGTTTTTGGGATTCAATTGAATAAAAATTGTATTTTTGAGTGATAATCATTTGGTGTTTCTGTTGCAGTAAATTTTTATCTCAGGTGTTTTTGGCCCACTATCTGTCTTGTGAACTATGTATAAGTCTTTGTATAACAGTTTGGTATTTTTACCAGGAAGCATTAGCTATTTTCTAAACATATTTCTGATGGTTCTTGAGATGTCTGTTGGGTATAATCTCCTGAGTATGATAAGTGCTTTTATTTAGTTATATTGTTTTGCAGAAATTGTGTGCGTTAGTCACATAACATGATTGGAAAGACATGAAAATATTTTTTTAGTAATTGAAAAACTGTTCAATATCTGTATCAAATGTTGAGTAATTCTGGATATAAAATCGACCTTTGGATTTTCATCCACGATCCATTCAGCAACTAGCCATGCTTTTGGACAAATACGTAGCCTGTGATATCGGAATATTAGTGAAACATACCAAGTCCAAAAACTCTGCTTTGAGATTAATGAAGTTGAAGTAGAATCATGTAATTTTTTTTACTTGTTCATCACTTGTACTAGGTAGGAGGTAAAACATGTTTCTTGTAATGCAGTTTAATGTGTAATATTGCTTTTTTGAAGAAAGAAAAGACAGATTTTGTGACTGTTTGTGCAGATGCAAGTTTCCTGTTTATTTATAAAACTTATCAATAATATTCATTTGTATTGTACTTTAGTAGCAATTTTGATAATAGGCTGAAATTTGACAGGTGTTGATAGCTGGAATGTCATTTTAATAATGATGCAATATTAAAGAAGTAATGGTCACTAGTTATATTTGGACAATTGTCTAAATTCATGGTTTCAATATTTAGTCAATGGCAAAGTAAAATAATCTTTATGTCTGATTACTTGCTCACATTTATTTTGTAAAAAATTGTATTATTGTTTATATTGTGTATGACTATTTACATAATTTAGAAATAAATATTGTGTTTATAAAATAACTTTTTATTTTGCACTACCTGGACAATAATTCCATTCAGTGACTTAGGATTCCAAATCCTAATATTTTAGTCTCCTTAATTGCCTAGCGTATTTTACATAAAAATAAGTATTCATTTGACGCCATTTTGAAAACAACTTCATTTTAAATGTCCTGGTCGTCAATACGCGCCACCTCCATTGGTAGAACGCCCTTCGATGCTATTGGCTCAAACGGGGCCCAGATGGCGGCTTCCTCCATGAAAATTAGAAATTTGAATAAGAGCGTTGGGATTAACATTGAGTGCCGCTCTATTAGTATACTCTCTGGGTTAGGAGTGATTCAGTGCCGATGGCCCTGCTGTGGAGGACGTGTGGTGCTGTGCGGCTGGCGCGGGCGGTGCGGGGGCGGCGGGGCGCGCGCAGCCACGTGAGTACCGCCATTTGAACGCGACTTGTTCAGCGTTAATTCAATTGTATTGTCGATCGCTATTGACGGTAAACCACTGAAATACAATCTAAGCACTAAACGTCTGACTATAGTGTACAACGTGATTTTTTGCCACTTGTTTATTGTTACCAAAACATTTATCTCGTAAAATGATTAGTCGTGAATGTTAAGAAAACGTTTTAAGAAGTGTTTCTGTGAAATCATAGAATGACACGGGGCATGTGGCGGTGTTTTAGATGCGTTTATTGTCATTGTTTTAAATTAATATTATCATTCAAGACTTGAAATTCAAGTATTGAAATTTTGATGTATAAATTTAGGAAGCATGTTTTCCCTCGATTTTAACATCATCGTCATTATTTTAAAAGTATATTTGCAAAAATACGTTTGAAACGACTGTTCCCGTCTTTCTATATCGCTATTTTTGGCGTACAGTTGTTGACATCTTTTAATATGTATAAGTGAATTCTAGTATGCATTAATGTGTCCTCCGCGCGCAGCCATGAGAGTTAATTCGCCGAAATAGCGACATGATCAGAGAAACATTAGTTTCGTTTATCGCCATTCGATTGGTAAAGATTGAAATAAACGCATGACAACGGCTAAATCGCAGCGAACAAAAGCATATGTGTGACTATTGACCAGAGGCGTACCAGGTATTCAGGCGCCCGCGATGTAAGTATAGAATTTCCGCCCTGTCAAGATACTAAATGAGGGCTTTCGTTTGTTTCACCTGGTATATTCGAATCTCGCTCTTGTGAGTGGCGCCCGTTACGTGTCATGTCTGCCATGCTAGTACTGTAGTTTCGATTTTGCTATTGCCACATAATTATTGTTATGAAAACATTTCGTATTTTGAATGTTATGAAAACTTTACTTTAAACAAAGCTTCTGTGAAATGCTAGACTTGCACGAGGTTGTAGCGGTTATGTGTTTGAGGTGGGTTTATTTTCATCGTTTTAAATCATTCACAACTTGAAATTAAAGTATATTTCGCTCGATTTTATCACTTGCTGAACACGGCATTTTCTCGCTACTGCTTAAGTATTGCAAGACTAATGCTGCGGGGATATCGACGAATTCTCGACAAAAATTTTATTGCCGAGCCCTGGAAACAAAAAAGTGTATAAATCGTGTCCCAATATATGGTAAATTACTTCGTCAAACATGTATAGTTAGAATCCATGTTTTGTTGGTCTGTGATACCGAAAAATCGATTGACGTCAAAACGACTGGTCTTCTGTGTACAACGCTAGCGGCTAAGGGTTAAGCAGCATTTTCACTCAAATTAATTTTTCACAATCGATCTTGTCGATGTCGCCGCCCTTTAATTTGAAACTGACGTAATGGGGTACTTTATACAAAGCCCTGGGGATATTTTCAAAATTAAAAAAAGAATCAAAATTTTTCATATTTGTTGATGAAGTTTTGTTGTCTGATAGCCTAAAGGACACTTAATGGTACATGTCTCATCTCCGTTGAAATTCACGATTTTAAGAAAATAGCGAAAATTCTCAATTTATTTTGGCGCCTTCCTACGACCACCGTTACCTTTCATTCTGCAGAAGGGAACTAACCCTTAAATTTGAAGGGAAAAAGTTAATGCTTTATTATTGTTATTTTAGTTCCTCTATCTTGAGATATAATCCGACCATCCACCCGCCTGGTTATTGCCTAAGAACTCATTTCGAAACACGGCATGAATAGCTACATTTCTCTTTCTGCAGAAAATCCAGATGGTGTGGATCCCTTCAGGAGAAAACTTATTTTGCTTTGTGACGTTGGTAATGCAAACCATTCTGGGGACATCGTTTATGTGACGTGTTTGTTATTCCAAATGCGTCGTATGTAAAATTTGCACAAATGAGAAGGTTTAGTGCAACGAGAGAGGGGACAGAGAACGGAATAGTAGATATAAATAACGAGAAAATTTCCTCATTGCAGGCACGCAGAGCCGTGATTCGGGGAGTGGGACTTAAAAATATTTTACTATACATTTCATTTCGTTGAAGTCATTTATGTTAAAAAAGATTTACTTTCTGCATTATGAAAATAAATGTAATAATAATGACGCAAACAATAACATACATTACTAATAAAGATTAAAACCTCGTCCTATATGGCAATTTTCGTAGAAAAATTTGGAATACTTTTTACGAAAATGATGTTTAAGCGTCACTGTATTGAAGGAAATTTGATAATTTTATCACAGAAAACTTTTAAGTTTTCTGCGAAAACTTCATTTGAAGTCATCACCATTGACACCCCACCATTGAATCAACCATATTTGCACTTTCAGAAAAATCGCGGTGATAACCTGGGAAAAAGTATATTGGACCAGTCGGTATTCGGGGCTGCGGAATTTGTTTGCGTAATTTTTAAATATGGATGGTGTGGTAGTGATAGTAAATGTTATATACTGTGTGGGGGGGGGGTTGAAGAATTAGAGGAATTAATACTTTTGCTTAAGGTGGGGTTTGAAGGGACATTTTTATAGGCATTTACATTATTTTGATAGTACATGAAACCTCTGTACAAGCTGCGTGATATTCTGTGCAATGGGCGTGCGTCTTTTAATTTTTTGCATTCGGAACAGTGATAATTCCCTATGCATTTTACTTGGATTCCACTGAAACCACAAAGTTAGCTTGGCCAGTGATGAAACTTCTTACACATTATAATTATAGATTTCGTTTTTTGTTGAACTTCTTTAACTACGCTGTACAGAAATCCTTTTAGGTTGAATACATTCCTAGCGTCTGTATGTGAATAGTATTGGAGTTTTTCTTCACAGAAATATCTGAAGTTGCGGAAGTCGTCTACAGCGGTGAACATTATTTTAACCGCGTCTTTGGTTTAGTTAAGAAGCAATTTTCACGTATAATTTTAAGATCTTAACAATTTAGCATAATTATCAACCGCAGATGCTGAGGAGTGAATTTTTCGTTACCGGTGTAATCGAAACCCTTCAATTGTAAGCCATTCATTGTTTCATCTTCAACATTTTCTAGACTACAATAACGTGTCTTAACTGAAGTATTATATACAGTTTCACTTTCACCTGATTGCATCGTTTTTCGTTTCTTGTTTTGCGTATCGTTTCCGTTGTTATTGATTGCGGTACTTACGGAAGATGAATCTTGGGATTGTGGTCACTGGCTGCAGAGCTACTCGCTCTGAAACTGAGGTTCATACCAGTTGCGATGAGCCAGCACCATAATGATGAGAAGGCTGCCCTGGCTGTAGCTGGGGTTGTTGGCAATTTTTCTTATTTTGTTGACGTCTAGGTGCCAGAGTTGATAATGCGATGAATTATCGGTTGTCTCTGCTGCTGTAAGTTTATTCTTCTAACCTAAGATAATCGCAAAACCATATCTTTTTCTGTTATATATTTGCGGTGGTTTTCTGGAAGCTACGTTGTAAATATCTCACTAACCAAATTTCTCTTCCAGAAGATGTGTTATCTAATTATAATCGCAATTGCACTGAATACAATATCATTTCAAATTTAGTCATTTTTTTCAAAATTTCTGGATAACAAAGAATCAAGCAAATAAATACTTAGAAAAGTCGGAAGTGAATTTGATGAATGTAACCAACAGCGCACTGAATACAATATCATTTCAAATTTAGTCATTTTTTTTCAAAATATCGCGAAGCGCTCAAACCGTTTGTGTGGATGGGAGCTTCGGTGCTAAACGCACTGCATTCGAGACCAAAATCGATTCCCGTGTTTTCCTAATGTGACTAACACCACTGTTGATAGAAAATTTTCTGATGTAAATAATGCTCACTGGATAATTCTCTAATGTCTTTTTGTCTATTTAATTTTAGAGTTCGATAAGGTAATTTCACGTCGCACATTTCTCGCGACGCATTCCTCGGAGTAGTCTGTAGCGTGCCTTACTCTCGCGCCGCCACTGGCGATTTGTATAGGCCGACGCTGAAACTGTTTTCAAAGTATTTTCGTTGACAATTTTTCTAATTTTTCGTGCTTAGCTTGATTCAAATTAGTTCTTACAGTATCTGTCATTGGACTTGACAATAAGTAGTAATAGCTAAGTGAAAATGTTTTTCCCGTTCAAAAATTCCCAGCGCCCAATGGCCTTTCCCAAAACAGCAGCGCGGTTCTTCACGACCGCTCTCGTTCTAGCTGCGGATGACAAACTCGATTTTTGCTCCAAAATCATACACTTCATTGCTTTACTGCACATCAAACTCTTTTATTAGCGCACGCAGCATTTTACCTTTCATTACTTTTTTGCAGAAACGACGCTGGTGCATACACGAACAGCATTGACTCATTTGCTGGCGGGAATAATCACTTTCACCCTCATTATTACTAAAAAGAACAAATCAATGCCTCTCCATTCTTTAAATGGTCATTATTAAATTAATAAAAGACCTCCAATGAAGCAGAAAAGAAAATGTACACTCATTCAATGCGAATTGCTCTTCTTTCCTCGACACCTTCAAGAAATTGTTACTATTCAATTAGTAAATATTAGTATGTTTTCCGGTAAATATTTGCTTACTAAACGCTGTTCTTGGCTAATAGGCCTTAAAATAGAATAGGAGGGAAGACATACAGTGCCAGAAAAATCGAGGTGCGGCGCATACGTCAGTCGCTCTTGCCGGCACGGATATGCATTCGGGAGAAGAAACGCTCCACTGCACAAACTGCTGCAACAACCGAGCAAAATAAAAACAGTCAATGGAAAAGTCAGAACTGAAAACACCAAGTCCAGTCGATGTATCCGTTCAAGAGCAGAGTTTTCCAATTTTATTTGCTACGACGCCCAGGCGGCGGTCTTCGCTTTTTTAGCTTAAAACATCTACTTTCAAGGAGGCATATCTATTAAAATGCATGTTTAAAGATATTTTCAAGATTTCGAAAAATCCACTTGCAAGAATCACATATGCATATGCTGTTTATTAATTATTCACTGTTACGAAGGGCTTGGATTTTCTTAAAAAAACTTCCATATAGTTTCTGTTGATTGATTACTGATATTATTTTTTATCACCAAAATATCTATTCTGGTTAATGGTATGAGGAACTCCTCCGTCAGAGCTGTCTCAGCCCTGGCCGCCCACCCACCACCCAATGGATGGGTTGGTGGCTTGGGCCACCGTGACGCGACGAGACGCGCTCCTGCGTCCAGGCGAATGAGCTCCCTCTCTCCTCTCTCTCTCTTCTTCATTCCTCTCATACTCCTTCATCTGGTATCAGAGAATTGATGTATTCTTCACTGATTGCTGCCGAGAAACTATAATATTTTTTATTTCTTTTGTTCTTCTTCATCTATATCAACGCCTTTTTTCCTTTCTTCAGTCTAGCGTCCTTTCGGTAATCTAAAGATTTCTTATTTTTTTTTTTTTTTTTACTGCCACAAATTCAAAGCGTCGGAGCGAATCGTTGTTCCTTATCGCAATACGCGCCTTTACGTCGAACGGGTCTGAATAAAGATAATTTTGGTTTCTGAATAAATACGGAGATGAAGATAATTGTTTGTAAGCGTTGCGAGGAAGAAGCGGTTTTGGTTCACGATTCAAGTTGTTTATAAACGCCTGCAGGCCTGGGCGTAGTCAACTCAGAGCCATTCATTCGCCGTTGCTCATACATAGTTTATAAACAAATCCCGAGAAACGAAACAGCGCCCAAACTAGACGCCCGACGCCCTTTCACTCACCATATTGCATGCAACTCATCGGTTCTATCGATGGTAAAACTGGTCTGTCTATCTGCTTAGGTTACATGAGAAAATCGCTTATAACTCAATTATCTTGTAAAAGTCGTAGCGTCGAATCTCAAACCGCCCAGCGTCGAATCTGAGCGGTCCATTTTACCCCAAAAAAAAAAATACTGAAAGAAGAAAAAGAAATACAATCTTTCGTGCGTGCAAAGCTTGTTCGTCTAAGTCTTCTGATCCACCTCAGCGACACCTTTTTCCTTTTTGTTCAACATTTCGGCGTTTACGTCGCCGGATACGCGAGGTTATTACTAGTTTCCTGTGCCGCAAACCCTATGTCGATACGACAAACTGTTCTGAGATATAACTTGGGGAACACGGCCATACATTATGCATTGGCGAAGACACGTCCACACGATTTCATAGGCTACGCAGCTCCACCATGGGCCGGCCGCTCAGCGCGCCGGGCCGCCCGCCCGCTCTCTCATTTGGGCACACCACCATCCCACTTGAAAGATAACACACATCTGCTGTAGAAAGTGTGAAGGATAATCCCTGTACCGCTGCGCGTGGAAGCTTTCAGTTGAGTACACGCTGTGCTCTTCGAAGTCAGAGGCGATAGTAAGCTGTGCCTAATAGCTACAAAATGCCAAAATTATTTTAACAAAGCCGTACCAAGGATGTCCCTGTTGGTGGTAAGTAAACAAAATTACGTTAATTTAATATGGATTACACTATTTAAACTAGCTTTGCCGTGATATAAAATCTTCAACTAGTCTAAAAGTAAAATATAACGCACGCATATAATACAAACTTCCATAAATTTGAATATAATTACTTGTATATTAATCATTATTCAGTTAAAAGAAATTTGGCCGCGTCTCACGCAGATTCGTGCTTTATAAAACAAAGCCTATCGGTGTATATTTCCTGTAGCAATCTGCAATACTGAGCGGGGATTCTGAGTAACACCATTCCATTCATGCTTGTACCGGCAAGTATTGTGGAATTGCCGCAGATTATGAATATTAGTCATTAGAATATTACATCACCCTTAAAAGTTATTGGGCGGATTATTTATATACTTTACAGTCAAGCTTTGGCAAATTATTGCTTTCTGAGCACAGTATATCATATGACACGCTACATTAGAAAATTAAATGATCCGTTCAAAGAATCGCAGCAAAAATGTTTATACAATCATTTGTCTGCATTCATTATAGATTACGATCACATATTTCAAAATTGCAGTTTATCGTGATGCTGCCAAATAAGCCATTTAACAGTTAAAGTATGAATGTGCGTCGTGGCAGTGGTAAAATAATTTCATGGAATGTTACCGGCTCGCTGGGAACAGTGTTTGTATAGATAATTAACTAATTTTTTCTGAAAACTCGTGGAATAAAATAAAGATTTTCATTCTGTAATCGTGTAGAATGTTTCAATTTTCCTTGAAGGTACCCTGCGGTAGCGTGATTAGTAAAATTAATCGAGAATTTAGTTCACGAATTTGTGCAAATAAGAGTGCGCATTTATAACTATATTCATTTCTCATAGAGAATTAAAGTTGAATAAAGCAACACTTATTGCAATTTTCAGTTTGCGGTTTTATATCAATTTTACAAGAAAAGAATTAAGCATGACGGTGTCATAGCGAAATATAATAAAGAGTTCATGGATTTTGTACTTATAATAAATGCGTAATGATTTAAATCAGAATTTTGAATGATTTAAACTCATTTAACTAATATAAAGTTTATAAATTATAAATAAAGGAAAACATATATTGCAAATATCTGTAATGAGGTTTACAACAATTTCATGTATGTGCATCTCACCGCAAATATCAAGCAGTGAAATTTATTAAAGAGTTCCAGTTCAAGAGACTTGTTCAAATAGGAAATGCGTATAACGATCATGAACCCATAAACGAAATATAATTGAATATGTTATAAAATAAAGGAAAGTTTATTGCAAATTTCCTGCGTTTTGAGGTTTTATGAATAATTTCTTATATGCGTGTGCATTTCGAGAGGAACAGTGTCAAAGTGAAATATACAAAGAGGTTCGGTCTAATATAGATTTCATTTAAGACTAATATAAATGCGTATAATTCATCTATAACTTTATTTATTTATTTCCACGTCAAAAAAAAATGTTGAACTGGTACGACGTGCTATGGGGAAAAGTGAATTGTGTGCACATTTTCAAAATTCCAGATCCTACACTAAGTCATACTACTTAAAATTTGGAGAAACAACAACAAAAAACACTCCTATGTAATAAAATCTATTTTCATGATAAATACAACAAATGGTTTCCATTATGGTGCTTGAATATAATTTTGCTGTGACAACATGAAACGTATAATTTTAATAATTGTATTTCACTGAATTTAGAAGACATGAAATGAAGTTAATATACCTTAGCAAAAATAAGGGGCCATCTCAGCATTTGTCAATGGATCAGGAAACTAGACGAAAACCTGATCGAGATGCGGGTCATTGACCTGGAAGCTGTAGTACAATAGTTGTTACAGGCTGTTTATACTTCATTTATACAGTCCAAATGGGTAAATAATGACGGTGTATCATTGTTAAAATTACGTTACTTTTCTTGGTGATGCTCAGTATAGTCTCTTAATGGTATAGAACAGCTATGCAGAAACGATTTCATTTGGGATTTAAACTTTTCTATTAACTAACTGATTAATGTCATCTGGCAAAGTAGTTGTAAAATAATGTACATGTATTGTATGTGAACAATGGTTGCTGATACTGTCACCTGATGAATATAATTTTTACGTCGAGTGTTATAGTAATAGACTTCGGCATTTTCTGAAAATATATTCCTGCCCTTGGGCGCTTCATTTTGACAAAACCACGTGATTTAGCTACGACTGGCCGCATAGTTGAAGGTGCCGCCACAGTAGGGCGTTACTGCCCTGCGGCAGCGGGTCAGCGGGCAAGCGCAGCAGGCCTTAAAAGAGGTGCGGCCGCCACGCGCCTGCTGAGCGGGGCGAGTCACAACTCTCCGCCCCGGCTACGCTCGTTAGCCCAGGACCTTGCGGCCCGGAGCGAATATAAGCCGGCCGCCTGGGGAAAGGCAGAGAGGAGCGCTTGTTAACTGCGAGGTGTGTGGCGACAAGGATAGAACCTGGAATACTTTGCAATTACGACGAACAGTGCTGACCACGGACTCTCCTAATTACGGAGAATTGGTGACTGGCGATATTTTGACGTTTCATTGATTACTTATAACTCGGCTAAGTTTCTTTGTATTTTCTCCTGGAGGGTTTCGGCACTATAGCTCTGTACCCGTTTTCTCTATCAACAAATTGTTGATTGAAGTTTGAGGTATGAATTTGACACATCATTAGTAAATAAACATTAATACGGTAATGGTAGAATTCCTAGATTAATGAACAGGCTTACAAGAATCACGTGGGTGGGATTTGGTTATTATTCGTACAATTCGTTTTGTAATCTAAAAGTCTGGGAGCTATAAGATGTATTTCTCTGTAGAATATTATGCCATATCTCAGGCGGAAATGAACATTCGCGAAGTATACACAACGAGCAGTATGAAGGCTGACTGAATTTGGTAAGAATTCTGAACGCGAAGCATAATGAACCTAATTTTAAAGTTCAATTCCATTTAAATGGACGTTCCATTTAAGGTTTGACTGAATTGAGAGACCTAAAAATTTTGTTGCCTTAACATCAGTCAATGAACACCGTTCATTTTCAATGGAGCACAGAATTGTTTATTTGAAATGGAAAACTGCATTAAAACCGTTTTCTTTCGTTTACTATTAATTTGTTATTTCGGAAACCCATTTGAAACATCTGATATTGTACTATTTACGGTTTCTTTTTATTGCAAAGGATGTTCGTATCATCTGCAAAGAGAATCCGTTCTCTCCCGTTTCGAATCGTCGAGGGTACATCGTTTACTTAAAGTAGAACAGAATAGGGCCTACTATCGATTATCCTTGAGGAACTCCACGCAACGGGCAAAGAGTCGGAAAGTGTGCGCGTAATGTTCCATCATTCCAGTAAGGTATCAACTCTCTGAGATCGTTGTTTAAGGTACGAACATAACCAATCTAGAGCAATACCACGACTCCTTTATGAAGGTAATTTTGAAAGTAAAATGTCATGATCAATGACGTCAAAAGCTTTTGAGAGATCTTAAAATGATCCAATAGGCGCCTCATCTTGATCCAATGATGAGTGACATCTTAAGAAAAGAAAATATAGCTGTTTCGTTGATTTTGATTTTCTAAATCCATGTTGGGCAATCAGAAAGCTTCGTCGCGTTTACTTCGAGAAAGGTTTCCATTCGTACGTAAAAAGTCTCTCAATATTTTTGAAAAAACTTAGAAGAGAAATGGGCCGATAATTTTGAATTTCATTTTTGTTTCTTTGAAGAGTGGCTTTAATAGCTGCTTTGAAAATATCTGAAACGTTCCATGCATAAAGAGCATTAAATATGTGAGTTAACGGGTGTATAATGGCAGCTACGCAGTGCCTTAACAAAGAATCTGGGAATTCATCTAAACTGACGAATATTTATTTTTAGTTTACTGATTATTTTGAGAATTTCTTATAGGAAGAATTTCGAAACGGACATTGTGTCTAAAAATTTTGGGTGAACTGTCTGTTTTTGAATTTTGTGCCTGAAGACCCATAGTGAGATCGGCAGCAATTCTCGAAAAGTATTGGTTAAAGAGCTAAGTTCATTAGGAGATAAGAAATGTTCTGTAAAGCAAAGAACATCCATTTGATTTAGATCGCTCTGTAGAGCCGGCCTCGATAAACTCAGCTTTATTTGAAAGGGATTGAAACATTGGTGGTGAAGAATGTTTATTTCGCAAGCACCGACACGAATGTTTTTCATGCATCTGACTGTAGTTGTTATATATTTATTCCATTTTTACTTCCCGGAGTGCGTGGTCGAAGGTTGTAGAGTGTGTCCCGGCAGTCACAGGTTGTGAGGAAAATGTGGCATCAGGTGTAGATGAATCGTGGTGGGATGTGAGAAACGGGAGTAGGTTCAGAGGAAGAGGCAACAGGGTTCGAAATAAAGGTGGAAGGGGGAGAACGTAAGGAAGGTGAAAGGAGCTTGTTACCGACTGCATGTTTTCCAGCAATGTTCATGTGAAGACCATGCCGAGTGAAGTGTTTTGCTGAGAGGAAATTAATTAAAAAAAGTGTGACATTTGCTCTCCCAGTTGCAGTTTTAATTGTTGGTTTGCGCTTAACTTTCGTTGCATAGTGTTGATCTGTTTTCGTACCAGAAGGGCAGAGTCGAGACTAATGTTAGTATTTTGGCGGCACATTGTAATTTGTTTACATGTTGATCAGGTGTGTTACCGCCCAAGCACGTCATTCTGCCTCCTATGATAATGATTGCGTCCTGATTGAGTCAGTGTTTTCGTGGGTGTCTAACTCTGCAGTCACATCTGCAAACCTCCCGGGTTATGTTTAAAAATAGATGAGACTGGAGAAGTTGGAGGCAAATCTACTGGAAAATGGAGGAAAATGTCGGCTATGACTGTCACTGGCCAAAATAAGTACCTGCTTTTAGGCTCAGTAGGAATGTCTTTGTTTCCATGGTTTAGGATGCAATTCTTTACGTGTTTTGGTTTTGACACGCTTCCTAGCCTCTTTGCGTTTGTTTGTGCACGAATTTGTCGATGGTAGAGAAGGGTGGGGAGGATCAGGAAGGCGAGGAAAATCTGTTTCATAATCTAAAACTAAATTTGTTTTGAGTTGTGACTGGATGCGGTGCGTGTGTCTTTTGTACAGTCGCATAAGTGTACGGTTGGTATTATTCACAAAGGCTGACTTGTACCCAACCGTCTGTGTGGAGAACGACCTCTTCCAACCTCGGATATGTTGGATATGTTCAATCCTTCGGATATACATTCCACAATGAACTGACACTTTCAGTTGTTTTTGACTGCCTCACATCACAATTATAAGAAATCCCCAATTATAAAAACTAATCCTAGTGGATCCGCTCCTTGTAGCGCGCCTAAGAACGCAAATGGAAAAAATCTAACGTAAGAACGTAAATGTGCTTTCTCAATCCTCTAGTAATTACTCACAGTTTGGTTTCTTCCGTATTCACTTAAAGTTCTCTTCAAAATGAATAAATCTAAAGAGCAAAACTCTTCGTAGGGTTTTGCAAATTAAATAAAAAAAATACGGTAATACAGATGAAAATAAAATTAGATCTGCTGCGCAATTCACTTGTTTAACTTAGAAAAAACAACAAAAGATGCTGCTAATCTCGTGAAAGAAAATGATGCCGTTTTGGAGCAAATATTGCCTTTTAATCAAGGCCCCCTACATAGATTTCTTTAGGTTTAATTTCCGATCTATCCACTAATATCCGCATTGCCGGAACACGCAAAAACACGTTCTTGTAAATTTCGACCCGAAAAGAAATGAACAGTTCCCCGCGCGGAGGGCGGGAAGAGGTGGAACCGCGAGTGACGGTCGCAGTTCCTCAACCACTTTCTAGGGCGGAATGCAGACTAGGAAGGAACAAGGGAAGAATCGGAATAACGCGCGACCGGACGCAATCCGCCATGCCGCGCGGAAAGGCGATCAGTTTCATCTTGAGCCGCTGCGCCATCCTACAATGAAAGCATCTCCTATACATTAGGGCTGAGATTTATAAGCAATAAAATCAGCGAAATATGCACATATATATGAAGATATTTTGCAATATATGCAATGAGAAAAGGAAATACGCGAAATAGTGTAATGTAATGTGGGCGTAAAAATGAATAAAAGTGTAACAGGAGGAAAATATGTATTCAGGGGAAAGATACAGAAATGTATAAATTGTTACAAGCGATAAACAATAAGTCAAGGGTTTAATTTGAAGAGTACCATCTCTTAGAAAATAATGGGAGGTGCAGCATGTAATAGCCTACAAAATAAAAATATATATTGCTACAAAAATAAGGATTTCCTTTCAATTACAGTAAAATCTAGTGACTACAGAGCAGGTGGCAAGAGAACTGACGTTGTCAAGCTTAGTTTACATGCTAAAGTAACTGTAAATGCAGAGCTTTCTTCGCGAATGGGGGTGAATATGCAACTAAACTGATTGTGAATGCTTCAAAACGTATGCAATTCGTTGAAATGGGATGTCTTAGCACAGAAAAATGCAATGCATATAAATCACAGCCCTATATTACGCAATTAAAAGCACTTCAGAGTGGGACGGTGTTCCAAATATGCAAGGGCATTTATAGAAGCCGACTGCATTACGATACTTGACCAGATGGCAAAGCAGACTCGGGCGTGGAGAAAGTACGAACTCTGGAAAAGATATCACCGGATTTATAATGAAAGTCTGAAGTAAATAATTGATTTTTAAGAATAAATAAAGATCTTGAAATTTCCAGTCTGTGCTGTTAATGCATTTTATTGCATCTACTGTATAAGCCGGTGTCCCACCAACAATGGACCATCTAAACGATTCAAGATATCGAAATGCAGTTTTTTCTGGAACAATGCGGAACTGGCGGGGCAAGTAATATGCCGTAGAGTAATTGTCTATAATATTTTAGTTTTCGAAAATGTAATCATCGTCGATTTTTTGAACGAACTATGTATTTTCTCAACAGCAATGGATTGACCATTAAAAGAGGATTAAATGATGTATCTTATGCTAATATTTTGATAGTAACTTGGAGTATAAAATTAAACTTTCTTGACGTGATTTTGAAATGAAACAGGCAATGGTGTGAACTGCCCTGGCAACTCCTGGCCTTCGAGGCGTCAAGACTTGCCTGGAGAGGAGAGACTGAGAGGGTGGCAGGGGGGGATAAGAGGCAAATCTACAGCAATCCTTGGTGTTGACTCAGACGTCACACTAAGAAATAACAATTTAATGACTCGAATGGGAGATTTTTCATCATTTATTTCTGACTTAACTGGGCTTACTGAAATTTCAAATATAGATCGTTCCGGAAGAACGATATAAAAATTGGTGGTGTAAGGAAGATGATAATAAATATCATTTTGAACTGAACAAGAAGCCAAATCACCGTCTCGTCGTTGGTAAAATGTCATGTTCAATTAAATGATCACTCGTCCACTTATCAACCATAATGACTGCTGTTCATAAATGGAAATAAAATAATGTAATTTCGACTTCAGCCGTGGATTTCATAAGTTTGTGGCAGCACGTGGCGCTATGGAGTGAGAAACTCTCTAATCACTATATTAGTAGTCGCGTCTGCAGATAAAACGTTTCTACTGAAGTTTGGTGAATTTACAGGATAGGGACTTAAGAGTATTTCAAAATTTGAATTGCTTTGTTATTTCAGTACGTGTTTAAAATGGGAAGGTTATTTACAGCATATTACAGGAAATATCTATCAAGATATTAGAATGAAAACCTTTATATCTTATCTGCTCCTCATGAGCTTTATAAAGTAATTCTAAAATAAATTAAAAACTTTAAAAACCGTGGAGCCTGAAGTTGAGCAAATGAAATAGATTTTTACTGGTTTTGGAAAGATCCTGACGGTTTCTGGACTAATATTTTGACAGCATTTGTTTCGCTGAGTACATTGTCCTCCTCTTGCTCCCGCCCTTCTTCATCAGCAGCTAATATCAATTCTCTCCATCGAAAGTTCCGATCTGTGCCGGGTTGTCCGCAATGGGTGACTGCCAGGTCGAGCCGAGCGGCACCGCGCCTCGCCGGCTGTGCCCAACCGAGCCGGGAGCTCCTAGTGGGTTTCTCGCTTTACAGTGCGCGCTTCAGAAATTTTTTTACATAAAATTTTTCTGTTCCTAATTTATTTCTCCAAAATATCCCGAAGGTTTGTGTAGGATTAATGTCTGAAGATAGTGGTGGCGTTTCCTAGATATCGTGTATTGGAAAGGATCCTCATTCTTGCGTTTCAAGCAGTGTGCTTTGGATCAATATTGTCCTTCTGGAAAATGAAATATTCTTTTGCAGCCTATTTTTTCAGCACTTTGAGTAGTTCCTCTCCTCTCTGTATTTCCACTTCTGTATTTCATTGAGGCTGGTCTCTTCCTCCGTGCTATACATCTCTCTGTATCTACGCCAAAATAAATTTACTTACATCAGTAAAGAAATTGGTTCCACATTTATTGGGAACTGTTTCACTATTATTTTGAAATACTATAATGCTCGAAAAAATTTTAATCACGTTTATTCAGCAACCGTGGCAGTCCATTTCGCGTTTGTTCGTCAGTTTTCGAACACAGTAAGTTTACCTATCAATTGGCATTTAGCACTGCAGTGCGTGATCGACTGCACAATCTTTTCCGATTTCTCTCGAATATCTGCATTCATTACGCAAGCGAATTTTGTCTCTCTTCTTTCACTTGTTTCCTTTTCTTTGCGCTCCATACCGATATTTGATGAACAAATACTTCCAGTATCGTACACTCTTGAGTCACCAACTAATGAACACCGGAAAGGAAACTGGATGGAAAACCGTAGCAGCCAAGGGGGGCAGGAGATGAGTCCCGGACCGACAGGGTGAAGGTCAATCCACAGACGGCTGCGGCCGCGGTGACTTGCGGGAAAGCCGTTATGTTTGAGAGTATGCGTCTTCATACTTTTGGCTTCCTTTTCTACGATATTTTATAAAAATTTTTGTTTCAATTTTCTGTATTTCATTCTGCTATGTTTTTTTCTATTGTAGCAACTTTACTGTACAATGGCTCGAATTCCGGAGAAAATTTGTCATTTATATTCCTTTTCTGTACTCATTCTCATATTTTCAAAGTGTTCCAGTACTTGACACTAATGTGTTCTTCTGACAGTAGAAAGTTATCGCCACTTATCAGAAAAATTGTCCCTTTACGTATATAAACGCCAGTTTCCAAAAGAGATACAAGTCTTCCATTGTAATCCTTCATTCTAATTTTCATGTCTTCTCAATCGGAATATGATAAAGTATTCTTGTTGGCTACCAGGTACATAGTGCAAAACGTCCTTCTGAATTCGTAATGCCCGTGAAGTATTGCCTGAAAAGTATGAAAACCTTATGAAGAAGAATGACTGTGCTTTTATTCGTTGTGCGCGGTACCAAATGTGGCGTTTTAATCATTCTGTTAAGGCAACGGAGTGATTCATGCTTTTGAATCTGAGCTACACTGACTCGCGACGCGAGAGCGCCTGAGGCCGCCCGCGCCGTTCAGTTTCAGAGCAATCGAGCGCTTTGAACTTTCCGGCGGCGCGGCGTGCCTCCCTCTCCGAAGTGGATCTTCTCATGCCCGCTGTTGCGCGTCTCGTGACGTGACCCAGCGCTCGCAGCACGTAAATGGCCCAATACGAGGACGGGAAGAAATTGGCATGATTGCAATTTCAGGAGTCATAATTAAAATGTTAATTTTGGTCTTTTTCGCAATTTATCAATGACGGCGGAAAGATCATTTTATGAACTACATTGTTTTTTCGAGCTCAATGGATAAAATACTTACTACACGGCTTCGTGTAGAGACCGGAATAAATAAAGGAAATGTCAAAATATGTAGTTAAGATTTGCAACAATATTGTGTAAATGGTTACATGTAAAATCATAAATAATATGGAATATTAAAAAGTACTAATTATAAAATATATATTTGCACAATATGAAGTTAAATTTTAAAAATTCCAAACAAAATTTTAAAATACTCTTAGTTTTGAAATCATTTGAAAGCATGTTGATGCACACTTTCCACTATACAACTTCTGTCAGTAAACTTTAACTATTGCAATTTAGGACCGTAGCTACTCAGCCAGAAAATGCAATGGACGCATCATAGAAACAGAAAGGATAATCTGCGACCGGCATAGTCACCGCAGATCGCAACATTTCTCATCCAAGGCGATCGCCAACATTCTCAGAAATTAGGGTTGCGCGACGCAACGCGACGTCAGTGACCTAAAGGTGAAAACGATAATTAGCCGCTGACGCGCACTTCCGTCACCGAGATAACAGTAGCAGCTCGCCGATTGTGTGTTCAACGTAGCAGAGATGCACGCAGTAACTTGAAAAATTTGATTTTTAAAAATAATTCTTCTCTTAAGGAATATGCAATATATTTGAAGAAAATTGGAAAGACAAAAAGTATGTTTTGATAATAGTGTTAAGGAATCAGGTGTGTGTAATTAGTAAAATTAATTAGAAAGATATGTAATATCTCATGTACCACTATTACTTCCTAGTATATGTAAGAGTAATGAAAATCGGATGTTATCTGACGGCGACGAATCGCCAAGATTACAATTTGAGAACGTATAGGAAGACAATATATGTAATTTCAGATAAAAAACATTGCATTAACTTTATCTTCATATTCTAGTCTAAATTTTCCTCCATATTTCCTAAAAGACGTTATTAACTCGTGTGGTGGGTAACAAGAGCAGCCGTGTGGAGGCGGCGCTCGCTGGCGAGGCAGACGTACAACGGAGGCGTCCGGGTCTTCTCTGCCGCGCACGTGCGGTCCCCTCGCGCGGAGGGGGAGGACGGACCCTGGGGACGCGCCGGGCCCTGAAGCCCTCAACACGTGGGGGCTGCCTGCAACATGCGTGCTCTGCCTTCCACTGGCAAGAGACTACACTCCCCGGCCCAGCGCACACAAAGAAAACTCGCAGGCAATTTTAGCTCAATTAAAAGTTCTATCCACAACTTTAGGTTCTCGAAGTTTTGTCAAACACAAATGTCTGGCCAAAGGAAGAATAAACCAGCTGACACAAAATCATATTAAAAATAAATGTTGAAACAAAACTACTGATACACGAATTATAGCCAAGCAAAAATGACTAATATTATAAATATTAATCATTATTGTAAAACATGATAGCAAAATGCGATTCTGAGATCCTGAGGTGAAGCCAACTGATTAATTGCGAAAAACAACAGAAAACAAGGTAGTGTATTATTTGTTGACTTAAAGCAACCATTATGTCCTCTAGCTAAGGGAACTTACGGAAGAAAGTCTCAACAATCCAACCTAACTGGCTTCAGTGGATATTTTCAGCTAAAGCAGACCAGCACTGGACGATATCACATGCATTATGTTTAAAACAAAGCAAAGAGTTCTGTTCACAAAGCTGAGAAATTGTTGTGTGGAGAACGTGTTGAATGCCCAGGCTGCAGTGTACTTACGCATTTGTGTTCTTTTACAGTGCCGTTTTAACGGCATTAGGGGGTCCGGTCCCTGATTAATTTTGGGGCCCTATCGTCTTACTTCGATACTCCCATTTCAATGCTAAAACATAAAGAAAATTTACTAATTCACATTGTATGTTGTAGTTTTTTCTAAAATATGTTGGAAGTATTTCTTTTTGTGTATCAATGTAATTTTAATGAAATAAAAGATAATACATACCTGTAAGTAAGAAAGATTTTAAATTACATTGAAAACACTAAGCAAATTAAATATTTTAATTTTTATTGAATTGCACAATATAAAATTGAAATGCATCAGCCAAAGTAACATTCTATTTTATAAATATTGCCTAAATAAGCGTGTGACATCACAGTTTTATGCCAATTTTTGCGTACAGTTTAATCATTCATCTTTTCATACTGTTTTAATTTTTTATTTTTAAAACATTAAGTATTAATTTTTTTGTAAGAATCCATTGTGGGCGCTGGTCAGTCTTGCAGCGCATGCGTTCATTTCATATCTCTGGTTGGAATATTACTGAACAATGTCAAACAAAATCGAACGGAGGACTTGCGGTGCATATGTGCAATTATTTCGATATGTAGGATCCATTGGTTTGTTTTACTATAACAAATCATGAATAAATTCAATACTAATAAAACTTGCAGCACAATAGAATACTTTTTTATTTTATTTCTTTATTTTTCTAAATTTCTTCCTTTACTCCTACAACTTAAAAAGTTGAAAGAAAAATACCATTGTGTTCTCAGAAGGGTTTTACATAGAGCTGATAAGTTTCCAAATGGATGCGAATAAAAGTGTGAAAAATTAAATGTAATGAAGTGTCTATTTGCGTCCTGTTCTAACGTCTGCCAGAGTGTCACTTCCCCGCACACGTGCCAATCAGCAGTGCGCAATTACAATTGAGGGCGGTTTTTCAAAACTCGACATGTGCAAAAACAAAATGTTCAGGAATCTTAATTCTTTTCTATTTCTGATAGTATTTTATAGTTTTCAGAAAACTTTGTTTCTTCATTTTCGTTATTCTATGGATTAATGAAAGTTACATAGTCAGTCCACTCTGGATTACAGTGAACTTGTGGGGCTAATATGTCTTTGTCTACTATATCCAGTGGTATGAAATTAAATAGAATTTCTCCACAAGAATTAATTCCAATAATAGGTAGAAACAGCAAAAATGCATTAGGCATCACGAACTGAAAACTCTAAATACTTTTATTTGTCCTTAAAATTAATATCTTTCAATTATTTACTTCTGTACTTTTTTCCTTAGTAATTTCTCAAAACCTTTTATCAGAGTTCGTGCCTCTTTACAATTGATTCTGGCGTTGGTGTGTCTATATCGTAATGCAGTCTTGTCTTCAACGCCTCTTGCACTGTTCCTCCACTCGAAGGCCCTTCAACTCGCCTATCATCACGCGATATCCAATCAAATTCCAGGACTTACTTCCTACGTTCACGACGCCGAATCTTCTTGTGCTTATTTCAGGGGACGGGTGTTAATAAAATGTCTTCTTCTTTTTCTCCACTTTAGAACAATGCCGTTTAGTATAGAAATTCATTTTATGTTATGTCGTATACCGACCAATTTTATATGTGAATATTTTGCATTTTGTCGATTTCGGACAAATAAGTCTTTTTATCTTTTCCGTTTATTTTAATGCAGGGTTTCTGATTTCATCACCTTAATGTCATTTTTTACCACAATAATATTTTAACGAATATTGCGTCATCCCCGGCGCCATTCCGAGGGCCTGTGATCGGGTTACGCCATCTGCCGGCGACTACGAGCTGCCCGCGAGCGGGGGTTGCATCACCTGCCGAGGATTACTCCAGAACAGTCGCGGCGTCCGGAAGGTTCTGGATTGCTCCTGACAGGTATAAATACGACGGCCGGCGACCGCGAGTCGTCTTGAGTCCGCAGTGGAAGCTGAACTGTGGCGTGCATCGCGGTGAATAGCTGTGCAGCGAGTGTGCTCAGGAAGCGAACCGTGGTCAGTGCATCGTACTGTGGTCGGTGACGTGAACTGTGACCAGTGCATCGAAACCGTGATCAGTGCAGTGAACTGTACAGTGCTTAGATCGTGCGAGGTGCGAGAGGAGTGTAGTGTAAATAACTGAAGAGAAGTGTAGTGTAAATATAGGAAGAGAAGGTAGTGTAAATAAATAATCGCGTTTTCAGTGATTGTGTTAAGAAACAAAATAAACGTTTTTTTGTGAAAATAATACGGAGACTTTTTAATTCACCACCTAAAAACGTAACAATATCTATAAGATGAAAATGTTCTCTCACTGAATTACTCTATAGCCTGTACTATTTGTTCGCTCAGAAATTGTTTTGTTAGCGTTATGTAATTCTTGGTGACGTATATCAGCAATTACTGACGGTTCGGCTGAATTCGGGATAATATAAGACAGATCTCCTGGTAAAGAACAGTCCAAACCAAAAGTTTGCAAGTAGAGTTCAATCGAATGATTAGAAGAAGCCCTGGATTACATCAGTAACGTATCCAGAGCTTCTGAGTGTTCAATTTTGAATTGGTTTTGATATAGATTTTTTATCATTTTCTTTGGCTTAGGCATTTATAAAACATTTTATGGGCATTAATTTATCAATAGATAAATTTTGCAATGTTTTAGATCATCAAACTCCGCCCCTACTTACTTGTAAGTGAATCAGGAGCAGTGACTTAAGTTTACTATAACCTAGGTTCACTATATCCGAGTACACTAAAACCGAGTCAACTGTTATTTAAGTAGTGAAATGCTTTCGGTTTTATTTCTAAATCTGTGTATTGGTTTCAAATCTCTATTTTTTTAAAAACTTTACTTATTTTTACTTGGTATACTGCATGTATAAGTAATTAATGTTTGAAAGGAACGGTCACAAAATCTGTATTATGAGAAATGTTTTACTTAATTATATAGCTTGAGGAAATAACGTTAGTACAAAACAATGCTTGCTTCAGAAGGAAATGGAATCGTTTTGCGATCAAAAATAGATTTTTTGATGTTGCTAATTTTTCATAAACCCGCAATATATTTTCTGTTTACACTGGCGTTTGAAATATGTTATCAATTCTTATATTATTATTATTATTATTATTATTATTAGTATTATGTGAAGTTCTACTTTTATTGCGCTGGTTCAAATACTCTTAGATATTGTTACATAATGCAATGTATAAAGACTCAGACATGTAGAAAGTAAAGCGAAAACTTTATGTTGTGAAGCTAACCCTCATTAAAAAACTGAAGTAGTTCTTGTAAAATGAAAATTCTGATGAAACACGTTATCAACCATGCGCGTTCCGAGGATTGCATCTTTAATTCCCATTTCCGGATGGTTGATATTATTTATACTAAATTGTTCATTTCTCAGTTTACATTTGTAGTAGAAGTCTGAAATTTTAAGGTGTTAATAATAGTCTCCTACATTTACTGAAATATGTTTTCTAATTTAAAGAAAGTATCATAGTATTATCCATTCTACGGAAGTTTATTTACTAGAAAACGTGGTAAAAAATTGCATTATGAAAAATATTCTTATCTACAAAATAGCTTATTTTTCAAGTTCGCTGTTTCAATGTTATTATAAGTGACCTCAGCCTGTACCAAATATCATAAGCTGAACTTCAATGGGTTCAGAACTATCCTAAAACATTTAACATTGCCAGGATATATTCTATTCCCCCTTAACATTTTTTCTAGTTCGAGATGTCATAAACGAGCCTAAAACCTGACATATCGTAAGCATTCACAAAAAGTCATAACACCAACCGTATTCCTCGTGTCAGTTACCAGCTGGCTAGAATGACTCACGTGCAAGACCGGATTATGCCCATCTGTCACATTAGGGTCGTCATCATTGTATGGGTCAGGTACAGAACGATTACTCAGCACTAGCGCGCACAAACTGAATCCACCCCAGATTTCCGAAGAAAAGTGTATACTAGTTGAGATGAGCACCACATTTGTTTGTCATATTTTCCCAGAAATAAACACTTTTGAAAGTTCCATGTATTCTGCTGCCGCTATTTTATGTGAGTTTTTAGGACATGCGTGTGCCACGTCAATATTTCTTCCTAGCTTCAAGAAGTTACCATCCTCACCGAAAAGGTTTTACATCAGTGAGTGCGCATGTGACCACGTAATGTAGCCCTTCTACTAAAGTTTTTCTCACAAATAAGACACTGAAAAGGTCTCTCACCCGTATGCATGCTCATGTGATCTTTTAAATCTCCTTTCGAATTGAAGTTCTTTGAACCGACAGAACACTCGAAAGAATTTTCTCCCGTATGAGTTCGTATGTGGGCATTTAAGTTCCCTTTAATACTGAAGTTCTTTTCACAGATGTCGCAGCTTATCAGAGGTTCTCACCAATTAATGGTTCGCAAGTAGGTATCTAAACTAGCCTTACAACTGAAACACTTTTCGCAGATAGAACACTGGAAAGGGTTTTTCTCAGTGTGCGTGCGCTAATGCTGAGATATCTTTTTATATCTCAGCCTTCTCTGAATAGAACACTCAAAGGTTTCTCGCCAGTGTGGGAACGTTTTGTGATAATTTAATCCTTGTTTGTTGCTGAAGCTCTTTCCACAAATAAAGACAGTGAAAGTTTTTCACCAGTGTGGGTGCGCATGTGCGAATCCAAACCTCCTTTTGTACTGAAGCTCATTTCACAGCAAGTACACTGGAAAGGTTTCTCGCCAGTGTGTGTCAGTATGTGACGTTCTAAAGATGCTTTAACACCGAAACTGTTCTTGCAGATAGAACACCGAAATGTTTTTTCTCCAGTGTGGGTGCGCATATGCACCTTTAAGTTTGTTTTTATACTGAAGGTCTTTTCACATATAGAACACTGGAAGAGTTTTCCTTAGTATGAGTGCGCATGTGCAGAAGCAAGTGATTCTAACCTAAACTCTTTCCACAGATGAAACATTCAAACGGTTTCTCTCCAGTATGGATGCTCATGTATAAATTTAGATTTTCTTTTCCACCAAAGCTCTTTTCACAAATGGAACATTGATAAGGTTTCTCACCAGTGTGAGTGCGCATGTGCTTATTTACTCTTCCCTTTTCACTGAAGCGTCTTTCACAGATAGAACATTGGTAAGGTTTCTCGTCATTGTGAGTGCGTATGTGAATTTGTAAATTTCTTTTTAATCTGAAGCTCTTTTCACAGATAGAACACCGGAAAGGTTTTTCAACAATGTGAGTGCGCATGTGGCTAGCCAAGCTACCTTTAATTTTGAAGCTCTTTTCACACACAGAACACGGAAAAGGTTTTTAGCAGAGTGAGTGTGCTTGTGTATATTTAACGTTCCTTTTGTACTAAATCTCTTTTCACAAATGAGGCACTCATAAGGTCTTTCACCAGTGTGAGTGACCATGTGGATATTTAAGCTTCCTTTAACACTGAAGCTCTTTTCACATATGGAACATTGATAAGGTTTTTCACCAGTGTGAGTACGCATGTGAATGTCCACTTCTGCTTTGATTCTAAAGTCTTTTTTACAGATAGAACACTGGAACGGTTTCTCGCCTCAATGAACGCTGTGTCTTGCAGTCAATTTTTTATTTGACGCTAAACTCTTCCCACACCTAGAACTTGATGAAGGTTTTCACCAGTGTGGGTGCGTATTAACTACTTAGTGCTCCCTTTTCCTGAAGCCCCGTACCAGATAGAACACTGGAAAGGTTTTTCGCCAGTGTGAGTGAGCAAGTGCTGATCAATTTTCCTTTAACACTGAATCTCTTCCTACAGATAGAACAATGAAAAGGTTTTTCTCCAGTATGGGTGCGAATGTGAATTTTTAATTTTCCTTTTTCTCTGAAGCTCTTTTCACATATAGCACACTTAAAAGGTTTCTCACCAGTGTGGGTGCGCATGTGCTTATTTACGCTTCCCTTTTCACTGAAGCTTCTTTTACAGATAGAACACTGGAAGGGTTTTTCACCAGTGTGAGTGCGCATGTGGATATGTAAGCTTCCTATAATTGTGAAGCTCTTTTCACAGAGGGAGCATTGGTAAGGTTTCTCACCAGTGTGAGTGCGCATGTGAATATTCAAGTGTGTTTTTATTCTAAAGCATTTGTTACAGATAGTACATCGGAAAGGTTTCTTGCCAGTGTGGGTAAGCATATGTCTTCGTAAATGTTCTTTTCCAGAGAACATCTTCTCACAGATTGAACATTCAAAACTGTGTAACCCAGTGAGGTTGCGCATGGGAGTATTAAATTCTCGATCTGCCAACAGAAAACAGTAGAATTATTAACGCAAACAACAAAGCATTATTTACTAAGTTAAATGTGTTAACGCCATATTGGGAAATATTTTACTTATAAAATACTCGCAATTGGCTCTTGTAAACATGGCATAAAAATAAGTTTAAAACACCTATTTTTAGCAAAATACAAAATGGCCACAAACAACTGGTGTTTTTGTTTTTGTGGATCTATTTATTAAGTAACTCTTCTGAAACAGTGCTCCCTTCTACATCATATAGAGTGATTGAATCCTACAGAGGTAGTCGCCCATAGGGTTTCTCTTGAGATCAGGTAAGTCGCATGGCGACCATACACGGATTTGTCCGGAAGTAATGTGTTGAAACTGGAATAAGAATTTATTGATAGCATCGGTACAATATCTTACCTTACTCTTTCATACATCGCCTGGATTCGATGCACCGCTGCCGGCGCAATTTCCATGGGTCAAGGCGGCGCCGAAAGTCCTTTCGGGACGTCCTTTAAGGCACGCGGTAAGCCGCGCCGACCGATCTTCTTCCCTTTCATCGCAGTTTTCTGGTCGGTAGGGTGAAAAAGAAGTTTGTGGGGCGACGTGCGAGATGTAGGAAAGGTTGTGGGTTTGTTCATGCGCCACCATGCTGACAATAAGTCGTCTAAACAAAGCTGGCGTGGGAGCGTGAATTGTCGTGATGCATCCGTGATGATGTTGGGCCGGACACATTGGACCCGAAGTTTCAACCTCTTGAGCACCTGGACGTAAAATGTGACTGTCACTGTTGTATGTACTGAAATTACCAGCGAATTTGTGATGGGCGTGATATTCGTGAAAACACAATCGGCATTGATTTGATTTTCACTTCACAATATACGGGCGAGGGGTTGTTGACGTGTGTTACTCGGTTTTTTGCCTTCCCTGTCAGGATCTTGTTCAAACACCAAACACTCTTCTCCAGTTAAAGCATTCTTTAAAAAGTTTGGGTCTACTTCACACATTTCCAGAGGTTTTCGGCATACTTCCACTCGACGCGATTTTTGATTATCGGTTAACACTTTCGAGACCTTTGCGCACACTTTCCCCATTTCTAAATTTTCAGGCACGATCTCGTGAACGTTCGTTTTCGGAATATTTAATGTCTTTGCAATTAAACAAATGCTTAAACGACAATCCGTATTCAAAAGATCCCTCACCCGAATCACATTTTCGTCGGTGTTCGTCGTCGATGGCCTTCCAGAGCGTCTTTCGTCATTTATATCTTATCGATCTTCTGTAAAGGCCTTGTGCCATCGATAAACTTGCCTATCCGACAATCATTGCTAAAGGCCGTCTTCAGCATTGGGCATCTCTTACGAAAAAATGCTGTCCTCCACCCCTCACGGCAGCTCACCAGACAACTGGTGTCAGAACACGCTTTTTGTTGCCGACCCCCACCGCCAACACCATTGCCACGCTGAGAGCGAGCTAACACGTACAGTCGTGTCGAAAAAATCACTGACATTACTTTGCGGACAAATCTTGTATTCATCAACCCAATCCTGATACGTATTGTTAAAAGTGAAGAAAGTGCAAATTCTATTTAATATAAATGAGGAATAGCTCGTGTGGTAGAGAATTGGTCGACTAAGTGCCGGTTGGTGTATCGTAGGTACAAATCACGCATACACTACGTTGCAGCTGGTGCATTGTGAAAAGAAAGCAAAAGGTACAACCAGAAGAATCTTCTCAACAGTTTTCGACACATCGCAAGCAAATTTACAATTATTGAAACTCCATTCGTAAAACCACGAGTCTTGCAACGCACGTTTCGAGAATATAAAACAAAACTACAGTAGAACCGCTCGACCATAGGACTTATCGCGATATGGTACTTTTGTTTCAAACGGATCTCTACATCGCTGAATGTTATTAAAATACATAAATTACGAGTTATAGACGCATTATTAATATCATTAAAAACAAAGTTAACACATAAATATCATTGTGAAAAAATCACTTCCCCCCCAGTCATACCGTTAACCAATCCCAACATACACATCATGTCTACGAACAAAGTACTTACCCCAAAAACATGATTGAAAAGTTGTTTCAGTAATAAATTTAGGATCATAATAGATTTAAATTGTTACGAGATTCTTGGAGTTTTTCAAAAAACTGAATTTGTTTTAATGCTCAGCTCAGTTTCTATGGATAGCTAATATTTAATCATCTGATTTTGTGTGTTTTAAATACGTTTGATTTTTAAAAATTACAATGTTTAAATATTTCCGAACTTTCAAACTAGTCTTGCCTAATATTGAAATCGGATCGATTCCAATAATTTTACGAATCCACAGATATAGGTTTTAGTTGTGATCTCTAAGCTACACCGCCATCCCCTTTTTGGGGTGAAGAGCGGAAAATAATTGGTTAAGCGGCAATAAGATAGATTGAAGTGAGCCCACAAGCTCAACGCCAAGTATCAAAAATTGCCCCATTAAGATGCGCGTCAACGTCAAATCGCGGTTGTGTCGAAACGCTTCGTAACGGAAGTATTCAAGTGAGTCACAGAGGTGTTTAAATCTCAGAAATAAGCAGCGTTAGGGTGCGCGCCCACTTGAGCGATTCTCTCGCGAGTTTTGTGTCGAAGCGTTTCTCTCCAACGGAGTAATGAGAAGTAGGCCACAGAAGGTGCCTCAAGTCTCAGAAATAGCACCGCGAAGATGCGCGTCGCGAGAAAGCAATTCTCTTGCGAATTTGTGTCAGAGCGTGTCTCGTCAGTGCTAAATGAATGAGCAATTTACTTCCCATGCCACCTGGTATATACTTCGCACGAATAAACTGTTTTACACAAAATGTCGACTCGTTTATCGCAAATTTCGCGGATTTATGCCGTATCGTATAAACATCTCATAATCAGAATTAATGACCCGTTGTTTTACAAATGCATTCAATGATATGAAATGCTGCCTTTAGTGACCTCATGGCTTCCTAATAGTCAGTTGATACTGTCATTCGCGAACAATGGTGTAAACTGAGTCATTTAACGATCTGAACAATTCGATTTACCAAAACAATTAAAATCTTGCTATATTCACTCACCTGGGAACATGACAATTTCTTCTTTTACTGTTGCAACACTGCAACATGCCATAGAGGATCTACAGCAAAACATAAATTAACAACCATCAATGCACTGATATATTTAAAACAATGTAGGGAAAGGTATCTTTAACTTTAATAACTCATGCCCATTTTAATTTTAATAACTCATGACATACGCTGCAAAAACAAATCCATTGGTAACAAACAGATGGTTAATCAACAAAAAGTCGTTATCTATCAGATTTACTTTCTCGGTTACACAGTATAATAGAGATATTAACGGAAATACACATTTCGAGATCCCCAGTGGTGATGTTGTTTCAGCTTCTGCATCTGGAAAACACACAAAGCATCAGACATTGTTTCCCCAAAATAAATTCCAATTCAATAGGCACACGACACAATTCCTTGGAATTTGAAATAAAACTGCCAAAATGTTTTGTGTTCTTTGAATGCCAGCCCTGGAATAATTCAAAATTGTCTGAAAATCACTCTCCCAATTTTCTTTAATTAGTATTCAAATAAAAGAAAAAGTAGTTTATAATTAGATCAGGTAAATAATTGCTTTTGGAAGAAAAGGTGTTTGAAAGACATAAAGAAATTGTATTTTGTATATTCCGAAATATCAAAGGTAACAGTCAAAATTGGTGTACATCACTATTTTCTTACAAGAATATAAAGATAAAAATTGAGACATTGTTTGAACAATTTTTTTAATTGTCAGAGTTCATACTAAATACCCTCAAAACTAAAATAACATTTTTTCAAACTCGCTGGTCTTTCTCATTATGTGGATTACTGGGGATTGTTCATTTGCCAAGAAGTCCCTACCATTTGTTTTAGACGTTATGTGTTAACTGGCGAACAGACAGACGGGCGGAAAGACAGACAGGCGGAAGGACAGACTGATAAAGAAGACAATAGGACCAAACAGAGGCAGACGGACAGATACAGACACTCAACAGCCCTTCTTAAAGAACTGATTTTTAGAACATTTTCATTTAACAAAAAAAAAAAAAAAAAATTAAAATTGTATTTTTGCAAGTTTAATTTTTCAAGCTCGTTATCATAGAAGTCAGTTTGAGGGACTTCATACACCATTTGAAAGACTTGTTCTTGAAACTGTAATAATGTGTACAAATAGCTGCTAATGTAAATATTAACATGAGAAAGTCAATATTAGATTTTTGTAAATTTTGAAAAAACTAAAGCTTACAACAAAATGGCGTATATCTATGCTTATACAATGCCTTTGACTTTTATGCCTTAGACAAAGACTGAAACATTTATTCGAATAACTGTTATCGGAATAACCGTCTACTCCTTAATAACGGTTATTAATACGGGTCCTTAAAGTGGCAACTGTGGGTGAAGTATCTCAAGATTAAAATTCAAGATTTTTGCGTCACTCAGTCCTGCCACGCTAGAGTCGCTAGATCTCAGCAACCTTTGATAGTCGCGATCATGGGACATCTTACGGCTGGACCAAGGAAAACATAAAAAGCGTGCGGAATTCCATCTTGGAAGTCTATTTCCACAGATGCTCATCTCTAAAAAAACAATGTATTTAACGGTTGAAAAATAACATACTCCAGGATCAACTTTATGGCCATGCGACTGCTAAAAGAGGTAAACCAGGCAAAACGAATAATGTTAGCCAAAGAAACTAATTTCCAACACAATGGCCAGAAAGTGTACTAGTTTAGCACCTGCTACTACTACTACTTTCGGTACTCTAGTTTAGCTCCACTACTTTCGGTGAAGAATGTGTTAATCAAACACATCTTTATAAAATGCCATGTTGTATTTTTTGAACATGTGAGTATTTTTTGCGAAACATTGTCAAACATTGACATTTTTTAAACATTTTTTCTTAAAGCGGCAAAATTATTTTTGATTAAATTTGACCTTAAAGCGTAAAGGACACTGAAGAGAATGGTGCAGGTCTCATGTTGGTTAAGATGCTCGCTTTTTGGAAAAATGAAAAAATTAAAATTTTTTCTGGATCTTCTTATAGCTTAAATTGTAAAGATAATTCTTTCTGTTAATGAAATGTGTTCATCAAAAACAGATCTTCAAATAAGGTCATGATGAATTTTTCGAAAATTGAGTGCGTTTTGTGTAATTTGACATCAAACATAGTCACGCGTTTCGAATTTCCTGGGCTTCGTAAAGATACTTTGAGACGTTTTTGGAAGCTATTGCTCGCTCTTATAAAAGTAGATTGATGAAAGAGTCATAAAATTCACACTTGCAACTAACAATTACTTCTACTTCAGAAATTTCGATCGTAAATTATGGTATGTTTCATTTGTTAACGTGTGAAATGACTATATCTGACTAAAATAAACGCCTAGCGCCGCATCTGGGCGCTTCGTTTAGTTGGTTTGATTGGATATCTTAAGGTATTGTTCTAATACTTAACATGAAAGAAAAATTGAAAAAATCGAGTACCATAAATTTATTTGCAACATTTACTTTAATTTATGTACTACAGGCTGTGAAGAACAATGCAGCGAAGAATGGGTTCTACTCGTATTTCTGGCGCACAATCTAAAATCTGAATCACCCGCATGTTCATTTTCTTCGTGCTCCCTGACCAATTTGGGTGTATTGTCACTCCTAAATCGCATGAACTCTACGCAAAGATGGCTTTCGACTGTGCTCTTCTACAAAAGAAGTTAAAATTTTCTTGAATATCCTTGGACGGCGTGATCGCTTCGATCGGGAAAATAGCAATGTGGTGCCGCTCTGTCATCCAAAAGGAAGGCGCGACACTAACGAAATGTAGCGATTGGGTCCCCACTGAGACACGTTTTGTTCGGAAATATCTCGCCCATGCGTGTAACTCTGAGCAACCATAGAGGTGCAGAAGAGGCCGTGTTTGAAGTGTGTTATGCACGAGTCGAAACTTCGCGATCCTCAAGCAAACGCTACGCACACAGCACGCCATCGATTTTAACACTTGCGATTATCACTATCGAGTTGATTTCTGCACTTTACTGAATACGATGCCGTATGTGAATTTGTGCTAAATGTTGCGACAAAATCTGTGATAACGAAAAATCTCGGTTTTCAAATCAAATTTCCGGTTTTCAAGGATTCCAGGATCGCTGGCCACCGTGACGCAATATAATGCAGAAAATCATTTTAGAAAAAGGAATCATGCCCTTATTTCAAAACCAGTTTTTAATGAACACATTCTATTTAAAAAATGGTATTCATAATTGTAGTTGCTGAATGCGCCGGAATCATTTTTGAAATGATACATTTTCCGAAAAATCAGCGATTTGAACCAAAATCAGACCTACAATGGTTCTCTGAAGCGTCCTTTACGCTATACAACAAAATTTAATCGAAAAGATCGGCGACATTTTTTGGAAATTTTGAAAATGTTCCAGGGGCTTCTAAGCTAAAATGGGAAAATAAGTTTACCTTCGAGCAATATACCAGAAGAAATCAAACGATTGTTTATAGGAGATGATGACACATTAAATAACTGAAATATCCGTCCAGTATAATAATTGCTCTTTCTTTTGTGTAATTTGGTGCCGATATTGCATTGCCAACTGGTCATGGGCCATACGTGTTCAAAATTGTGGGATCTCATCACATAATATCTTCGTTATACCCTGAAGTTTCAAACAATGCAACAAATTGTGAACATCAATCTGGGCACAGTATTTTACATTTATCTCAGATCACACCGTCACATTTTGACGGGTTCTCACTAATTTTCGTTTAAATATTTGGAGTAGTTTCTAAGAAAATGACATTTAAGGGTCACTGCAAAATTTGAAACCCTTTTTCGCACAAAACATTTGAGTTTTCGATAAACTTCATTTGAACCACGACTTATAAATGCAGAAATGTTTACATATCGCTGGAAATATGGATATTATAGGAGTGAGATATTTAAAAGAGTACATTGTATTTTTTTAAAGCAAAAGACAACAAACTGAATTAAAATCATATTAAACGGAGCGAGTAGCACTCTCCTTTGGAAAAATTTGAAGAGAAAATTTGGAGCCGTTTTTCAGAAAATGGCGTATAAAATTTTCTGAAAATGCGGAATTTTGAACTCTTTTTCACAGAAAACTTTTCAGTTTTAATAAAAACTTTTCAGTTTTAAATAAAAACTTTTAAGTAAAAAAATATATTTTCATAATTCTGAAAAAGCAAAAGAATATAGCAAAATGGCGTTTAAGTCATATCATAGAATCCATTTAGAACTATCCATACTAAAAGTTTTAAGAAGAAATTGGGATAGTTTTTTTAGTATCTCGTTTTAAAATTGCAGTTTGTACGCAATATTGAGCGAAAACTATTAAACTTATAAAAAATGTACAGGAGCTTAATGAGATAATTAATTATAACAAACTTTCATTTGAAGGAAAAATTTCTATCTTCAATTTCGTAACGTGTTAGAGGAAGTAATTTACTACGTATTAGAATAGGATTTATCAAATTTCTGTATATAGAGGCCTCAATTAAGCCAACATGACAGTTCGCGAACACAAGTGAACATCACATGTTTTTCAGAGAAGTATCCCTCCGCCGCGACAGAAGTTCAGCTACGCCCCTTCGTAAAGTGGTAATGGCTCCTGTGAAAACATCCCTATGCAGAAGTCTAGGAGTTTCACAGAGGTATAATCACGTACGCGAGTCTGGGAAATATTTAAATTTAATTTTGTACGTAGAAAATCTCTTAGCATGCTCTCAAAATCAGTAAAAGAAAACTGCCACGAATTTAAATAGAAAGCTCTCAATCGCGGCTCGCCATACAACAGCACAACGGCCGGAACCACGTGCATCGGTACGCATATTGCTTTCAAGTACCGGTTTTAAAATAAACATAATATTTATCACACAAAAAGTAAATTCAATGTAATATATAAAGAAAAAAAGATTTTTTACAGAAGAGCACATAACATTGCAGTTCCTAATTTTAATTATTTCTCGTGACGCACTATATTTTTGTCGGACGAGGACATTTACAAGTTAGCCAACTGCAAACGAACGAATGCGGGAAGGGAGTCTAATGGGCTCCAGGGCACGACCACCACAGAACCTTCAGTTATGTTGCTAGCACTAGTTGTCAAAATCGTTCTATAACATCCTTAGTATCGTAAACAACCGTTGATTTATCGCTAGTTACACGTTAAGAAAACAACATGGCGATGTACAAAACAAATCAGATTCAATAATTCAGAATTAATTCACATTGGCTTGGGGGATTAATATTCTTAATTCTAATATTATTAATAGTACAATTAGAAAAATGTATATTGAGTACATTAACCGCATTTCCTCACATTCCACCAAATGAAACTCTACCCCGGGAAACATATTTACTAGCGATGTGATGGTGTCGCCACTGGAAGTCATCGCTCCAATTTCCTACCTGAAGTTCTTTTATTTAGGTATCTTTAGGTTCTGAATTATTATTTGCATTCATCTTTCTCGAACCACGATATATGAATATTGTTTATATAGATATATAGGAAGGACAACCCACAATACCGTACTAACATGCCACAGAAACTGAATTCATGGGTTTATTATCGCAGGGATGTAAATGTTCGCATTTTCTCGGCACTGCTATACTCCACCTTCATTTTTAACTTTTGGCCTCGGCAATAATAACACTCATAACATTTCTACGAATGTTAATAGCTATTAATATTATTATGTATTTACTCTAATATTACACAAAAAAGGATAAAAAAAACTCATGTTTTTAAAAGTTAATAGTCAATGTACAACAGAATGTTGCATATATGCAACTTCGGGACCTTAGTGTACATCAATTCATCTTGACGAGACGACTGAAAACAATTTCAATAAAGTTGAACATTGCATTTTTTACATTTGTAATTTTATGCATTTGTTTTGCACAATGTGGACCTCCTTCTGGCTTTGGTTTCTTCCTTTATAATCATGTTTCTACATCATGATTGATTGATCGATGATTCCGGGCGCGTCAACTGCCAAGTTCATTAGTCTCGTAAATGCAGTGCATGATTTTTAGCGCAGGAGGTGGGGGTGATTTTCCCTCTGTTCGATGGCGAAATCCGACACCGCCCTACTGGTCAGCGTGCGGGTTTTTCCCCAAAGCAGGCGCACCGCCTCAGCCGGGACCAGCTCTACGCTCCCAACCAGTCTCCCAGCAAGTGTGGTAATGTATTACAAGTGTAAGTGCGTGCAAGTAACTGGTAAAGAATGAGGAACAGTGATCACAGTCCATGGTCTGTTTGTTGGGGTACTGCTCCAGCATTTGCCTGGTATTGATCAGAGAAACCAAGGAAAATCGATGAGAGCAGCCGGCCCAAGAAATTTTCTCCACTGCGGCTGAACTTGACCTAGCTGTGTAGCTACTATAAAAAAAAATCCTGCCACTGTCATATTAATGGTTTGGCCAAAACGGGATTTTTCGGTCTCCTGTGAATTCATTGACTCATTATTGCAGTCCTGTGTCATGTTTTCTATATATACACATAACCCTTTTCTCCCTTTCTTTGTAAATACAAATAATATTACTTTTATAACATCTAAATTCTTGCCTCCCTAAAACGGAATGTGATATACCATTCCAATAAATGTATAGATTGTGAGTTCACGAAATCGATCCTGTACAGGAAATCGAGAATAATATTACCATTACTTCAGGAAGATGTATATATGTTAATTATCCCTTCCATTTGGATTGTTGCTGTCTAATAACAACTCCATGGGATCTCAGTCATAAAACCATATAAGAATACTGTCTTTGTTTATTCTTTACTCTTGTTGACAATAATATTAAGTGAATTCTACCTCACAAATTAACTACAATTAATATAAAACCATACATCTTTGCTTCCAACATTCACACACTTAAGTATTACCAACATTCCCTCAAGTCCCTCAAGTTTGATTAATTTGAAACAAAATGCTATGTCTTTTCCTTAGGATCTTAAAACTAACAGTCTTGACCTTGCTATAAAACTTTTGATAATGGAAAACAAAACAATGTTTTTAAACGTTCCTTTGTACTGCACTACGATTGGCTGACACTACTGCCCACAATCCACCATTTCGAATTCCAAAAAAATTTTAAACTTCCAAACAAAAACGCAAAATTATATAAAATTTTCCCCACGGTATCACAGTCTCATCTCCATTTAGTTTTTGACTACAATCAAATTAACACGCGATGCGTTTACTACGGCAACTCAAGATCACCTCACCAAGTAAACATTCCTACAATGAAAATAACACGTATTATCAGTAATCAATCTTATGAGAACATTTGTAGAAATCTTTTATTTACGCTTGTGAAATCTTTTTATTTACGAAATTTTATATGGTTGCAATGTCATTTTTTGTAAATATGTACTGTTTTTAGTTATTGACACACAGTCTATTTTGGGCACAGTTCTTTAGAAATATCAATAAATTTAAGAAAACAGATTTCACTTGTGCACTTTATCAAGTTTTTTGTTCTTATTGACATAAAAATTAATGTGTTTTGAGTCCTAATTTTGATGTTTCCGTATTTATTTTGAATGCATTTTAATAAACTGTGACACATGGCTAAAGCTGTGACATCTTTTCTTCATTCACAATTTTATATATTTTCCACGAGTTCACCGTTGCACAGTCAATCAATACTACTACTTTTCTTCTACTTCTTTTTCCTCCAGAAGATCATATATATATTTTCCTTGTATGCTGCTTATGTAACATTAGGAGGAATGTGCATAGCATCAAATATATTTGCAGAAATATTTAGATATTTATTTAGTCCAAAACAGTAAAAACTGTATGTGACGTATGGAAAAGAAAATCATTTGCGCATGCTTTCTTGATTTTCAGAATCCCTTCCCAACAATTTAACTATTAATAGTTAAAAGATAATAGAAATAATAAAATTAACAACAACAACAACAGCAATAATAATAATAATAATAATAATAATAATAATAATAATAAATTTAAAAAGCAAGAGATTAACATTTCAAAAACTAGATATTTTCGTTTTAGAGTTATAGAAAACTTATTTTCATCAGTAAACAAACTGCAGATTTGGTTTTTCTGTATTGCAATCTAAATAGAAATTCACCCTAAGCTCTACTACCACTACAAGCAAAAGGAAAGCTCAACAAAACATGCGCATAGTGAAGCTACAGTAACGTCAAGAAGCAAATCAAGGGGCCAACTCTGCATTTGCTTAATGGATCAGGGAAACTGGACAAAAACCTGATTGAGATGGGAGGTCATCGACATGGAAGTTAAAGTAAATTACTTGTTACAGGCATATTATGTCTTCCTTTAAATTATACAATAAAAATGTACACTAATTCATTAAATGTCATTGTTTTGTTTCCTGAGAAAAGTTTCCATTCGCGTATAGAATAGCCCCTCTAATATTTTTGAGAAAATTGACAAAAGAGAAATTGGCTGGTAATTTTGAATTTTATTTTTGTTCCCTTTTTTAAAAATAGGCATAATTTTTGCTGCTTTGAAAATATGTGGATATAATCCTGAACAGAAAGAAGCATTGAAAATGTGAGTTAATGGGTGTATAATGGCAGGCGCAGTAAACTAATTCATCTAAACCAGATGAATTTGATGTTCTCATTCCTTGTGAGATCCATGTATTATTTTCACGAAATGTTTAATTTTCTCTTCTTAGGAGGAAAGCACACGTTATAATGAAATGAAAGCTTCGAGAACAATAAATTATATTTTTCATTTGTGTCAACAGCTTTATAAACTGCGTCCCATGATACCTTCAGCACATAGTCCGTAAATAATTGTATGTAAACTTTAGTACATACTCCGTGTACACATTTTATTTATTGTGTCAGTATTCATGTTATTAGTTGTAAGAATTTGTGCATCGTAGTCACTGTAACCTAAATTATTCGTTATTATTTCATATCCAGTAGTGGTTTTCTTAATTATAATTTCATTGACTGCTGTTTGTGATTTAAGTGTAGTCTGTGTGGGTCTATTCACTGTAATATCTAAATTAAAAGAATGAATTAAATTGAGAAACTGCTCTTTTTCGTGGGATTCACTCAGAAAATCAATATTGAAATCTCCACATACAACAACAGGTTTTAAAAGAGATTACTAATTTTTGTTCATTAATATCTCTAGATTTTCTAAGAAATTGAAATAACTTTGTTGGAAGTCTGTAGATGCAGAAGTAAGATAATTTTGAGGTAGTTAGATGTAAGACTTATTTTAAAAACTTTTTCAAATGCATATAAATTGAATTATTCTGACAAAGGTAGGAATCAATAGTAATTCTTATGTAAACCTATGTTGTGAAACATATACCAATATATGGGGACATTATTAAGTCTCATTTGTTGTATGAAATTATAGAAGATATTTGTAAATATGGCTGCATCATAGCAGTGAAAATGATTGTTCTTCAAGTCAACAAACTTCCTTGCTTTAGTTCACGGGGGGTAGTGACAGTCAAGGAGCAGCTACGATGGTGTAATAATTACGAGTTGGCTACGACATGGAAATTTTTCTGACGAAACCAGTAGAAAAACGGACCAAGTTTTGAAAGCTGAAAGGAATATGGATTCATTCCGACTCATGCCGTGGTGTTGTCGCGGTCGATGTGTAGACAATTGATGTTGGGAGTTGTGAATTGAGCTTATTTACTTTGGAGCGTATGATTGTCTGGGCTTAAAAATGTCTTCTGATGGAAGGTCGCGGAGAAATTGGGCTGCGGAGTATTTCAGTGCAGCGAGATAAATTGTGAACTTAGGTGATTTAGCCGACGAAAACAGGACTGGGAGCTTGATATAGATGCGAATGCCAGTGCAGATGGTTGCTGAACTTTAATATTTTAAGTATCACGAGTACAAGAAGAACGGAGCGTGTAAAGGAAAATTAAGTAAGTCTTATCAACATAGGTGGTGAGTATCAGTGGCTTGAATACACTTGTGCCAGAAACCAGACAAAAAGAAGTTAGTATTTGGACCTGAAACCGCCGACTCCAGGAAAGATTCAAAAATGGTTCCTCTGTAGTGACATGGTCAATAGCATGCGAAGGCAGTACTGCAACATAAGGTTTGAGACTGATCATGTTAAGAAAGTTTCATATTGTTACCTCTGAAAGTGAATAAATTTACAGTTTTTGTGAATAAAATATTTTCATTGCCAATTCCAGCAAATGAGTAACTAGAAATATATATTGCTTTTCCGTTGCCTCGACCCTCTGTTACAAAATGTAGATAATGGCTATTATTGAACTATGTGATTATTTCTTACTAACACCGATAAATAATTGCTTCAGATAATAATTAAATGGAAATAGCAGTTGAAGAGTAATCTTAATAATTGAATTAACGTAATCTATTCCTGGCGCCCATATTCTTTTATAAATTTGGAACGGGTTACGTTGAATTAATACTAGATGGGCAGAGGAAATATTAAATTTAAAAATTAAATCAGACAGTTTGTTTCAACGTGAATCTCCATAAGCAGGGCCCGTATTTGATTCCCTCGATCTACAATAAGATCCTGCAAGGTAAAAATTAGGAATTTGGAATGTGTTTAGATCATTATGACATAACAAATGTTCTGTAAAGCCAAAACTCCTGTTGACTCTCGATCACACTGTAATGCCTCAATAATCAATTTTATTTGAAAGATATTGCACATTATGATGCATTATTTGAATCTTTTGCATGTACCTACACAGATGCTTCCCTGCTGTATCTCATAAGTGCAACATCTTCCTCCAGAAATAAGTTCAGAAGTTGATAGAAGATAAATAATTACATTTTAAGCAGTGTTTACTACAATGATGCAACAACACAGGATAACACCATTTCCAAGATGAGATAATTATATCAGGAACAGAAAAATTAAATAGTTACATGTCTATTACTCAACCATTACATTCCAATTGCATTTCTTCTTTTATGTCCGTACTCACTAATCCCAATGTTAGGTAAACACAACATTATTGTCAATTATTAATAATAAGCTAAAAAGAACTTTTCTATGTAATAAATATTCTGACACAAAAAAGAAGGTTCAAGCAAGTTTGCTGAGTAATACACAGTAAAAATAAGTAGTAGGTAATAATTAGCATTTCTTCTTAGAGCAATAGTGACACAGAACAAATTTACATCTAATGCTTTTCAAAAATAAATAAATAAATAATATATTTTATGTTGCATCAGTGCAACGTTGGGACTTGTTAAATGCCATTTACGAAATACTGTATAATGAAACAAGCTAAATACTGAAAGTGGAAACGACTTCAAGGAAATGTATTAGATTCAAATTCAGACAAAAGTTGGTAAAAAGTGGTTAATTTCAATTTCATTGTTTGTTTTCTGTAGTCTCATGATCAGATTAATGGAAGTGAAAGTCTTCAGTCTTTCTGTCTGCAGAATTTGTCTGGTAGTATTATGTCATCTCGTGGAATAGGACGGAATAGCAGTGATAGCAGTTATCCCAGACAGCCAAGAGACATAGCAGTGATTAGATTGCATTAATTAATGAGATGAGGTTTTCCAGTTGGCATTATGGACAAGTGCAAGTTTGCTGGAGAAAAACAAATCGTACTGAAGGGTTTATGGTAGATTAAATGCATAAATGACTGTCACTTACTAATACTAAAATGATAAATCCTTTACTATGTTATGAATTCAAAAATATTTAGAGGACAGGCCCACCAACTGATCTGAAGAAACTGTTGACTATTACTGATAAACATTTTGAAAATATTCGTATGATAATTCTCCCATTACATAAACTGTAGTATGATGCATTCTGCAAGAACATATCAAATTATCCACTTTCAGAAACTGCTCAACTGACATTTTCTCCAGATTAACTCAAACTTTTTCAATTACAATTTGTAATGTTTAAATCTTCTAAAGTATCCTGGAAGTCATATTTCACTTCTATTATTAATCTTTATAAATTTAATTATTTATCATCTCAATAAAATCTGTTCTTCAAAATTAGGTCTATAAATAAAGAATCGCACATACATTTTTTTCAAAGTAGGAGTAGTTTTCATGTTATTGAATTGAGTGTGCCTTATTTTACATGGCGAGACTCAGCCCATGAGGCCTGCTCTTCCGTCTGACCATGCATATTTCGCTATGTTCTTTTCTGTATGGGAAAGAAGGTACTACTTGGGCAAGAAAAAAGGCGAGTTGATGTTAGCTCAGAGGCATCATTTAGGCTTGAGGATCTTGTACATGCAGTATATCTACTAACGTGGGGCAACCGGCTTTACTTTCCCTCCGAAGGAAGGCTTATGAAGGATTTTTTCCTCTTTAAAAATCCACAGCTACAATCAAGTTCGAATCCGCAAACTTGGGTATAACAGTCCAATACATTAACCGTTACACCATCACTGCCGCTGATATGTTATTTTGTGTAAAATTAAAACAAGTTTAAAAATAAGATTTTTTATCATTTTAATTTTAACATTATCAAAACAGCTGAAAATGTGTCAGTTAATTTTCTTGTATAGATCAAGAAATGCTTATAAAAGTAACGCAGGTCGGAATTTCACAGATTTTTCTGAATTTTCAAAAAGGGCATGTTTCAAAATATGCAAGAAAGTCTGTGCAAATGAAGCACTACTAGGTTAGTAATTGTGTTACTTTCTTATAAAAGTGAAAGTAAGAGGGTAAGAGACTAATACGAGATAACTAAAAGGATACTTTCTTGCTTGTTTACAAATAGCAAGTATTAATCCAGTTTTGCGAGCATTGGGGAAGAGGAGTTTCTTTCAATTTTCGGAGAATTAAATGTACATGTGAAAAACACAATTCTCAATGCACTTTTATACCGTATCCTCTCTGCAAACTCACAAGTTGCCTCGCACATAGACAAACTTTATTTTAGGACTTTACTTACATCTGGCTAATGTATGGCCGATGCCTACATTAGCCAGATGGAAGCCGCGAAATGTCCTATCTGATCATTCATCCACTCTATCCAGTTCATGTGTGAATTAACCACATACCCCTAACATTAACCATATTTGGTTTTTGGGTCTTAACATACCCTTGCATCATGTTACCTTGCATAACAATATAATTGAGAAGTATTTCTGTTTACAATAAGGATGTTTGAAGTGGATTTTAACATATCACTGTTCTATGCTTCCTTGTATTGAAATATAATCCAGTAAATGTATGTTAGCCTTACCTTTGTTTCGTCAACGCAGGCTTCTTCTAGCTCCTCCTTTGGCTGAACGAGCACGGCAACTGGAGGCTCCAATTCCTCCTGCACAGAAATGCAAAAATGTCATTCAGCACAAATATGCCATTTCACCCCTCTAAACTATAGTAAAGGGAGGAAAAGTATTGTGATCACCTCAAAAATAAGATCTCCGATTTTTTGTTATAAAATCTGTGTTTATGGTAGTTCTTTTCAGCTGCACCTTTGCACAGACATCTGAATTAAGGTCTATTGCTGTACTAAAGACGATTAAGAGCGGTGCAGATACAGAGGATATACATGCAATTTTGAACCCCGAAATCACATGGATGGATGTGTCACACATAACTCTTTCAGATTAGAAACTTGTTAAATACATCACCAGTAACATCCAGTTGTACAATTACAGAGAATCATGAAGGATTTTCATTTTGGGGACACTACTTTATATGAAGCCCTTCATTTTAATCATTTTCTGGATAATTCTTTTTTCAAATTTTTTGCTTGAATAGAAAGTGGATGTACAATTGTTGTGTACTTCTAATTTTCATTAAAACCACTGGCATTCTGAAAATTGTGAAAATTTTACATTTAATAAACAATGGGTTTTCATTTAAAAAGAAAATTAAGCATTTTACTCAACCCAAACCTTTTTGATTTTTGCTTGAAGTGAAGGTAGTGGGGCCCGATTTTTTATTGTTTGCTATTATTAAAAGTTTTGTTGTAGATTTTAATACTATCTTAAAATTAATGGAATGAACACTCGTTTGTTTTCTATATCATAAATTTGGTTGTGCATGTTGAAGGTCTATTGAAAACTTTCAATGTTTTGTTGTTTAGGCTGAGCAAAATAATAACGATACATGATGGACATTTTCAACTCAAGATGGACAGCGCAATTGCCTACTTCAATCCACTACAACATACACATCTTGGTAAATTAAACATTTCACTTATATTTTTGAAAACATGTTTGATGTTGTGTTGGCAGTAAATGACGATTGTATTGTTCCAACATTTGAAAATCTCCCTCATTTCTTTAGACTCTGACAGCGCTACTAATAAAAGTGTGGTGTAACTTGGATATACGTTGTAGGTAGATTAGTTCATATAAGCTCGGTGTAAGGGCGGAATAATTTGTACTAATAATCTGGCCTCAGCCTTGGAATATCTACACATTTTCATGGCTCACGCGCAACAACGTTGCTTCTTGTAGCAACTTGGCAATTTTTCTTTATTCTCTGCTGTGGGGAAGAAGCGAGCAACAACACCCGCCAACCACGAACGATCAAGAGATGACAATAGGGGAGGACTTCGACTTCAAAAAAAATCTTTTGAGTCTATGGGTTGTACAGGGAAAAAGAAAACATGAGATTGGAAAAAAACACAATTTACGGGTGCAGTGGGCAAAAGAACAACATGACCAAATTATGAGATTGTTGTCTTTGCAGGAACAGATTTTGTTGAAGGAGATGAAAAAATAAATGAAAATAATTTTTTTTCCAAAATTGTATTATCTTTTTCCATTTCAGCCTTGTGAACCAATAATTCAGTGAATTATATGTTAATTGGAAATATTGTCACAAGTGAAGAGTAATTAAATGGGTAACATTCAAAAGTCCAGATTTCATCTGAAAGTACAGTAAAATTGCAAACAGAAGGAGTAAATTTGCAGGAGAAAGAAAAAAATTAGTTATGTAGGTTATACTGAAGTAATGTTTGTCTTTGGTTTACCAATAGACATTGTACGATTTTGGTGAAGCACTTCTTAAAATGTTATTTAATCATTTATAATATTTTTTAAGTGTAACAAATTTAAGTCATAATTTTTCTATAGGAAAGTAGTAAAATTATATTTAAAATTCTAAATTGAGAGCTTTTCTTACCATTGTGTGTTTATTGGAAGTAAAAATTTAACCAATGAGTAAAATAATTGAATTGTTTAAAAATTTGATCTTCAAAAAATTTGATCTAGATGCTATAAAAATTCTCTGATCTGTCCTGATTTAACATGTTAAATCTGAACTAAGTGTATCTATAGTTTAGAAGATTTGTATGGTACCTCTTGTATCTTTTTTTTGGGTGGGGAGGATGCACAGCTGGCCAATGATTAAAGTGGATTTTAACTTGTGACGAGTGTAAATTTCACAATTCGAAATTTTAGTGCATATATATTTATGAACATAATTACATATTCATGTGAGAATGTGGGACAGCTGAACAACTTTAAAAGGGGAATGTTTTTAGTGGTATGGCCTTTAAAAATAGGATCCAGAAATTTCATTTTCGTCAGAACTGATTTCTCATGTCAACATGAATATCTGTGGCATTTCCCAAGGTAAGATACAAAGGGAGGCTTTTGATAACACAAGTTAATTGAAATAAAATGAATGAACAATATTAAACTTTATTATGAAGAGAAACAATGTTGTTGTTTTTTTGTGCTCAAGACAGTTTTAAGATTTGATCCAAGCAACCCATTGTAGAATTCACGACTGTGATATGAGGGATGTACTTTTATTTATTTATTTAACGTCAAAAAACAGTTAAAAACTGTGTATGACATGCTTTGGGGAAAAGTGAATAGTGTGCACATTTTCAAAATTCTGTGATCCCTACACTAAGTCATATACTACTTAAATTTTGAAAGGGAGAAAAGAAAAAAGAAAAAACTCCCATGTAATAAAATCTATTTTCAAGGATAAATAAGCAAGCAATAAATACTTCATCGGTTTTGGTCAGAGTATAAACAATTAGTTTGTAAATGTTTCAGAATCTTTGGATTCCATCATCAGGGTTAGTGTACAAAACACAGCATGAAGGCATCAATTGAATACACAATGCACGAGATATGAAAACACCTTACTAAATAATCAAAAATTCTATATTTAGAAAGATCTGTACATTTCTTTTGCATATCATCATTGTGCATTTTATATTCATATTGAAATTTTCATGCCTTGTTTTTTGTAAACTAGCCCTGATGATGAAATTAAGATTTAGAAATGAAACTAATTATTTATATACTGACCAAATCCTGTGAACAACCCCATTCATTATCTGGTGCTACAAGTCAAGTAACAGAGAATCTCACTTTCTTGCAAAGTCAATTATACCAAAACAAAAATAAGTTGGCTTGGGTTCTGAAATCTGAGAAAGTTCTGTTCACATAAGCTTTTAAATTTTATCAATTCATATCAAGTTATGATACTAAGTTGAAAAGTTGGATAGATAGTTAAATTTGTTAGGAAGGGATTCTGAAACTCAAGAAAGCATGAGCAGATGATTTTCTCCCCTATACGTCACATACAATTTTTACTGTTTTTGGACTAAATATCTAAACAATTGGTTACCCATCCTTTCTAAAGAATTTCATGTTTGTTATTATTTTATAACATAATAGAATTTGCCATTTCAGTAAAAACAAGAGTTTTTATGCAAGGTTAGTTCTTAATCATAATAAATTTGATTATTTAGAAGATTTTTCACAGTGGTGAGCAGGTTCTCATTTTTTATCAGAAAAATCTTTTAAGTGAAATATTTATATGAAATTGATGAGAAAATATAAGTCTGCCATTATATTCTGAATATCCTTTTACTTTCGTATACACATTTCAAACCTAGCCACTATTAATTCTGATATTTTCTGGAGGTTGAAAAGACGTGTACTCACTAAATGTTTTAAAAACAGCAAGTTCAAAATTCAAATATTGGTGCAAATGCTTATTAATCCACATTAGAAATTACATTTTACAAATATGCAATACAGATATTTTAACATGGAAAATTTGTGAGTCCACTCAAATACCAGATTTTCGGGGAAATATATTTGAACAAGTCTGGTTTTGCTACCAGAAAGCAATTAACAACAAAACCATTATTATTATTATTATTATTAGCATCATCACCATCAGACACAGGTAAAACTATTTACATTCACTTCCCTTGCCTTTCACAAATTAATACATAAATTTCCTTTTCTAAAAATTGTCCTCTATAAAAGCTGCTCAAACTGCTGCTCCTCGGCCTACAGCTTCAATTGGTTGCAAGTGTATTTCTTCAACCACTTCTTCCCTGAGAAGTACTCTTCATTAAAATTATTACTAAATTATTGCAATATTACAAGAAACCACAATGTATAGCTTGATGTTTCAAGAGAATTTCTGAAGCCTGTTTGGAGAGCAACGAAATCGGCTTTCAGCACACTAAACATCTTTCCACTGTATGTTCCTAGATGCGCTTATCTTTTCATTGTAGCGCTCTTTGCCAGCCTGAGCCTCAACACTGGGGTGAATACATACGGGGTACATGCATATCTGGAATCTCCCAAAAGCCTACCATGAAAATGTCCACCTTCAAATTTCACTTTCAATGCAGATTCATTGAATATACGGGAGTCATGTGCACTCCTGTACCATCTTGCCACAATATCCATTACCTTTAACGAAGCATCACACACAACTTGTACATTTTAATGATGGAAATTCTTCCCTATTTATGTAACAGTACCCTTCATTGCCACAGTACATGTGGGATGCGAGATGCGAAGTGCAAATCAATGCATCGATTACACTTCTGGAAATACAAATATCCAGAAAACATGTTTGGCTCTGCACCTCTTCATTTTAATGTTTTAAGCATTGAATATCACGTCTGCCTTTTCACAATACACAGTGCCTCTTTTGGCACACATTGAATTCTACGGATTGTTGACTTATCCCATACCAAGTCAGCAAAGTAAATCTTGAACCCCGTTTCTTCCCAGCATGAAAAGCAGTTAAAATTACTGATCATGGAAAGTTTTCTCCCCTTCCGTTTATCCTTTCAACTGGGCACCGAACAAGTCTGTAATTTTATCACTACTTCTTTCAAAATCTGTATTTCCTGCGGAATTCTGTATCAGAATATATTTCCAATGGGCTCACCCGTGCTCGGTAACACCTCTTCTTCCTCCTCGGATGTTCACAATCAAAGATTTCCTCTATGAACTCAACTTCTTGCCCACTTTCAATATCTCGAAAAGACGGCACTCTCAACAAAATCAGAAAACGAATCACAGTTCCAATCGAAGCAGTTGAATCACTAAATATTTGGGAGAAAATATCAAGCGAAAGCAAAGGTCGAAATTCGTCACGCAAATCAAAGAAGCCAGGTCACAAAATATCCAGGAGAAAGTACCAAAACGAAAGCAAGGTAAGAAATATGTAGCTTGAAAGAAACGAAATTCCACGCTGTGACTGGAGATAAACTGGAGACAAATGACTATTGCAAAGGCGCTTGTTTTTCTCGCGTTATTTCATATTCAGCGGCAAGCTATGTCAAGCGCTACTAATAAAGGAGTGTAAACTTTATTCGTTACTTCACGCTTCCTGAATAGCATGAGAATAGCAAAAACTTCTACCAATAAACATGGAATAACTTGAGCATGGAATAACTGCGGCGTAGTTTCCCATAGCGACAGCTAAACCACGGAGACACATAGTTTTAAGCGTTGAATAAGAAATAGCGGAGCTAAGCTAATATCATTGTCTCAATTGTCAGCTGTTAGATGCGTGATTTCGTTCTTTCCCTCGTCATTTCATATATTTAAATACTTTGCTTTGATATACGCATTTTAATGACCCTAGATTTCCTATGACATTCGACATTTCGTTTACAATATTTCTCAGAAACTAGTGATTCCAGCTGCCGATTAGGCTATGATCGTTTGTTTTGTTGAAAATGTTCAGTATTCCGAATACTGAAAATGTGGAGATTGTATTCAACCTATTATGTTGATTGAACAACGAGGAGAAGAAAATGTTACGAGCATGAAATAATTATTGAAATATATTCTGATACAAACTCGCAGCAATTTTAAAAGAAAGGTGATAAGTAATAGACTGTTAGTTGGTTAATGTGATGGCGAAGAAACGCTTTCTTATGATCTGCAGAACTAACGCTCTTCGCTGCTGGCACAGTAAACGATTCTGCTGGTTTACATGGGATCATGTGGCACTGTGTGATGTGAAGCAAGCAATGTTGATATAGTTAGTCAGATGCGAAAATAGCTGTATTTTCACGATATATATTGGCGAAGGTAACAGTAGAATGCGTGGTGAAACTCACATCACTTTGTCACATGTGCGAGCAATGGAGAGCACTGTTACAAATGGGAAGATTTCCCCGCCATTAAACGTGCAGTTGTGTCGTCTTCGTTAAAGCCAATGAATATTGTGTTAGATAATCTGAAGTGCGCAGACTCCGTATGTTCAATGAATCTGCATTAGTGAACTGGTGGACATTTCATGGTAGGCTTTGAAGGTCGAAGCATCATGTTGCCGTGTTATTCACCCCGGTCTGAACGAATCAGAAAGAAGAGCTCTGCAATCATGCTGAGCTTACAGTGAAATATGTTTTTGGTGTGCTGGCGCACGGGCTTCGTTCGAAAATTATAACAACATCAAACTATACGCTAATGGCTTTGCGTGTGCGCAATTTAACAATAATTTTAATGAAGAGAACTCCTGTGAAAGAAAAGTGGATTTGAAGAACCTAATTGCGAGCCAGTGAAACTCAGGCAGGGGCAGCCGGATTCGAGCCAGCGCTGCACCCATGGGGTACAAAGGAAATTTATATCTAATTGTGAAGGCATGAAGAAAGTGAATATAAACTGGATTTACTAATTGTCTGATGATGATGATGATGTAATAATAATAATGGTTTTGTTTAATTGCTTTCTGGTATAAAACCAGACTTGTTCAAATATTCATATTTCCCCAGAAAATAAAGTATTTAGGTGACCTAGAAAATTTCCATGTTAAAATAATTCCCATATTGCATATTTTTAAATTAATTTCTAATGTGAATTAATAAGCACCAATGTATGAATTTAGACATCTGTTTGGTAGCACTATTGAAGCATGCCTCTTTTCAACCCCAGGAAAAAATGTCAAAAGAATTAATGGTAGCTGAGTTTTGATGTATATGAAAATAAAGGATATTCAGGAATATATGTTGCAGATATATTTTCTCATCAATTTCATATAAATGTTTCACTTAAAAGCTTTCTAATAAAAAATGTGAACCTGCTCACCACTGTGAAAAATCTTCTAAATAATCAAATTTATTATGATTAAGAACTAACCTTGCATAAAAACTCTTGTTTTACTGAAATAGCAAATTCTGTATGTTATAAAATAATAACAAAACTTGAAATTCTTTAGAAAATTGGAGTATTATTTATTTAGATATTTAGTCAAAAAACAGTAAAAACTGTATGTGACGTATGGGGGAGAAAATTATCTGTGCACGCTTTCTTGAGTTTCAGAATCCCTTCCTAACAATTTAACTATTCATTCAACTTTTTTCAACTTAGTAAGTATCAGAATTTTGGATTAGTGAATTGATAAAAATTTAAAAAGCTGATGTGAACAGAACTTTCTACTAGATTTGAACTCCAAGCCGACTTATTTTGTGTTGCATAATTATTTTGGAAGGCGGATATAACATTATTTGGACTTGTGTAGAAATTCAGATAATGAATGTTGTTCACGGGATTTGGTCAGTGTATAGATAATTAGTTTGCATTTCTGAATCTTAATTCCATCATCAGGGCTAGTTTACAAAAAACAATGCATGAAAACTTCAATATGAATATAAAATGCACAATAATGATATGCAAAAGAAATGTACACATCTTTCTAAATATGGAATTTTTGATATTTGTAAGGTGTTTTATATCTTATTATGTTGTGTATTTAATTGATGCCTTTATTTAATGTGTTTTGTACACTAGCCTGATGATGAATCAAATCTCGACATCCTGACTAACAGTTTATACTCTATTAAAACAACACTAAATATCTCTCATATCACCCAGTTGTGAATCTGCAATGCGTGCTTGGATCAAATCTTGAAGTCAAAATTGTGAGCACAAAAAAAGCTGTTGTTTCTCTTCTTAATAAGTTTAATATTGTTTCATTCATTTTCTGTTTTAATGGACTTGGCTTTATCAAAAGCTCCTTTGTATCTTACCTTGAAAATGCCACAGATATTCATGTTGTGTAGAAAATCAGTTCTTCTGATGAAATTCTGGATCTCAATTTTTGAGCCATACAACTAAAAACATTCCCCTTTTAAAGTTGTTCAGCTGTCCCACATTCTCACATGAATATGTAATTAGGTTCATAAATATATATGCACTAAAATTTCGAATTGTGAAATTTACACTTGTCACAAGTTAAAATCCACTTTAATCATTGGCCAGCTGTGCATCCCTCCCACCCAGAAAAAAAGATACAAGAGGTACCATACCACTTTATTCTTTGCTTAACATTTAAATCAGGACTAATCAGAAATATCAGAGAATTTCTTATAGCATCTAGATCAAATTTTTTGAAGATTAAGAAACAATTCAATTATTTTACTCATTGGTTAAATTTTTACTTTCAATAAACGCATAATGGTAGGAAAAGCTCTCAATTTAGAATTTTAAATATAATTTTAGTACTTTCCTATAGAAAAATTATTTCTTAAATTTGTTACACTTAAAAAATATTAGAAATGATTAAATAACATTTTAAAAAGTACTTCACCAAAATCGTACAATGTCGATTGGTAAACCAGAAACAAACATTACTTCAGTATAACCTACATAACTATTTTTTTCTTTCTCCTGCAAATTTCTCCTCTCTGGATTTACCACAGAATTTGCTGTACTTCAGATGAAATCTGGGCCTTTGAATGTTACCCATTTAATTACTCTTCACTTGCGACAATATTTTCAATTAACATATAATTCACTGAATCATTGGTTCACAAGGCTGAAATGGAAAAAGATAATACAATTTTTGGAAAAAAACCCTCACAAAAACGGAAACGAATTGATCGTTTGTAGTGGTAGTTTTATTGCTCGCCTACTTCCCAGCAGAGAATAAGAAAAATTGCCGAATGCTACAAACAAGCGTTGCCCAGCGTTGTTTTAAGCTGAAAGATGAATTATTCCATAGTTTGAAGCCGCCATTGTTAAGTACCGATTTATTCTGTCGCCCCACGCGAGCTTAGCTAGAACGTTCTCCTAGAATAAATGTGGTATATCCAAGTTACACCACCCTTTTATTAGTAGCGCTGTGTGTCTCTGTGATTTAGCGGTTGCCAGTGAAACTACGCCGCAGTTATTCCATGTTTATTGGTAAAAGTTTTTGCTATTCTCATGCTATTCCAGGCGTAAGCACGGAATAAAGTTTACACCACGTTTATTAGTAGCGCTGTGAGAGAATAAGTACTGAATGACATGAATCCATATTCTGCAGTGGTTTTCATTTTCTCTGATGTTACGTGGGTCATACGGTGCCTACTTTTTCCTTCCACTCTTCTCTACTGTTCCAAGTCCTAGGCAGTATCTGCCATTCAGTCATTGTCTTCTCTATGTTGTCTCTCCAACCAGGTCGCGGCTGGCCTCTTCTTTCTTCTTTCTTGGTTGCCAATCCAAAAGCTTCTTTAGAAGTCTATTGCTCTGCATCCTCTGCACATGTCCAAACCATAACCATAACAGTTGTTTCCTTTCAATTTTGTGCAGTATATCCTGTTTCAGACCATAATTTCTTTAATTCTTTCATTTCGTATTTTTTCTGAGATGCCAGTGGACCCTCCTAAGGTCCATTCCATGACCTTCATCTTTGTTTTCAATTTTTCTGAAAGTTGCCATACCTCAGCACCATACAGTACAACACTTTGGATCATTACTCTATATATCATTAGTTTATTCTTTTACTTATATTCTTGTCCCATAGGATAGAATTCAGGGAACCAATGAGTTTTCAGCCTTGTTTAAGCTGTTCTAAAACCTCTGTCTCATTAAGTCCCTGCCTTCCAATTTTACCCCAAAATATTTTATTTTTTCAGTTTTCTTAATTTTGTTTCCTGTGCCCATACTTATTTACTACATTAACATAACTGAACAATCATAATTACTATTTAATGTCCAGGACATTGTTTTGTATCTAATTAGAGTGTCAGTCCCCATTTTGCGTACTCATCGCTTATCCTCATCAGTATCATTTCTCTATCATCTTGGTCATACACCACGATTACCTGGTCATCAGAAAATTTGTATACTATAATGGGTAGAGTACATATCCATCAGTATATTCATTCCCGCATATCTTTCCATTTTTGCAGGACCTCATTCACATCGATTTTGAGCAGTATCAATGAAATGCAGCATTCCTGCCTTAGGCCTTCAGTTATTGGAAATGATTTTGTCAAGTGTTTTCCCACTTTCACTATTCCTGTTTGCTCTCAATATAATTCTTTCACTGCAGCAGTAAGTGTACTATTCAGGGTTAGATCTCACAGGACCTCCCATAATTTCTCTACTGGTGTCATGCATCACATACTGCCTTTCTAAGCAATTTCTCGATATCCTCTCGTATATCTTGCCAAATGTATTAGTTATGGCCTGTAATTCCTGCAGATGTTCTTCCTTCCTTTCTTGTAGACAGGTGAGATGTGTACCGTTTTCCACTCATTTGGTATATCTCGGATATTTATGCATTTGACCATTAATAATTGTATTGTTTGCATTAATTTTGGTGTTCCATATTTTAGTAGCTCTCCTGAGATATTTCCAGGTCCTGGGGCTTTTCCACTTTTTAGTTCTTTGACACTCTCCTCTACTTCCTCTTCAGTTATGTTAATGGAACAATTCCTTGAACACATGACCTCGATATGAAGCATAAATTCGAGCTGTCTTCCTTCAATAGTTAACTGAAATACTCTTTGTATTGTTTATTTAGAATACTGTGGATCTGAACTATCTCTCTGCACGGTGATTTTATATTCCTAATGTATTTCCAAGCTTTAGTGCACCTACATACATTTCTTATTTCCTTGCATTTCCTTTCCCAAAACTGTTGTTTTTCCTTCCTTATCAGATTTCTCTTTCTGCTAGATTATGTAATTGTACTTGTCTTTGTCTTCATAGGTACTTAACCACTTTTCAAATAAATTTTTCTTTGCTTTATTCTCATTCATCAATTCTTCATTAATCCAGTATTTAGTCTTTGTTTCTTCTCATGGTCGCATCACTAAAGGCTTCTTTCACAGCCTGGTTTAGGCATGTTTTTTTAAGTGTTTATACATGTCAATATTTGTTTGTACTGAACTTTCATTTAGTAAGTTAATTGACCTACTTTGATAATGATCACTGGTACTACTATGTGCCAGTCCTCCCAGATTGTACTTTATTTCTTGTTCGTTTTCTTTCTTTCCTAAATCCTTAGGATTCTCTCTTTATAATGCTTCCTAGAAGGGAATATTATTTTTGATTTCGCCGGGTAGTGAATAGAACCACATTCTGGTCCTTGGTGTGCCCGAACATCCAACACACTTCCTTGTAAGTTCTGCAGAGTATTCACATAGTCTTATCACTGATCTATCTCTCTGATGGCCCATCCAGGTTTACTTATGTTCATCTCTGAGCTGGACTAAGCCATTTCTGATCATGTTATGTTGTTCACACAGAAATACTAGTCTTTTCCCATTTGAGTTACAGACATCCTCACCAAATTGCCCAATTATTCTCAAACCACTTGCTTTTCCCACTCTGGCATTAAAATCTCCGAGAAGAACTATATCTCTTTTCTCTACAGTTGCTGATCACCTCATCTAGTTTTCAATAAAATTCTTCCAGGATAGTAGTTTTTTCGTTTTCATTTGCTGCATAGATTCCAAGAATTGGCAGTTTAAATCTATAGTTTTCTAGATTTACTTTAATAATTCTCTCGTCAATCACTTCCCAATTTCTTAGGTCATTTTCAGTAGCGACTCATACTTCTCGTGCTTGGGAGGGCTGCATTCAAAAATATCTTACCTTAGCTATTTGAAGTTGAAATCAATCTGGCGGTCTTTCTTTATAGCAAAAATGTCAATTACCCTCTGGTTGAATTGTGGGACGTTTTCTTTCATTTCTTTTTCTATGGACAGCATGGCAAGGGCACTTAATCTATCTTCTCGCAGAGAATTCCTCAGAAATGTTTCAATTCTTTTCAGTGTTGAAAAGCAACGTTTAGATTTACAGGTAGAGGCAGGGTGATAGCTATATTTAAAGTTTTAACACCTCAGAAAAAGGGGAAAGAAGATTATTAGCTTGAAGAAATTGCAGAAACTTTACAGCACTGCCAATACTTCTGAACTCTTCTCTTGAATACATGACTTGAAGTTCTGTACAAAGTTTATCTGTACTAAACACATTTTAGTGAACAAGTAGTTTTACACATTTACTGAACAAAATTTCTGGAAAGTTTGTATTATATTCTACAAACCTGTGTTCTTGGAGCAATAATGAGAAACAGATAATTCGTAAACTCAAAACGTGTATTAATCCGAGACAGAATGACATCACATACTTCCTTGCCTGCAGCTGTTCTTGTCTGTGTCTGTGAAGATGTCTTCTTGGATGCACTTTCTGCTTCAATTTCACAAGGTCCTACCAGGTCTCTCAGTTTCTTCGTTTCAGAAGTGAATGAAGAAACGTTTTCTGAATGTATGGCGGCATCTATGTGACATGTGGCATGATTTTATGAAAGAAATTAAGCCAGAAACAAAATTCAGAATTTTGAAGGTACCCCAATAAAGCAGTTACTTCATTTACTGTTGCATCGCTTGACGTCTTTGATTTAGATAAAATTTGAAAGTATTCCTTCAGTTCTTCTGGTCTTTCATGAACAGCGTTCACAATCCTGGATTTAAAATTTCATCTTGTTGAACTGCCTGTGGGTATTCGCTTATTAACACATGAATTCAGGACATGATCTACGTGGTGAGCGAGAAAAGAAAGCAGGAGTAGCTGAAAGGTTGAAAATAATATTCTTGCTTTCGTGTTTTGTCTGGCAGCTCTTCCCATGGTCAAATTTAACTGATGTGCAAAGAAATGCACAAAATTCGCATTAGGGTATGCCTCTCTCACTTTAGCCTGAACACCATTCAGAGAACCACTCGTTACAGCTGCACCATCGAAGCGTTGGCCTATAAGCTTATGCTTTACTTTTAAACTCTTTCCAAGCTCAGAAATAATATACTCTGCAATACAGTTGGAATATTGGCCATTTGGATTAAAAAATCCCCAGAATCTCTCAACAGGATAGCCTTGAGAATTAGTCTCAAGTTATTGGGTCTGTAAATATATAACATGAATATTTGTGAGCATAATGTTTTAGGAATAGCAACACATAAAGCCAAAACAACTATTAAAATTTCCTAGCTCACATGCAAACACAGGTGACTTACATCCATAATCAGTATTTTCACTTCAATTTTGCTATACATTTCACTCAATACAGCCAAATTTAAAACAGAATGATGTGCCTTAATTGTTTTGGAGACTAACTCAAAACACTAATTTCTCTTACATTGGGTTAATTACACTACTTTAAAATTAACTCACCATGGAATTCCAATCTTCTTTCTTGTCTGTGGGATCATCTTTCACCTAGAGATAACAAAAACGACAGTCAATCATAAATTCATCATTATCATAATTGAGAAAGCCCTCTTGTACATGCTAGAAAATTTTCCAAGAGGCACAAAAACTTAGTTTTCAGAGTAGAGGGGTTGGGAGAATTAGCAAACTGATTTTTTGCTGTACTTTCATTTGATGTACATAAATTACATCAATAATATGCTAAATAAACCTGAATTTTCAATTTCAAAATTAATTGTTTCAAAATCCAGAGACATGTTCAGCGTTTCAATTGTATTACAAAAAAACGACAGTAAGAGGTAGTACCATTTTTAGCATCTTGGAAACATTGGGTAGAAAATACCTTTTTCACATAGAAGAATGAAACATTTAAATTTTTGCATATTTATACATTTTCACCATAAATACAGAATATTTTTTTCGATTGTTATACAATTTTTAATGACATAATATAATCAATTTTTACACTTTTATATCTTCTAGTTCCTTTTAACAATAAAAGGTTATTAATTCACCATTGTATAAATGTAAAATAAAAATTCATCAGTGTTAATCTTCACTTCTACAACTCTTGTGGCTTTACAAAATAGAACAAGGCTTTTGGATAATTTAGTAGCCATTATATATGCCAGAACCTTAAAGTTCCTAAAGTCATGTGAGTGCACACTAAATATACAAAAAACTGCTTACCTCTTCTTGTTTAATAATACTTTCCGCTAAAAGACCTCTCTTTGCCATTGCAGTCACAGCTTGCTCTTCTTCACACTGAAGGAATTGCGTTTACCTTTGAAGGGCACTATCTTTATGATTGTGTTCAGTATTAAAACCAGTATATACTCTCTGATTAAAACCAATAAGATAAAATATTAATATAACTCAGCTACGGCATCATTACAAGACCCCCTACACCCATAGAGTATAAGCCCACACCAGCTTTATCCTCCTCTCAAATGCTCTCTGAATCAGACTCTGATGCTCTCAAAGGCGGACCCAGTCCTCTGCCAGTAGATAGGCCGGGGCCTGTTCTTATTTGAATTATATTTGAAATTCAAAATTTTGATTTCGAATTCCGCCATGTGGGGCCTCCGTGGGCCAATAGTCGAAGGCGCAGGCGCGGCGCGCCGAAATCTACAAGGACAGAACCAGCAATCATTAACATGCTTTGTGTGTAAACGAAACGGTTTTCATCCTGAACGTTTTGCCAAACTTTTTGTGTGTTTTAGCGTTTCTGTGTTTGCTGCGTTTGTGTGTTTCTCAAATACTTTATTTGAGCGTTGTTGGAATTTTAATTGCCGATACAACCTAATAGAAGGAGTGAACAGCAATTCTTTAAGTTTCCAGAGATCCTGAAAGGTAATATGTGATACGAATGCTTAGCATGGTTCTATATAACAATTTTTCATGTGCCTATTGCGTAAATTAACTTTATGTATGTATGTATGTATTTCCATTGTAAAATAATACATGAAGTCAAATATAATGTAATTATGTGCGAGGAGATATTGTAAACAATATTGTATGAACATCAATGTATTGAAGAGTCATGAAAGCACTGGTTGCTTTAAAATCATGGGTGCAATGTCGTTATATAGCTATATTAACATTAAGGTGATTTTGATATAATATAATAGCTCAATAATACATTACTAATTTTAATACAGGTGTATGGAAATAGTTAAGACAATGGGGATCTGACTTTGTATCTAGCCCTTGGGAAATTCTCATAATGTTGAGATATGTATGTATGGAGCACTTCACGCTGGAAATGTTCACTGCAGCGAACAGACTAACGCACTTAATGCAGAGCCCATAATTTTCCTGATGTGCGTCTGGGTTTCTGGAGGTGCACTCAGGTCATTATAAGAAGGCTTACAACAAAGGTGTACGTTTCTGTGTGTGTATATTAATTATAATAGAAAAGCTTTTTCGTTAATTTAATTAAACATCCTTATTTCATTTGCGGATCTGCTCGGCATGTAGTGATATGTATTTCTCCTGAAGTTCTCGGTTGCTAAATGAAGAAAAATCACCGCAACACGTGGAGTGTGATCAAAAATCTCTCGGTTTTAATATCAGGATCATGATGCCGAACAACCAACTGGAAGCAAAACGTCTGCTGGTATGTGAACAAACATAGCGCCTAAGCCATGCGTAGAATTTTCAAATTGAAGGAAGCCCACTGTCAATATATCCTGGTAGAAGGTTAAAAATTTTTAAAAACCTTCCTTAGTTTTAAGGGGAACTTTATAAACGTAGAAATGATTCAATTTTCTCAAAAAATGGCACAAATTTTTGTTTTAATTTCTTGCAGAACAGAGTAAATAACATAAAGAATTGGCAAGGGTCCAATTTTCCAGATTAACTCTGAATTTTCAGAAATTTTTAAAAGTGTGCGTTTTTATCGTCAACTTCTTTCAATTACAATAATGAAGTTAGAGACTTTTCCTTCAATTAAATTTGATGTGCATAAATAGTTCTTCATTTAAAATTGAAGATTGTTTTGTAAATATTAGTAGTTTGTGCAATTGTGGGACTATTTGGGTTAAATGACAAAAGAAGATTTTCTCGAAAACAGCTCCCACTTTTTCTAAAATCAGTATTATATTTATGAGTACATGCACTTTTAAGTAATGTCAAGTAAATTTTCTTGGCTTTCAGCACTTTTTATTCAAATGAGCTCAAAATTACTCATTTCAGAATAGCTCAAACACCATTTTCTCAAAAATTATTCAACTTCAATTTCTAAAAATTTCTAAACGCGAATAGTAGTAATAGTGCTATTTTAAATATAATATAATGTAATGTTCATTTTGTATTCTTTTGTTTTCCCAAAAAATTATTGCACAAATGTTTTTGGCCCCTATTTCATATATCTCATGCCAGTAATATACATTTCAATGGATATATTATTGAATTTGTGATGGAAGTTCTTCAAATTACTTCAAATGAAGTTTTCGAAAACTCAAATAGTTCCAGAGAAAAGAGCTTCAATTTTGCATTTAGTAACAGCAACGCCTTTTAATATATTCGTCACCAATGAACTTGCTATTTAAGACAAGGTTTAACCTTCTTTAATACTCTTAAAATATCTTCGGTTCTACTATTGGTAATGATAGAGAGTTGAGAAAATGGCAAAAAAAATGTATTTTTGGGCGGCGATAGTGCCAGCTGGCAAGAGGATGAGGGAAGACCATGCGAGCAGGTACTCCAAAAATTAGAAAACTTAACTTTTGAAAGCTATTCTGTAGCACACTTCAGTTCTCTGTAATTTAGTAAATCCAAACTGCAGGACCACTTTCTTTGGAGACATGTACCAAATTGAAGTTTTGAGTTCAATTTAATAGTACATGTTTTTGAGTAGTAATCATTTTGGTGTTTCTGTTGCAGTAAAAATTTTTATCTCAGTGTTTGGCCTATCATGTATGAACTATGTATAAGTCTTTGTATAACAGTTTGAGTATTTTTACCAGGAAGCATTAGCTATTTCCTAAGTATATTCTGATGGTTCTTGAGATGTCTGTTAGGTATAATCTCCTGAGTATGATAAGTGCTTTTGTTAAATTCTGTATTGTTTTACTGAAATTGTATTGCGTTAGTCTGCTTTATGATTAAGGAAAGACATGAAAATATTTTTAGTAATTGTATTTAAATATCTGTATCCAAATGTTGTGTAATTTTGGATATAAAATCGACCTTTGGATTTTCATCACGATCCATTGAGCAACTAGCCATGCTTTTGGACAAATGTATGCTGTGATATCTTGGAGATATTGGTAAACTTTAGTGCAAAAACTCTGCTTTGAGATTGACTGAAGTTGAAGTAGAATCATGTATTTTTGCTTGACTCATCACTTGTATTTAGGTAAGGAGTAAAGCATGTATATCTTGAGGCCTACGACTCTACAAACATGTTTCTTGTAATATAGTTACAAACATTAATAATATTGCTTTTGAAGAAGCAAGCAAAAAAAGACAGATTTATTGACTGTTTGTACGATGCAAGTTCCTGTTTATTTACAAAACTTATCAATAATATTCATTTTGTATTGTACCTTAGTAGCAATTTTGATAATAGGCTGAAATTTGACAGGTGTTGATAGCTGGAGTCATTTTTAATAATGATGCAATATTAAAGTAATGAATTCACTAGTTATGATATTAGTTGGTGTCTAATTCAGGTTTTAATATTTAGTCAATGGCAAAGTAAAATAATCTTTATGTCTGATTACTTGCTCACATTTATTTTGTAAATTGTATTGTGTTTATGACTATTTACATAATTTAGAAATAAATATTGTGTTTATAAAATAACTTTTTATTTTGCACTACCTGGACAATAATTCCATTCAGTGACTTAGGATTCCAAATCCTAATATTTTAGTTTTCTTAATTGCCTGGCGTATTTTCACATAAAATAAATATCTATTCATTTGACATTTGAAAACAACTTCATTTTAAATGTCCCGGTCGTCAGTGCACCACCTCCATTGGTAGAACAGCCTTCGGCCAGCTAACCAGGCTCCAAACAGAGGCCCCAGATGGCAACTTCCCCTCCATGAGTGGAAATTGGGTGAAACGTTGGGATTAACATTGAGTGCCCGTCTCTGTTAGTACTCTCTGGGCGGACCCATTCGTATACTCTCTGGGCGGACCAATGTGCTCTGACAGTCAACGCAAAGTATATCTCTGGTCAACGCCAGATTGAATTTCAGCCCGACGCCATATGCAACTATTTTGACCAACGCTCTGACGGTGAATCTATGAACTATCACCGAGGGGCTGAGATGGCGGAATTCAAATTCAATTAAATACAATTCAAATAAGAACCGGCCCCGGCCTATCTAGTGGCAGAGGACTGGTTAAAATCTCGGCATACAACAATGGATTCAATCACTGCGGTTTTGTAATGTCGAAATCTACGAGAAGATTCTGGGTGCCCAATTGCACCAATTCGAAACCAAAATTAGCCGTTACAACGCGGCTATTTGGACTTCGAGAAACGTTAAAAGTGAGTAACATTTCTCGTATCTTACGTTTCTATGCATGTAGTTTGTTGATTAACACTGATTTTTTATTATTATTTTGTTGAATTGTGTCAGTAAAATAAATATATTTATGTTTTAGATGCAGAGAATGGTTAAAAGCAATTGGGGACCCAGCTCTTGCGAAATGTTCTTGGAAGAGATTGACCACGACTAGATTTGTTTGTAAAGAACATTTTGTGGAACAGCATTTATCTGCGAGTTATAGGACGTATGAGTATGCTGTTCCAATAAAATTTTCGGAACCACGAAATCCCCTTTGCGAGGAAGCCTTGCGGGATTTCGATGCAAGCGTTCCAGTTGAAAGAAGTAAGTTCATTTTCTTCAATATGCATTTAGGCGTTTCAGTATTGTGTCGTAAAGTGATTCTCTAATATGTATTTTCGGTTTCAAATGTCCAGATTCGAAATCCAGAAATTTCAGTGGATGTTACTCTCGGTGAGACTTCTTTTCAATAGAAATAAGTATAATTTATTTGTTCAGACAACAATTTGTGAGCAATATGCATTGTCATAAAATAGTAAAATAATGTGAATAAAGTGTTTCTCATCAGCAGATTTTGCTTTTCAGACCCTTGTGTAGAAGTGAAAATTATACCCCAATAATGTCGATTAACATGGAAAAAGATTTTCTTTTTAAATTTGTTCTCTTTGAGAACTCAGGGTGATCTCTTTAAAGAATTATTGTTATGTGCAGTGAATGACTTTCTTCATTCTGCACAGTCTGTGAACATACCTCTACGCTAAGTTTGTAATGGTACAAGTATTGAGAGTTTTAAGATCAGTGTATACTCTGTCATTGGATACAGATCCATTACATAAACTATATTTCCCACATCTGATTAGGAAATTCCAATTAAATTAAATTAAATTTAAAGAGGAAATTCATTCTGTAAAAGATAGTAATTTTCACAAATTTGGAATGTCTTTTTTGCTATGTTAAGACACATTATTGAGAAATTAGGAATACAAAAACTTTGTGTCCCTGTTTCAGAGACTATTTTTATGCATGTTTAGGATTTCTTTAGTGCTTAGTATCTGGTCTGTGATATATTTTTAGTATTAGTATTAATTAATTTGTATTATTTGTATTGATATAAGTTGCATATGTAATGTTATACTGTTCTGGCAATAATTGTTTCTCATGGCAAACTGTCTTGATTCAATTTTTATTCTATAATGTGTGTATCATTGTATTTTGTTCATCCTCATGCCAATTACATTCTGAATGTGAATGCTGATCTCTATTAGATTGTGAATTGTCATGAGTGTTTATGCAGTGTTTAATTCCACAGCTCAGTTGTTTGAATATCTGTCCCAGGCTCAGTTCCTGGTGCAATCAAATTATTGCACATTGACAATCAATTTCCAGAATTAAATTTTGGATCATAAGCATTGTTGGACCAGTTACATTCCACTCTTTGTATCCAAACCAAAAAATTGTAATAGAAGGTCCAAAAAGATCTCATTTAATAGATTACAACCAAAGAAACAATACTTGGAACTCTGATGGGGTATTGTAAAAAATATAGTTTTCCAACTCATATTTTTAGTTACGTTCTCATAAATGTTAAATTGTAAGCGCACCCTTATTTTCGTCATCTGTATGTCATCAACACCTGAGCTGTAGTTTTAAATGCAGTATTTTGTTATAATGAACATTTTGGATCAGAGCTGGACAATGGGAAATTTCACTCATTGGTTAAAAAATGGGATGTTATAATGCATGTGACATATATTTATTTATTCAAAAACTGTATGTGACGAATGGGGGAGAAAATCATGGGAGACATTACAATGCATCTCAATAAAATTGAAACTGGAATTGGAAAGATAGATTTTTAAACCTTGTTAGGAAATGTAGATAACAAAAACAGAATGTTTGTTATTTTTATTATATCTAAAGCAGCAAGTGCAGTTACGTTTGACGTTTGGACAATATGCTAAAAGTTCAATTTTTAGCACTAGTGTAACTACATAATTAGGTGATTTATATTTTTGAATTGAAATGAAAGGCAGTAATACTGATTAAAGACTCACAGTGAAAGCGATTTCATTTTGCTTATAGGATTGGGGCACTTCACCTATTGGCCTCTGGTCACCATCTTTCCTACTCACAAAATAAAATGGCACTTTAACCAATTGTATCGTAACGATTTGTTTTACCTGAGCAAAGGTGCGAAAATGTTTTCATTTGATTCTTTTCAGCACTGTTCATATAAAGTGCTCTGTAATAAAATAGTATTCCATAGTATTCACATTAATTTGGTATGTCTCTAAGTAAAGTTACAAAGATTAAATGGATTTCTTCTATAAAAAGTAATTATTGGAAATTTTATTAAGAAAAAACAAGTAAAGTTACATTTAAACTTGTGTACTAGTCTGTGTTTATTGCCTTATGTATAACAAAATTGTTAATGCTATTGAAATTATAAAATTGTAATACTGTCAATATGTTCAATAAATACTAGATTTTACTGCTCTAATTTGATTTTCCGTCCATAAAATCCTTACACTTATTTTTTTATTTTTTGATAAGTTAAGGTTGAAAATATAGGGAGTGATTTTGAAAATTATATGGAGTGAATATGGAGAAAATTTTAAACTTTCCATAACTGTTTTTAATTTTTTATTTTGGTTACTTCTACGCTATTGGCTATTCATTTGCCCAATAGAAATCAATACGGTTGTACATAGCGGCACCGGAAGTTGGCAAATAAGCCTTCTCCGTTTAACATTGAGTGCCATCTCTGAGATATACTCTTTGAACTTATGGCAGCAATCAGGGGAAGAAACTTTGTCGTTCTTCTGTTTCAAAAAGGAGCCATTTTGCATGCTGGCAAAGATCTAACCATATTACCAACATCTCTTACATCCTCACCAACTTCAATCAGTCTCATTAGTTGGATCTAAGCACAAAACGGTGTTCATTATCGGAATGTCCGCGTCTTCCTTCGCTTGTTTGCAAGCCATTTCTGCTGATAAAATCTTTGTAGTCAACATTGCTATTAACCGACTTTCATTATTCGTGGTAGCAAGAAAATTTTCTTTCCACGTCATATGAATGATTGTATTGTCTAACACTATGTACGCACATTTTTTAGACATTTTAAGTCCCTTAGCACTTCAGAGTAACATCTAAGCAGATATAAAAACATCTAAGGAGATATGCTTGAGATAGATATTTTGACATATAATCAACGTAATTGTCTCGGATAGACTCGTGTTTCTTGTATGAGATAAAAACCCGTCATTGATGACGTATTGAACTTGGACACTGAATGGCTTCTATGTTAGTAATTAGAATGCTATAACGAGAGTTCAGGTTTGTCATCAATAACTTTGCGCAAAAACAAGTTTTTAAAGCCAAAAATATGAACAAAACAGTACTTTTATTTCAGATTTTATGACGTATTGAACTTGGACAAAAAAATTTTAAAAACTTAATTTAAATAATTAGAAAAATTGTTTAATACATTTTAAAAAAAATTTTTTCACCATGCGAAGGGGGTTGAGAAATTTTAAAATTGTTTTCCCCAAAGAAACGGTACAGGTAGTTTTAAACTTCACTCTTTTGATAAAAGGGACACAATTATTAAAGAATCGTAAAATTATTCCTAAAATTTTTTTCCGCCCAATTAAAGGTCCACACATACCGATTCATCACAACACATTATATATTCTCTATTAATTTTATTTTGTTTAAAGAATGTTTCAATCATTTTTTGGTTTACCTTTGCTATTTATTGCCCAATTTTGAGATGGAGTGCCCCAACCATTTCCCCTTTTTTAAAAAAAGAAAGGTATAATCACCCCTTTCCCGGAAAAGCAGATTAGAGAGGATTTGTAGATACAAAAGTTAATTTGTGTTCATTAAATTTACTTTGTTTTTTTTAAGTTTTTGACTTTAGTTGTTTTTTTTATATTGATTCAGTGGTGAGGTAGGACATTTCATAATTGAAATGATTGAAGGCTTTGTCAAAAAGTCAAAAAATTATTTTTTGGTATTTTTTTATTTTTTTTTTTGTTTATTAGACTATGCTTTCTTTTCTAAGTACATGATTGATTATTGGGGGCAGATTTTGATGACCTAAAAATTCCCAAAATGATAAATAAAAAAAATTTTAAAATGATTTTAAATGCCAAAAAAGCAAAGAAAAATTACATAAAATTGATCAAAACCATTCAGATAAAACAATAGGGGGATATGGATTGATGTAACGGGCTTTTTCTTTTCGTCGAAACTCAGTTTTCAAATTTTTTGATTTAGATTGTTTTTGCCAGAAAATTTGTTTTTAGTTATCCATAGGCTGAACAAATTAAATACTTGCAGGCGTAAAGGATCCAGAAAACTTATACAACGACATTACAAATCTGAAGAAACAAATAGGTGTAGGGGTTTTTTGGGAATTAATGAAAACATTTTTTAACTCATAAAATTTTTTTAAGCAAGTTCATTAAAATAACTTTAAAAAATCAATTAAAAAGAAAAAAATGCATTAAAATGGTGGGTTAAAAGCCTTTATCAAAAAATAAAAAAATAAATGATAAAAAAATGGGGTTTCCCCTTTGTCATAAAAAAAAATGAATTTATTCTAAAGGGTTTGTTCTAAAGGAAAAAAAAAAAGAAAAACATTTCCAAAACTGTTTTTTTAGTGATTATTTTTTTTTAGACATTTTTTACTTTTTTTTTGGTTGAAAAATTTAATTTATTAATATAATTACTATTAATAATGTTTTTAATTTATAACTAAAGATATTTTAGTTATTGAAATAAAACTACCCGGGCAACCAGCCTGAAAGAAGATCTGGGGATATCAGTGACTCCAAAAAATTTTTTGGGCAAAAAAAGTTTTAAGCGTTTCACTTCCACTTTAAAAATTTTAATTTACATTTTTTTAAAAATTTTGTGAAACAAACCCAATATAATTTCAATTTAAGTTAATGAATTTATGAAAAAATCTAAAAAGCGGCTCCAAAGTATTTCATTATCTTTCCATGCTTAGAGAAAAGGATCCCAAAATTGTACCTGCCATTTTTGTTAATTGATGAATGGTTTTGAAATTTGAAAATTAAAAATATTGTGTAAAGTAAGGTTTTTTCTAGCACCATACGTTTTTTTACCTTGCACTTCACACAAAAATTTCATACCCCAGTAAGCGAGAAACGACTCCTTCAATTTTGGGGGTTTTCTAAAAGATTTCAAAAATTAGAATTAATTATAAATAAAAAAACATAATAAATTAACAATTGTTATTTAAATAAGAATAATTAAATGTCATAACAATACAATGCAGATTAAACAAATATATCTTATTAAATTATTGCCCTCTCTACTGAAGAAGGAAAATAATTAAGAGAAAATTTAAAAGGTGAGGAACTTAGTTAGAACACAGTTATGGGATAAATTTGGGAGAGGAGGTTTTAGTAATGGTTTTTGAATTTCTTTGAGGGGTAATTCAATGGAATAGCGTTCTCATTGTTTAGCACCTGAAGATGTAAAAAACGAGTTACGAAACGTTGTGAAATTACTGAATAAAGAGTCATAAAAACTTTGGATACTTTTATTTGTAAACATATTTTGACAATAAAGAAGAAATATTGATTTATAAAATTTATAATTTTTTTTATTGATAATTTTCAAAGAACAATCAGATGATTTTCGGGTTCTATTTGGGCATCTTGTATTTCCCCGTAAATTTCGAACGTGCGAGGGAGGAGCCCAAGGGAGAACCCCCCGGCAGTCGCAGTTTCTTTCCACCCCGGTGCAGGGTCCTCCGAAGGCCCGCCGGGGGAGTTTTGGAAACCCCTCGGATCAGTCGGGGGGGGGGCCTCCCACGCCAAGAAAAGACAGGGGGCCGCTTGCGGTACGATTTATCGACAATTGGTATTGTTAACGAAAGTTAAATTTTAAATTTTTTAAGAGAAATGCCAGATGGTGGGGAAATTGATTCTGTTTTTTCCCTTTTATCCCAAAAAAAAATACTATTATTAACTATAAATTTAGAATGTTTGATGATTAATTTTTTTGCCCCGTCATTTGAAGGAAAAAACAGGAAATAAATATCATAATACAGAAATTTATAATAAACCGTTTCACCCTTTTGGTTTTATCTTTTTTAAATTTTTTTTGGGATTGGATAAATGTTTGGGATGGAAAAAAAAATTTTTTTTAACATGAATGGGGACCACGTCCCCCTATGCGGAAAGGGAGGTCGGGCGCCCTCGCCCTTCGCCCGGGTGCTGGAAAGGGGCCCAGATGGGGTAAATGCTCGCCCCGCAACCGGTGAAAGGGGGTCAGAATAAGACTAGTCTTGATGGACAACAATGGAAATATTGTACCATATATATTATTGTGAGACGACCTTACATGTTTAAGTGAAACGAGCCACTTCAAGACTTTAAGAAGTTTTTACATCATCTGAAGGTGAGAAATTAATTTTAGTTCACCCTAGTTCAGACAATATTATTAAAAAGTGTTATTTTTTAAATTTAGTAAATATGGATTTACCAGAAAAATGACGGCAGGAGAGTGTTTTTTATCCAATCTGCTTTGAGCCACCCGGGAAATGATCACCCATACTGATAAAATAAAAAATGAAAAAAGTAAACATTGTAAAAAAATTGAAATCAGAAATGCAACAACCTGAATATAGGTGATTCAACTAGGTAAAATATCAAACATCCAATAAAAAACAGTCAAAACTTAAAAATTTGAATTTTTTGTTTATTTTCCGGGGGGAAAAGGAGTGAAAGTCTGTCCTTTTACTTTCCTGAAATGGCTTATAAGTAGCAAATGAAACATGTTTTAGTTATAAAAAAATAAAATTGTTATTTATTTGACTTTTTCCCTGAATTTTAACTATTACTCATAAAAATATATTCAGATGATGATGAGATATTAAACTGTGCAATTTGTTCATAAAATTTACAAAATAGAAAATTTATTTGATATATTAAATAAAGGAAAATTTTTTTTCATTTTTATATGGTGTAGGTTTTTAGATGTATGTAATCATACTATTTTTTGTAAATGGAAAATTTTGGGTTTCCAAGAATTACAATTACCCTGCCCCGTTTTTGAAAATAATCAGAAAAAAAATAAAACATTTATTGAAAAATAAATGAAAACAGAAAAGGATAAAAAAAATAAAAAAAAGAAGTCATTTAAATGTTCTTGAGAAAACAATTTTCTTGTCTTATTATTACCTGAAATCTCCAGTTCATCTAAATTTTCCCATTGACGATTTCAAAAGCTTAACGGGGAATAATTTAAAACAGGTGTTTAAAAACGTTTAAGAAGATTAAAAATCCGACAACAATGTTTTAATATTGCATCAATGACTTGTAAAAGGTGTTGATGGTAGCCGCTTTTAAAATCCCGTTACAGAGTGGCGAAATTTTGGGAGCATGAAGCTCGGTGCGCATGGGCGCCCGAAACAGCTTCTGGGGGTCCTTGGAGGCGCCCTGGGACAGAGGGGTTTCTGTCCCGGGATGGCCCGGGAGGACGTGGGGGCCCGGGCTGGCGGGCGTGGGGGGGGGGGGCGCGCAGCCACGTGAGTACCCCCATTTGAACGCGATTGTTCAGCGTTAATTAAATTGTATTGTCGATCGCTTTGAGGAAAAACACGAAATACAATTCAAGACAAACGTCTGACTCGGAAAATGGTTTTTTGCCACTTGTTTATTGTTCCCAAAACATTTTATCTCGTAAATGATTAGTGGGAAGTTAGGCGTTTTAAGAAGTGTTTCTGTGAAATCATAGAATGACGGGGATGTGGCGGTGTTTTAGATGCGTTTATTGCATTTTTTTAATTATATTTATTAAAGATTAAAATTAAGTATTGAAATTTTGATGTAAAAATTTTGGGAAGCATGTTTTCCTCGATTTTAACATTCCTCAATATTTTAAAATATATTTCATAAAAATAAAGTTTGAAACGATTTTCCTTTTTTTTTCTTTATATCGTTATTTTTGGCGTAATACAGTTGTTGACATCTTTTTTAATATTTTCTTGAATTTTAGTATGCATTAATGTGTCCTCTCGCGCGCAGCCCAGAGACCGCCAACAGCGAAATTTCAGAGAAAATTGTTTCGTTTTTTATTGTTTGGGAAAGATTGAAAAAAAACGCATGACAATCAAAATCAAGAAGGAAAAAAGTATGTGACATTGACCAGAGGCGTCCCTAGGTATTCAGGGCCCGCGAAAATAGAATTTTTTCCCCCAAGATATTTCAAATGAGGGTTGTTTGTTTCACCTTATATTCAAAATCTCCCCTTTTGTGAGTGGCCCCCGTTACGTGCTTTCCATGCTAGTATTGTATTTTCGTTTTTTTATTCACATAATTATTGTTAGAAAACTTTGTTTTTTGAATTTTTAAAAAACTTTACTTTAAACAAAGTTTCCGTGAAATGCTAGACTTGAGAGGTTGTAGGGTTATGTGTTTGAGGGGGGTTTATTTTCACTTTTTAAAATCATTAAAAATTTGAAATTAAAGTATATTTGTGATTTTATCACTTCGTGAACCTTTTATTTTCTCGCTATGTTTAATATTGCAAGACAAATGCTGGGGGGAATCGACGAATTTCGACAAAAATTTTATTGCGGCCCTAAAAAAAAAAGGAAACTTTCCTAAATAGGGAAAATTACGCAAACGTTAGGAACCATTTTTTGTTGGTCGTGATCCCGAAAATCGATTGACGTCAAAACGACTGGTCTTCGGCACAACCCCAGGGCAAGGGGGTTAAGCAGCATTTTCACTCAAATTAATTTTTCATTGATCTGGGGATGTCGCGCCCTTAATTTGAAATGACGTAAGGGGGATTTATACAAAGCCCGGGGATTTTTCAAAATTTAAAAAAAAGAATAAAAATTTTTCATATTTTTGAATTTTTTGTTGTCTGATAGCCAAAGGGCCCTTTAAGGGTACTGTCTCTTTCCTTGAAATTACGATTTTAAGAAAATAGGAAAATTCTCAATTTCTTTTGGGCCTTCCATGACCACGTTTCCCTTTTCATTCTGCAGAAGGAACAAACCCCTTTAAAAGGGGGAAAAAATTTAAATGTTTTATTATTTTTCCCTTTTAGCCCCTCATTCTGAGATATAATCCACCATCCACCGCCTGGTTACGTCTAAGAACTCTTTTTGAAAACAGGCATGAATATTCATTTCTTCTGCAGAAAATCCAGATGGTGTGGATCCTTCAGAAAAAAACTTATTTTTTTTTGGACTTTGGGTAATGCAACCATTCGGGGGAATCGTTTGGGACGTTTTTGATTCCAAATGCGCGAAAAAAATTTGAAAAGAGAAGGTTTGAAAAGAGAAAGAGAAGGGAATAGTAGATAAAAATAACGAAAAAATTTTCCCCATTGCAGGACGGAGCCGTGTTTCGGGAGGGATAAAATATTTATTTACACATTTCCCTTTCGTTGAAGCATTTATTTTAAAAAAAGATTTACTTTCTTCTGCTTTTAAAAAATAAAGTAATAATTACAAAACAATAACATACATTACTAAAAAAATTTAAAAATTTTCCATATGGCTTTTTTGTAAAAAATTTTAAATTTTTACAAAAATGATGTTTGGTCACGATTAGCAAATTTGATGCTTTTATCACAAAAAACTTTAATTTTTCTGAAAACTTTTTTGCACACCATTGACACCCCCCCATTGAATAAACCCCAATTTGATTTAAAAACCGGGAAAACCCTTTAAAAAAGAATTAACAGGATTCGGGAATTTGTTTGGAATTTAAAATGGATGGTGGGGGGAAGTAAATGTTGGTGAGTACTGGGTGGAAAGGAAGAAAAGGAATTTTCTTGTTTGGGGCCAAGGGACATTTTTAGCTTTAATTATTTATAGTAATAAACCCTTTTTACAACCCGGGATATTCGGGCAATGGGCAGTTTTTTAAATTTTTTTTCCGAATAGTGAAAATTTCCCCTATGCATTTGAGGATCTGACTAAAACCCACAGTTAGTTGGCCATGATAAAACCCTTCACATTATAATTCTAGATTTGTTTTTGTTGAACCTTTAACAGCTGTAAAAAACCCTTTAGGTTGAATACATTTAGCGTTTTAGGGAATAGTTTTGGGATTTTTCTTCACAGAAATATCTGGTTGCGGAATTCAAGCGCTGAACTTTATTTTAACCGCGTCTTGGTTTAGTTAAGAAGTAATTTTCACGAAAATTTTTAAATTTTTAAAAATTTAGCATAATTATCAAAAAAGGAGGTTTAGAGGAAATTTTTTTTCTAATCAAAACCTTCCGGTTTGACCCATTCATTTTTCATCTTAAACTTTTTCAGACTACAATAACGTGTCTTAACTGAAGAAAACATTTCACTTTCACCATTGCATGTTTTTTTTTCTTTTTGGGGACGTCGTGTTATTGATTGCGGTACTTAGGAAGATGAATTTTGGGGATTGTGGTAAAGGGTGCAGAGCCACTGCTCTAAAAACTGAGGCATATAGCGGATGATGGACCATAATGATGAGAAGGCCCGGGTGAGCTGGGGTTTTGGGAATTTTTCATTTTTTTGACGTCTAGGGCTGTAGTTGGAAAAAGGATGAATTATTTGTTTTTGCTGCTGGTTTTTCTTCTTAACCCAAGGAGATCTGAATACCAATTTTTTCTTTTTATATTTTGGTTTTCTGAAGCTATGTTGTAAAATTCATAACCAAATTTCTTCCAAAATTGATTAATTATAATCGCAATTGATGAATAAATATCATTTAAATTTTTTTTTTTTCAAAATTTCTGATAAAAAAGAATCAAGCAAATTTTTAACAGGACATATTTTTTGTGTTTTAAAATTTTGAAAAGTAATGAATTTAATGAATGAAAAAACCCCCAAAGCTTTGACGAACTAAAAAAGGGCATGCGATGGCAAATATCGAAGCGCCTAAAACCCCTTCAGTGGAAGAGCCCGGCAAAGCACCGATTGAGACCAAAATCGATTCCCCCTGTTTTCCTAAGTGATAAAACCCCTGTTGATAGAAAATTTTTTGATGTAAAAAAGCTATGGATAATTCTCTAATGTCTTTTGTCTATTTAATTTTTGAGTTGAAAGGGAATTTCACGTCCCCAATTTTCGGACGCATTCCTCGGAGTAGCAGCGTGCCTTACCCCGGCGCCACTGGCGATTTGTATAGCGGGGAGCTGAAAACGTTTTCAAAGATTTCGTGTGTTACAATTTTTTTCATAATTTTTCGTGCTTAGCTTGATTAAATTATTTTCAGATCTGTCATTGACTTACAAAAGTAGTAATAGCTAATGAAAAGTTTTTCCCGTTCAAAATTCCTAGGGCCCCAAAGGCCCGAGTTCCCCCCAAACAGCGCGGGGTTTTCAGACCCTCCCCGTTCTGCAGGGGTGTATCAAAACTGATTTTGCCCGAAAATCATACACTTCATTGCTTCTTTTCTGCAATCAAACTTTTTTTTAGCGCAGGTATTTATTTTTATTACTTTTTGCAGAAACGACACTGGTGCATACAGAAATAGAATTGGGGCTTTGCTGGCGGAATAATCACTTCACCTCATTATTAAAAAGAACAAATCAATGCCCTTCCCCTTTAAAAGGGCATTATTAAATTAATAAAAAATTTCCCAAAGAAGAGAAAAGAAAAATGGACCATTCAATGCGAATTGCTCTTCTTTTCCCCGACACCTTCAAGAAATTGTTACTATTTTTAGTAAAAAGCAGCGCAAATATTTGGGTTTTTTAAAATGTTCTTGGCTAATAGGGCCCTTAAAATAGAATGGGGGGAAGACATAAGTGCCAGAAAAAAGAGGGGGGCATACCGTCGCTCTGCCGGCACGGATATGCATTCGGGGGAAGAAACCCCACGACAAACCTGCAAACAAACCGGGAAATAAAAAAGCCCCAGTGTTTGGGGGAACTTTTACACCAAGTCCGCCCATGATCTGCTCTATGAGCAGAGTTTTCCAATTTTATTTCACGGGGCCCAGGGCGGCGTGGTCTCGCTTTAGCTTAAAAAATTTACTTTAGAGGATATCATTTGATGTTTAATTTTTTTTGATTTCTTCAAGATTTAAAAAACCCCTTTCAAAAATTGACATACGTATGCTTTTATTAATTATTCACCCTTACGAAGGGGTTATTTTCTTAAAAAAAAAAAAAATTCTCATAGTTTCTTTGGGTTGATTACTGATATTTTTTTAACCCCCGGGAATTCATTCACGGGATGAGGGGGGGAGGGGGATGACGGCTCCCCGGGAGAGCGCTGCCCTGGCCGCCCGCCCACCACCCACCGATGGGCGGGGGGTGGGGATCTCAGGACGCGACGGGCGGCCCCGGGCCAGGCGAAGAGCCGCCCCCTTCCCTCTCTTTTTATCTCTCCACACTTCTCTTCAACAGAAAATGTATTCTTTTTACTGATTGTTTTCGAGAAAAAATATTTTTTATTTCTTTTGTCTTTCTTTCATTCTATATCAACGCCTTTTTTTCTTCTTTCGTCGCCTAGCGTCCTTTCGGTAATCTAAGATTTCTATTTTTTTTTTTTTCCCAAAAGAAGGCGGAGCAACGTTGTTCCTTCATTTGCAATCGCTTTTCGCGTCGAACGGTCTATAAAGATAATTTTGCTTGAACAAATACGGGGAAAGATAATTTAAACGTTTGGGGTGAAGAAGGATTTTTGGGTTACGATTCGCCATAAAAGCGACACGGCGTTTAAACCCCGAGCCCCACATCTTATTCGTTGTTTATACAAGGGTTTTTAAAAAAACGAGAAAATTTTAATAGGCCCAAACAGACGCCCGACGCCTTTACTCACTTGACATATTGCACGTAAACTCACGGTTTCTATCGGGTGGTGGCATTTCCCGGGGCTTCGTTAGGTTAGGGGAAAATCGTTATAATCAAATTATCTTGTAAAAGTTTAGGTCGAATTGAAGCGTTAGCGCGAATCGAAAGGGTCCATTTTTACCCCCCAAAAAAAAAAGAAAGAAGAAAAAAAACAATCTTTTGTGGGTATGGCTTTAAAATGGTTGTTTTTGATTCCCCCCCAGCGACATTTTTTCCTTTTTTTCCATTTTCGGGGTTTTCGTCGCCGGGTAAAAAGAAAATTACTAGTTTTCTGCCGAAACCGTATTTCGATCGACAAACTGTTCTGGGGATATAATTTTTAGAACACCATACATTAGCGCATTGGCGAAGACACGTCCGTCACCGATTCAGGGCCCCCAGCCCGCCCCGGGGGGCCTGCCCGCGCGCCGGGGGCCCGCCGCTCTCCCATTTAGGGGCATCCGACCATCCCAGAAAGAGGAATGTTGCGCAATCTGTTGTAAAGTTGGGGGTAATCCTGTACCGCTGCGCGCAGTGGGGTTTTGGTTGATACACGGTCAGGGTCTTCTGCGTCAGAGGGGTAGTAAGCTGTGTTTTCCCAAAGTTAAAAACGTGCCAAAAAATTATTTTTACTTGGGTTTTGAATTAAGGGTGTCCCCGTTGGGGGGGGGAAAAAAAAAATTACGTTAATTTAATATGGGTTACGATTATTTTATCCGATGCAATGTGATATAAAATCTAATTTGTCTAAAAGGAATATATAACGCACGAATAAAAACCTACAAAATTTTAATGACAAATTTTGCTTGTTTTTAATCATTCAGTTAAAAGAAATTTGGCCCTTCTCGCCGAGATTTTGGTTTTTTTGAAATAGTGTCATCGCGTTATTTTAGCGGCAACCGCATTACTGAGCGGGGGCTTGAAAGTAAAATCATTTCCCTTCCCTTTTTTAGGCAAAATTGTGAATCGCTTTGGGTTATGAAATTTCTATTTGTATTAACACCTTTAAAAGTAATAAGGATTTGAGTATAGACGAAATCAAGTTTTATAAATTTTTTTTCTGAGCAAGCATATCTGCGAACGCCCCTTAGAAAAATTTAAATGATCCGTTTAAAGAATTGCAAAAAAAATTTATAATAACTATTTAAATTGATTCAGCTATAAGATTTTGATCATATTTCTAAATTGCATTTATCGCGCGGGTGCTGCCAAATAAGGTTTATAAAGAAAAAAGATAACCTGGCAGGGTAAAAAATTTTGGGAATGTTATCAGTTCGTCGAAATATGTTTGATAGATAAAACAATTTTTCTGAAAACTCGTGAACAAATAAAGATTTTTATTTGTAACGAGAATGTTTTTTCCTTTAAGGTACCCCGCCGTAGCGGGTTATAAAATTAATCGAGAATTTAGTTTACGAATTTTGAAAAAAAATGGGGATTTATAACTATATTACCGAATAGAGTAATTAAATAAGGGAATAAAACAAAAACTTTATTGAACTTTTTAACAGGGTTTTTTGACTAATTTCGATTTGGGGGCACCCACGGAACAGTGTCAAGCGAAAATACGAAGAGTTATGGATTTGTACTTATAATAAATGCGTATAATGATTTAAAAAGAATTTGAATGATTTAAAACCCTTTAAACGAATATAACTGCTATAAATTATAAATAAAAGGCATATATTTCAAAAATCTGCAGTTTGAGGTTTTATAAACAAATTTCATTTCATGTGCATCTCACCACATTGCCAAATGAAATTTATAAGAGTTCTGTTAAGAGACTTGTTCAAAAAGGAAAAGGGATAACGATTTATAATTTATAAACGAATAGAGAATTGAATATGTTATAAAAAAAGGAAAGTTTATTAAATTTTGCGTTTTGAGGTTTTTTGAATAATTTCTTTTATGGGGGGATTTTGGAAAAAAAAGGGTGAAATATACAAAGAGTTCTTATCCCCCCAATAGATTTTCATTTAAGACTAATATAAAATGCGTATAACGATCTATAACTTTATTTATTTATTTTACGTCAAAAAAACAGTTGAAACTGCGTATGACGTGCTATGGGGAAAAAAGTTTTTTTTTGGTGCACATTTTGTAATTTTCGGACTTTTTATTTTTGACAAAAACCACTGATTAGTAAATTTAAAATGACACGGTAAGGTAAAAATTTCCCAGAAAGAACAGTGGCTTAAAAAATCATGGTGGATTTGATTATTGTAAATCGTTTTGTAATCTAAAAGTCTGGGGGCTATAAAATGTATTTCCCCGAAATTTTGAATTCAGGGGGAATGAACATTCGCAATATAAAAGAGCAGATGAAGGCTGACTGAATTTGAAAAATTTGAACGTAGCATAATGAACTTAATTTTGTGTTCAATTCCTTAAATGGACGTTCCATTTAAGGTTTGACTGAATTGAGAGACCTAAAAAATTTTGTTGCCTTTAAAATCAGTCAATGGACACTGTTTATTTTCAATGGAGCAAGAATTGTTTATTTGAAAAAAAATGCATTAAAACCGTTTTTTCGTTTACTATTAATTTGTTATTTCGGAACCCATTTAAACATCTGATATTGTACTATTTAGGTTTTTAGAAAGGATGTTGTTTTTCCGCAAAGAGAACTTTTTTCCGTTTTGAATCGCGAGGGATACGTTTACTTAAAGTGAACAGAAAGGGCCTAAAATCGATCCCCCAGGAACCCACATGCAACGGGGGAAAAAGTGGAAAGGTGCAGAATGTTCCATCATTCCAAAAATATTTCCCAAATCTCTGAGATCGTTGTTTGGGGGAACATAACCAATCTGAGCTACCACGGATTTTTTATAAGGGAATTTTTAAAGTAAAATGTCGATCAATGACGTCGTTTTTTAGAGATCTAAAAAAACCAATAGGTGCCTGTTTTTATCCAATGATGAGGGAACTTTTAAAAAAAGAAAATATAGCTGTTTGTTGGTTTGGGTTTTTTAAATCCATGTTGGCAATCAGAAAGCGTCGCGTTTACTGAGAAAGGTTTCCCTTGCAAAAAAAATTCTAAAATTTTTAAAAAAATTTTAGAAGAGAAATGGGGGATTATTTTGAATTTCATTTTTTTTTTTTTTGAAGGGGGGCTTAATTTAGCGTTTTGAAAAAAATCTGGAAAGTTCCAGGGGGAAAAATGCAAAATATGTGAGTTAAGGGGATAATGGCATACGCAAAGTCTTTAACAAAGAATCGGGAATTCATCTAAAACCCGGGCGAATATTTATTTTAGTTTACGGGTTATTTTGAGAATTTAGGAAGAAATTTTTGAAACGGAAAGTGTCTAAAATTTTGGGGGAATGTCTGTTTTTTAATTTTGTGCCTGAAGACCCAAGTGAGATCGGCAGCAATTCGAAAAGATTGGAAAGAGCAAGTTCATTAGGAGATAAGAAATGTTTTGGCAAAAACATCCATTTGATTTAGATGCTCTTAGAGCGCCCGATAAACTATTTTTTTTGAAAGGGATTGAACATTATGGTGAAGAAAGTTTTTTTTTTGCAAGTATTTTACAATGTTTTTCTGCTGATCGACGAAAGGATGTATTTACTCCACTTATACCCGAGTGCGTGGTAAATTGAGTGGTCCCGGCAGTCACAGGTTGGAGGAAAAAAGGATGGTGTAGATGAATTGGTAGTGGGGAAAGAGAAACGGGAGTAGGTTAGAGGAAGAAACAGGGTTCAAAAAAGGTGGAGGGGGAGAAGAAGGAAGGTGAAAGGGATGGGTTTTGGGAGGGGACGCAGGGCTGGAGTTTATGAATTTGCAAGCTTGTTACGACTGCATGTTTTTCCCGCAATGTTTATGTGAAGACCATGCGGTGGTTTTGCTGGGGGGAATTAATTTAAAAAAAATGTGACATTTGTTTTTTGTTGCAGTTTTAATTGTTGGTTTGCTTTTATATCTGAGAAAAAATTAGCATTACCGTGAGCAAAAAAGGAAAATGTATTACTTGGATGAAACTTGGTTTACAAGTCATAAGTTAAGTGTGATCTGGTTCAACAGTGAAAGACAAAAGTGAAGCTTTCCTAGCAGGTTTATCAACTAGATTGAAAAATCCAACAGGAAAAGGTAGGAGATTGTTACGTACGTTGGCAGCAAAACAGGTTAACTTTTATTTCAATCGCGAAAAGACGGCAATTATCATGATAAATTGACTGATGAAATATGTAAGACTGGTTCGTCAATGTTCTTTCTTAGAAAAGTAAGTGTAATAGTGTTAGACAATATTCCGTACCACTGTGTGAAACTGGGACGCCGTTCTAACAAATTCGGCGTTAACAGACATTGAATGGTTGTCGGAAAGGGATGAACAGCTAGACTCAAGTTTTGTGAAGGGAGGAGCTTCTCAAAATCATGGAAAAGTATTCAGCAGATTTAGAGAAGAACGTTAGTGATGAATAGGGAACGGATTTTCATGTAAATACATATTTTTACAGCGACATGATACCTGCATTCACTAATATTTTTTACACTTAACATTACATTCTGAACTAATTGGAACCATTTTTATTTTACATATTTTTACATATTTTGGTATAAATGTATATTTTTACATATTTTATCTATAGCTACATATTTCGTTACTTTTTTTAATATATTTATAGGTCGCAAATGAACATTCCACTAGTGATGTTCAATATATAAAACTAACTTAGTTACTGAAATACTTAAAAAATACGCAATGCGCTTGTATTGACGCCGGACAATCGCTATTAATTGCCAAACTTATCTCCCTCCGCCCCACTGCTTCTTGGAAACAGCAGCATAGTGGGATCAACGACAGGCAGATGCTGGTATATGTGACGGAAGGAACTTCAACCACGTGCTTACTCGTGTTTCATAGACCCAGTGTAACTCGATGAAAATCAGATCATTGTCTTATCGCTTTTCTGGAGTGGGGGGGGGAGTATGCTCCCTTTACCCCTCTATCACAGGCTACACAGTACTATTCACTTGAGCTCGGCTCCTCGTAAACAACATTGTATATAATACGAAAGTATTATGTTTCAGAAGAAACTAGCAAATAATTGCTTCTGTAGATGTAAAACTTTCATTCAGCCTCTCTGAATCCATGTAAAGTTCTGATCGGCAACGTACTCTGCTCGGTAAACGCTTGAAATATGGAATTGTAAACATTATAACGAATATTTATTTCACATATTCCCTAATTTTCTTTACATATTTTTGAAAAAATAAGTACATATATATGTACATATTTTGCTTTTTTTTATTACAATTAAGTCCGTTCCCTAGTGATGAACAAGCGACAGAGCAAGGGTTTGAAATTTTGCGATTGCCACTTTACCACTATACACTATCGAATTGATATGGACTGGAGTAAAAGGATACGTAATAAAACATTTTAACTCCAGGGCCGTTTCTAGAACATCCGAGGCCTCCTACACAAACAAATACATACGCACGCACGCATACATCATTCAGTGATTTATTTATTTATTCAGTGATAAGTACACCTCTACAAAATAAATTTAAATGCCGAGCCAAGAAATTAAGAGGCCCCAGGCGAATGTAAAAATAATAATAGTAATAATTACAACAGTTATTGAGCTTCTGATGCTACTTAACATGAAATGCGAGACAAAAAATGTTAAAGAAATCGTGGAGAGACAAACCACTCAATGTACAATGTTTAAAAAGAACGGACAAAGTGCAGATCAATAAAGATCAATCATTTATGTTGCTTAACCCTCGGTGACCGGAAAAAATTTACACTTTTTGAGTACAGAAGGTGTATATTTTGGACCCCATTGGTTATTGTTTTTTCTGATCATTACTTTCACTTTAAATTTATTCTAATATTTTTCTTCAATATTTATGTAGTGTTATTTGCATTAGTTACAAGCGGAAGGTTCTTTTTTTGCCCAATAATCCGGTAAGATGTCATCAGTATGTGGTCAAAGCCCAGGGTCTGATGTTGTGTAGTGACGGTTTTCTGTAATAATGGTACTTACATAGTTTCTTGATGCACAGTCTGTCACCTGTTCTTGAATATCTTCTTCATTATACGTCATAAACTTTTTACGTTCTAACACACAATATGTTATTTCTGGTTGTTTCTGTAAATTGTTTTTATAAATAATGTCTCTAACTTGAAGTTGATGGACCAGGAATGTGATTTATCGGTACATTATCATATGCAGTATTATCCTTCACTATGTTGACAGTATAATTGAAATAATTAATTAGATTCTGGCCGACCTGGATGGCTGAGAGCGAGTACCGACTCAGAGCTTCGGTCCGAAGGGTCGCGGGTTCGAGTCCCGCCTTGGGCATGGGTGTTAGTCCCTTGCCTTTGTAGGTATGTGTTGTGGCGGAGGGCCTCACGTTCTGCTGACCCCAGATCAGAGGAGCCCGCACGTGTGTTGGTGTCTAGTGTTTGGTCGAATATCGGGACGTTAAGGGTAACCGACTGTAGGCCGGATAAAAACCCTAGAAAAAAGAAGAAGAAGAAGAAAAAGAAGAAGAAAAAGAAGAAGAAAAAGAAAAAGAAAAAGAAGAAGAAAAAGAAAAAGAGAAAAAGAAAGAAAGAAGAAAAGAAAGAAAGAAGAAAGGGAGGAGGGAGAGGAGGAGGAGGAGAGAGGGAGGAGGAGAGGAGAGAGGGAGGAGGAGGAGGAGGAGGAGGAGAGGAGGAGGAGGGGAGGAGGAGGAGAGGAGAGGAGAGGAGGAGGGAGAGGAGGAGGAGGAGGAGAGGGAGAGGAGGAAGAGGAGGAGAGAGAGAGGAGGAGAGGGAGGAGGAAGAGAGAGGGAGAGAGGAAGAGAGGAGGAGAGAGGGAGAGGAAAGGAAGAAAGAAGAAAAGAGAAAAGAAAGAAGAAGAAAAGAAGAAGAAGAAAAGAAAGAAGAAGAAAAAGAAGAAGAAGAAAAGAAAAAGAAAGAAAGAGAAGAAAAAGAAGAAAAGAAAAGAAGAAAAGAAAAAGAAAGAAAGAAGAAAAGAAAAAGAAAAGAAAAGAAAAAGAAGAAAAAGAAAAAGAAGAAAAAGAAGAAGAAGAAGCTGGATTCTCTTAATATTTTCTTCTCGTTCCTTAACTTTCTTACGTTTAACACAACCACTTTCAAAACGCTTCATTATCAATGATAAAAATGGATGCGTTAACTGGGAAGAGTATTAAATTAGAAAACTTAGGCTAATAGACTCTGACACAAACACTTTGAAATACAATTGAATACTGTAGCTCAGGGACGTGCCGTGACCAATTTGACTGTGTATGCTCTGTAAATAGCAAGAGTGCGATTTGGAGCCTATTTTTAAAGACAAAACGAAAATAGATTGAGTTTTCTACGTTTTAAATTGAATCATATCAAAAAGACATTATTATTATTATTATTATTATTATTATTATTATTATTATTATTATTGTGTTTTCTGGAATAATGCTAGTTCGCCCATACGCGCCCACAATTATCAGTGAACCAAAAGACAATTATCAACCTCTGCCTTTTGAACGCTTCACATGTAAAAACTCGTAAGTTTTCTTTCGGAACGTAATGAACGCTTCATCCCGTATAAGAGACACTATTATTAGACGGCATTATGGGCAGGCGGCGCTTATACCAGTGTGTCATCTCGTACGCATGCGAACACATCGGCAAGGTCAATACAGAGCAATACAGAACCAGCCTGGGTGTATTGCGCCAAGTGGCAGGGCAGTGGCCCAATTGGCAGCACTTCTAGCGTCCTCCATACAACCAAATGGAGTTCCCAGAAAATCAAGAGCGCATGCGTGAACTGCCTAATGTATTTAGATGGAGAACGTCATGCTCAGTTGGGGCCGGGATCGGGCCTACTACCTCCGTCTCTTTCAACCGCTTTGTCTTTGACAGCAACAGCGGAGTATGATCAATGAAGGGTCGCGAGCCAGTGTACCCTTACTTGGTAGAATTTTAAAAACCAAGCTTAATTCTCTATGGCGTAAGTGGTGATTTCAAAATATAATAATTACGTTTAACTGCCTTTTCTCCAGGGTAAGCTCAGCATACCTAGTTTGCCTGGAATGCACGCCACTGGTGTAGCTATAGGCCCGCTCAACTGTTTTCTTCTTCCACAGCATTATGTAAAATGAATGATTCATAATATACACAATTAAAACTGAAATTGATTTCTCTGATAATAAATATCATCTTACCACTTCCTCACACAACGTACATACTAAATTTTCTGCAAAAGACCCACAGTATTTTCTAGAAAATAAAAAGAAGTTGCATGGGTCTACTGCACTCAGCGCGTCCAAAAAATGGCGCGCCTTACAAAGGGTTCAAAAAGTGCGAACAAATGAATTAAAAATACATGTAGAAAAGAAAAAAATATGCGTTTTCGTGGATGTAGAATTGTGATAATTAGACATTTGTACGATCTGAAATAATTGCTCTACAAAATGTACTTTATTTGGCTTTTTTACTGTATTATACTTCTAGAACCTTTTTTATTATGAACAACGCTTGAATAGCTAATGAAATATGTTTTTTTGTGTACATGTTAATTAATAATTTCATTTTCTGTAATTAAAACAATGACTATGAAAGTAACGCGTTTGTTGCGCCCAATTCGTATCTTCCCCTCACTGGGAATTTGTCATCGAGTCCGCGATACATGATGCGTTCCGTAAGTTATTCTCTTGCCCTTTCGCCAAAGGCGCTGCCTGCCCAGTACTGAATATACACCTCCCCTTTCCACGACAAGTGACACTTCCCGCGATATCTCCCGTCGCAGCTGGGAGCGGAGATCCCAGCACTTGCGCTTATCATAAGACGCGGCATTCGCAGAGCAGCTAGCTAGCGCTCGCCCAATCCCGAGCAGCTGATGTGTTCGGCGAATGTTCGCTCACTTTGATGTGTCCAAAAGACCGACACGCGTTGGACAGGGCGGACCCCGAATGTTCGTCACTCGCAAAATAGCGAGGAACTCAACCATACTACTCGGGATTCGGCGAGCGGTTGCTCCGTTTAAGCCAGCCTTAAGGCGGCTCCACACATTCGTTATTCGGCGAACACCGAGCAACCGCTCGCCGAATCCCGAGTAGTGTGGATGAGTTGCTTGCTATTTGCCGAATGACGAACATACGGGGTTCGCCCTATCCACCGCGTGTCGATCTTTTGGACACATCAAAGTGATCGAACATTCGCCGAACAAGTCAGCTGCTCGGGATTGGGCGAGTGCTTGCTAGCTGCTCGGCGAACGCCGCATGTGTGGAGCCACCTTTAAGCCAGTTAGTTGGGCTGGCATTTATTATTTCAGAGCAAGCCGCTGGTTAACGTATTGAGCAATAAAATAAAGATTAACTTGAGTCCAATATTTGAACTTATTACAAGCAGTGAATTCGATATTTTTTACCAATAAATGAATATAATAAATCATTCTTGAACGTCGGCGGATTTGAGACTCGCAGGTTCGTGGTTGGGTGACCGGCCACGAATCCCGGGATCTAACGGCGTCGAGCCCCTGGGCGAAGGGATAAAAGGCACTGACTGACTGCGTCTTGACAAATATTAAAAAATTGCACATTAATTACTCCCCAGTGCAAAGCGCTCAACGCCCCTTGGAGACGCGTTACGTCAAGGTGTAGACGCAACAATTTTTTTTTAAAAAAATCGTATTTGTTTTTAATATTTTGAGATCCCCAGGTTCGCCCCTTTGTTAAAGCGGTACTGTTTAACTCTACAAAGTTCCACAATTACTCCAAGAGGCATTGATTCAAGTGACCCCTGAAAATTGGTAGAGCGCATTGACGCTTGTAGTAAAAGAGTAAAATATGGCAGGCGGATTCTTTAAGCGATATCATTGTTGAAGATATTGAAATCACTAGTGGTTACTCTTCCATAACTGAATAATCTGCATCAGACATAGTAGGGTTCGAACCATTTATCGTAAGTGAAGTGGTTGCACGAGCATCACAGCTCGAATTCCATATGAATTGGCGGGGTATGCAGCTCGCGTCATCGTAAGTAATGAAATAGTTGTAGAATCAGAAGTGTAGTGAGGCGCATAGATTTCGCTTTGTTTACATCGGATTGTCTTAGAATGAATGGATAATTAGAAACTTAGGCGCCCACCAAACCTTGTGACGTAATTCCGGACATTCTATCCATTCCATCGAAACCAGTGTAGCTCCAGCTTTTACTAATAAATTTACTGTAAAATTAAGGGCTGTGGAGCTAGGAACAAAAGCTTAGAATTTTTTTTCGTGAATTAGCTATTATCGTGGGGAGATATCGCAATGATGGATCTGGATCTTTTCACCACCCCCCATCAGGGCTAAAACCCATGTTTACAGAAATACTACTGACAATTCCCAGTACAAAAGCTACTGCCATCCATGATCTTTATAACCCCTTGACAAGCTGTACCACATCTATGTGCTGTTGTACCGCTACAGGTTCCCCTAGTTTTCTGTAGTTTTGATATTAAAATAAATGAACATAGGATTAAGGTTATCCTTGTCAAGTTCCCTGGTTACAAATGTTCACTCCATAGAAAGAAAGACCAAAATAAAGAACGAAAGAAAGAATGAATGAAAGAAAAGTTCAGTTTGTAAATGCTTAAAGGATGTCAGAGATAACAGACAAAACATAGTTGATCATCATTTCAAGTTCATCTCATTTTGCTAATTAAAATATCATAAATTTAATATAACAAATATAATTTTCTTTTCAATCTGAAATGAAATGGCAAACTACAGCATTACAGGGCAAAGGAAATTTTACAAAAACTTGTTTTCCGTCACTTGAAAAGTCATCCTTCTTCAGAATTTTTTAAATTCTGTCCGTCATCGCTTCTTACGAGGTGCACTGACACATTCATTAACAGGTATTTAGAAGCTGTTTTATCACACGGTTGGTAAATCAATTGATTTGACTCACATTATATAAAAATATTATTTGAAAATTGAATTGATTACATTAATATGTAATCATTATACACTAAAAATAAACAAATATTAGGTAACATAATCCGTTCTTACCATACAATTAATTAAATTCAATTCTTTTCAATTCTTTATTGGTAGTATAAATTTAACATTAATATTGTTCCTCCATTTCCAAGACTGAAATCTCAGATTTGTAGGAAATCTTTAATTAACACATCATTGTGTTTGCTTCCATTTTGTTCCTATTTGTTACATGTAACGAAGAGTATCTTAACTACTGCTACCTGAAAACTTTTCCATTCTCACCTATAAAAGCTTCTGAGCATACAATATGTACACACATTCATAAATATTGTATCTTTACGGGAAAACAAAGCTGGAAAATTTCAACACAATTGGAGAACAATTTTCAGATTGAATGATGATAAAGAAAAATTCTGGAAGTCCATTTTCACCATTTTTTTTTCTGCAGAAGAAATTGAGAAAAGATTAATATATAAGTATATATATTCATTTCTACAGCAGCACTTACAAAAATTAAGTCAATTATGTTATGCAAAAGAAAATGCAAATATTTACGAGTGAAAAAGCATTCAGTTTGCACAAGAGATTCATCAACCTGCATTATCTACAGAAATGTGTGGTATAAAGAAACACTAATTCATAATTTCCCACCAAAGAGAAGCGCATACCAAAATTTTGTCCCTAAGCCAATACACCAACAAACTACATGCACACAAGATAACACTTTAGATAATGCACCTTTTCATAAATTAACAATGATCATGCTATGCGGTATTTTGGAATTTATTTGCATTTAACAAAAGTTTTGATTGAAATATTTTGGTGATCCTCATTTACAACAATATTGCCATAAAAACTTGAATGTTCATTAAACATTGACCAATTGAAGCAAGATAGAAGAAAAAATATCACATATTTAATGTGGTACACTAACATAATGAGTTTACACATCTAAGCATCCACTTTTAAATTTAATGCAATTACCTCAGTATTACCACTAATTCATAGCACAGTATCAAAACACAACTCAGGAATGTATATTTTTCCAATCACACAAAACTAATGGACTCTTAATAATCAATACATTCCAACTATCACACTGTAACAAAGGCAGTTTCTATGTACATAGCATGTACTATCAAGTTATAAAAAGGATCAGTAACGTAAGTAAAAAATGATTCATATTGTTCCCAATATGCTTTATACAATGACTTCAAAAATAACAAAATATATGTTGCATCCACAAAGCATTTTGCTGACAACATTAGCAAAGGAATTTAATTTTTTTTATTTATTTTTTTGAGAAATGAACTATAGCCAAAATTCAGATCATGCAAAACACAAATCTTATATTATCAATTCATTTTTTCTTGAAAAGGACTATATTGTTTTGTATTTTGTAAATTGAGAAGACCACCTACTCTATACATTCTTCAACATTTTCATTACAATTCCCATATGAAATATTAAAATTGAGGCTTTAGTGCCAATTTAATTTTCTTTGTTTTATCAGTGAAGTAGAAAATTCCTTTGTTAACTTTACATCAATTAAAATATTTCATGAATCCAACATTATTTTCACATCTTGAAGAAGAAAAGAGTACTACTCATTTCCTGAAACTTCAGGTTTATCTTCTACTTTTAATTTTTCTAATTTTTCAATAACTTTCTCTTCTTTTGCAACTTTTTCTTCCTTCTCTATTTTTGAGTCTTTTTCATCCTTTTCTTCACTTTCTTCTTTATTTTCACTTTCAGTTTCTTCTGCTTCTGAACTCTCATTTAGCTGCTTATCAGATCCTGAAACAAAGTGTACAATGATTACTGTTGGTGTTAAAGCAGAATTAAAATAAAGAAACGAAATTCTTAACTCGTAAGTGATTAAAAATTGATTTTGCAAATAATTTTCTCTATAGCCCTCAGAGGTGGCCTACTTGTGGCTATTTCTAGCGAGTCAGAAAACAACATTCCTTCACACAGAGGAGCGTTCCTGCTATGGCCATCATCTTGTCTGTCTGCCTGTCCCGATTGCCTTCTAGTCTGTATTATAATGCCAACCACAAGTTGTCCAATCATTTTGTGTGTCCTGATCCATTTCTTCTAGTGTTCTTTTATTTCCTCTGCGTGTTTACAGTTCTCAATTCTTACCTAATTTTGCCTATTCTTTTTATTCCTAAATTTGACTTTAAAAACTTCATCCGATCTACTTCCACTCAGCTGGTTTGCTCAGTGCCTATTATCCACATTTCTGTACTTTAACATTTTTATTGTGATGTTATGAATTTTCACAATCATTTATTTTCTTGTGTGTCCAGTATCTTTTATACTTTTTCTCCATGTAGGTTTGTACTATGGAAATTTATCATGGAACAATTTGCTGAGTAAGGGAGGATCACCCTACAGTAGGGGTGGCCAAACCGTGGAGTATTGCATCCTTGCACTTTTTCTTCTTCTTTCTTTCTTTGATAGGAGTCATAACTGAGTCCACCTTAATAATTTGAATGCCAAAGTTCAACTTCTAAGTGTCAGAAACTTAGAATGGAACTTCGAGATGCGAAACGGGACTTGAGGCGGATTTACAAATGTACTAACACTTTGATCGATGTTGCCAGTGCGCATTCCTACTCAAATGATTGCAAACATTGCTTAAATTTCTGTTATCTATATCAGTGCAAAAGAAGCCAAGGAAGTGATTGTAAGTGAAATCAATAAACAGTGGGAAAATGAGTTGCTATTTATAGCAGCTCTGTTAGGAAAATTCTTTTTTGTGAAAGTACTCTTTCATGTAATAACCTTACCTTAAAACATTACCTTACGAGACTCTACAACACAGCATCACACTCTTGTAGAAGAAAAGTAGAGCTACAAATACACATACTTTCTCATGTTTCTAAATTTGCAATTTTCAAAAATTCAGTGTTCATGAAAATGAGTCGCACACCATTATTTTAACAATTCCTTCTATCCATGAAAGAAAGAAAAGAAAAGGAAAAACTTGGAGAAAAGATTGATGATTTTTGACAGGAGAGAGAGAAAGAGAGCACTCTTGAAATTTTCAAAAAAAATCTGATTTAAACGAACATGAGACCTTGCACATTCTCTTAAGTGTCCTTTACACTATCAGACAACAAAATTTAATCAAAAAATTTGATGCCATTTTTGAAAAGTTCTATTCAGATAAATGGAAGGAGAATATCAATTTTAGAGAAAATTGTCTAAATAGTTTAGGCACTGCCATTGACTACAGGCAACCAGACATTTGTCTGTCAATCGATCTTTTGGTATCAAGGACCCCCAAAACATGAATTCTGGTTACAGCACGTGTTAAAGGAACTTACTAAATACACAAAAAGCAGGAATTTGTCTGTCACATTCAGTTAGTTTGGCCACAGATTTTTTTGACAAACAGTAGTTTAAAAACCTTTTTGATATAACTCAGAACCACACAACCAACTTTTATGTTTAGTTTTAATTTTTTTCAAAGTTGCAACATTTGGAGGACATCGATTTATTCCATCTTCAGGCTACAATGAATAAAAGAGAAAATTGAGGTTTTTAAAGAATGTAAAAGACAAGATACAGACGTTAATATACACACACTACACAATTATTATGAAACACTAGCACTCGATATAAAATTAAATTTACAGACATGCCCTATTGAAGTTATTTTTCAATCTAAAGACAATGTTTCAACTGTTCTTAAAGCTGCCTTTGACAAAAAAATCCTAATAATACAATTAAAAGAGACCTCACACCTTAGCAATGGGCTCTGATTAAGACAACTTCATGCTCAAACCAATACATGGGGAAAAAAATTTTCCATACAATATTGCAGAAAATTGACTGTCTCAGGCAGCATTCAAACAGAAGACATCATCAGAAAACTAGTGGTCATTTGCTTCTATGTCACGAATGTGGGCTCCATTCTCCCTTTAAAGTTTTGTGTATATTTGTGAGTAATTTTGTTTTTTATTCAGTTACTATTTGCAATTAAATAAGCTTACATTTCTTATTAGTACTATGAAGAAGGAAATAACAAACTGATCATTCTTTGGCAAGTTGTCATGCATACCACAGTAAAAATTTTCAGACCATTTAAAAACAAGATAACGAGATCCCAGTGTGTACATAAAAGTGTTTCATGATGAATACTGAACTGAACTGAACTGAACTGAACTGAATCAGCAAGAACCCCATTTATATTCCAAATGGAGAATTCTGATTTCTTGATCGTATGAGAACAGCACACATCAACACAACTAAACTGCAAATCTGCAAGGCATCATGTTCACTTATTTAACAGAAGACCACAATAAGTTATAAGACATTCGTGAAATGTTTGCAGATTTAATCCCTGAATTGCAAGCATATAAACTACCGAATTGTGCATTTTGCTAATGTAAACAAAGATTTAACTCAATTTCTTCAATGTTTAGAAAGTATTTTCACAAGTATTAATATTGCTACATTATTGATTATTTGGTATTAAATTCTTATTACCAACTACTTCAGATCCTCCAAAGCATTAATATGGAGAAACCACACAGATTTTTGTAACAATGTTTCCAAACAATTAATGTGTAAAGCTACAATGTGACTTTGCACTGTTGTGACAATTATAATCTCAAAAAATTCCGGAAGCTGTAAAAATGAGAATCAACTAAAAAGAAATTTGTCAAAGAAACTCGGGTATTCTAGCTACACTCCGATTTTAATATAGTGATTTCTGATGGTTCATCGGCTGTGATGCAGATATCCAATTGGGAACCTCAATACCAAAAAATTAAGTTCTTGATTGGATAACCATGTCCAGCTAACGATCTGTCAGATGTCGCTCTATTTAAATTAAGAATAAAGGCTTGGCGATTCCTCCATCAACCATGAAAAAGGAGATACATCAATGTGTCTGGGTTTTGTGTCTCTTAGATCATGTAGGAACACTGGTAATTTACTTCTCCTGAGGAAATTTCTCAACAGCAACACTGAATGCCAAACATTCTTAGAACAGTTGTATTTTAGAGTGCTGTCGTGATCTACAAAGTATACTACACTCTTGTGTATACACAATGCCAAGTTTTATTTTACACCCATTAAAGACCTGGACATATAAAACAAGCTTGCAGAGGGAAAGGGAAATTAGGGTGTGCACATTTCACCAGTGATACGTAGGAGATACACAAAACCAGTGGCTAAAATGTAGGCAGCTTGAAACATATTTGCAATTTTCCCTGAATCTAAGTTATTTTCAAAATTAAAATTATACACCTTATCTTAGGACAACTGTGCACTACAAACGTAAAAGATCCACCAACACATTATCCTTTGTATTCATGAAGTTAGATAAAAAATGTTAATGTAAGGAAAATTTAATTTCAATAGTCTAAAGGGGGATACTTTTATTATTTTAGGGGAACTATATAGGAAGGAAAAATCTGAATTAAAAATGTAAATTCTAGCAATATCATTATAAAATGTAATTACTTGTGTGTGTGACAGAACAGTTATTTTTCAAAAAAGGAATTTTTTGAAAAATTCAGATATTGCCCCAAAACCCAGTTAACTGGACTTTATGGAGAATGGTTAATGTCGAAGAAGAAGAATAAGAATAAGAAGAAAAGAAAGAAGAAAAAACACCCGCAAAACATGGGGGCCACTCCAAATGAACCTTTTTTTATCCAGAAGTTTTAAATAACTTCCATGTTGCCCCTTCATTAAAACCTTGCAATTCAAACATGCAGCAGGACTCTTCTCATCTTGAAATTGAAAAGTGAAAAAGTTGAAGTTCATACCACATTACTCTATATCTATAAATGGCTCCAAAATCCAAATATATTTTCAATATCAAGCAATCGTAGTCATTTGTATCCTTTAGTTTTTTCATAGATGTAAAATTAAATACCAGATAAATACTTTCTTCTTTTAGTACAATATGTTTTTGATAATGGCCCTTTATGATTTACCATGCTACAATTTATAATATTCTGAAAATTTCATATTAAATTCATTAGCCTCCATCAGGTTAGCATTTGCTCTAGCAACACTATTCATTCAGAAAAAACACACAAAATATTATGAAAGCTTGCATTCAAAATACAAATAATTTTATAAATTTAAATTGGTTTGAAATATCAATCGTGATCTTGCTTAACCTTCTGATATAGCATGCATTTTTGAGTCTTGACATTCCTTTCATTTATATTTTCAGTATCCATTTCTAGATGTGAAGTGATTCGAACTAGCTACAGAACCATTATAGCTGATTATAATCCTAGTAACACATCTTCCTTTTCCTGTAACCTACCTTTAGAATGTTACCACACAAAACCTACGCAGCATATTCAAGTAACCCTTCAATGTGCTGCGTAAGTTGGGTGTGGTAAGGGTTGTTATTGTTGGGTTTCGTTAAGGACATTTGAAGTGAAATACACAGAAATGTTCTTACAAAGGAAGACTTACCGTTCTTATAAATATCACATTCAGTTTCTACTATAACTTTTGCTTCTTCAAATTTCTCTCTCCACTTTTTTGCATCTGAAATAAATATTAGAAAATAAACTGTAGAGAATTAAATACATTCTTAGTCACCATATTTGCCGCATGAATGTTATCAATTTTCATGAAACCCTTTTCCTCTCTCTCGTGGGCAAATTTAAATGTAATTATAAGCAGGTAAATATGGTAGAACCCTCACAATAAAACATTGATGGGACATTAAGATTTTATTAAAGAGATGTAAAAACAGGTGGATTTAATTTTTCTTAGCAGCACAATGTAGTTAGTCAACTTAGTTTTAATTGCATTTCAATGGAAAAGAACCATGTTGCAGAAAATGCTGATGCAAACTGTTCCAGACACAAAACTTAGGTAAGATGTTTTAAAAATTCCAAGAAGAAACTCACAAAAGCCTTCGACTTTGAAGCAGAAACAAAATAAATGGTTTGCGAGTTCTACAACAAGGAAGAGGGAAGTAAAGCTGAGCAACGAGCAATTGGCAGCGCAGAAAGTCCTTTCTTTGAATTCCAATGCTCATATTTAGAACTATTAGTGAAAGGCTTAACAGCAAAATATTTGTAGTCAGACTACAAATTCCTTACATTTTTAATCATAGAAAATTTTGATTCAGGACAAAACAATATTATTACATGGGATATTTTAATAAGCAAGATTTTATTAAGAGGAATAAGAGGAAAAAGCAAGGTTTGTATGACAACATATTCAGCACTGCTCATATTTATTTTATTCACCAGGAAATTTTTTAAGAATAATTTTTTATTAGTTTAAGGGTTTTTTAATGGGTTCTACTGTAGATTTTATATTCACACAAATTAAATTAAAAGAGTTATAACTATTCCTTGAATCTAAAAAATAAGTCTTCGCATATAACAAAACTGTCAACTTTTACAAGATCTATTAGACCTAGAGAAAGAGACTTTCAAATTTCTTAATTAATAAAACAAAAAATAGCAAAAAATACATGCTATGGCTTTAAAACTTCATGGGGCTGAACATTAAAAATTCCTCATTCTAAAGGAGGAATAATAATTGGGAAGGATTACAATTATTTGTATCATATTTTTTTAAAAAAGTCTAAGTAGTTATCTTTCAAAATTTATGATAAAAATGTAATTATTATAACAATTCTTGCTCTTGGATCTCCCTTTTCTTGTTGAATCATTTGTATACATTGAGGCCCACAAAATGATGTGAAACAAGATTTTTGAATCTCTCTAACATTCCAAAAGAAACTATCTTTGATTCACTATATCGAGGGACTTCTCCACATTATTACAGAATGGTTGTAATTTTGGATCCTGCAAGGAGCATGAGCCATACAAAACCTCATGAAACACCAAATGAAATGGTCAACTATTGGGGAGATTAAGTATGGTCAACTGTTCAACTTATACACTTTAATCACAATTAATTTTTTAATAATATAATTGGTTATTTTTATTTATTTCATATCTAATTGGATTTTTAAAGTTATATCAGATTTAAATTCACAACATATACATTTAGTCTTGATTAGTTTTAAACATTTCAGTGTATAATTCTACAAATGTTATCATTATTACAAGTTTTAAGAATACACTTACTTGTAAGTATTTTTAATGTGTGTATTGCACAGCAGAAACTCCTCATTCATACTTCTTTAAAGCATAATCAGTAATTATTGAATGAAAAAATATTTGACTGATGTTGAATCTATTCATTAAATAATTGAACCCTGACAATCATTCTGGAATACATTTTTAACTGTACCCCGATTAAAATTATTGGCACTTTGAGGTCACATGCTGGATGAAGACCATGTCACTAATCCAATTGGGAACATCATTACGACCTAAATTTTTGGCACTGGAGCTCCTGATTGGCTTATAAGATCCCATTCTCCTTCCAGCTTATGATGCTGAAGTGCCACTGTGTTTAAATTGAGTGTACACATCCATATAACTTACATGTGCATTTCTTAATAGTTTCATAATTCTTTAAAATTAACATTACAAAATAAATATTTATTTTAACAATATGAAAAAATAAATTATTTAGAACAGTAATTAAACAGGGTTGGGGAGAGAGAAAAAGATGATTAAATATTCCAAAACATTATCTTTTTTAATTATACAGAATTATAGAGATCTTGAACTGTAATAAAGGAAACATTGGCAGATAAGAGGGTGAGTGGAACCTTCCCCGACTATCCAACAGCTTTGTAATTTTAGTCAATTGTTTGAAACAAATTACAATCTGATAGCAACTCTTTCTATAAGAGTATATCCATTAATTCTCCCCTAGGTAACAATACCTTTTATTTCCGACAACAACAACAAAACTGCACACACACACACATTTAGGATACATTGCTTTATTATAATCTTTACACACTAATCAATCACCAAATGTGGGTTTTTAATATCTATCCATCTTTTCACATTATTAATTATACCATCTACTAATCTTAGCACATTTGAATTGCTTCTGAGAACAGTTTTGAGAATAGCATTTTCTCCAACATTTTAGTAAAGGTGCTGGGATAGGTATTCTGGGGCTCAAGAAGAGTTGTGCCTATAATTGTATATAATCCACCATAAATAACATTACATAATTTAATTGTTAAGAAGGAAAAACCAAGCTGCAAAAGGAGTTCTTGAACTTCTTAGCTAGTTAGCTTAGCTAATACTAAATACCAGTCAAAATGTAATGTTCAAACAAGTTAAACAGACAACACAGAAAATTTTTGAATATTACCCTCAAGAAATTCAGAAACGAAAAGCAGGCTTTTAACCAAATAAGAGCCTTTCAACCAAAAATTAATATTTCGTATTTCTTTTGTCTTAAAGTGGCCCCTATAAGGTCAATATTTGTGTCAATATATTACACAATTATGGATATTGTACAATAATATTTTGTCTGTAGATTTAAGGATTGTGCAACATATCAAAGCTAATTTGATTTTTATTGTGCAATCTAGAAAACATTGAGTCAACTGTAACTCATATTGTGCAAGTGTCAGTTGTATACTTGGGTTTTCATAACGTAGCAGCTATGGGTATTGTCTTCCAGATAGAATATGGCACGACTTTTTGCATCATTCTTGCTCCTGTTGCAAGATGTCACAGGATTGTGACTGTATCAAGCAGTGCTGCAGATCAAGCAACTCTAGCAGCACGACAGAGGAAGATGTGAAAAGTCGTGCTATATTCCATCTTGAACATAATACCGTCAGCTACCATGTTAGAAAAACCCATGTATAGCTTCACAGTGTTTAAAGTGAACATCGACTAAAACGGCTACATGTACAAACAGAAAAGAAGTTTCAGGCGAGACCATTCTCAACAGTTCATCAAATAATATATCTAGTCACAGAAAGGTTTGAAATCACTCTGTTCTTTAATTGGTTCAGTTAATAAATTTCCACGAGTATTAATTTATTATCTGGAGCCATTCCTTCATCCATCTGCACTTTTTTTTTTCTTTTTGAAAATATACATAATGCAATGGCTACACAACTTGCTGTTTTCTTCTTATTCCACATGTTGTCTGAAGAAGTGTCAGAGATGAACTAACATATAGAGCAATAATATTGCATCATGTATGTTGCACCAGCAATATTATTATACAATATATTGACCAAAATTTTAACCATCTAGAAGCCACGTAATACAAAACTACTGTAACCTCTTTACTACTATTGCAGAGTATAAAAATTATAAGGACAGAAAGACTACTTTACCCAGGGATACTTTACTCTTCAACAGAACATCAACTGCTGTTTTATTGTGCAAAATTATTTGAAAAAATACATATGTGGATCCTGGAGAACCAAAATCACAAAGTGAAAATCCTTGCATGCATTACTTACTTTCTGGATTTGCAAACCGAACAGCCAATAATTCTTGTTTCATTTCACCATCAGCATAATCTCCTTCCACACTATATACCCAAGCTCTATCGCTTCCATGACTTGGTTTCAATTCCATCCATGGAGTAACTAAAAATCAGCCATAATAAATTAACATCATGTGTATGTGTTACATCAAACTCTCAAAAACCACTCGTTTAAGGTCAAACATCAAGAGATACATTTTCAAAGCTTACAATGGCTGCAGATCACTTCACCTTAAAGAGCAGTGAATCATAATGGTATATTACGAAATGATGTAATGATTGGTACTAATGCACGAGTGTGAAGTGATATTACGATACTAGTGAGAATCATAAACTTCATACAAGTGTACTGATATCCATGACATCAAGTTTCACACAGTACATTTTCTACAAGCATGTATAGCTACTACAAGTTAAAGTTTAATACTGAAAGCCTTCATTGAGGATAGGATGCATTATTCATGTTATGCCCCCTAGCAGGAAGTCATTTAGGTCTCCCAAGTGATTAAAGTGCAGTCCAACCTCAAACAAGAAATACAAGTCATGTTAGAAATTAATTTATTAAAGAAATCTCATCAAAATTTAGTCTCTGTTCCTATTTTTTATCAGCTCAATTATTGATAAAGTTGCCTGTAGGAAGATTCAGTATTCAGATTTTCTTCCGAGTTTCAGAAACAGGGGAGGGCATGCGTGATTTTCCACTGCCACTCCACAGGTTGTCTCTACACAGTAATTTAATCAATCCAACAAAACATTTAATAGAATAAAGACCAATAAATGATTATTTGTCAACTGCTAACTTCTTTGTGATTGGTCAAACACTTGTACTATGATAAAGCTGTATCATAACGATCATGATTATGCAATGCTAATACAAGAATTATACTATGGGAATAGGAACAGGCCTTTATATAATTAACTGTGTTTAAAAGTGAATCTTACAATAAAAAAAACTCCAACCTTAGGAATTTTGTATTAAATGCATTTCCAAATTGTCAATAATTTCACAGTTAACACAAACGTTAATAAACAATTGTTTGTGTATAAATGGAGGCCAATTAATAAGCAACTTTAAAAACCAAATCTTTTACAACCATAATATACAGGAACATCAACATATAATTTGGGATTTGTAAGAATACGAAAAGTAAAATAATGCAAAATATCTATTCACCGTAATGATTGGCACAAAGCTTCAGGGTTTTATCACGGCGCATCACCACTCGCACGGAGTTCTTCGCTTTGTGCCTAAGCAGTTTTATGTCGCCAGTACCACGCTCTTTCCATTCTGGAGGCACTTCATTTTTGTCATACCGAAAGAGTTTGGCACGACTGTAAAATTTTACATCATTAATAACAATAACGAATGAAGTAAACAAGACTAAATAAGCACGCACTTACAGTTTTATCATTTCAAGCTCCTCCTCTTCCATTGTCGGAATGCATACTTCAGGAAGTGAAATGATGGGTTCATAATGCGGATCATGTTCATTAAGAGAATCATCGCGACTTTCCACAGTTTCAGTCTGTAAGAGTTAAAAACAATACCATTTAATTTCTATAATAACATAGCCTTCGTCACACGTTCATCTCTTATACATTACCTGTTCCTCTGCCATTTCAGGAAAATACAGATTCCGGCACCAATGAACACAAGTTTCGCGAGAACAAGCGCTCGCAATCTTCGCGCCAAAATACCGCTTCACACTCGGCACGCCACAACACGCTGACACGTTCTGTGTACGCTTGTATCCTCACCCTCACTTCATCAACGGCAACTACTGCACACCAACACAAAGCAAAGTACTGCCTGACACGGAACCAAGAAGTCTGCACACCACGGAACGCGGCCGGCTTGGCTTCTAAATGTTCACAGAGTTTGCATGAATGTATTCAAAGAAACTCTCACATGTTGTACTTAGGTTTTTATAACGAGGCGGCTGAAGGTAGTATCTCAGAGGCGGAATTCGGCACGACTTTTTGCGTCTTTCTTGGTCCTGCCGCAAGATGTCGCATGATCGTGACCGCATCAAGCGGCACGACTGAGAATGATTTAAAATGTCGTGCCGGGTTCCATCTTGGAGATTCAGCTGCCACGTTAGAAAAACTCAAGTACAGAGATTCAGAATACGTGATCCAGGGGCGTGCCGTGACCAATTTGACTGGGTAAGCAAGAGTGCGATTTGGAGCCTATTTTGGAAGACATGACGAAAATTTATTGAGTTCTCTACATTTTAAATTGAATCATTATATCAAAAATACTATTATTATTTATTATTATTATTATTATTATTATTATTATTATTATCATCATCATCATCATCATCATCATCCTACGTTTTCTCAGCTATTTTTGCAGGTAGAAATGCTCACCTTCCCCAGAGCTGTTTTGGGGACAGGTTCGGTCACAGAAGAACAACTTCATCTTATATCTGGACTTAAGATAAAAATTTTCATATCGTAATATGGGCTGTTTGCAGCAAAACTGCGCGCTGTCCCATGTTCAGAACGTTTTTGGGTAGTTTAAGTTCTGTTAAGTTTTTAAGGAAGTTTTTACTGACCAGGCCTTCCGCCGATATCACGAGTGGGTATGTTTTGGTAGCATTTAATTTCCAAACATGTTTTAGTTCATAAGATAAGTTTTCATACTTCGAAATTTTTTCTATTTCTTTCTGTTTCATGTTGTGGGATAATGGTACTGCGATGTCTATTATTACTCCTTCTTTCTTCTTTTTATCTATAAGGAGAATATCTGGCCTATTGTAATCGACAGTATGATCAGTTAAAACTGGTCTGTTCCAGTACAAAAGGGTGGAACTTGTTTCCAGTACTGGAGGAGGGGTGTACTTATAGAATGGCGGTGTCGATTCATATCTTACGGCACAGCCCAGGTGTTGATAGCTGAAATCAGATTACCCCCTAATAAATGTTTAACTACTTTGTTAGCCGCTTTTGATATTTTATTCGAAGTTCTTCCTTGATACGATTATGGTCCAGTCGATGGTTCTGAGGATTTCCCAAATAGCGATAAGTTTCTTCAGGTGGTATCTGTTTAATATCACAGAAAATTTGGTTTGTGTTTTGTACATTTCCTTTATGAATATTTATTATACCACATTTATCAAGACCGAACTTCATCCCGATCCCATAGCTGAACATTTTTGCTACACTTATAAGCGATTATAATTTATCATGCGTTTTGGCGTAGAGCTTAAGGTCATCCATGTACAGTAAATGGGTTAGTCTTTTTGTGTTTTTCATGTTCAGTCTATAGCCACATTTAGTGTTATTCAAGAGAGTCGATAGTGGGTTTAGAGCTAGGCAAAACTATAGTGCTGATAGGGAATCGACCTGAAATATACCTTTTCGGACATCAGCTTTTCCCAAGATATTACCTTGGAATCGTACATTTGTACGCCATTTATTCATTATTATTATTATTATTATTATTATTATTATTATTATTATTATTATTATTATTATTATTATTGCGTCTTCTGGAATAACGCTAGTCCTCCCATAAGCACCCACAATTATCAGTGAACCAAAAGTCAATTATCAACCTCTGCCATTTGAACGCTTCACATGTAAAAACCCGTAAGTTTTCTTTCGGAACGTAATGAACGCTTCATCCCGAATAAGAGACACTATTATTCGTGCTTATTTGGCAACACTCACAACTCTTAAGAAGCTTCCTTTGCACTGCCCTCTCCCCCACGACATAGCATTTGATCAATGACTATATTTTATCATCAATATTTATCTATATTTATATTTCATCTAAAACACTTGCAACATGCTGAGCCATGGAAATATTTTCTTTAATAGATTTGCTCAAGAAATTACTAATTGCAAAAATAAAATCATTTTGAATTCTTTTAGAAGTGCCTTGAAATGTTTTGGCAAATTTTAAGTATTGTTGTAAGGTCGTAACATACTTACTCAACAAATTTAGAAGTTCGATCAACGTAGCCTTTGCTAACAAACTCATTTTTACGATGCCTTCCGAAAGGCAATTCCTACATTGAAAAAAAATTGTCGCGTCAATCAGAGATTTTAATATGACTTTATTCGTTCGATGTAATTATGTTGCGTTACATCTGATAGATCAATTTAAATTTCAATGCTGAAACTTCAAAACTGGCCAACTGAATAAGTGGACACAGACTGTTATTGATTATTTTTGTGATTGTTTTTGAGAGACTGTGCGAAATGTTATAACGTTCTTTATTCCTCACATTACGAACATGGGAACACACTGATTATGGCCCAGCAAAATAAATTATTAGTTTCCTGTTTCCAATTAACCAACTGGTGTTTTCATATTTTGAGGAGTAGCGGAGATGCTCCATTCCCTTTTCTTTGCGTAAAAACCTGAAGACTTGTTCTGGAACAGGCCTCACTATACGAATAATTCACTTTTCTCCACAAAAGTACAACCGAATATATTTTTTTAATATCCTCAATTATAAATGTATTTTCTGCCATAGCACAGTATCTTACCGTTATGTAACACTAAAAGGCAGTGCACCCAAAAATAATATGCACATTGTGGATAACACGCACAGATCAAATAAATCCACAAGAAAAAGACCATGGCATTACTTGGTAGGCGGCGCTTACACCAGTCTGTCGACTCGTAGGCATGCGAACACATCTGCAAGCTCAATTCAGAGCCAGCCTGGGCGGCATGCCGCTGCAGTGGCCACGGGTGGCGGCGCTTACCAGCGTGCTGCATACAACCAGACAGATCTTCCAGAAAATCAAGAGCGCGCGCGCGAACTGTATTTAGACGGTGAACAACGTCATGCTCAGTTCGGGCCGGGTTGCGGCGCCCATTACCTCCGTCTCTTTCAACCGTTTTCTGTCTTTGTCAGCAACAGCGGTGAAGGACTCAATGAAGGATCGCGCGCCTACGCGAATCAGTGTACCATTACGTGGCAGAATTTTAAAAACCAAGTTTAATTCTCTATGGCGTAAATGGTGATTTCAAAATATAATAATTACGTTTAACTATCTTTTCTCCAGGGTAGGCGCAGCATATCTACCTGGAATGCATGCCACTGACGTGATCATATGGCGCGTCCACACGATGCGTCTTTTCTGTGCGTCACGGGAATAAAATTACCTCTCTTAAGCTGGCACTACCAAAATCGGTTGCCACAAAACCACATACGCGACGATTTAGAACTATTTAATTGCTAATTAATTACGCAATAATTAATTTTTTTGCTCTTCAAGTTTTTGCGTAATTAATGGTGAGCTAGCGGAAGATTACGCTGGATCTACCACAATTAGTTACCACAAAACCAAATATACCATCTTATAGAGCGATTTAATTGCTAATTAATTACGCAAAAATTAAATTAATTGCTCTTCAAACTTCCGAGTAGTGGTGCTTGAACGGCCGCAGCCGCGATCGGCCGACAGGCTGGCCGATGTGACGTCTGGGTGAGGGGGTATCCAGCGAGCGCGCCAGGCCGCCGCCGCCCGCCCGGCTGACTGACAAATTTAAATGAAATACACGAACTGGCGGAGACTTCACGACTTCAGTATTGAACATTATACCAATATTTTGTTATGTTAATGAAGGTCGTCCAAGTACATTGCAGATGATCGCTGAATGACCATAAGCGTGTACGATATATTGGAAAAGAATTGATTCAATCGTAGTACGTTAAACAACCGTGATATCGATACAAGTTTTTGTTGAAACTGTATTGTTTTAATTGTGTCGGGCTATATCGCAAAACATTGCCTATGTGATATTATTTATAAATCAAGGTTTGAATTTTTGACATTTTTTGTAGCATCTGCTAGTTTTAAATCGCTAATGCGAACGACGCCTCTTTGGACATGTGTCGATATTTAATTATTATGGAGAGTAAACATTCTCTTTCGAACATTAGTTCCATTACTATTTGACTCCAGTCCTCAAATGATGACTGATTTTCGTAGATCCTCATCACTAGAGACCGTATTTCAATGTAATTACATATTTTTTGTGTTTCTACTTACCACTCTCTAAAAAAAAGGCCAACATACTTAATACTTAATTTAATATTTGGCTTTCATTATTATGTATATTTTTACTTTACTCATCTTGATATTTTACTAGATTGTAGTAAGATTTTAATTCTACTAGTTCTTTGAAAAATTGGTTTGCTTTTATTTAAGACTTTACAACATTGTCAACGATTCATAATGCCTACTTATTATATCAGGGCTCAAACCAGATCTCTGTTTTGTGGATTACGTACATCAACTCCAATTAGTTAAAACTACAGTGATTTAAAAAACAAATATTTCGACAACACTGTCATTACATGTATTTAAGAAATAAGGAAGACTATTTGGAAAAGGGGATGGCAGATTGTTTGAAATTTAATATTTTACAGGGATATGAATATAGATATTTCTTGTCAACAATGTCATGACGTCAACAAACATATGTGATGACCTACAAAAATCAGTCAGCATTTGAGGACAGGAGTCAAATAGTAATGGAACAATTTTTTTCAATATGGAAGTGAGCACTCGCCTTGTTCGTATATTTCATTTAAATTTGTCAGCCGAGCGGGCGGCCGTGCCGGTGGTCTGGTCAGCACCCTCTCCACAGGGTGCTTGTCTGGCGCGCTCGCTGGCTACCCTTACCCGTGACGTCACGCGGCCAGCAGGTCGACCAGCCGGCTGCTGCAGGCGCGCTCGGCAGTTCACAAATAATTACTCGAAAGTTTGAAGAACAATTAATTTAAATTTTGCGTAATTAATTAGCAATTAAATCGTTCCTATAAGATGGCATGTTGGTTTGTAGTAACCAATTGTGGTAGATCCAGCGTAATCTTCGCTAGCTTCACCATTTATTATGCAAAACATTGAAGAGAAAAAATAATTTTTTTGCGTAATTAATTAGCAATTAAATCGCTCTACAATATGACATATTTGGTTTTGCGGTAACTAATTGTGGTAGATCCTGCGTAGTCTTCCGCTAGCTCACCATTAATTACGCAAAAATTAATTTTCGTATAATTAATTAGCCCTTAAATAGTTCTAAATGGTGGCGTATGTGATTTTGTGGTAACCGATTTTGGTAGTGGCAGCGTAAGAGAGGTAATAAAATTGCCATGCCCAAAGTGAAAGACGAACGTTCAACAGAGCGGAAACCATTTATTAGAACATGGGAGTTTTTTTGTTTTTTTTTCTCCCTTTCAAAATTCAAAATTTATTGCTTATTTATCCTTGAAAATAGATTTTATTACATGGGAGTTTTTGTTTTTTTTCTCCCTTTCAAAATGCAAAATTTAAGTAGTATATGACTTAGGTAGGGATCACAGAATTTTGAAAATGTGCACACAATTCACTTTTCCCCATAGCACGTCATACGCAGTTGTTAACTGTTTTTTTGACCTAAAATAAATAAAATAAATAAATAAATAGCGTACGTGCGCTGCCCTGTCCACACGGCGCTTCAGATATGTTCTGTACAACGGATCCAGCTATTTGCGCGGCAATTTCGGTAGCTTATTTTATAATCGGTCGAAAGAAGAGAAAAAGAGAGAGGAGCATGTGGATAAGAGATTACTTTCAGCAAGGAAAACACACTATTAAACATGATTACCTCCAAGGCTATTATACTTTGATGAAAACTATTGCATTTGTTTCAGCTATATAACTTATTAAATAAATTTCGAAAATTAGTATTATCGTAAAAATAAAAAAAAGCAAATTAGGGAGAACTAAATATTTTTCTCCTGTCATTGCAATACACCGCACTAGAAATAATCGTGTTTATTTTTACTAGTTTCAACTATGTAGCGAAATACATATGTATTGAAAATTGATATTACCTTAAATATACAGGACTGGGCAAAAAACTTTAAATTTAGTTTGTATTAATAGTAAAATTAGCCAAAATACTTTGCAAATAAGTATTTAAATACATACTAAAAATACATTAGGTTTTAATTTGCTATTAATAATAATACTTTATTGAGTCACATATACAATTACAATCATGTATGATGAGTCAAATGTGATGTATATGGAGGGAGTACAATTGCACACATCATCTTAAGTGCAGAGAAGTTACATTTATTGTCCAGACGCAAAACAAGGGGCCATTTCTGCATTTGCTCAAAGGACCAGGGAAAAGGCAAATATATATTAAAAAAAAAAAAGATTGAGATGGTCATTAGCCTCTAGTCATTAGCCCTATATATTACAATACTTATTACAGATAGATTAAAATATTATATAGTAAGATATTATTTAGTAGCAAAACAGTTTAACATATTTTAATTTAAAATATTTTAACATTTCAGGATTTGTACTGTTTCATTTTTAAAATAACATTTACTTGGTCTAGTGACTTAACTGCTACTACTTATATTATTAATAATAACAATAATACTAATAACAATAATAACAGAACATGATATCAATTAAGGTAACAACTACTTACAATTTAACAATTAGTATATTTCATGTTTAAATATTGAAATGGTGAGGAGAAGGAGATAGGTTTTGGCCAGGTTTTTTCTACCTAGTCCTACTGCAGCACCTGAAATCACATTGCACATATTGGCTATTGAGGATTTTCTGAACACTATAAAAAAGGTTTTTGCCCAAGGACGTGTTTGAGTTTATTCTTGAAGTTGTATAATCCTGTTACGTTTTTCACGTTTTTTGGTAATTTGTTCTAGAATTGTATACCTAAAGAGAATGTACCCTTTTGGTATAATGTACTTGTGCACATTGGTTGTTGGAGGTTTTATTTATTTATTTTACGTCAAAAAACAGTTAAAATTACGTATGACGTGCTATGGGGAGAAGTGAATTGTGTGCACATTTTCAAAATTCTGAGATCCCTACACTGTCATATACTACTTGAATTAAAAAAAAGCTCCCATGTAAGAAAATATATTTTCAAGGATAAATAAGCAATAATTTTGGGCTCTTATCCATGTTGTCCTTCCGAATAATACTTCCTGCCGTGACAACATGGAAACGAGAATTCGAATAACTATATTTCCCACAGAATTCTAGAAGACGTGCAGAGTCAATGAAGTTGCATTTATGTCCAGAAGCAAAACAAGGGGCCATCTCAGCATTTGCTCGATGGATCAGGGAAACTGGACGAAAAACCTGATCAAGATGGGGGTCATTGACCCGGAGGCTGCGATACAATACTTGTTACATATTGTTTATAATTATACAGTCTATGGTAAATAATACATTAAATATCATTGTTAAAATTAATATTACTTTCCTTGTGATATTCAGTATAGTCTCTAATAGTATAGAAACAGTTATGCAGCAGAAACGATTTCACTTGGGATTTAAACTTTGCTATCGAATTTAATCGTTTAATGTCATCTGGCAAAGTGTTGTAAAATAATGTACATGTATTGTATGTGCATTTTTTGTAATGAGCTGTTGATACTGTCACCTGGTGAATATGATTTCTACGTCGAGTGTTATAGTAATAGACTTCGGCATTTTCTGAAAATATTCCCGCCCTTAACAGTCATTTTGACAAAGCCACTGATTCGTAAATCAACAGACAAGGTAATGGTAAAATTCTAGATTAATGAAGAGGCTTACGCCAGATCACGTGGGTGGGATTTGGTTATTACTCGTACAATTCGTTTTGTAATCTAAAGTCTGGAAAATATAGATGTATTTCTAGAATATTGCCATATCTCAGGTGGGAATGAACATTCGCGAAATATACACAACGAGCAGTATGAAGGCTGACTGAATTTGCAAGAATTCTGAACGCGTAGCATAATGAACTTAATTTTGTGTTCAATTAATTTAAATGGACGTTCCATTTAAGGTTTGACTGAATTGAGAGACCTAAAAATGTTGTTGCCTTAACATCAGTCAATGGTACACGGTTCATTTTCAATGGAGCACAGAATGGTTTATTCGAAATGGAAAACTGCATTAAAACCGTTTTCTTTTCGTTTAGTATTAATTTGTTATTCCGAAACCAATTTGAAACATCTGATATTGTACATTTACGGTTTCTTTATTGCAAAGGATGTTCGTATCATCCGTAAGGAGAACCGTTCTTCCGTTTCGAATCGTCGAGGGCATATCGTTTACGTAAAGTAGGAACAGAATAAGGCCTAAAATCGATCCTTGAGGAACTCCACGTGCAATGGGCAAAGAGTCGGAAAGGTGCGTACGTAATGTTCCATCAATCCAGTAAAGTATTTCCACTCTCTGAGATCGTTGTTCAAGGTACGAACACAAGCAATCTAGGCAATACCACGGATTCCATATGAAGGAAGTAATTTTGAAAGTAAAATGTCATGATTAGACATCGGATGTTAAGGGAAATGCCTATTTTTTCCTAGCGAACTTATTTAAAGGCTGATAATATATGTGCACGAATCATGACACATGATGACATATGACAAAATTTTATAATGCTTATATTTGCTTTTTTTTGCTTAAATGCCTTTTTAGGACTTTTTTTGGATGGACTTAAATGCCTTTTGGACTTTTTTGCTTTTTATATATTATTATTATTACACAACGCTGTGTCAGAAAATAGGTCATGGTCCAATGTGACGAATGAATACGAAACCTTCAGTTCACGTCTTTATATTTTAAAATATGAGAGAATTCCTAAAAGTATACCAATAGATTTTTCTCCATTTCCTTATTTCCTAAATACCAGATATGATTTGAAAACGTGGTCGATTGACTTTAGGAGGCGCCAAGCATGCAATAATGCAATGATGCATTTTTTAATACTACAAAGAAAGTTTATCGCAGTGGGCAATATCTTTCGTATGGACACTTCACATCCTCACGTGCCTACACCAGCTAGCAGCAAGTATTCCATCCTCTGTGAATCCACTAAGTCAGGTCAGTGTGATGATGCTGCTGATCTTCGAGAAAAACGATAGGGCGTCTTTTCGTTTCGCTTGTGTGGTTATTTGATCGCTTCCGCTGAAGATTCCGTTCAGTAGCAGTTGCACTGTAGCAAGAGTTGGTTGTGCGTACGATAGTTTAGGTATTTTTAAAACTACAATGACGAAACAGGAGCAAATAAAGCTTCACTACTTCGTCAGTGGGTGACGGAATATTCTTGCTACACCACCGATGGTAGCATTATACTATGCCGTATTTGTGATAAAACGGTAAGTTTTAAATTTTAATTTATATTATTTTTCCTTTAAATTTTTCAAAGAAGGAAAATGTTTATCTTTACACGACAAAACCATTCGTTTTACAATTATTAGTATTATCCATGAATTAGTTGCAAGATGTTTATTTCTAGATATCTTCAGAAAAGAAATACCACCTTTCGCAACATGAAAAGACCAACATTCATCAAGCTAACATCAAAATACAACAGAAGGCTGTCGACAGACGTTTTGAAGCTGCATCTTCCACATCGAGCAAACAAAGTCAGTTTTTCTACGACATGTCAGGCTTTGGTGGTGCCAACATCCCATCGGAACGCCATTAGAAAACCCAGTATTTAAATCTTTCTTGAAGAAATGTGTAAACAGGCGATACCGTCGAATCAACTCTGCGAAAAAATTATTTGGATTCTGTATCAAGCTGCTAACAGATATTCGTACCGACATGGTGACCATTGCTCTCGGTTGATGAAACGACGGACCCGTTAGGGCGATACGTTGCTCACTTAATTGTCGGGAAACTGAAGCGGAGCATGATGCGGGTGCTCCCGTCTCTTGTGCTCGAAGTCACTGGAAAACAAATTCTGAAACAATTGCTTATTTTGTAAATGCAGGGTTCAAAACTCTAATGGCGTTTGGCATACTCAATGTAAGGAATCGAAGGTACTTATACTTCTCACAGACGCAGCGCCTTATGAAGTTTGCGCCGGGAAGCTTTGAAACCCTTCTATCTAATCTAACCCATTTGACATGTCTTGTTCGCGGGTCTGCCGTGTCGCAGAAGAGGTTAGGAAAATGTTTCCTTCAGTAAATAAACTGATTTCGTCAGTCAAAAAGATTTTCTTAAAATCTCCCACAAGAATTTTTTTCGACAGAAGTTGCCAGAAACACCTCTGCCGCCCGAACCTATAGTAACTCGATGGGGAACTTGGTTGAGGGCAGTGGAATATTACAGTAAATATTTTGAACAAATTGCAGCTGTGAACGAACTCTCTGATGATGATACAGTCTATACAAGACGCCAAATTTGTGCTCGAAATGAAGATCTTAAAATAATCTTGCATATGTAAAGTTCAAACTTGTATTCCTTGCGGATGTAATTGAAAAATTAGAAACTAGAGTTTTGACTTTATGTAATTCCATGTCAATATTTGTGTCAGCAGTAGAGCAGTTAGAAAAAGTTCCAAGTGATCAAGGAAAACGAATAAGCGAAAAAGTTAAAAATGTTTTGAAAACAAATCCTGGATATGCCAACATAAAGTCAGTAAGCGAAATTTTAAGTGGAAATAAATGTAAACTACCAGAATGTTTCAGTATTGCTAATGTTTCAGTTCTAAAATATATTCCAGTCACATCAGTAGATGTTGAGAGATCCTTCTCTGCATTCAAACTGCTTTTATCTCCCAAACGTCACAAATTTGAAATTGAGAACCTTGAAAAGTTACTGACAATGTATTGCAGTGCAAACTACAGGTTTAAAATGTAAGAGAGTTGTAATGAATAATATGTAAATCTTATTTAATATTAAAATATATGTACCTTGTTTTGTGTATTTAAATTAAAAAAACATTATAGAAAAACAAACAAATTTTCATTTTATTGTATAAAATACCGCAGTTCATTTTTTCTCCTTATTTTTGACATTTCAGTGCCTTTTTATGCGCCTAAAAGACGATTTTTTAGCCCAAAATCCAATATTTAGTCATGATCAATGACGTCAAAAAGCGCACAGAGATCTAGAAATAACATCAATAGGTGCCTCGTTTTGATCCAATGACAGGCGACATCTTTAAGAAAAGAAAATATGGCTGTTTCCGTTGATTTTCTAAATCCATGTTGGCAATCTGAAAGCGCGTCGTGTTTACTAATCTGATATTCTTGCATTCTAATCTGTTATTCCCTGAAGGCTAGCAATTTTTATTTCATACATCTCAAATAGGCTTTAAAGAATTTCTAAAAGATTAAATTGTAAACGTATTATAAATGTTAGAAAAGCTCGAAAAATATGAAATAATATACAAATTCTAACTTACGTAGCATCCAACTGCCTGGAATCATTTCTCATATTACGTTCAGGAAGCGCAGGATATTCGGCGCGAGCGACTTAGTTTGACGCCAAATTACACTAAAATATATTTCTGAAAAATTCAACGGCCTTACTTGATGTTTTGATTAAAACATTTCATTTTAGAAAAATGTGCCTTCCCAATTCTAGTTGTAGGAAGACGCCGAGAAAAACAATTTTTTTTTTAAATTTTCGAAATAATCAGGTTTTTCAACGAACATGAGACTGAAACCATTCTCTTCACCAAAGGACCAGCGTCCTTTACGCTATCTCAGATCCAAATTTAACAAAAATAGGGACGTTTTTAAGAAAAAATGCATTAAAGAAAATGGAAACTGCTTATGTTTGATACAAAATATTCATGTTTTCGAAAAACTGAACATAGCATTAGTTTTACATTTCTTTTTCATGAACACATTTCATTAAGATTGATTTTTTCGAGTTTCCGGGCACAACTGCTTTGGTCATTAGTCCCGTTAGTGTAGTGCATGTTTTTCTCGGGAGATGGCGGTGATCTTCCCCCACTTGATGGCGAGATCTGGCGCCGAGTTGAACGTCGGCTAGTGGGGTGTCCCCCTAACCAGGACTCTGCCAGCAGCGGGACACCGCCCCAGCTGCGACAAGCTCTAAGCTACCGAAAGATCTCCCGGAATGTGTGGTTGTGTAGTGCATGTTAGTGTGTGTATGTGTAAGGGGAGAGGATAGGACAAGGAAGAGGAAGGACAGATCGCGCGCGACCCCTGGCCCGTTTGGTAGGGTACTGCTCCGGCATTCGCCTGGTGTTGATCGGAGAAACCACGGAAAACTACCGATCACAGCAATAGCCCACTGGGAGATTCTCCTCCAGACGTGACTGAATTCGACCTAGCTGAAAGCTAGTGTCGAAAATCCCTCAAATCGGAGGACTCGCACCTAGGACACTGATCAGAGGCGCAGTGACATCATTGATGCACTGAGCTACCGCTCCCTGTCATTTCATTCAGAGAAAAATGTTTAACTTCATAATTGTAGTTGTACGAAGCGCGGAAAATTTTTTGAATTTTTTCAATTTTAGAAAAATGAGGGTGTTTCAGGAACATGAAACCGGCAGTAGTCTCTTGATATCTTTTACACTATCAATAAGAAAGTTTTAATAAAAAACGTACGAGCCCATTATCTTGAAAATGTCCCAGATGCTTCATGTAAAGTACCCCAAAATTAAAATACCGTTTTCAAATTCAAGGAGTGCCATCAGCCAGATAGATCAATCGGGGAATATCAATTTTGTTGAAAATCCTCTGAACGATTTAGCCACTAGCGTTGTCCACAGAAAGTTTTTGCTATCAATCGATTTTCGATATAGGGACCCTGAGCATTAGTTCAGGCTGCACGACGTGTTATAGTATTTTTTAGTTTAACAACTGGATTTATCCACTTTTTGTTATCCGGGGCTAGTGGTCACTAACGGACGGACGTTTGGAAAAAACAACCGTTTCTCGGTATCATGGGACCCCGAAACGTGTATTTCTAGTGAAATCTCAAAATTGATTTTCCACAGCATTGCATAACTTTTATACAGGCTACTACTGTTACCGTATATATGTACAGATACAGAACGTAAAAACACTTTTGCGGTATCAAGGTCCCACAATTTCTGAAATCCGACTAGAGAACGTGTTATGTAACATGTAATTTACTACATATTAGAAGAGGTTTAATCTACTTTTACAGTGTGAGGGCTCCACAATACGAGTTTTTCTTTCAAAATATCGCAGTTTTTGGCGTAGCATTACATAACTTTCTCTATACTAAATATATTACTACGTATATACGTAATTATACGAGAAAGTAAAAAGAATTCAAGTCAGTTACTAACCAAGGAACTAACGTTAATAAACTTTTTAAATCCACAAGCTATTAATGCACAAGTATATTAGCGATATACAAAAAAATACATTAGATAATTAATTTAAATTTTCCTTATCACTACAGGAAATGGATTAAAATTTGCTACACAAGGAGATAGTATCATATCACTGTAATCTGAAATCAAATACAGTAAAATCTGTCTAAAGTGGAACCTGTACAAGCCGAAATCCTGCCTTAACCGGAAAATTTCTCTGGGCCGTCAAGTTACATTGTATTTTACACAGCATAATACAATACCTGTTCAATACGGAAACGGAACGGTTTTTCATGGCCTCTACGGGAAAATCTTCATAAAATAGAATTACTGTGAATTTAATGCAATTGGCTGAGACGCAAGATATTTTTAATATAATGAATGCATCGGCTAGAACTCGAAAATTGGATGAAAAGGCCAAACTTATGGAAGCAAGAGAAACTCAAAAGCAGTCTATAGAGAATGTTTAATATTCATTTTTGAATGATTTCTTTGATAAATACGTTATAAGTAAATATATTTTAAAAATCATAATAAAATCGTGTACTTTTTATTTTGTTTTATTTCCATTAATTTACAAGATCAGGACGGAAATAATATCATAAGGGTCGTAAAATGTACATTCCTGCAGAAAACGGAAATCTCCCTAAGCAACAAATTTCGTTTCGTCCCGATCGATTCCGGGTTAATAGTAGTTTATGCAATTAGTTTATAATGTTAAGCTTTATTGCATGAGTACATGTTTTGAAAACGAGCGACGTTAGGAGCAAGTTTCAAATTTATACGAATGCAATAAAGCAACATTATAAACGAGTTGCATACTACTATTTTGTATAACAGCATTATAAATTTATGCAAGAATCAGTGGGTATGAACTAATTGCAAGCAGTTTTACTGTTGGCAACATTGACATTGGTATTACTTGACGTCACGCATTTTGGACGGCTGATGAGCGATTGCAGAAGAGCATGCGAGAAAGATGGATTCCTTGCCACAGGAAATTGTTGAACAAGCCACGAAAGGCAGAACAATGCTTAATACCATGAAGTCAAAGTGCATTGTGAAAAAGTACAACAAATTTAAAAATTGGATGGAAACAACAAAGAACGTGAAGATTATATGCGAATCAGTTGTTCTGGCATACATATCGGAGTTAGTGTCTCTTACTTTATTGACATACCTAATTGAGTTTTAGTGATGGTCTGATTTTCTAATTTTTATTACATTGAAGTCAGCAGTATGTAGACATCAAGTTTGTGAATTGTAGTCACTCGGGAATTGAAGATAAGTCAAAATTAAAGATATTGATATTTCTGCTTTTAATAAAGTTCAATTGTACATGAAACAAGCGATGTCGGTTGCAAGCAAGAAAAGTATATCTTTTCCCAAGCTGATGTGAACAAATTTTTAGTAGAAGCAGCTGATAGAAGTATCCTCTTGATGAAGGTATTTAAAGTTATATTTATTTGAAATATTTGTGAACTAATGGAACACATCTTTGCTCTCTTTTTCAGGTTATTTTGATTTTCGGCATATTTGGAGCTTTTATGGAGCAGAGGTGCTATAACATATACCATTGATGTCTCTGAAGAAGTTCTGTTTTAGTTGTCAAAGTGAAAACTAAAACTAACAAACTAAATTTACCGTTATTTCCTGATGAAGGATTCTCTTATATAGATTTGTACAAAAAGTTACCTTAAGAGCTTGTAAATTCAAACACAATAAAGTTTTCTTGTTTTAAAATAAAGGTAAATGCAGTTGTAAACCTGTTGGGATTAACATTCTTGGAAAAATTCCTATACTTATTGCCAAAAACCAATTTCAAAATCACGAAAAATATTCTGGACATTCATTCAGGAGATCATGGATATGATATTAGTGGACAGTGGCGCTGATATTACAACCTTAAGCGTCATGGAGGATGGCGATCATCAAATGTTGCAAGTCTGCATTGAGGAATCAATTCAGAATAAAATAAAGATAGCTAGAAGAATAGTGTCAAATGACGAAAATAACATGTGTTACTTCATCAACTAAAACTTTTTTAATGTACCTGGTTCTGTTCCTTTATCCTTTCAAAACCTCACAGACTGCTCCATTAATAGTAACATCAATAAATAATGTAATTATGTAAACTGATTTGTATATTCAAGAATAAAAATCTTTGGTTATTCTGGTTGTATGGTTACTCTGTGAACTCTTCATACAATTCCACAGCGTTCGTCAATTTTAAAGGTGAGTTGTGACGCAACTATGACGTGTGTGATGACGCAATCATTCGTGCCGCTAAAACCCTATTACGTCATCATTTATTGCTGTAAAGGCCCTTTTATGAACGATTTCTTGCAACAGAAAACCTCGTTTATAATGCTGGTATACAAAAAACAGATTTTACTGAACTAGGTTTATAACAAAAAAACACATACACATCAAAGTAATAAAGATATTTCTTAATTTACAGAGTAATAGGACATTATATACACATATTTTATAATATATTTTAAAATAAATGGTGCATGTAATAGTCAATAACAGTAGAAAATGCTGCAAAACCAGCTGCACCGAAGGCTGCAGCTTTCCATCCAGCTGAAAAAAAAACAATGAAATTTGCATTAATAACATTTTAAGCTTTTTACTTTCTCGCTCACTGTGCTCACGCAATATAGAAGATTATGTAATCGCTGCAGGAAAAACGGCAATTTTCAGCACAAACATTGCCAGGCTCTGATAACAAAAAGTGCATAAATCCAGTTGCTAAATATAAAAAAAAAATCTTCTTACAAGCCCGAATTGTAGTCAGATTCCTTGTTTTGCAGGTCCTTGACACCGAAAAATTGATTGACAGCAATGCTGACTGTTATCAACGCTAGCACCTAAATCGTTCAGCAGATTTTCTCCAAAATTTATATTCCCAAATCGATCTGGCTGATGTCGCGGACCCTTGAATTTGAAACCGATATTTTAATTTGGGGGGTACTTTGCCTGGAAAGGCCACAATTTTTGATTAATCTTTGTTCTCGGATAGGGTGAAGGATAAATGATACAGGTCTGATTTTCGTTGAAATACCTGAATTTTCGAAAATTGTAAATATTCAAAATTTACTGACGTTTTCCCATAACTAAAACTTGATTATTTTTTATTAAAACGAAAGATCTCCATCAAAATATCTTACACCAATGTCAGGATTTTAATCTTTCGAAAATAGTAGTTTGGCGTAATGGTGTCAAACGATCATTTATTTCTTTACCATTCCTTCTTAAAAACGACACCAAATGTTGACCTCGGATAGCATATAAAACGCTTAAAGTGCAGGACTCATTTCCGTTGAAATCCCTGATTTTTTCGAAAATTGCAAAAATTAAAAAAAAAAAATGCGACACCTCCCCTACAACTATGGAAATATTTTCTAATTGAAATGTGTTCACCAAAAACATATTCAATAAGAGTAAGTTCAATTCTGCGAAAATATTAGTAATTTTGCATCATTTTGCGTGATTCGTATAATTTTTAAATAATTATTTTCTGAGAAACGGTTCTAATTATTTTCTTTAAACTTTTTCACGTATGCAGCAAAGAACAGTAAAGAAAGTGGTGCTCGTTCCATTTTCTAGCCACTATTTTTGGAAAATTGAACAAGAGCGAAATGGTAAAATCGAATTTCACGCGCTTCTATTGAGGCGGTGTCACTTCAATGGCAATGTATTTTGAATGGTGCTTGAACGCTGTCATTCGTATCTTGAAAAAAACATTAATATTAATCATTGAATGTATTTTAAATTGCTCCATTAATTAAATTATTAAAGTTAAAACAATTGATTATTTCAGTTTTGCACAATGAGGGCAGAATGACGAGTAATTCGTGTAAAGAGTAGTTTTGATGAATATTATATTTTTCATTTGTATTTTGTTTCTAGCGGTTCAAAATCGCTGATTTGCCAAATGCGTATGCCGTACAAAATCAGCAGCCATTGTTGCTTCTTGTTACCCATTGCTGCAACGCCGCTCTGATAACAGAAGGCGAGAGTGATAGCCGCCGTTGGTTCACGTTAATATAAACTAATAATTTTATTTACGGCTAAAATAGGCATCGCGCATCATTGGTGCATTTATGTTCGACGTGAATACACAGAATTCATTGGCAGAGCGCTGTTTTCGTTTAAAAATTTGACATATTGTTAAATTGGAACTTCATAACCAAAGTAGCCAGATAGCTTTAATTTCAAATTATTGTCAATTAAATAAAAGTTTCTATAAAATTATTTTCAATACTAAATTATAATTAAAACGATAATGATAATTAAATTAAGTAAATTATAATTAAAATAAAAAACGGCAACACCCCGTGCGTACCAATTAGGATCAATCTTAGAAATTAGAACTGTGTCTATGCCTGAATGAGCAGCAGAAGCAGCAAATATTCCAAATTACCTCGATATTACTTTGTTCTTCCATGCAAAGATTACCAAGAAATCATGCTGTTCCTCACAATATTTGTAGCAACACATGTATCCATTTGTACTGCAACAATATAAGATACAAGTTTTCTTTTAATGTTCTGTGATTTGTAATATTAAATTAATAAGGGATTGTACGAATATCCAACTGCCTCCACCTCAAATTACTTTTACAGACTGACTCCGCCTCAAACGAACACGAGACCTGCACCTGTCTCTTAGGCGTCCTTTATGTAATCTTCGGTATCAAGGACCCACAAAACTTGGATTCTGGCTACACCACGTATTAGAGAATATTTTTTCTAAATTTAACAACTGTTTCATTACCAGGAGCCAGCAATAACAGTTTCTGCCGAAAATTCGTCGCTGTTTCCCGCAACATTACATAAGTTAATACTGTGTAAGCAGTAATGAGAGAAATAAAAATATATGTATTTTCGCGCTTCAATTCTGTAAGAAATTTTCAAATTGTAGTTGGAAATGTAAGACAGAAATTGTCATAAAATATTACATACTAATCATTAACAGATTCGCAAGAAAGTATGTGATGTAGGAGCACCAGTTTAAAAAGGCAACCTTTCTGATTTCACACACTCTCTCACACACACACACTCTCTCTCTCTCTCACACACTCACACTCTCTCACACTCACACTCTCTCACACACTCTCTCACAAACTCACTCAGACACTCACAAACTCACTCAGACACTCACACACTCACTCAGACACTCACACACTCACTCACGCTCTCTCACACACTCACGCTCTCTCTCACACACTCACGCTCTCTCTCACTCACACTCTCTCTCACACACTCCACTCTCTCTCACCACTCACACTCTCTCTCACCACTCCACTCTCTCTCACCACTCCACACCTCTCTCTCACACTCCTCTCTCTCCACACACACACTCTCTCCTCTTTCTCACCTCTCTCTCCTCTTTCCACTCCTCTCCTCCTCCTCACCTCTCTCACACACACAGATATATAATTGTGTACATGTGCTCTGCAAATACAAGAAAGTAAAAATCTTTAAAGACACCCACCCCTTCCCCAGGATGTTTAGTATAATGTGCAGTAGATATTGCCAACAATAATGCTAGGTTTTAAATCTTCAGGATTTTTTTCACTTGATTTGTCTCATTTGACTGGACTACATGCCATGATTCTTGGAACACGTTGTCTACAATTTTATTTTATTTTTAGTTAAACAGTTTAGTTATTAACAATCTGTACATGTATAATTTAATGATTAGTAGAAAATTGCGAAGTAATAAATAAATAAGCAGTGCATGGAAATGTGGAGTACTACAACACTAGTGTTCTAATAATATTTTTTGCAAAACTGATCTAATTTTTGTAAAGTTTCATAATAGATACTCGAAGTGAGTCAAAGAATCTACAGTCTGCAGAAATATAATTATCACTTAATCAAATTCACGAATCTCATACTTTTATGTTCGCTGGAGAAATATGTACATCTTGTTTGAAAAATACAGGTAATTCACAACAGACAGCTTGTTTGCCATGTAAAACACAAGCAGATAAATAATATGGATACATAAAGCAGTATTACAGCACTAGTGTCAAGTCTTTATTCGTACTTCTTTTCCAAGATGTAGAAAAGCACTGAATGAAATAAATTTGTAACATTACTATCCTACCTGAAATATTTCTGGATACTAATCATACAAATAAAATAAAAAGTGGCTCTATAGTTGTTGTAAAGTTTGCATGATAATGTTCAATGCAATTATTGAAGAAGGAAGGTTTACCTGAAAGGGCATTTATTGTTGTTTAGACTCCACTATGCAGTAATTGATTTTCCATTATTTGCACACTTTCCTAGATAGTATCAATCATACTTTTCATTACGCAGCTGTTGCATCTTTCATTAGGTTCATGTAATTTTTTTTAATTTACACTCTTTTTGGTGGAACCCATGTTTCGAATAGCATGTCACAACATGTCTTTGGTCTTGATTACTCTTTAGAAGAAAGAAAAGGATGGAAATAGAATTCTACAACATGTTTGATTTAATGTCACAATGATCAACACAACCAGTATTGATTTTGCATCACCCAGGTAACACCATGTGGTTCAAAAGCCATAACCCATTTTATTATCATGTCTCTATCAATTATTTCATTAATAACTATATAACATAAATATATCTATATTGTTTAATAGGGAAAAAAGTTGATGAAATAATTATACTGGTACTTCAAATATTAAAGGAAATGATACATGAAGGCTTGTATGATGTGGTTGACAATTATTTTAGTTTTACCTTTTTACAATTTTAACTTTGAAATTCTCTAAATCTTTATTATTTTGCAGTATTTAACTGTTATTTAAATAGAGAAACACGGATTTTGAGATCTCCCCTCTCATCTACTACTTTGTGGGTAAACTGCTGTAAGTTTTCCTTTATTCACAAGATCATGAAAATTACAAGGGACTTTGAAAGAGATATCACTCTCTGTCGATAAATTCTGAAGTGCTTTCCAAGTACAGATTCCAAATGTATGTCCCACAATCTAAAATTGAATAAATCAATCTGGCAGTCTATCTGGCACAAAATTAATTCTGACCACCTAGGTGGGGTTAGAGGTAATCACATCTTCACAATTTCCCATTGACATCAGCATTTGTCTTGACAACAAAAACCCCTCAAAATTCTACCCTACATAAGTAAGAAGTATAGTGAAATCAAAGTCAAAAACCACAAATCAAAGAATCTTCTGGCCTAAGGATATTGCTTTAATGTGACATTCTTATGAATCGTTATTTTAAATAGACAATGTAATTCCATCTGAACTGCCACCTAGCACTTTGAATCACACTGTTCTTAGCAGACACATGTTCTCAGGAAGAAAACAAATATTGAATGCCTCTGAACTACTATAACTATGGAACATGTTATAACATCAATGGAAGTTTCAGCATCACCTGAAACACTATATTGGATTAACGAATTCAAATAAAGAAATTATTTGAAATTCACAACAAAATATGTTTTCAAAATAAAATAAAATAATGTAACTTACCTCGTAAGCCTATCAAACCACCACTAATGCCACCAGCATAGGTACCGTTACGCCAATCTGATTTTCCTCGATACTGGAAACACATGATGCTCCATAAGTCTGAGTAATTGCTTCCATTCTTCTAAACTTCATAGAATTTTACTAAACCCAACTAACAACTTTTACATCATCTTTTCTATAAAGTTGTCATCCTATGATTGTATAGGTGAACACGAACCATAATAAATTTTTAAAAGCTTGCCACTAATATGTTTTAGAAAAAACAACAACATAGAAACACACTAACATCAGCTACAGAGATAAGTTTCTCTCACAGAACACAACAACCACCCAAGTATTTTCCCTATCCAAAGCAAACTGCAGTAAACCCATACACTGAACACTAAAAACAACTTACTGATTCAATAGTGCACTCAATAGATGAAAACAGAGCACCAATCAAAGCAAAATTTTTTGCATAACTTAATGTTGTTCCTTTCATTTCCATGAAAACTTCTCTGGCTGTCTGGGGTTTAGCATCTGGTAACGGCACGGTGGGATTCACACTGGATGAAAATAATCCCAAAACGCCACCAGAAGATAACTAATAAAAATGCATTTACGTTATTACATCCATAACACAATTGTGTTACACATAAACACAATGAGATAAGCCGATCTTTACTCACTAACCTGCAACACAACTCATACCAGTCTTAAAAGTGCAACTTTCAAAAAAATTTTCTATAATTTTTTCTTCGTTCGACTTTATTTTAACAGGACCCATCATTCTCGGGATTATAATATTTTCGCGATATCGGGTATTATTTCCAACCAAATACAAAGCAATTTTATCCCATTCTTCGTTTGTAAAAATTACTCTGCCGTTTTTACTTCCCCGAGCACAAGAGGCGATGACGCTGACCCAATCGCAGCTGAATCAAAGCTGACAGAAAAATTGTAAATGGGATTGCTTAGCAAAGTGACTGACCTGACACTAGTCTCGCCGTAACAGGCAATTGGGCGCACACGGCCGTGATGACGGACCGTCGTGTAACGAACTTCTTCAAGAAGTTGCAGTGCCGTTGTATTGGTTTGTATGTGTCATGACAGTCGCATACGGAAAGCGTGTTGCCCTTTGCTATTGACTTAGAAGGTTCCATACATATGCTTCGTAGGAAATAAATAATTATTATTTATATATTGCTTTTGGAAAGGGTAAGGGTAACTAGTAAATTAAAAGACATTTTTAAAAACGAAAAAAAAATCCTTTTTTCTTTTCCAGTAAAAAATGAAATATGGAAGTTATAGTTTAAATCATACAGTAAAAAATGATTCTAAAACAAAAAATAAACTGACAACTTTACACTCTGGAAATTAAAAACTTGAAAATATGATATAAAATAAATATCACAGAACCAAACAACATACAAATTTTACATTACAAATTTAACAAAATTAGTTCAAAATCTAACAAAATCAAAGCATTGACAAACTTGAAATCTTAAAAAACAATTAAACAAGACTCTACTCAAAATTGCAGGGAAATAAGTTACAACAAAATGTTTTTATAAAGAATGCACACAATATAAAAATCACCAATAAACGGAGACTAAAATTAATATCAATAATTAACCACACTCATTAAATGCTATGGGAACCCTAATTGGTAACATTTGAAAGTTGTCAGGCATTATGTCATTAAAATAAGTCTGTCAGTTTTCTAGATATTTGCTTGGAGCTTTATATATCTCATAAATTTATCAAAAGAATACAAAGTTACAAGAAACAATCAGAAATAAATATTATGTAGACCAATAGTGTCAAGCTTTTCAACATGTTTCAGCTAAATATAACATTGTCTTGATGGCCCACTACTGTTATTAACTGGATAAGTTCTTGCATTGTTGGTATAAGAATCCAAGAGGGGCCACAGATTAGGACACAAACCACATATTTTCCAGCAAGCGAGCAGAAAAATCTAAATGAAAACTAAAATACATGTTTTACAAAATAAGAAAACCAATATACAAATACAAACAATGGTGTGAGATCTTTCTGCAATCAAACCGAATACTTATTAAGGCTAAATGTACCAACACTAGTTCAATTTGTCGCCACCACGTGGCAGCACCAAAATAAGCAAAATTTACTAGACCGATAACGTCTGTACAAATTGTCCGATTTTCGATCTGTAAACGGCATTGAACTCCTTTTTAAAATAGAATTCACGCTACGATGCCGTTTTTTCAAAAAATATTTTTTAAAAAGTTAAAATTATTTCTCATAGTTCCGGGAAGAAATTAAAAAATGTGGGCTTATAGCGCGATGACGACGTGCTTCCTGCTTCACGCCCCCCCTTCCCGTTTTACGCAGGTGCGTCACTCGACCCTTTTGGGGGCTCTCTCGACACGGCCGAACGGCCAAACCCGGCAGCCTGCGGCACGGGCAGGGCACGGGAGGAGGTCGTGCTCTCAGGCAGGCACGGTTTCGTCCCTTTCAATCTCAATATATTTTTCTCCACTTACCAAACTAGTGATGCTGTAACAACCAAACGGTTGTTACAGCATCAGCTATATATCTTGTTCACATATTTCCGTCTTCCTTCGAATACCATCAAAAAGTTATTTTTGAGGCACTACTCAAAATATCAATTCCGATTTGGAAACTGATTTCAAAAAGAAAATTGAACTAATTGTGTATATAGCACCAATATTCCATGTCCTAAACTCTTATTTTATACACATTTTACTTCTAAGATCTTCCGTTATCATTCCACTACCAGAAAGAATGAGCCGAAATTACGCACGAGCTCTTTTTATCCTGCGACTCGATTTTGATCTCAAAACGGCATTTGTCTCTTGATGGAGCTTCACCTGATGAATCTGTTTCCCCAAGTAAAGTTTTAAAACTGTTTTCGTACTTTCGGACAAAATTGAAGAAGTGATAAAATAAGCGCGCAGGCGGTCATCTTGAATCAACACTGTAACAAACATTAAAATATAATATTAGAATCGTGACATATCAGCTTACTTAGTTCATTATATTGATATAAAATCGTTCTATTATATTTTGTATAAACTTGAAGATTGGAATAAGTAATTCCCGGCGCGTCTGATACAAACTACGTAAATGATAATGTGAAGGATGTGAGTGTAAATCATTGTATTGTGACATATATATATTTTGAATGCATTAAATTGTCATAGAAAGCAATACAACTTTAATCCTTAGACAGGAACACCCACACTGAAGAAATATCCGTCTATGAGGATGGTATGTTTGTTATACAGTTATTAATTCGGCAACTTTATATTTCTACATTAAGATACCGTTTTCTAAACATCGTACCGCTTATCAGTAACATTAATCCAGGTAGCAATTAAATTTATAAGATTTATACTAGTAAAACGTTGCGTACCAGTCACTGATATTTATTTATTTATTTTACGTCAAAACAGTTAAAAACTGCGTATGACGTGCTGTAGAGGAAAAATGAATTGTGTGCACATTTCCAAAATTCTGTGATCCCTACACCTAAGCCATATACTACTTAAATTTTGAATTTTGAAAGGGAGAAAAAAAACTCCGTATAATTAAATCTATTTTCAAGAAGATAAACAAGCAAAATAAATTTTGAATTTTGAAAGGGAGAAAAAACCAAAAAAAAACTCCCATGTAATAAAATCTATTTTCAAAGATAAATAAGCAATAAATTTTGGCTCTTATTACTTCCTGCCACGACAACATGGAAACGATATTTTGAATAAATGTATTTCCCACTGAATTCTAGAAGACGTGCACAGGAAATGAAGTTACATTTATGTCCAGAAGCAAAACAAGGGGCCATCTCAGCATTTGCTCAATGGATCAGGAAACTGGACGAAAAACCCTGATGATCGAGAGGGGTCATTGACCCGGAAGCTGTAGTACAATAGTTATTGCAGGTTGTTATACTCATTTATATACAGTCCAAATGGTAAAGCCATGCATTATGTATCATTGTTAAAATTAATGTTACTTTTCTTGTGATGCTCAGATATAGTCTCTAATTGTATAGAAACAGTTATGCAGCAGAAACGATTTCACTTGGGATTTGAACTTTTCTATTGAATTTAATCGTTTAATGTCATCTGGCAAAGTGTTGTAAAATAATGTATATCCCCTTGCACAGAATATGGGTGATGCCCTATGCGGCCAAATCTGGCTTTTCCACAGCAGACAACCATCGCTGGACACTTGACCAATCCTGGCGTCTAGGCCTAGCCGCTCTCATCATTGGCTTTTGCTCCAAGTTTCAGACACTTCCCCCTTCACTCCCTCGAAGATTTTCCTCTAGTTATCTCAAAGGGGCGGAGCAAATTCTGAGGTCAGTGACGCTGCTCTTTCGCAGTGAGCAGGGTAGCAGGGAACGGAGGGTGAGAGGAAGTAGAGGAGAGTAACAGGAGAGGGCACGGAAACGAAACGGATTGGTGCGCGTGGAGCGCGGGGATCACCGCCAATTGCACTGGACGTTGGCCCTGAACCCGTGGACGCTGACGAATTTAAGGGCAGCGGGTCACGGGAAGGGGCTGTGACATTTTTATCGAGTTCTTTACCACGAAAGTGCTTAATTTATGGTGTAATATTGTAGAGAAAATTGTCAGATTAAATTTATTGTATTGAAAGTTTTGTTTTTCTTACAAACTATTTTAAAATGCTAATGGTTCTAAAGCAAGAAACACTAGTATTACATAATCATTTTCGGGAAACACACAATATAATACATTTACATAATATAGACATTTTTCTATCAAACAAATTAAAATTCATACTCACGTTTTTAAAAATTTGGTACGACATTATCACTCCTTGATTAAGGAAATGCAAGCAATATACACATTTTATTACGCATTATGAAAATGTAATCACTTTATTTTTCTATATGAGCAGGTGCATGCAAACAGTGATTTCGTTAATCAATTAAAGCTCACTGCCGGATGTTCCAAGCGATTATCAATGGCGTGCTGCTCATTCCGAAGCTTTCGCCGTTCGAGTTGGACGCTTTGCACTCTATAGCGCCAACAAATTACGGAAGAAAGGACGTCATTCTTCCCGAAGCACCCCCGTGCCATCCTTTCAGTCGCCACCATCCCCGGAGAATGTCAGACTATGGTGTTTCGTAAAGAGGAAAGCGACAAGCTCCCGACCATTTACAAAAGCAATTTTAAAATACTTTCGATACGGGCATACTGGGAAAGAACGCGACCAAAAGCCTATCGGAGTAAGAAAACAGGAAAGTTCTAGAAGCTAGACCATGTGATACTTTGGCAGCAAATCCCGAGTGTAGGCACTGATGCGAGACCCGCATTGCGGAATACCTAAAATTCAGTTGCATGAGAAGAAAAAAATTAATGGGAATGAGACTTTGCGGGGTACACTTACGAGACTCGCCGCTGAGCGCGACAGACAATTTACTCCAAGGATGACAGACGAGTCAATTACTTCGAGGATAGCCGTCAAAGTTGACTTTGAGGAGAAGAGCGCATGGGAAAGTCAGGAAATAAGCGAATAATTTACATGGGGAACAGACGAAATCGCGACTGACACGGTCATTATTGCGTTAATGGGCGCTAACTTCCTCGAGTGGTGACAACCGGCTCACAACCTCATCAATTTCAAGTATAGTAAATACATTGTAACTAAAAGAACTAAGGCGGATTTAACCATGCTTAACGTTTAACCATGTTTATAATATATAACAAAATTAATGTAATTTAAGCCTAACAATAAAAAAATATAATTAAAAACGTGGGTGTGAAACATTTCTTTTATCACGAGATATTTAATAACTTATTTTATCTCTTTGTTAAAAAATATGTATTTGGTAATTTTTTCAGTAACTTCAACGCTTAAAAAATGAAAGAGCACGTGGCTCACAATGTGCGAAATAATTAGTTTGTTTTATAAGCATTTATGTCCTGTATATATGTATTACATCTTTGCCCGGATCCTGCTTGTGAAAATAACCTTGCAAAGGTAATGGCTGAGTAAACCTTCCATATGCAATTGCGACCAAACTCCACTTGGGAATATGCACGTTAATTTGGCTTGGCAAAGAACTTTCAATAAACACCATCATTGAGATCATTCAAATTTAAAACCTTCAATCTAAACTGAATGGACCGACGGAAAATAGAATGAACCAACCTAACTCATTTAAAATAATGGCCATTGCATTAAAATTAATAGAACCGAAACCTTAATAAATTACGAACATCTTTTACTCTTGTCAGATATTTAACTACAAAAAGCACGAACTCCCGAATAATTTGGGAATGGAATCTATTTACATATCAATATGTAGGTTTATAGCAAAGGAAAAAATCTCTTAATATGGGGTATACATTTTTTACACTTAATATTCATTAAATTAATATCAAAAATACGCTCTAACTCCCGAGGTCAAAATACTGTGAGAGGTCGTTTCTCGGCAGTTAAAATACGAGACAACTGCTTGGATAAATCTTCCTTCTCAGAAGATTTAAAGCATGACCAAGCAAGTTCATCGAATTTAATCATAATGCTATACGACTTAAACTTACGAAGTAATGATTGCTAAATTGGTCTTCTAAATATGCTATGACATGGGGCATTGTCCAAAAGTACAACAGGTGACCGGTACATGACCCGGCGTTTCGGAGGCATTGGCGTACAAGGTTATATGAATTTTTCTTTAATGCACATCCTATTTTGGGATTAATTTAACCATTCCCGGTCAGAACGAACGATAGAAGTTGGCCGTTGTGTACGATAAAGATAATCGTCATAAGTGAATGAAAATTATGAAATATTAAATACAGCATCTTACGCAATAATTAAATGTACAGCGTGGAAATTTTCTTTGGAAAAGCTGAGTTTTGTCTGAGCGGAGTGTATGCTACAGGAATCTTATTATAAATCGTAACATTTCTTGGGAATTTTTCCATTATTTCTTCTTCGAAATGATTGTTATAGAAATGTGGTTTTTGAATGAGGCAATCCTAATTTGTTCCGGCGAATTTGAATTGTTAGATATTTTTCTAAAACCCTATTAAAGATTAGTTCAAGTACTTGATCATACTTTCATACTTAAATATGAAATATTTCTCACTAATTAATAATAAACTCATCAGAAATTTATGCACTTACAGGAAAAATGCACTTTTACATATTGCATCTGTCCTCGTGTTTCACTATCACAGCAAATAAAATGAAACTTCGAATTTTGATTTAATCGTGTCACTAATACAAAAATGCAATGCTAAAGTATCCTTATTTCTATTTAAATTATAATAGAAAGGAAAGATAAGGTTCTCAACAAAAATCCTATAATGCAGTTCAATATCTTCTTCAGTTCAAGGAATTAATACTTCATTACATCAGACACAAAAACTTTACAATATTACAGTAGACCACAACACTCAAAACGAGCAATTATACAAATTCAAAAAATTTGTCAGAAAAACTTACAGTCGCATCTTCTTCAGCAAATATCACTCAAAATTTCCATCACATCTCCCTCTGAACCGTAGTATCGCCTGGATTGCATCCCATGACTTCCAAGAGTCGGAGCCCTCGTGAAACAGCAATAATCTGTATTTGAAAAAATATTTTCCCTTATATTTTATACAATATGAACCTTAACAATTTACTTGTGCTAAGAACTATTTCACTTGCACAAATATTTTAAGATAGAAACACGTGCAACATGCCATGCATCCATGAGTTAAAAAAAAATAAAATTAAGTCGTTTCGATATTACTACACTTCATTACAATTCGTTTAATGGAAAATTAATTTCTTCCACCTTATACCTTCAGGAAGCATCTTCCAACGTTAAGTTTGTTTAAAAAAGTACAAAATTTGATATAAAATAAATAACTATAGTGAACAAAAGCGAATAGTGTATTATAAATATTTAATATTAATTATAAAATTTATATTAATTTCAAAATATAGTTCATACAAAAAAGAACTATGGAATTCAGTAACTTACAATTACACCAAGCAAACGCAAAAAAGAAACTGCTTCGCCCGTACGAGAACCCTCCACCATCAACCTCCCTTGTCAACTACGAATGAACAGACCTCAGCGTCGCAAACTGAATTTTATTCAAAACGTCCGTGAACTCAAAGTCGTCACGGGTACGTCACTGTTGCAGGATGCAGAGTTGCAATCGGCGTTGCAAGCGCACAGTTCGTCACAGAATAGACACTAAAAGAAAGGAAAATAGAGTACGGCTCTTTTGATCTCAGTGAGCCACCGTGCAGGGGGGACCGCCATCTTGAAACTTGCAAGAACCGCCGAGTCAGTTCAAATGATATTTTCAAAAAAGGCTCCAAATGTTTTCTTCTCACTTTTCCAATGGTGTAAAACACTTCGTTCATTATGACATAAAAATTTAAATTTTGGGGTATTATTTTGATTTTCCAAAAATTACACAAATGTATTTTTTTAGAAATATCTCTCATGCCATTAATATACATTTTCAGCAATTTGTAAACACTATTGCAATTTGAGTTTATAGCTAAATTACTTCAAATAAAGTTTTTCCCCAAAGTCAAAATTTTGTCAAAAAAAGCTTTAATTTCGCATTTTAGTAACGCTTAAACCCCTTTTCTTACAAATGGATCCAAATTTTGTTAATGAAAATTGTCATTTAGGACAGATTTTACTCTTCTTTAATATTCTTAAAGTAATATTTCGGTTCTACTATTAGGAAACCGAAGAATTGAGGGAAAAAAAAACTTTTAAATGGAGGTAGATGGCAGCTGCTAGAGTATGTAGCAAGTCCGATAAACCAGCTCAGATCAAAGAAAATAGAAAACTAAAACGAGAAAGTCTGTCCTTTTTATAGCCAAATACGAGTATCACCAAATACGAGTCAAATGAGTAAAAGTTGTACCTCTTCTGGTTCTGTGGATTCAGATAGAAATATTCCTGATACTACAAGAGCCCCTATCGGACACCGAGAAATTCAATTTACTTCCACTACCAACGTGACATTTATTTTGAATAAAATATCTATTTTTAAATCAATTTCATATTCAAAACAAAATGTGAATAAACAATTTATAGAGCACTGAATCATATAATCATAACATTAAATAATTGAATAAAAAAAGAATTTTATTACGTATTTTTTTGTCTTTGCAACATTGCTGCAATTAGTTCTAATGGTATGTTCCAAAAAAGTAAATGAGAGGGGTTTAGTCGTATATTGCGTTTATTTTCTATCAAAACCAAAATTACCTTACCATTTTTAAAAGGTTCATTTCAGATATTTTTTTTTTATTTCTTAAATTTAAAAATATCTCCTATTTGGGCCCTTATTCCACAAAAACATTCGTTTATTACGTATTTGGAATTGCAGAAACATTTTATCTGATTAAATAACCAAAAGTATGGAAATATACTATAGTACATAATACTCTACTAAATATTTCATATAACTCGTTTTAAAAAAACTGACCGTGTACAGCTCGATAATAATTGTTTCATTAGCTTCATATTCACTCAAAGCAGTGCCAGTGCTGGCATTGGGAACCGGGCGATCGTCCGGACCCCGTAAGTCAATGAGCTCCATCATGGAACTGATGGAAAAAAAATTAAAAAATTAAAAATAAATAATTGTAATTTTTCTGGCATGAGATTTTCAAGTAAACGGGCAACAGTCGCAACAGTCGCCGTTGGGGGAAGTTGGCCTTCGCGGCGTCGATAGTTTTGTGGAGAGAGGAGTGTGGAAGGAGTGGCCGAGCAGAATGAAGGCGTAACTGCAGCTATTCATGGTCTCGATACGAAAAACATATGTACAAACATCAATTTTAACGATCAGAATGAGAGATTGTTTCCTATTTGTTCATCTGTTTGAACCCTTTTCTGAAATTCCAAATCTACGATAATCGAAAAGAACGAAATAAAAAAATATTGTAGTGAAAACGATGATAATAATAAAGCTCATTTTCAAACTTACAAAAATAGAGCTCAGTGCAGAAACAAGCCATCAATTTAAAACGTTGGAAGCGAATAAATGCTTAAAGATGTTCATTGTACTATCGCAATTAATTCATCAAATAATAGATAGGTAGGCATTTTCTCTTATTATTTATTGTTAATAATGTAGCGTCGCGTGGTTCGGCGCCGCGGCGTCGGGCCGCGCCGGGCCGCGCCGGGACGCTTCGGGGAAACCCGCTCTAAGCCGGATGCTAAGTGGGGGTGTGAAAGGCGACGGCGCCTCGCCGCGCCGGCTGAAACCCGTAGGAATCCAGGCTGGAAATTCCTGAAAGGGACGCGCGCGGATGCGAGGCTAAGAGATGTCGGTTGCAGCCCTGGAAGGGCTGGCCAGCGAGCCGTATGACGCCCGCTGCTTGTAGGGTGGGGGCGAGCCAACGGATATATAAGGCCGCACCGACAGGCGCCTCGTGGGATACGCTGGGTGTCGAAAGACGAGAGGTATTCCAGTGCATTCATTGCACGTGATCTTCGGGTCCAAGATCGGTTTGGCGACAGGCCGGTAACTGGTAGTTGGGACTCTATGTCCGACAGCTTCGCACCTCGCGTTGCTTTGCTGCTTTCGAAGCAGTGGTTCTGGGCGAGGCCTAGGGACGGTCTGGGGTTTCGCGGCAAGAGAACTGAAAGGTTGCCAAGGGTTAGTTTTTTGTATTGTAATCTTTGTACATTAACTGTAAATATACTGTAAATATATTGTAAATATCAATCAGAGCAGTCGTCTGTGTTTTTCATCGTAGTACGTCACAGACTCGAATTGGGGCGCCGCATAATTCCTGCCATTTTCTCTTCTAAAACTGGTGGCAGCGGTTACTCGAAAACTCACGTCAGGGTGCGCCGCACCAATTCCTGCCATTTTTCTTTTCTAAAACTGGTGGCAGCGGTTACTGTAAACTCACGTCAGGGTGCCCGCACCAATTCCTGCCATTTTTGTTTTCTAAAACTGGTGGCAGCGGTTATCGTAAATTCACGCCGGAGTGCCTGCGCCAATTGTTGCAATAGTAGTTCAAAATTGGTTGCAGTGGTGTTTAGAACTCACACCGGGTGGTTGTGCCAATTGCAGTTAATAATTGGTTCAACAGATCAAAGACTCACGTCTATCAATCAGCTTAGTGGAAGTAGTTACTACGTTCGCAACGAACGGGGAACGCGGAAGTCTGCAGCGTCCGCGGGGACATCAGTGCGGCATCAGAGTCATCGGTGCGCGCTGATTAATCAGAACAGCACGCGTAAGGACAGTGTACGCAGTTAAACGTGCACACGCGTCGTAAATCGTGGCGCCGGCAGGTCGCGCACGCTACGAATAACCGAAAGTGCGGTGTTTCGGTACGGTAGTTTCGGGCGGTACAATCCGACTCGAACCTTTCTTTCTAAAACTTGGAACTGGTACTGGAACGAGCTGATATGGTACTGGAACTGGAGCAGCCGATATTGGTACTGGAACGAGCTGACATTGGATACCACTGGAAGGAGACATCCCGGACGAGAGGAAGGAAGGAGGCCAGAAAACCGATCCAGGCAGCTCACGCGACACCGAGGTCAACTGAACGTAAGTGTGTTTTGTTCTGGCCGGGGATCAATTCAGGCAAAATGGCTTTCTTAGCGGTTATAGGAAAGAGTGCTTGTTAGGGTCGCGATGGAGATGGGGAAACATTAGAAGGAACGAGACCGTGGTTAAACTTAAATCGATCATTACGGAAAGCGAGCAGTACGAGGAATCATTCGTGAAACAACTCGCTGACCAAGAAAAAGAACAGGTCGCAGAAATACGCGAGCAGGAAAGAATACGCGAAGAGAGAGAGAGAGAGCAGGAAAGAATACGCGAAGAGAGAGCAGGAAAGAATACGCGAGCAGGAAAGAATACGCGAGCAGGAAAGAATACGCGAAGAACGGCAATTTGAACTTGAAAAGCTTAAACTAACGAATCAGGCTCCCACGCGTGTATCCATAGGTAGTAGCGACACGGGAAATCGAACTAATATTCGTATCAGCCAAGTCATGGACAAATTTAAAGGCGAAGGCGACGATATTACGTTGTTTTTAAGTGTTTTCGAGGCGCATGCTCGCCAGCTTGGCATTGCGCCGGTCGAATGGGTAAGCCATTTAATGGGTTTACTTCCTAATGAGGTGAACAACTGGCTCGTAGTAGGATCCGATACACCGGAACAAGATTATGACCTAATTAAAGAACAACTATTAGATATGTTCAAGTTTACGGCGGAAAAGTGCCGGCAGATGTTTTGTAGTCACGTAAAAGGTGCAAAGACCACTTGGAACGTCTATGCACGTGAATTAGCTTAGTTATTGTAAAAATGGATCTCAGGTTTAAAGGTAGAAACATTTGAGCAATTGCTAGATCTCATGGCAACAGACCAGAGGAAGCGGAAGGTGCCGGCGGTTATGCGGGACCATTTCATTGATGTGTGGGTGAGGTTTCTGCGTCCCAAGATTTGGCACGAAGGCTGGACACCTACGAAAACAACTCGGGCTAGCGGATATAAGAAGGAATTCTCGCGGTTCAGCAATAAAGAGCACGCAGGCGAACGGAAATGGCCGAAGGTGACGGAAAGCGCGCCGTCCACTTCAAAACTGCAGTGCCGAAGGTAGCTTAGTAACGCGGAGTTCGAAAAGCCGCAAGAACGGACGTGTTACTTGTAAAAACCAGGTCACATAAAAGATATTGTCCTCAATATAACAATAAACCTAGCGAGAAGATGTGTCACGTGGCTACGCTAGTGCGCCAGAGTTGTCTCCCCACAACATTTCTTGCCAAAATTTGCGGCGAAACAGTCACCTGTCTCCGTGATACGGGTGCGACGATTGACGTCATCAATGCAAAGCACGTCACGCCGACACAATACACCGGCGAGTCCGTATGGGTTCAGCAGCCCCTGGACGAAGCGCCGAAAAATCTACCGGTAGCCAAGGTAGAGATAGTAGGCCATTCGGTACTCTTGTTACAGAGGCCGCAGTCGCGAAGAACTGCGACTTGCCTTATTACATTTTTAGTAATCGTTCTGCTACGATTTTGAAGGAGATAAAGCAAGGTTTCTTAGAACCACAGCCTATCTGCGTTGTACGGACTAGGGCGCAAGCAGTTGCTGAGCGCGAAAGGGCGGAGGGGCCCCGGGGTGCGAACAATGCGGCAGACGAAGCGCCTCAGACAATAGACGAGGTAAGGGAACCGACCGTGGGCCGGACGCGTTCCAGGTAAGCGTTTCGGAGGAAACCGAGGATGAAAATAGAGTTGGTCAGGGCGAGGTCGACGCCCTGGCAACTCGGAATCAGACGATCAGGAATCTGAATTAGATTTCGGTAGTCATTGCTTTGGCTCGTTTGGACCCCACCGAATTTGAAACGGCTCAGAGACAAGACAAGGAGCTCGCGCCGTTGATTGAGCGTGCGGAAGGACCCGAGACGGATCGGCACGATTATGTTATGAAAAACGGCCTATTGTTTCGTGTCCGGCATAGTAAGCGCGGAGAGCAGTTCTCATGTTAGTAATACCGCGGGTGTATCGTGGCACGATCTTAAAACTTTGTCATGAAGTTGCTCACGCCATTTGGGTCACAAAAGCAAGATGCCATGGCCAAACATTTCTTCTGGCTCGAATTGTTATAAGGATATTGAAAACTATGTCGTAGTTGCGACAGTTGCCAGCGAGTAGGAAACGGCGGCGAAAACTTCGCGCGCCTTTAAAAATTGTTCCTATAACGGGCGAGGCATTCGAGAAAGTGAATGTCGACGTGGCCCATTTCAGAATCGGTCACCGGAAATAAGTTTATTTTAACGGCGATGTGTTTAGCCACGAAGTATCCTGAGGCTATTCCGATACGGGACCTAACTTCGGTCACTGTAATTGAAGCATTATTAGAATTATTCAGTAGAATAGGATTTCCACGCGAATTGCAAACCGACCAGGCACCAGCTTCACAAGTGCTTTGACAGCGGAATTCGCCGAGCGGTTTGGCATTAAACTGGTGAGAAGTTCGCCGTATCACCCTCAATCAAACGCAGTCGAAAGAATGCATCGAACTATGAACCGGCTTAATGAAGGTTCTGTGTTTGGAGGCAGGGACGGATTGGGAATGCCAACTTCCCGCTATTATAGTCGCGTTGCGCACGAGTGTGCACGAATCATTAGGTTTTTCTCCAGCCGAATTGGTGTATGGAAGAATCTCCGTACCCCATGACACTTCTTTGAAAGGCTTGCGGGAACTGCGGAAGGTAAGAAAATTCTGTAGTTGAGCATGTATTCAAATTAATCAATCGTTTGAAACGCTCCGTGACCTAGCTCACAATAGAATGGCTGAAGAACAGCAGAAACGTAAAGTGTGGTATGACCGGAAGGCGGTCTCACGTACTTTCGAGATAGGCGCTAAGGTGTTGGTTCTCGCACCTAACAGGACGCGGAAGCTCGCGGTTCAGTGGATAGGCCGGGGAGATTCGCGAGAAAATTTCGGAGCATAACTATGTGGTCCAGATGCCGGGCGGAAGGAACCCCGCGTCTATCACATTAATATGCTAAAAGATACCCCCAGCGGACAGAGTACTTGAATGTGCTTAGTTCTACGTCTCGTGACAGACGCAGGTGACGAAGACGCGCTAGATCGCTATGCGCTTAAATTGGATTGTTGCGACTTTGACGCGGGAAGAAATGCTGAGCGGGACTGAGGTCGAACCTGAGTTTCGCAACGCTCTGAAAACGGTCATTTGTAAGTACAGTTCTATATTTAGTGAGAAACCGGATTGACAGATATCACTACCATGGATATCGAGTTAACTGATACCAGCAAAGTGGTTCGAAGCGTACCCTACCGTACATCGCCGAGGCAGGCTAAAATATTACGGAAGAAATCGATAGAATGCTTCGCGACAACATCATTGTGGAGGCGGAGAGTGATTATACGTCTCCCATGATATTGGTTGAAGCACCGGGCAAGAAACCACGGCCCTGTATCGATTATAGGCGCCTCAACGAAATTATTAAGACCGAATACTTTCCGTTACCCAATCTCGAAGAACGGATAGAACAGGTAGCTGCAGCAAAATTATAAGTGTACTGGACCTTTGCAAATGTTTTTGGCAGATCGGTCTTACGGAAAGGGCGCAAAGGTATTCGGCGTTCATGACCAGTTTCGGCACGTACCGGCCGCTTAGATTACCTTTCGAATAAAGAACGGTCCCTATCAATGTTGTCGTATTATGGGCACCTTATTGAATAAATGCCAGAATTCGCGGTACCGTACCTTGATGACATCGCGGTTTTCAGTAACACTTGGCAAGAACACATTCGACACCTCGATACGGTCTTTCGCATATTAAAATCCGCCAAATTGACAGTGCAGCCGCGCAAGTGTTTGTTTGCGCGGGCTAACGTAAAATATCTTGGGTACGTAGTCGGTAACGGGAAATTGCGGCCGGCCGAAGCCAAGATACAAGCAATCCAGGACTTTCCCAGACCAGAGTCAAAGAAACAAGTGCGTTCTTTGCTCAGTCTGGTAGGATACTACCGACGTTTGATACCAGGGTTTGCGGAGAAAGCGGCAGCGTTACGATGCGCTGCGAGGACGCGAGCGCCAAGGTAAAATCGTCTGACAGAGGCATGTGAAACATCTTACAATGAGCTGCGACAAGCTCTCAGTGAGAAAACAGCGGTATATGCACCTGATTATACCAAGGAATTTCTGAGTTCAGGCAGATGCTTCTCGAGAGGCTTAGCGTGGTTCTCTACCAAGTAAATGACGAGGAGTAGAACAACCAGTCGTTTTTCTAAGCCGAAATTAAATGATGCCGAAATTAATTATGGCACCACAGAACTAGAGTGTTTAGCGCTGATTTGGGGTTGGATAAACTCAGATTTATCTCGACGGGCAGGCCACAATTCAGGTCGAAACCGACCACAATCCGTTGGTCTGGCTGCGTAATACGGCCGGCAAAACCCCAGATTATTACGCTGGTCTCTTTTAATCAGCACCTCGATTTACGCATCAGGCACAAAAGGGCTCAGAAAATGTATAAATGTCGGTGAAATTCTATGTAAATAATTTTGTAAACTCAAGGGTAAAATTGTTGTGTTTTTTTTATATTTTTATATGTAAATACATACATGTGTCAATAAACTCAGTTAAGAACGGCACATGATGTATGTAACGAATTCCACAATTATGTAATACTTCAATGCAAGTAAATGTTTTGTATTTTATATTTCAGGATTTCACGTAATGCAAGATGCGTCAAGAATTATTATGTAATATTTCAATGTAAAAGTAAATGTTTGTATTTCAGGATCATATGTAATTCAAGATGCGTCAAGAATACTTATGTATGTATATAGAAGTAAGGTTTAAATGTAAATGGCAACATAGCTTAGGTGAAAAGGGAGGGGGACAGCCAGAGATTTATTTCACACATTTCGATTAAATAGGTTTAATATTCTGGTATAATTATGTTCATGTTCATGAAAAAATTTGATGTAGAGGTCTCACGACCAGGTAAGTTAGCAGAATTTTTCCTGGGCATATTTTGCTGCGAAAAATTCTCACCCCCCGGCATGGGAGGGTCTGTAGCGTCGCGTGGTTCGGCGCCGCGGCGTCGGGCCGCGCCGGGCCGCGCCGGGACGCGCCGGGACGCTTCGGGGAAACCCGCTCTAAGCCGGATGCTAAGTGGGGTGTGAAGGCGAACGCGCCTCGCCGCGCCGGCTGGAAAACCCGTAGGAATCCAGGCTGGAAATTCCTGAAAGGGACGCGCGCGGATGCGAGGCAAGAGATGTCGGTTGCAGCCCTGGAAGCGGCGCCAGCGAGCCGTATGACGCCCGCTGCTTGTAGGTGGGGGCGAGCCAACGGATATATAAGGCCGCACCGACAGGCGCCTCGTGGGATACGCTGGGTGTCGAAAGACGAGAGGTATCTCCAGTGCATTCATTGCACGTGATCTTCGGGTCCAAGATCGGTTTGGCGACAGGCCATGTAACTGGTATAGTTACGGGACTCTATGTCCGACAGCTTCGCACCTCGCGTTGCTTTTTGCTGCTTTCGAAGCAGTGGTTCTGGGCGAGGCCTAGGGACGGTCGCGGGTTTCCGGCTAAAGGGAACTGAAAGGTTGCCAAGGGTTAGTTTTGTATTGTAATCTTTGTACATTAACTGTAAATATACTGTAAATATATTGTAAATATCAATCAGAGCAGTCGTCTGTGTTTTTTCATCCTAGTACGTCACAATAACCTTCCTATTTAAACATGTACAAAAAAAGCAATAAAAAGTTTGAAATACTCTTGACAGTTGTATCAGTGTACATTTATCAAACAAAAATGCATATCTGCAGTCGCGTCTGGTAATACTGATTAGAGAGTTTCTCACTTCATAGCACCAAGTGCTGCCACAAACTTGAAAACCCACGGCAGAAGATGGAAGTGCGGTTTTCGTTTCCATTTCTGAACAGCGGTCGTATGGTTGCAAAGTGGACGAGTGATCATTTTATTTCAAAATGAAATTTACAACAAGAGACGGCGGTTGGCATCTTGTTCAGTTTGAAAATGATATTTATTATTATCTTTCTTACGCTACCAATTTTTATATTGAATGATGTGTTGAAATTTCAGTACAAGACAAGTTAAATCCAGACAAATAAATGGAAAAAATCTCCTATTCTGATCGCTAAAATTGGTATTTCTTAGTGTGATGTCTGTGTCAACACTAAGGATTGCTGTTTTTTACTCTAATCTCCCATTGCCACTCCTCTAAAGCCCCTTCTCTCCATTCAATAGCCTTGACGCTGCGAAGGTCACTTTCCCCGAAAGCGAGAGTTGCAAGGGCTGCTACTCGATTACCCGATCAGAAAATCTAATTTTATACTCAAATTACTATCATAACATTAGCATATGATCCATCATTTTATTCCTCTTTTCATGCTCTATCCATTGCTGGTGAGAAAAATATATACTTACATTTAACAAATCAAAGATGATTAAATTTTCCAAAACTAAAAATATGAAAATAATTTCTCTACGGCATGTCCTGCCCCATGATTCCGGCATTGTTCACCAAAAACTGCATTTCGATATCCTAACCGTTTATAAGTTATGGAGGTGGTCTATAGTTGTTATTAAGAAAGTTAGTAGGGAACAGACATTCCCAAATATCTCCATGGACAATAGAAAATCTGTCAAAAGAATTATCACTCGCTGATTATTACAATAACAACTTAACAAAAGAAAAATGTATCATACAATTTAAAGAAGCAATTCAGAAATATAAAAATTACTCCCATTTCAATATTAGTTACAAAAGAGTGACCAAGAAACTGCAGCTGCAGTATATAACAAATGAAAAATTAAAATTCCTATTTCATCACTACTGCGGGTTTTCCCATATTGCTGAAACCTATGCTTTAATGACAGTTTAAATGATACATTAATCGCCCACACCATTACAATTGTATTAAAATCCCTCTCTGCAATAAAACTATGCTACAACAAAACCCAAGCCCTGAAATGGGTGTTCAGGATCTGGAACAGTCTTATTCAAAGACTTGGTAAAACCTTTTAACCTTGTTATCATCTGATTTCCCCTTGTTCAATACCAAAGACAACACCAGGAAGCTATTGTCCAACTTCATTAGTCCACCCAGTTAGTCAAAATGTACATAGATAGAAATACGACGAATGGTACCCTAAGTACTTGGAAAAGAGAAACAAGTGGAACCATGAATAAAGGACCCAGTTAAATAGTCCCCATAATAAGTAGTCAACTTCTGACTGGCCATCAGGGGAGGGTTTGTGCCTTATCCGACTTCAGCACTAAGCTTCAGACACATTTGCATCACAAATTATCGGAAATTTTTAAATGCAGGCACATACCAAAATTATAACCTCGTTACAAGACATTGAAACTTTTAAATATTGCATATTTTACACCTTCATCGTGTTAGTTTTGGTTGGTTACTGTTGAAAATTGATACTTTGTACCACTTTTAAAATGTTTCTCAACACTAGTCGCTTCCATGCAACTTGGCGGCCAGCGTCTGGTCTGGCTTTCAAATGAAGTGCCATGCTGTGGTCACGTGCTTCGTGACGCAAACTAATGATGCGCAGAACCAGCAAAGACTCTGCCCCGAGAAAGCCATTCATGTATTTCCAACATGGTGGCCATTACTGAACCCATTGACGACCCCCGCCGCCACCGCTGCCGCCGCCGCCGTCACTGCCGTGTTTTTTTTTTTTTAATTCAAATATTTTCTGATACAGCGTACATTGCCACTTTACAGAATTGTTTGTTTACATTATGTATACAATAATATACAGACCAAAAAAAAGAGGGAGGATGACCCCACTGGGCCCCTCTACAAGAAAATCAGGTTGGGGTGCTTGGGAATTAGCGGTGGTTGTATTATGTGAGATGACGGCGTCATGATATGGAAAAAAGCGTGGGAGTTACGGAGGGCGGAATTTATCTTTGGGGAATCGGGACGGGATGCGGTTTAGATGAGGGTGAGTGGCTTTTTCTAGTGCACAAGTCACTGACGTGTGAGACCTCTCAACCCGGGAGTGCTCGCAATAGGTAGACTCACGCCAGTGCCCGCAATGTATCTCTCAGATATACCTACAAGGTTTTGTAAATGCGAATCATCTGAAGGGCCATTTATTGAAATACATATTTTATTTAGTTTGTACATGTCCCCCAATGCAATTGTTAATGAATCTTACACTGCAGAATTCTTATCTGAATAGTTATGGTGAGGAAAGGGAAAAATTGACAAAGTAGTACATTTTATCATCATATTATTCTATTAAATAATATTAATAAAATTTTCCCTCAATTATTTTGGCATATTCTAAACAAATATATATTTTACTTTTCACAAAAATATTTAGAAAGTCTTTGTCTTTTCTTTTTTGCAAGGTTCCGATTTTTCATTTCTCATACATCTCCTGAAATACTCTTCTCTTTGGTAAAAAATTTGGGACATTCGATTAAAGATAAGGCATATTATTACATTTTCTGAAAAGCCTTGTCAGAGACATGGCTGAAAATAATGTCATGGTGCTCAGGCCAGGAGTCACAATGCACTGGCGCCATTGCACAACGTATATGACTGATATCGCACAGCACAGCGATCAAGTTAGAATATGCTCACGGAAATGTTCCAGCGAAAGGATAAAATGAAAGGCTAGGGGATCTGTAAAAAGTACAATGAAGGAATACATAAAAATATTAGACGACTAATGCATCGCAAAATTCGGGAACATAAAATTGCCGTGGCTTGGATCTCACAGATCTATTGACCCCTCCCGTTAAGCTGACAAAAATCAATTACCATAAAATCAAATATACCATTTAGAACTACTTTAAATTTTTTAATTCTTTTTCACAAAAAGACAGATCCATTTTTTCCCCTTTCTCGCATTTTCTTCGAAAAAGAAAATATTGTAATCTTGCACCTGTGAACGGCGAATTTTTGACAAAAAAACTTATATTGTCGGTCGTGGTAACGAAACAGTGGATAAGTCTTGTTCATATACATAGTAAATTACTTCTCTAACGCGCGGTGTAGTCAAAACTCTTTTTTGTCAGCCCTTTGACATCGAAAATGTCGGGTCCGTCTGTGGGTATTATTTTCTCAAAGACGGCACCAAATTTTTTTTTAAAATTTTTTCCTCTCGTATGTATCAACAAAATGGTGTTTATTCTCATTTGCAGGAACCCAGTGTATTTTCAAAATAGCAAATTTGTAACTTAAAAATAGAAATTGAAGCAATGTAATAATTCCCTCTTCCGACATGATGGGGAAAAGAAGGATTTATTCATTAGTTTTCCCTTTCCATTCTGACTTGGGGGATGGGAAGGAGTAAGGTATTACAACATGTATTACAAGAAGAAAGATTCACAACTCTTTGAATTCTAATTAATATATTATTTTAAATCTAATAATTACATAGCCAACGTGCGGCTCGCCTACTTAAAACACTACAATACTTTTTCTGGCGTCAAGTGCACTCCTTCACGTTCAGAAACTTTGGCGAGAGGATGGGGGCGGCCCGGCCTGCAGGTAGGCAAGCGACCGTTCGTCTCATTCTGCGGCGGCAGGGCGTGTATTAGCGCGGGAAATTACCGAGATTTGGCTTCGTCGAAGACGGCTACACATCGGTTCTCCCGAGCAACGAGCTGGTTCGCCATCAGCAGCTGACGTGTTCGGCGATTTCGCTCCTGATGTGTCCAAAAGACCGACACGCGGTGAGTAGGGCGAACCCCAAAATGTTCGTCACTCGGCAAAAGAAAGCAACTCCTCCCCCTACTCGGGATTCGGCGAGCGGTTGTTCGCTGATCGCCGAATAACGAATGTGTGGAGCCGCCTGAGACGCCACTGGCGCCCAACGCAATCACCGTCCCCATGCCGACCCTAGTCGAGTTAAAATAAAAGAGAACGCGATCGCCTAAATGTCCACGAAGTTCCACTCCGTGACATTACATTGTATACTGATAAAGTGCAAGTCTTTTTTTATTTATTTTATTTTACGTCAAAAAACAGTTCAAACTGCCTTGACGTGTAGGGGAAAGTCCTGTAATTCGCAGCCAGGAGGATCCGTGCGTTTCAAGAGCCGTTCTGGCGTTTGAAGCTTTCCGACGGAAATTTGAATCGAATGAATCTGTCTCACCACAGAAAAAATACTACACAGAAAACAAATAGAGGGCGGCTCCTTTGATCTTCAGTGAGCCACCGCTGCGGACCGCATCTTTAAACTGACAGGGAACCAAGAAATCAGCTCAAACGCCATTTCTTAAAACCGTTCCAAATTTCTTCTTTCACTTTTCAACGGGTAATGCTAATTGCCCTGTTTATTAAATTCATTTTGGTGTATTTCATAATACACTATGCTCATAATTAAGATTAACATATATTGTATTTAACAAAATTTCAAAATGTCATTTATTCCCTTGCCTTAGAACATAAAGTATAAGAAATTGTGAAAGATGAAAACTTCTGTATGATTACAATTGCGTTGGATTACTTGCCTGAGGAAAGAAATAACCCCGTTCCCAACCATTGCTGTAGCAGTTTGTTGTAGAAGAAACTCGTGGATAAATATTTGTAGCCAGAAAGAATCCACTGAAATTTGAAAGCAGTAAAAAGATATCATTGTGAATTCATATAGTTCAAAACTACTTGAAGAACAATGTTTTGGGGATTCATCATGATTTTTATAGAAAACAAAAACCTTCAGCTAAGATACATAAAGTTCAGGAAGGAGAGATAAAGGCCTAATATCTGAATCAGTGTCAGACTGATTTAAATATAAAGACTAATCACACCAATGGTTTATTTATTTATTTATTTTACGTCAAAAAACAGATAAAACTGTGTATGACATGCTAGGGGGAGAAGTGAATTCTGTGCACATTTCAAATCCTGTGATCCCTACACAAAGCCAAATACTACTTGAATTTGAATATAGAAAAAAACCCGATGTAATAAAATCTATTTTCAAGGATAAATAAGCAATAAATTTGGGGCTTTTATCCTTCATGTCTTATGTCATGTGTCATTTCTTATTTTCCAACAAATACTACAAGTCGTGCACAGATAAGGAAGTTACATTTATGTCCAGAAGGAAAACAAGGGGCCATCTCAGCATTTGCTCAATGGATCAGGGAAACTGGACCAAAACCTGATGAGATGGGGTCATTGCCAGAAGCTGCAATACAATACTTTACATATTTTTAGAATGATACAGTCCAATGGTAAATAATACATTAAATATCACTGTTAAAATTAATGTTACTTTCCTTGTGATGCTCTAATTGTATAGAAACAGTTATGCAGCAGGAGATTTCGCTTTGGATTTAAACTTTTCTATCGAATTTAATCGTTTAATGTCATCTGGCAAAGTGTTGTAAAATAATGTACATGTATTGTGTGTGAATTTTTTTAATGAGCTGTTGATACTGTCACCTGATGAATATGATTTTCTACGAGTGTTATAGTAATAGACATTGGCATTTTTTATATATTCCCCCTTAAGCAAGTCATTTTTATCAAAACCACTGATTCTAAAAAAAAACAGACAGGGTAATGGTAAATTCTATATTAATGAAAAAAAGGCTTACGAGAATCATGGGTGGGATTTTTTTATTATTCATACAATTTTTTTGTAATCTAAAAGTGTGGAGCTTTTAAGATGTATTCCCCAGAATATTATGCCATATCTCAGGCGGGAATGAACATTCGCAAAATATACACAACGAGCAGTATGAAGGCTGACTGAATTTGAAAGATTTTTGAATGCATAGCATAATGAACTTAATTTTGTGTTCAATTCATTTAAATTGACGCTCCATTTATGGTTTGGCTGAATTGAGAGACCTAAAAATTTTGTTGCCTTAACATCAGTCAATGGTACATCGTTCATGTTCAATGGAGCACAGAATGGTTTATTTGAAATGGAAAACTGCATTAAAACCTTTTTTTTTTTCATTTACTATTAATTTGTTATTTCGGAACCCAAATTTGAAACACCTGATATTGTACTATTTACGGTTTCTTTATTGCAAAGGATGTTCATATCATCCGCAAGAGAACTGGTCTTCCATTTCAAATCATCGAGGGCATATCGTTTAAGTAAAGTAGGAACAGAGTAGGGCCTGAAATCGATCCTTGAGGAACTCCACATGCAACGGGCAAAGAGTCGGAAAAGTGCGTACATAATGTTCCATCATTCCTGTAAGGTATTTCCACTCTCTGAGATTGTTGTTTAAGGTAACCAGTCTAGAGCAATACCATGGATTCCATATGAAGGGAATTTTGAAAGTAAAATGTCATGATCAATGACGTCAAATGCTTTAGAGATCTAAAATAATTCAATAGGTTCTTGTTTTTATTCAATGATGAGGCAACATCTTTAAGAAAAAAAGATATGGCTGTTTCCCTGATTTTGATTTTATAAATCCATGTTGGCAATCTGAAAGGTTTCACTTCCAGGTAATTGGTAACTGGGGCGGGTTCCATTTCAGGTACTGAGAAAGGTTTCCATTTCCCGGTAAAAGTTTTCTAATATTTTTGAAAAAACTGATAAAAAGAAATATACGGTCATTTTGAATTTCATTTTTGTTGCCTTTTTTAAGAGCGACTTAATGGTATGATTATTTATCAATTAATTTATTTTGTCAAAAGCATAAAATCTATATATTAGTACTGAACAAAATACAATCTGCACCCTTTTCTTGATAAATATTAATCATTTGATTACTTGATAATTCATCATTATGAACTGATCACAAATTGACTTAACATGCCTGTTTCTATTGTTTTATTACAGTATTCTTGGTAGATATAGTTTCCAAGTGTTTCTGCGGTTTTTCATCTCTTAGTGGTCTGCCTATATTTCTATCCCCTTCGTTTGTATTTCAGGTTAATTTTGGCAATCTGTTTATGTTTATTCTCTGTAAATGATTTTTCATCTCCTTTGAGACTGTTATATTCTTCTCCCAAAACCTTGGTTTTCAATTTCTTTCTGACGTCTTTATTTCTCAGTCTGTTTTTCCTTGATTCCCATAGGCACATTCTCATTATCCCATGTGATCATAGTTTCTCCCAACCTTTGCAGTTTTTTTTGGTTTGGTGATCATTTACTTAATAATTAATATACTACCTTTTTAACGTTAATCAAAGATTTTTTTTTAAATACCTTAGTGATATGCACTTTCATGAATGAATGATTGAATTTATTTTACAACTTTGTAAATACAACAGTTGGGTTCCTTAACCATTGGCAGCTGACGTGGGGAAACAGTCACACTTGAACGGACGTGGAGTCCAGGTACTCCCACTTGTTTTCAAATATTACTGTATTGATTTGTATTTCAGTGAACATTGAAAATTTCGATAAAGTGACTAAAGAAAATATTAAACGTTATATATTTGTTAATAAGTTATCTAATGACGGAATATCATGAGATTAGAAATGGCCAATAAAGTTATCACACCCGAATTCTACAAATGTATCTTTATAAAAAAAATTGATTGAATATTAAAATGTATTAAAGGGAACTACTCTAATTCTTGAACTGAAAAGCAAGGACAAAAATGATACTACCACAAACCCTAAAATTCTGACTCAGCTTTTATATTTTTTTGCGCAATTCTTGCAGACTTTGCTCTTTTCATAATAGTACTATTTTGCGTTCTGAGTTATTTCTTATTTGGGTTCTTCATTCTAAAGAAATTCCTATGTATTATCGTCTTCTTCCCTAGATTATAAACAAGATTGTCCATATGATGAGTCAGAGTCACATCCTTTCTTCCAGAGTCACATCCAAATTTTTGAATTTGGATTAAAATTAGTTTAATATTATACAAAAGATGGTATTTTTAGTTTTTCGATATCATTGATTTTCATGGGTTGTTGCTAACTTTACGGTAGGTGAACCCCGCAAACGTTACATTTTTTATTTTGATGTGATCAGTTCATAATTTTTAATTTGGGTTAAAATTAGTTTAATATTAGTACAAAATGATGGTATTTTTAGTTTTTCGATATCATTGATTTTCATGGGTAGTGTTGCTAACTTTACGGTAGGTGAACGCCCGCAAACGTATACATTTTTATTTTGATGTTGTGTATCAGTTCATAATTTTGAATTTGAGTTAAAATTAGTTTAATATTAGTACAAAATGATGGTATTTTTAGTTTTTCGATATCATTGATTTTCATGGGTGGTGTTGCTAACTATACGGTAGGTGAACCCCCGCAAACGTATACATTTTTTATTTTGATGTTGTGCATCAGTTCAAAATTTTTGAATTTGGGTTAAAATTAGTTTAAAATTAGTACAAAATTGTGGTATTTTTAGTTTTTCGATATCATCGAGTGGGTGTGCTAACTCAACGTTAAGTTAGCACCCACTCTTATACCCTGTTTTTTAATGTTCTGCATTGGTACAACATTTTAAATTTGGGTTAAAATTAGTTTAAAATTAGTACAAAATTATGGAATACTCTTTTTTAATTTTCTGATAAGTGGGTGTGCTAACTATACGGACATGTTAATAGTGCGTATTGAAGTAATCAGGCAGTCAAAGTGACGCCTATACATTATCTTATGGTTGTGTTATTTCTGTTCTTTTTGTTTCTGTTTTCTTTGCAGTGACCATCTACGTAAAGTACATACTTATTGTATATTTGTGCCATTGTGTAATTTGTTTTACTGAATATATGCTCATTTTACCAGAATTTTATATAATTCATTGTGTCAATGGTTCAAACCTTTCTCATACCGAAAGATCCTGCTTCCTGAGAATTCAAAGCTCGCTTCACGAGCATTCATAGTTTCACGCTTCATCGCCACCGGCTGGAAGGTAGTAGGTGGGCGTGTTATAATATATATATATATATATATATATATATATATATATATATATAGTGACATACCGATATGTCACGTTAAAATAAACTAACATTTATTTGTAGACAATATGGTGGAACATGCATTACGAAATATCACGAGCTAGAGCTTAGCAACGACCGTGAATAAACAATGAAGTTTTTGTTTTTCTAAATGCATTAAGAAATGGCTTGGTGCCGAAAGTAGAAAATTTGGGATTGGGCGAAGAAGTTTAGACGATCAAAAAGGGCAAGCACCAAAATATAACAAACGTATGGATTGGCTGGGTGAGAGAAGGACGGTCAAATGTTATGAAAAAAAAAATGAAGGTAGTTTAATACGAAGTCTTCGAGGGATGAATCATGCAGGAAGATTTCATTCTGCTCGGCAACGCGCTTCTGAACTGATCGTAGGTTCGTGAGAGGGAACGAGTACAATCGAGATAGAATTGGGTTATCAGTGAAATTTTAAGGACAGTGAATGATATTGCAGATATTTTCATGTGGAAGCAATATTGATGTAGAAATTGGAACTTTGTCGGGAGTGGTAATCGAGTTCGGGACTATGTCATAGGACGAAATCGGGACTGATAATTTTGATAGTTTGAGACCAGCTTGGATAGGGGCAGAAGAGGATTTCGTGGAACTTTGGACTACGGCAAGCTCGCAAGATATTTCGACTGAGAAGTCTACGAGGGACATCAAGGAAGAAAGATAAGTTAACCGCGGTATAAATTGTAAATTGAAAGATATCTTGATCAAGGCCTAAAAATTGTAAATTCACTAAATTGTTTGCTAAAAGCGTAAAAATAAACTTTTTTGAATTTTGTTCTTTAGAAAAGAAAGTGATCTTTCATTTAGTCAATCCAAACAGAAATGAACTAGGAATAGAATCATTCTATATCAGATTCCCAGCTGCGCTGTATAGTCGGCGGATATCCTATAATCCATTATAGAGGTAATAAGGATTATAATATATCGTGACCCATTGACCCAGCAAGCCGGACGCTAAGATCTTTAGCAAATATAAATGTAGAGAGAGGAAATTTGGTATCTCTCTCTCTCTCTCTCTCTCTATATATATATATATATATATATATATATATATATATATATATATATATATATATATATATATATATATGTAAATGGTGGCAGCCTCATAGGTCATAGCCTCATTTGGAAGGAGCGTCCCTCTTCCTTGCGCAAAGCGTTCGGCCGAGGGTCATTTTGGGATTCGAACCATGTTATTCACACTAACCGGTGAGCGGTAAATTTTTTAATTATAGATTACTTTTAGTATTTGTTTAGGACACATTTTGGCGTAGAGTATGAATTATAAATTGCGATGGTTTGGAAGGAGCGTCACTCTTCCTTGGGCACAGCGTTCGGCCGAAGGCCCTTTTTTGGTATTCGAACCCATGTTATTCACACTAACCGGTGAGCGTAAATTTTAATTATAGATTTCCTTTCGTATTTGTTTAGGACACATTTTGGCGTAGAGTATGAATTATAAATTGCGATGGTTTGATGGAGCGTCTCTCTTCCTTGCGCACAGCGTTCGGGCGATGGACAACTTTTGGATTCGAACGCATATTATTCAAACTAACCGGTCCGCGGCAAATTTTTGTATTTGTCATGGTTCCTATTATCCTTATCTTCTATCACAATAACAATATTATATTTCCATCAATCTCTCCAAGATATAGGATACCATTATCCTGTTTTACTAGCTCGTCGTAATAATAGGAAGCCACGTCAACGAATTCATATCCATGGTACGCAGTACTGGTTATACGGAAACGGTAAATAACACTATTATTATTGTAGGGACTAATTCTCATTAATTAAAAATAAAAATCTGAAATTTGTTTCCATAGTTGAATAACGACAACTGCGTTTATTTCCTTGTAATTATTTAAATGATTACTTTAGCCAAAGAAAAATACAACAATCACAAATATTTTTCTTTAAGTTAACACTACTAATTAATACTAAATATTTTGAATTACTTTCATTAATTTATTATTGGTGCACCTTCCGAAATTTACTATACTATTACTCATTATTGGATCCATTTAGCGTTGCTTCCAACCACAATCTCACAATTTTTGACGTACAAAGTATTTTATATTTGGTCTTGCTACACACACAATAAATGTCAAAAAAGTTTTATCACTTCCATTTTGGAGTAGCTGCTGCTGTACACTCGCGGCCCCATCAGTTTCCACAAACCTTCTTGCGACCACACATTCCAATTCCACCCATTTTCTTCACGAATAACTTAGCAATGTGCCTCTGACAAAACTGTATATTAGGATTCACCGCGCCTACCACGCGTCTCCGTCCGTGCCTATCGACGGCTAATCATCCTCTGACGACCTCGACTTTTCGAAGCGCCTTGTTAAAAAAAAACAGTCGACCGTTCTCCTAAGGCTGTTTATCCTTTCCATTTCCAATTCTCCTCTACTATTTATACACAACTAAATGTTTTAGAAATTCGTATTATTTCCGAAATGTCCATATATTGTTGTATTCTTTTGACTCGTACACGAATATTCTTTCAATTTCTAAATGCGATATCTCGCCGCTCGTCATGCTTCAAAAACATTTGACGGCGCTCTCCTCCCATGGTACCATTACTAAAAAAAAGTTTATACTGTTTCTTTTTGCATGACGGGATCATTACAATATCTCCACATGTTCATTTTCTTCGTGCTCCCTGTCAATTCAGACACTGTCAATCTTAATCTCCGTTTAGGCTATAAGCAAAGATAGCTTTGACTGCGCTCTTCTACAAAATAATTTAAAATTCCCTTTCAATATTATGGAAGTGATAACACGGTCGTTTCGATCGGAAAAATTGCAAAGTGGTACCGCGGACGTCAATGAAAAGGCACGACACTTATCGATAGTCAAACTTACACGTATTGTAGTAAATGTATATATTGTACTAAAAAGAAACTAATCGAAACTCATCTTTTGAGTTCCCGGTGAGACGTTCCAACAGAAAGCCTCTCATCCATGCACATGCAATCCACAGGCAACCACAGGTGCTATGTAGTGCTAGGTACTCTACCCATATTAGGTACAGACACATATTACCAGGTACAGAAAATTGTCTTATCGCGTTGTTCGATGAGGGGTGAGGGTGTATTTCTTTTAACCCCTACCCCGGGATCCATTACTGGCTACACCGTACTACTATTCACTTGAACACCAGCTCCTCGTAAACATTGTAATATATACTATGAATGTATTTTAATTTTCGAATAAAATTCTGATCTGTGTGAAGTCAGTTACTTTAGTAGAGGTAGAACTTACGTTCAGCCACTCCGAATCCTTGTTAAGAAATTATCGGCGACATTCTATGCTCGGAAAATGCTTGTAGAGAATAATTTTAAACACAACTAGTGAGCACCCGTCAAAATTTGACGGTGAGATCTGAGATAAATGCCCAAACTAATGTTCACAATACGTTGCATTGTTTGGATCTTCAGGGTATAACGAAGATATTCTGTGGAGTTCCCAAAATTTTGAACACGTATGGCCCATGACCAGGTGGCAATGCAATATCGGCGCCAAATGACACAATAGAAAGAGCACTATTATACTGACGGATATTATTTCTAAAGTTTTTTGATGTGTCATCATCTCCTATAAACAACTTTGATTTCTTCTCTTTAAACATCTTTGATCTACGCATGCTTTCCTATTAACGCATGCTTTCCTATTAAAAAGAGAAAATTAAACATTTCACGAAAAAGTAATACTTGGATCACAAAAGGAATTAGAACATCGTGTAAAAATAAACGTACTCTACTTTATTTCTAAACGTCATGACGTATCTCAAGATTTTTATCTACTTTAAAAATACAAAACATTGTTACGAAAAGTCATAAGGCAGGCTAAAATCATGAAAAACGATCAGGATATTTTGAACTCAAATAATAAAACAAAAGGAATGTGGAATATAATAAAAAATACTACCAAATAAACTAGAAACCCCGTAGAGAATGTTGTTTTAAAATATAACGATATAAATGTGAACGATCCGGCAACAGTGGCAAATCTCTTTAACCAATACTTTTCGAGAATTGCTGCGATCTCACTAAGGGTCTTCAGGCACAAAACTCAAAAAAAGACAGTTCACCCAAAATTTTAGACACAATGTTCGTTTCCGAAACTTCTTCCTATGAAATTCTCAAAATAATCGGTAAACAAAAAAATAAATATTCGTCCGGTTTAGATGAATTCCCGGATTCTTTGTTAAAGACTTGTGCGTATGCCATTATACACCCGTTAACTCACATATTTAATGCATTTTTATGCACTGGAACGTTTCCAGATATTTTCAAAACAGCTAAAATTAAGCCGCTTTTCAAAAAAGGCAACAAAAATGAAATTCAAAATTATCGGCCCATTTCCCTTCTATCAGTTTTTTTTCAAAAATATTAGAGAGACTTTTTTACGTACGAATTTTACCTTTCTCACTAAACACGACGCGCTTTCAGATTGCCAACATGGATTTAGAAAATCAAAATCAACGGAAACAGCTATATGTTCTTTTCTTAAAGATGTCGCCTCATCATTGGATCAAAACGAGGCACTTATTGGATTATTTTTAGATCTCTCAAAAACTTTTGACGTCATTGATCATGACATTTTACTTTCCAAATTACCTTCATATGGAATTCGTGGTATTGCTCTAGATTGGTTATGTTCTTACCTTAAACAACGATCTCAGAGAGTTGAAATGCCTTACTGGAATGATGGAACATTACGTACGCACCTTTCCGACTCTTTGCCCGTTGCATGTGGAGTTCCTCAAGGATCGATTTTAGGCCCTACTCTGCTCCTACTTTACGTAAACGATATGCCCTCGACGATTCGAAACGGAAGAACGGTTCTCTTTGCGGATGATACGAACATCCTTTGCAATAAAGAAACCGTAAATAGTACAATATCAGATGTTTAAAATTGGTTCCGAAATAACAAATTAATAGTAAACGAAAAGAAAACGGTTTTAATGCAGTTTTCCATTTCAAATAAACAATTCTGTGCCCCATTGAAAATGAACAGTGTACCATTGACTGATGTTAAGGCAACAAAATTTTTAGGTCTCTCAATTCAGTCAAACCTTAAATGGAACGTCCATTTAAATGAATTGAACACAAAATTAAGTTCTTTATGCTACGCGTTCAGAATTCTTGCAAATTCAGTCAGCCTTCATACTGCTCGTTGTGTATACTTCCGATTGTTCATTCCCGCCTGAGATATGGCATAATATTCTGGGAAAATACATGTTATAGCTCCCAGACTTTTAGATTACAAAAACGAATTGTACGAATAATAACCAAATCCCACCCACGTGATTCATGTAAGCCTCTCTTCATTAATATAGGAATTCTACCATTACCGTGTCTTATTTACGAATCAGTGGTTTTTGTAAAAAATGACTTGCTCAAGGGCGGGAATATATTTTCAGAAAATGCGAAGTCTATTACTATAACACTCGACGTAGAAATCATATTCATCAGGTGACAGTATCAACAACTCATTACAAAAATTCACATACAATACATGTACATTATTTTACAACACTTTGCCAGATGACATTAAACGATTAAATTCAATAGAAAAATTTAAACCCAAGTGAAATCGTTTCTGCTGCATAACTGTTTCTATACAATTAGAGACTATACTGAGCATCACAAGAGAAGTAACATTAATTTTAACAATGATACATAATGCATTATTTACCATTTGGACTATAAATGAGTATAAACAACCTGTAACAACTATTGTACTACAGCTCGGGTCAATAACCCCCCTCTCGATCAGGTTTTCGTCCCGTTTCCTGATCCACGGAGCAAACGCTGAGATCGCCTTGTTTTTCTTCTGGACGTAAATGTAACTTCATTTCTGTGACGTCTTCTAAATTCAGTGGGAAATACAATTTTCAAATTATCGTTTCCATGTTGTCGCGGCAGGAAGGAATAAAAGCCAAAATTTATTGCTTATTTATCTTTGAAAATAGATTTTCACATGGGAGTTTTTGTTTTTTCTCCCCTTTTAAAATTCAAAATTTATTGCTTTTTATCCTGAAAATAGATTTATTACATGGGAGTTTTTTCCCTTTCAAAAATTCAAAATTTAAGTAGTTTTATGACTTAGTGTAGGGATCACAGAATTTGAAAATGTACACAATTCACTTTTCCCCATAGCACGTCATACGCAGTTTTTAACTGTTTTTTTTTGACGTAAAATAAATAAATAAATAAATCTATTGCTCGAAGATGAACTTATTTTCCCATTTAAGCAACACAGAGTAAACTCCTTTGCAGAATTTCTCTCATATGCAATGTACAAAGCAGAACAAAACTGACATTTCGTAGGCAACGACCCAGCAGAAAACGAAATGACCTCACTATCAGACACTTACGATGACTTTCTCTTTTCCTGTGCCCAGTTAATGTACGATTGCGTCTTTTGGGACGATTGTGGGATGACGTGGCCAACAATTTGGAATTCGACATAACCTGTGAACAACTTCACTACTTCAGTACAACCGAGCAAAACCCACTGTCCGAATTTCTCCACAAAATACACCACAAAAGCAAATACATGCAAACTGTCAACGCCACAATGCAATTTTTAGACAAACAAAACCTTGACGAATTGTAAACAAATCTCAACAATCAAAACCAATCAAGCAGCGCCACCAGTGAAGCAGCGTGGACATCTATCGACTCATATATCGATTTTGAAATAGCCACCCTTTGGAAGAAAACAATTGACTATTGATAAGCGTACTATTAAAGAATGATTTAATTAATTAATTAATTAGCACCGTAAATGTTGGTGAACCAACACAAACAATATCTGATAACACATCTAGGGATCATATTCTTTCATTTAAAGGAAAAATACAATCGGTTGAGTAGAAGCTCAAACGAAGCCATGGCAGAATACCCTATTTTTTAAATATATAGATAATGATATATTATTTTACATATTTTCTATTTTTCTTACGTTTTGAAAAATATGTACAGATATAAACATATTTGCATTTTTATAACAACAAATTCCGTTCCCTAGTTATGAGTGCATCATGTTGATAAAGACACAGCCAGAACGCACACACAGAAATACCGCCACTGAAAGTCCTCGGACAGCGCATTTCAGCTTCCTGGTACACCCCCTAGCGGACTATTGTGATTCTTCAGAAAACAAGGCTCTTCACTTCTAGTTTCGGATCTAGAGTTTCCACTGAACACTGAAAGAGAATCTCGCATCCGTGTTAACGGGTCTTACGGCTAAAGCTTTGAAGGAAAGATTTACACAATGAATTCGCGCAAATACAAATCGATTTTAGAGAAATGGAAACACGAAGAATAAAATGGTTTGGTCACGTGAAAGGCTCGTTAGAGAGATGGCCAGAAAATCTCTGGTGGCTCCCTTAGACAGAAAAAAAAGAGGTAGACCCAGAAAGAATGGCAAAGCAAGTTATGAAGGACATGCAGAAAAGAGGCCTTGAAGAAGACGATTGGCGATTGGGATGCGAGAGACGGCCGCAGGAGCTGTGACAACTCGCAAGAAGAAGAAAGAATTCGCGTGATTCGGCTCACACGTGTGAGCGAATCGGGCGAGGGGAATTCCCGCCATCTGTCGGTGGGAGCATTGCCTCGGAGGGCGCTGCAGGTCACCACGCGGCGTGGGAAGGGGGCCAGGGGTCGGCGGACAAATTTCCCATGAGCCCCTCGAAACAATACTTGGTCAACTTTGGGAAACCAGGAGAGGGTTGACAGCAGTCTTTGTATTATTATTAATGTTTTCTTGGAATCATTCCCCTTTGAGTGGCTGAGCTCATCAACGGAAGGGTTGTAATAAATAAGATAAATATCCCCAATTTGGGGAAAAAATTAAAATCTGAAAAATAAAATTTCGTTATTATGTTTCAAATTTCCTCACTACAACGGGAGCGGTAGCTCAGGGCATCAACTGTTGTCACTGCAGCGCCTCTGACCGGGGTCCTACGTCGAGCCCTGACGGCGGCAGGATTTTCGACTTTGCTTTTCAGGTAGGTCCAATTCAGTTGCTGTCTGGAGGAAAATTCTGGCGGCCGGCTGCTCTGATCGTAGCTTTCCATGGTTTCCCCGATCCACAACACACAACCACAACCACACACACAACCACACACACTAACAACCCTCACTCCCAAATTTTCCCGGAGACCGGTCGGAGCTTAGATTTGCCCGGCTGAGGCGGTCCCCGCTGGTGGGAGATTCTGGTTGGGAAACCTCACTGGCCGACGGTAGGCCGGCGCTGGATCTCGCCATCCAGCGGGGATGATCACTTCCATCTCCCGAAAAAACATACTAACGGGACTAATGATCAAAGAAATTGCGCCCGAAACACGAAAAAATCAATCAATCCAAATTCCTCACTACAAACGTTTGCAAAGCACACAATGTCGTCGATCAGATGAAAAAGGACTCTTAGAGGCTAAAAGAAAGTTCACCTCTTCAAATTGTTCTCTACTTTCTTTTCAAAATTTATAATACGTTCTACTCGTAGTCTATATAATGCTGTTTACGAGGAGCCGGCGCTAAAAGGAATAGTACGGTGAGCCAGGAATGGATCCCGAAGGGGGGGGCTAAGACAATGATCCGAAAATGCTTGTTAGTTTTGGGGGTCTATGGAAATGAAACAGTGTTGACGGAACTTCTGCTTCACGTACATTCGCTCATCCTTCATTCCCGACGGCTACCAACGGGGTTTTCCCCCAAAGAGCGTTCAACCATTGATTGCAGTACAGAGCCTTATGGGTATCTATCTCTTTCTATTCAATACAATTTTACATAGACTCTCTTTCTATCGTATATTTGCAATTCAGGCTATTCGGCTCGGTCATCCTGTTCCTAATGCAAATATTTTACATGTTAATCCACGATCACTTCAATTGTGTATATCTTAGACAAATGGTTTTTACCAGTTAATCCCAGAACTTCTATGAATGTATATTATTTTTAACTGAGTTTCATGGTTTAATTACGAAAAATTAATTACAAATGATGGCCAGTGTTTCTTCTACTTTTCTCGTCCTTAAGTTTACCATTCGGAAACGTATTTAATTATTGAAAAAAGCACGAACATCAGCCGATGAAATGAAAAGGGGAAGTCCAAATTTTGATATGGGGCCCAAACCCCATTTCTGTGTGATTTGTGTAATATGAATCATGGCCCCTTGAATTAGACGCTACTAAAGCAGCATTCGTGCGCTCGGAACGAACATCTCATGTCGTTCCGAGTTCTTACGTCATAGCGATCGTAAACTGGCGATGGGAAGGAAAAGTAGAATATTTATTTTGAATTTCACCATTATAAACTTAAAATACAAATAAACATATCTAAAACTAGAGTGCTAAAGTAGCCTCGCCTTTAGTAATGGTTACGTAATATCATTTATCCCGAATTTATCTCCAAATGAACACATCTCATCTCTATCTTTTGAAAAACTCATTTTAAATCGAGAACATTTGGTGGAAAAATTAAATTGTTTCAAACAATACTTTTGTTCAAAACTTTAAAAATACATTTCTCTTTGAGTCATTGTATAAGCTAAGGTATACGATACTGAATGCGGTGGCAAACAAATGTAAATAGATCGAAAAATATATATAGTAATTATAAAATTATGGTGTTGAAATATACTACAAATATAAAAAGTATTAGTTTACATTAACCTGAAAAGAAGGAAACCATCATCTTTTCGTTGCCTTGCCTGTTTTCGAATCTGTGGTATTCGTCAAACTGACTTTACGGTGGGAACATATTTTCATTAATCTGATATTTATAGTTACAACAGACGTAGAAATCATGTTCATCAAGTGTCAGTATCACAGCTCACTACAAGAAATCACATACAATACATGTACGTTACATTTACAACGCATTGCCTGATAAATTAACAATTAAAATCATACATAATTTCAGTTAAAAGTAAAATCTTTTCTGCGTATAAGTGTTTCTAAACAATTAGAGCCTATACTGATCGTCAAAAGAAAATGTTTACTTTAACAAACAATGATATATGTATAATGAATTAGTTACATTTGTATTGTATATTTTTTTTAAAGTCTTAATATGCCTGTAAGTAATTTTCTTTAGCTTCGGGTCAATAAAATTCGTTTGGGGTTTGTCAGTTTCCCTGATCCATTGAGCAAATGCTGAGATGACCCCTTCCGTTGCTTCTGGACGTAAATGTCGCTTCACTGTCCCCGTTTTAAGCTCTCCTTTTGCTTGTAGTGGAAAGGAGCTTAGGGTGAGTTTTATTTTGTTAGACTAGAAAAATCAAATCTGCAGTTCGTTTACCGTTCAAATAATTTTTTTATGACTCAAAGCAAATATCTAGTTTTAGAAATGGTAATATCTCGTTTTTTTAAATTTATTATTATTATTATTATTATTATTATTATTATTATTAATTTATTTTTTTTATTATTTTTCATCTTTCTACTATTAGTAGTTAAATTGTTGGGAAGGGTTTCTGAACTCAAAAGGGCGTGCACAGATGTTTTTTCTCCCCCATATGTCTACATACATTTTACTGTTTTGACTAAATAAATATCTGAATATCGTCTTTTTTTGTCAGTGCGGCATTACCAATGTTACAAGGAACAATGACCTCTAATTCGTGAAATACACTTTGCCCAATATCACTGCTCATACCGCAAGAAAATGAAAATGGGTAGGAAAATATAATAAACTAGCTGGTGTACCCGCCGTTGCTCGGGTTTAGAGTAAATTATTAGACAGGGCAAGGAATTCCATTTTTTCATACCCAGCGGTGGGGCCTACTATCTCTTCTGTTGTCTCTCCGCCCTGCTCCTCCCTGCCATGCTCTGCACGACCACGCTTCGATAGCCCTGTCTTCTCTTCACCCCCATTTGGAAATTTCCGATCTACCTCGCTCACTTTTTCACAAAAAAATAAATTTTCTTTGGGTTCCAGCTCCTAAACTTTCTTTACTTTATAACTAAAACAATAAACAATTCTAAACTACAGAATAAAATATTTGTAGACTCACGTATATTTTGTTTTTTTATGGAGTTTCATACATCACTTCCAATATTGCCAATAAATTGTCACATTTTAAAACTTACTCTATTTTGTTTTTAGTCTTCTCTTGTATTCTTAAACAAATATTTGAAACTGATCTGTCAAATCATGACCTTGAAGGAACTGACTGTTTTAAACAAAGGTTAACATGCAGAGTTCTCTTTGGAGATGCTAGAAGATAGATATGGAATATGGAATGTATATGTCAAAACGTAATTGACAATCATAATCATAAAGTAAATGAAATATCAATATTAATTAATTGCCAGTATTTATAATTATTTTGAAGACGACAAATATATATGTTTAAACTACATGTAGAATAAAGCTTGTTTTTACGTAAATCAATTAATCATAACATTGAAACATTGAACAATACGACCCATCAACACGTACATTATGTGTACACAATAAATTGACAACGTTCTGAACAAACCATATTGCTTCATTATTTGAAGTGCTATATATTAAGGATTTTGAAATGTGAATAACAGAAACCGATTCATGCGTTGGGAGCAATTGCAATGCAAAATAATAGTACAGATTAGTCTCAATTAAGATGTACGTGATCATTGCTAATTACATCTATTTCACTAATCTTCTGCACATAATGAAAAAATCAACTGGGTGAACAACATACAACATTTTACATTTTACCAATTTGAACATGAGAACCGTGTAAATAGTCAATTGAGTGCTATTAAAACTCTACTTGTAGAAATTATTTACATTTGCATCCCCCCTTGCAGTATTATTTTCTATAGTGCGAGTGAAATACTTCAACAAGTCGCTCTTCTCTTAATAGCCTATTCAAAAAGTTTATAGACTGCCCATCTATTCACTTGTATAATCTGTTTTGACAACTTGGCCTCGCATTGTTTCAAGAAATTCAATGTTCCCAAATTTCTGTAAAGAAAAGGTTATTTAGAATGTATACGATATCTTTATATAATACATTAGATTACTGTATATTCTGTACTCTATATTATGTACATTGCAGTCTCAACCTACCTCAATTTCTGTACAAATTCCAACTCCCAAAGTTTTCTAGCCACTTTTCCATAACACGGATAAAGGATAATGCATTTCTTTCATCTTTACCACTTTAGTTTCCGATTTCTTCAAATATTCCACCAATGTTCAGAACTAACAAATCACGCCGTTCATACAGCTCATTACATAACCTTATTCAGAGTCCAATGAATCTCGTAATAAATCTCGACATAGATGAAACAAGTAGTCAGACGTCATCCTCTGGTGGCGCACAGCTAAACTATTTATTGATGCCCCCATGAATCTGTGATGTAAAGCTATGCCAAAAATGTCGAGAAAAATTATTATTTTTTAAATATATTACGGTTTATGGTTGTAAATCCAAACCTATAGTACTCAGACCTTTAAAGGAAGTTGCAAAAGTTTCATCGGCATTGGTTCAGTAGATTCAGAGATTAAAGTGTTAAGACAACGCACTTCTGTCTTTATATATTAGTATAGATATAGATATAGAAGATAAAAATAGTGTTTCTATATTCATCAAAATTACTCGATTTTAACATGCATTACTCCCCGGTCTCAGATCTTATTTTCATGTTATAAACTTTTTCATTTCTCAAAAAAAAATCTTTATAAAACGGAATAACTGTGAATTAAATGTAATTGATGGGAGCCGGACTTGACGGAACGGCATCAGCTGTCAGCGTAATTTCGACCTTGGGTCCTTCTCTTGCAAAAACGTAGGCCATAGGGGCTCCGACTCTCTCAGCGTGGGAAGGTTGCGGGTATGGCTTCTATTCCCCGTCTCCCCGCCCCGTGTTGAAAAAACATCACCCCGGCCACAGCCACTGCTCCCAACCCCTGCGAAATATCAGAAAGCCATAGTACTGGCTTGTGGCGCATTGTGCGTTGAAAATCACGAACAGTCCGAATACAGTCAATAAGGCGTGTAATTTTCAACTCGAAGCTATCAATGAAATATTAAATATTTATTTAGGTGATTTCTTCCATTAATTCGTTATATGTTAATGTATTTTGATAATTATAATAGTCATCAATTTACTATTCGTTACAAAATTAAAGTATTTTGGTAAGTAAAAATTCCCCTTTCTTATGACAATTATCTTACTAACTAAGTAACATTTCAAAGTGATTCTAAAGTACATTAAATTGGCAATTCATTAGAGAAACCGTAAAGAATCGTACAATGTAGAATACTTCTAATATTAATTAGGGAATACCCTTTTCAAAATGTCAAAAATGTTTTAAAACTTTATATTACAATAATGAAATTTTATTCGGATTATTCATGCATGTGTTCGACCTTACCAGGACTGGCGACGCTAAGAAATCTGCGCTTTGACAAGCAGCACGTATGAAACGTCTGAATTCTAATTGGAAAAACCACTAAATGCTATGGTTCATTTCATTTTCGAATTTATTTTTATGGATTTTGAAAGGTGTTAAACGCTGGTAAAATTTCAGGTCAATTTCAGTATCAGCATGGCGGTGTTGAGCGTAAGCGCTGTGTGAGATTGGGAACGCTGTCTTCCATAAGCGCTGTACTGCAATCAAACGGGGAACGCTCTATAGAAGCAGGGGTATGTTTGAGAAAATTTTTCGAAAGGCCGGCGTTAATAAACATTGCATTGCTTTCTAGTAAAGATGATTCCAGTTGTATACATTCTAATTCACATCTGAAATGTAATGTTTTGACATATAAAGAGATTAAAATGTAATGAAATATGTAGTAATAGATAAAATACAATAAATGTAATTATACCAAAATAGTAAAATAAAATGGCTTTAATTCATTCAGAATGTTTTTAACTCTAAAAAAATTGAACTACATATTTTGCAGTAAAAATTTATTTACATGATAATCCGTTCCCCACTCCATAGTCCTGCTCCTCCGAAAACAACCCCCCCGCTCATTTTCAACATCACGATGTCTTTATGACAAGATTTGCTGAATTTTCAGCTGGGCCCTGAACTGTCCCCACATATCTAAAAAATCAATATCAATAAATACCAAAGGTCCTGTCTTCATTGAAGTTAGCCTTCAACATGACTAAAAAGCCATTAATTTGCCCAGGAAATTATTTGTGGGATATTAATGATGTGAGATCATTACCTTATTGCAATTTTCGAACGTCATAAGTAGTGCATATCAGGCATACTGTATTTGTGAAGGGATATTTCATTTATTACGTGACCGCATAACAATCGAGGACCGTTTCTTCAAAGTCGGCATCTACTTTTGGACAAAACAATTACACTTCTCTACTACACAATTGAGAGCTGCCCATTTCTAAACATAGGTTTTCCCAAACTCTATTACTGCGGCTGTTTAAGCTGTAAAATGTAAATGCTGCAAAAATTTGAACTTATTTGTGGGGATGTACCTCGCTTGCAATATGGACGGTCTACGTAATAGTCAAAAATCAAATAGTTCAAACCCCAATCAATCATTCAGAACTAACCAACCACCCATATTCAATTTTAGGAACAATTGCCCGACACCCTTTACAACCTTAAATATGCCTACAAACAATAGTCGTTTTCAACCAATCCAACATCAGCAGAACAGAACAGATTCCCGTCCACAAATACCTCAATCTCAAAAATTTTACCCCATCAACATCGATCACCTATTTCTAGACCTCAATTTAGACCCACAACTCCAACAAGACCATATCCTCATCCCTTCCAAATTCAAAGATTGCATACTCCGCCAAATGGAAACCCAAGAATTAACCCCACTCCAATGTCAGGTGTATCCACCATCAGACCAGGTGTAAATATGCATAATGAAGATGATAATCAATTTACCTATACGTATTATGATGATCAGTTCTCCTACGAACCTCCTCACGGAAATGATTACTATTTCTGTCCAGATCAAGTGTGTATACCAGAAGAGCAATATCCGAAGTTGCACTCAAATGATCAGGATTTTCGCGAGGACATATCATCAACGTCAAGACTTAAACAAGCTTTATAATGCACCTCAATTACCGTTCATAACAGTTTGCAGCTCAAAATTCTAATAGACTCAGGAGCATGTAACTCAATAATTAACGCAGACCCCGCCTACACCATGTTCGCCGATTTCATATTCAAAGAAACATTCTGCATTCAATCCGTACATGCCGAAACGATAGGAAATGACAACATAAGATATCCTATATTCGAAGAACACGGTCTCAATATACCAATAAATTTCAGAGTCATGCAGTGGCACAAATATTTTGATGCACTCATAGGTTCAGCAGATTTTGCAAAATTGAGAGCAAAAATTAACTATGATAAAAACACTGTCACTTTAGGAAATAAAGAAATTCCCTTTCACTTCTATTCAGGAAATAAACAAATCAATTATAAAAGAGAGGAAATTTCGTTTATTCAAATTCCGGTAAATGTAAATGAAGGAGACATACATGTTCCTTCATTCTCTCATGAAAATCACATGTTTTCAGATACAATAATAACCGCTAATAATTACAGTGTAAATTATCCAATAAACCCACATGTTCCACTAAATTTTGACCAACCCATTTACGTAGAACCCACTGAAAATGTTCAAGTAGCTGGCAAAACCAATCACGTAGCTGACGCCTTATCTCGTATTGACATAAACGAACATACGGAAGATAAAGAATCTGTTATTGCTAATAGTCCCGATGAAAATTACCAAAAGGACGTTGACAACGAAACTATACACTCTAACAAAGAAGACCCCATTTTTGTCCTTAGAATGTCAGAGAGAGCTCTAAACCAAAACAAGAATCAAATATTTGTCACTTTTGGAAAAACTCCAGGACATTCAGTCCATAAAATATTCAAGAAACAAAAAGTTATCAAACTTAGAGTCACGGAGAACAACTTAGTACAAGATTTACAGTTACTTCTTCCCCAAATTATAAATCCCTCTGAAAAATATGCTGTGTACTTTAACGATCTGACTATTGAAATTCCCTTCATAAAAACATGCCAAAAACTGTTCACTTCAGAATTAGTCATACTACGTACCACCAAAGTACTTGAAAATATAGAAGATAAAGACACACAACGACAACTGATAGCACAATATCATAGTACCAACCATAACGGCATTGCAGAAACCACGGAACATCTCAAAAGGAAATATTACTGGCCAAATCTTCAAACACAAGTTAGTGAATACATAAACAACTGTGAATTATGTCAAAGAAATAAATATGAACACCACTAACAATGCCAACAGAAGGACCAATTACAGCCCAAACACCCCTTTTCAGTAATCCACATCGACACCTTCCATTTCCGAGGAGAACGCATTCTAACAATTTTAGATGTATTCTCGAAATACGGCCAGGCATACGTTCTAAAAGACGGCACAGGATATTGGCATTATAGCGAACAAACTGATATTTCTCTCACCATGGATATCCATCTCAAATAACTCACGATCAAGGAACTGAATTCCAAAATAAGTTAATTGAAGATTTTTGCAAATCTTACAATATCTTATATCATGCTACAACACCCCTAAACTCCTCTTCAAATTCTCCAGTAGAACGATTTAATTCTACATTATTAGAAAAATTACGAATTCTCAGAAACAAAGATAGAAACAGTCCATTGAAAACACCTTATAATTGATGCAATCACCTTTTATAATTCCTCAATCCATTCCACCACAAAGAGAACACCCTTTTCGATTACCATAGGTAACCATTATAATAGTTTAGAACACCTATTTAAACCAACATCCAATATAGAAGAATATCTTTTTAACAAAGAAGCTCAAATTCAAAATTTAGCTTCTCAAAATCACCAAAACAGAAATAACTCTATTTTCCCATAAATATCAATTGAATGACATAGTCTACATTTGTAGACCTTAACTCGGAAACAAGTCAAAAAATTTATATCGTAGAAGGCAAAATTGTAAAAATCAGAAGAAAACAAAATTCATAGCAAAATGAAACTAGAAGATAGATATGGAATATGGAATGTATATGTCAAAACGTAATTGACGAATCATAATCATAAAAGTAAATGAAAGTATCAATATTGAATGTAATTGCCAGTATTTATAATTATTTTGAAGACGACAAATATATATGTTTAAACTACATGTAGAATAAAGCTTATTTTTACGTGTAAATCAATTAATCATAACATTGAAGCATGTGAACAATACTGACCCATCAACACGTACATTATGTGTACACAATAAATTGACAACGTTCTGAACAAAACCATATTAGCTTCATTATTTGAAGTGCTATATATTAAGGATTTTGAAATGTGAATAACAGAAACCGATTCATGCGTTGGGAGCAACTGCAATGCAAAATAATAGCACAGATTAGTCTCAATGTAAGATGTACGTGATCATTGCTTAATTACATACTATTTCACTAATCTTCTGCACATAATGAAAAAAAATCAACTGGGTGAAACCAAAACATACAAACATTTTACATTTTACCAATTTGAACATGAGAACCGTGTAAATAGTCAAATTGTGAGTGCTATTGAAAAGCTACCCTACTATGTAGAGAATTATTTACATTTGCATCCCTCCTTGCAGTATTATTTTCTATAGTGCGAGTGAGTACTTCAGCAAGTCGCACTTCTCTTAATAGCCTATTCAAAACGTTTATAGACTGCCCATCTATTCGCACTTGTATAATATGTTTTGACAACTTGACACTGCATTGTTTCAAGAAATTCAATGTTCACAAATTTCTGTAAAAGAAGAGGTTGTTTAGAATGTATACGATATCTTTATATAATACATTGTAGATTACTGTATATTCTGTACTCTATATTATTGTACATTGCAGTCCCAACCTACCTCAATTTCTGTACAAATTCCAACTCCAATTTTTCTAGCCACTTTGTCCATAACACAATATATTAACTCCCGTTCATACAGCTACATTACATAACCTTATCCAGAGTCCAATGAATCTCGTAATAAATCTCGACATTGATGAAACAAGTAGTCAGACGTCATCCTCTGGTGGCGCACAGCTAAACTATTGTCATTGATGCACTCGTGAATCTGTGATGTAAAGCTATGCCAAAAATGTCGAGAAAAGTTATTATTTTGTAAATATATTACGGTTTATGGTTGTAAATCATAGCATATAGTACTCCAGACCTTTAAAGGAAGTTAGCACAAAAGTTTCATCGGCATTGGTTCAGTAGATTCAGAGATTACCACGTGTTAAGACAACGCACTTCTGTCTTTATATATTAGTATAGATATAGATATAGAAGATAAAAATAGTGTTTCTATATTCATCAAAATTACTCGATTTTAACATGCATTACTCCCCGGTCTCAGATCTTATTTTCATGTTATAACATTTTTCATGATCTCCAAGAAAAAATCTTTATAAAACGGAATAACTGTGAATTAAATGTAATTGATGGCAGCCGGACATTGATGGAGAGCGGCATCAGCTGTCGGCGTAATTTCGACCTTGGGGTCGCTTCTCTTGCAAAGCGTAGGCCATAGGGGCTCCCGACTCTCTCAGCGTGGGAAGGTGTGCGGGAATTATGTAATGCACCCACTCCACCATCGACGGAAAGCACCACAGAAGACTCCATGAGAAATCTTCCACCAGACACCGCCGCTTCTACAGCCAGCCGCTGTTATCTGTTTACTAAATAATTCCACTGTAGTAACCTTCCGTAGATTACTCATGAGTTATGATTCAATATTCTTTCCATTGAAGGAACCTTCCAGATATAAACATATGAAGTGTAATCACATTATCTATAGTATACCGAAGGAACCTTCCAGATGCATATTGTAAACACATCCAAATGTAAAATACCCTATATATACGCAAGGTGGAGAAGGGAAGGTAGCGCATAAGCTCACCAGACGTGTTAATGTTAACATCTTTCGGCCAAGACCTGGCCTGTACAGAGCTGTCTTTCTGAAATTAAAAGACGTTATACTTCTTGTGTATTTCATTCAAGATCATCAGTCAATCCTTCCTGTGGTATTGAACCTGAGGAAGCTAAGTTGCAGAATCAACATTATTCGCAACACTAGCAAATTTAACTGGGGGCTCAGCCGGGATAGGCATTGCGTCCTTCTTCATTGCTGCAGAGGACATCATCAGCCAATCAACTGCAAGTAAGAGCTTCTTCACAAATTAAGAAGTTTTCAAGACTGCTTTTGGTTGCGCTCCGCTGCCTATTCCACTTTAAAAGGACTGGTTGATCAAGAAAACACCAAGGAGACAAGTCACCTTTACTGCAAGATGCTGGTTTTCATCGTAGTACTACTTTGCATCCTTTCGGAACTGTGAGTGAACTTTATTATAACGTCAGAGTAAACCAACAATCAGCTACAGTAGTTAAGTAGCTATTTTTGGCTACATTGTGTTTTACTAAGATACTAAGCTCTGTGAAGTACAGAAACTAAATGCAATAGTTAAACTAAACTACTTTCATAATCTGTAACTTCAAAAGTTGTTAACAAATTTAAAAATACACGATTCATTTCAAAAATTAATTTTTTTTCAAAATACTTTAGACAAATTTTAATTTTAAGAAAAACTAGATCTAATTTATCATAACAATGGCACAAGGTTTTGAACCTCTATCAAAATGGGAAATGGCACACATTGATTTATTACCAGTGTTCGATGGAAAATCAAATAGTAATTTAGATTACTTCCTGGTTCAATGCGAAACATTTTTACGCAACTTTCAAAGGTCTCCAGAAACTCCTCACGCAAATTTAATTAATACTTTCCTATTCAACGTCGTAAAATCCAAACTCAAAGGCGAAGCACAATCAATTTTAGACATCGAAACAAATTCCAGTTTCGAAAAACTAAAAGAAAAATTAATCCGGAAATTTGGTGACGCACGCGATGAACATATTCTTTTCAGAGAAATTTCTAACTGCTGCCAAACTCATAAGGAAAATTATTCAGAATACCATGACAGACTAAATCAACTACTTATTAAATACAAAAGTTGTTTAAAATTAAATCATATTTCCCCAATCTTAGAAATGAAGCTACAAGAAGCCGATTCAAAAGCTTTAAGCACTTTTCGCGCCGGAATCCTAAATCCTTACCGCGAATATTTACGATATGCCCAACTCGGAGATTTGTCGCAAGCACTTCGCGCCTGTCGTAATTATGATAACGAGCGTGCATATGAGAATTATATGGACGGTCTACGTAATAGTCAAAAATCAAATAGTTCAAACCCCAATCAATCATTCAGAACTAACCAACCACCCATATTCAATTTTAGGAACAATTGCCCGACACCCTTTACAACCTTAAATATGCCTACAAACAATAGTCGTTTTCAACCAATCCAACATCAACCAGAACAGAACAGATTCCCACGTCCACAAATACCTCAATCTCAAAATTATACCCCATCAAACTTGCATCGATCACCTATTTCTAGACCTCAATTTAGACCCACAACTCCAACAAGACCATATCCTCATCCCTTCCAAATTCAAAGATTGCATACTCCGCCAAATGGAAACCCAAGAATAACCCCACTCCAATGTCGGTGTATCCACCATCAGACCAACAACAAACATGATAATCAATTTACCTATACGTATTATGATGATCAGTTCTCCTACGAACCACCTCACGGAAATGATTACTATTTCTGTCCAGATCAAATTAATGACATACCAGAAGAGCAATATCCCGAAGTTACTCAAAATGATCAGGATTTTCGCGAGGACATATCATCAACGTCCAAGACTTAAACAATATTTATAATGCACCTCAATTACCGTTCATAACAGTTTGCGGACTCAAAATTCTAATAGACTCAGGAGCATGTAACTCAATAATTAACCCAGACCCCGCCTACACCATGTTCGCCGATTTCATATTCAAAGAAACATTCTGCATTCAATCTGTACATGCCGAAACGATAGGAAATGACAACATAAGATATCCTATATTCGAAGAACACGGTCTCAATATGCCAATAAATTTCAGAGTCATGCAGTGGCACAAATATTTTGATGCACTCATAGGTTCAGCAGATTTTGCAAAATTGAGAGCAAAAATTAACTATGATAAAAACACTGTCACTTTAGGAAATAAAGAAATTCCCTTTCACTTCTATTCAGGAAATAAACAAATCAATTATAAAAGAGAGGAAATTCCAAATTTTATTCAAATTCCGGTAAATGTAAATGAAGGAGACATACATGTTCCTTCATTCTCTCATGAAAATCACATGTTTTCAGATACAATAATAACCGCTAATAATTACAGTGTAAATTATCCAATAAACCCACATGTTCCACTAAATTTTGACCAACCCATTTACGTAGAACCCACTGAAAATGTTCAAGTAGCTGGCAAAACCAATCACGTAGCTGACGCCTTATCTCGTATTGACATAAACGAACATACGGAAGATAAAGAATCTGTTATTGCTAATAGTCCCGATGAAAATTACCAAAAGGACGTTGACAACGAAACTATACACTCTAACAAAGAAGACCCCTTTTGTCCTTAGAATGTCAGAGAGCTCTAAACCAAAACAAGAATCAAATATTTGTCACTTTTGGAAAAACTCCAGGACATTCAGTCCATAAAATATTCAAGAAACAAAAAGTTATCAAACTTAGAGTCACGGAGAACAACTTAGTACAAGATTTACAGTTACTTCTTCCCCAAATTATAAATCCCTCTGAAAAATATGCTGTGTACTTTAACGATCTGACCATTGAAATTCCCTTCATAAAACATGCCAAAAACTGTTCACTTCAGAATTAGTCATATTACGTACCACCAAACTACTTGAAAATATAGAAGATAAAGACACACAACGACAACTGATAGCACAATATCATAGTACCAACCATAACGGCATTGCAGAAACCACGGAACATCTCAAAAGGAAATATTACTGGCCAAATCTTCAAACACAAGTTAGTGAATACATAAACAACTGTGAATTATGTCAAAGAAATAAATATGAACGCCACCCTAACAATGTACCCAACGAAGGACCAATTACGGCCCAAACACCCTTTTCAGTAATCCACATCGACACCTTCCATTTCGAAGGAGAACGCATTCTAACAATTTTAGATGTATTCTCGAAATACGGCCAGGCATACGTTCTAAAAGACGGCACAGGATATTCGGCATTATGGCAATTAAAACGATATTTCTCTCACCATGAAATAACTCACGATCAAGGAACGAATTCCAAAATAAGTTAATTGAAGATTTTTGCAAATCTTACAATATCTTATATCATGCTACAACACCCCTAAACTCCTCTTCAAATTCTCCAGTAGAACGATTTAATTCTACATTATTAGAAAAATTACGAATTCTCAGAAACAAAGATAGAAACAGTCCATTAAAACACCTTATAATTGATGCAATCTTCCTCAATCCATTCCACCACCATAGGTAACCATTATAATAGTTTAGAACACCTATTTAAACCAACATCCAATATAGAAGAATATCTTTTTAACAAAGAACTCAAATTCAAAATTTAGCTTCTCAAAATCCACCAAAACGAAATAACTCCTTTTCCCATAAATATCAATTGAATGACATAGTCTACATTGTAGACCCCTTAACTCGAAACAAGAAGTCAAAAAATTTATATCGTGAAGGCAAAATTGTAAAAATGGAAGAAAACAAAATTCACTGTAAATGAAAAATGGAAAAATTCATGTCAGGAATTTTCTGACGTCAAACCAAAACGATCTTTTGTTTCAGACCTAGCAACGGAAGTGAAGGATTAGGATCCAAACCCATTGAAACTCGAGGCTTCTACGCAGATCCCCTTGGCCCAGCAGTTATCGTGAATAGTTATCATAAGTTCATGTTTCATTTCGACATAACTAATCTAGAAAACTCTTATAATTTAATTGAAAACACTACTAACACTTTAATACGCCATAGTAACAACTCTTTCCCCTTTTTATTTTATGAACTATCAAAATCATTAGAAAATACTAAAGAAGACCTTTCAAAATTGTTACCTTCAAAACAAAGAAACAAGAGAGGTCTCATCAATGGACTCGGAAGTATAATCAAATTCATTACTGGTAATTTAGATCAAAGTGACTATGATAAATTAGAAGATCAAATAAAAATATTACAAACAGATCATAGTACTGAAATACAACACATCAACAAATTAGTTTCCTTCAGTAATTCTATTGCCCAAAATTTTATAACGAAATAATTCAAAAATTGTTATTAAAACAAGAATTTCAACTAGGTATCCTAGAACAATATCAATATGTTGTAATGTGTTTGAAAAGACTGTCAAAAATTGTACAAACCCTAGAAAATACTATAAGTTTATCTTTTAGTGATATAACTAACGTACAAATGTTCTCGCAGAAAGACATAACAAATATTATAAATCACCTTCGCATTATATATCCTGCAAAAAGTATCATTCCCACCGACCCTTATTATATGTACGAAAATTTAAAATTTACAAAACTCAAGTTATTATGTTAAATAAAGGCTTAGTAATTATTTTATCTGTACCAACTACTGATGGAAGTAATTATCAATTATACTCAATAACTCCGATACCTACTGTTAATAATACTATATTAATACCATCAGAAAACTACTATTTACAAGGGCCAAACCCAAAATGGTCCACCAAAACTTGCACAAAAGGAACATTACATATGTATGCCTTTATTACAACATAAGACTTACCTCTTGTAATTTAACAAAACCCATATATTGTGATTATGCCAAAGTTACAAATAATATTAAATTATTTCAATTGGTTAACAATAATAATATTCTGTTCTTCTCTCAAGACAAAGAAATTGTATTACAAATATGTACAAATAATCAAAACTCTATTCAAATCCAAGGTCCACATTTAGTATATAGCAAATTTGCTTGTCCAATATCCTCAATGGAAATCACAATATGTAAAATTGTACAAAACTCTTCTTCTGTAACAAACGAAGATTGGTTACTGAGGACAATAACCATCTAGGGGTGGAGGAATTATGTAATGCACCCACTCCACCATCGACGGAAAGCACCACAGAAGACTCCATGAGAAATCTTCCACCAGACACCGCCGCTTCTACAGCCAGCCGCTGTTATCTGTTTACTAAATAATTCCACTGTAGTAACCTTCCGTAGATTACTCATGAGTTATGATTCAATATTCTTTCCATTGAAGGAACCTTCCAGATATAAACATATGAAGTGTAATCACATTATCTATAGTATACCGAAGGAACCTTCCAGATGCATATTGTAAACACATCCAAATGTAAAATACCCTATATATACGCAAGGTGGAGAAGGAAGGTAGCGCATAAGCTCACCAGACGTGTTAATGTTAACATCTTTCGGCCAAGACCTGGCCTGTACAGAGCTGTCTTTCTGAAATTAAAAGACGTTATACTTCTTTGTGTTTTCATTCAAGATCATCAGTCAATCCTTCCTGTGGTATTGAACCTGAGGAAGCTAAGTTGCAGAATCAACATTATTCGCAACACTAGCAAATTTAACTCGGGTATGGCTTCTATTCACGTGTCTCCCTGCCCCGTGTTGAAAAAAGCATACACCCCCGGCCACAGCCACTGCTCAACGCCATGCGAAATATCAGAAAGCCATAGTACTGGCTTGTGGCACATTGTGCGTTGAAAATCAGCGAACAGTCCGAATACAGTCAATAAGGCGTGTATTTTTCAACTCAGAAGCTATCAATGAAATATTAAATATTTATTTAAAGGTGATTTCTTCCATTAATTCGTTATATGTTAATGTATTTTAATAATTATAATAGTCATGCAATTTACTATTCGTTACAAAATTAAAGTATTTTTGGTAAGTAAAAATTCCCTTACTTGATGACAATTATCTTACTGACACTAATGTAACATTTCAAAGTGATTCTAAAGTACATTAGAATTCGGCAATTCATTAGAGGAAACCGTAAAGAATCGTACAATGTAAAGAATACTTTGTAATATTTAATTAGGGAATACCCTTTACAAAATGTCAAAAATTTTTTGAAACTTGTATATTACAATAATGAATTGTATTCGGATTATTCATGCATGTGTTCGACCTTACCAGGACTGGCGACGCGTAGAGAAGTCTGCGCTTTGACAAGCAGCACGTAATGAAACGTCTGAATTCTAATTGGAAAAACCACTAAATGCTATGGTTCATTTCATTTTCGAATTTATTTTTATGGATTTTGAAAGGTGTTAAACACGCTGGTAAAATTTCAGGTCAATTTCAGTATCAGCATGGCGAGTGTTGAGCGTAAGCGCTGTGTGAGATGTGGCAACGCTGTCTTCCATAAGCGCTGTACTGCAATCAAACGCTTGAACGCTCTATAGAAGCAGGGGGAGTATGTTTGAGAAATTATTTCGAAAGGCCGGCGTTAATAAACACACATTGCATTGCTTTCTGGTAAAGATGATTCCAGTTATATACATTGCTAATTCACATCTGAAATGTAATGTTTCGACATATAAAGAGATTAAAATGTAATGAAATATGTAATAGATAAAATACGTAATAAATACGTAATTATACCAAATATGTAAAATAAAAATGGCTTTAATTCATTCAGAATGTGTATTTATCTCTAAAAATGATTGAACATACATATTTTAGCCCGGTAAAATGTTGTATTTACATGATAATCCGTTCCCCACTCATAAGTCACTGCTCCTCCGAAAACAACCCCCTCCCCGCTCATTTTCAACATCACGATGTCTTTAATAGAGCAAGATTTGCTGAATTTTTCAGCTGCGCCATGAACTGTCCCCACATATTTAGGCCCCAAAAATCAATATCAATAAATACCAAAGGTCCTGTGCTTCATTGAAAGTTAGCCTTCAACATGACTAAAAAGCCATTAATTTGCCCAGGAAGTTATTTGAGTGGGATATTAATGATGTGGAGATCATTACCTTATTGCAATTTTTCGAACGTCATAAGTAGTGCATGTCAGGCATACTGTATATTGTGAAGGGATTTCTATTTATTACTGTGACCGCACAATCGAGGACCGTTTCTTCAAAAGTCGGCATCTGCACTTTTGGACCAAAACGAATTACACTTCTCTACTACACAATTCGGTAGCCAGCTGCCCATTTCTAAACATAGGTTTCCGAAACTCTATTACTGCGGCTGTTTTAAAGCTGTAAAATGTATGAATTGCTGCAAAATTAGAACTTATTTGTGGTATGTACAGTTTGGCTAAACCGAAAATGTGTTTTGTACCTAACGTTATTTCCTCAAAAGCTATATAATTGAAGTAAAACTTGTTCTCATAATACAGATTTTCGTGACCGTTCCTTTCAAACATTTAATTTAACATGCAAAATACGTACGTATACCAGAAAGTAAAAATAAGTAAAGTTTAAAAAAATAGAGATTTGGGAAACCAATACAAAGATTTAGAAATAAAACCGAAAGCATTTCACTATGAAATAACAGTTGACTCCGGTTTTAGTGTACTAGGATATAGTGAACCCTAGGTTATAGTAAACTTAAGTCACTGCTCCTGTTTCACTTACAAGTAAGTAGGGGGCGGGTTTTGATGATCTAAAACATTGCCAAAATTTATCTATTGATAAATTAATGCCCTTAAAATGTTTTATAAATGCCCTAAAGCCAAAGAAAAATGACGTAAAAATATATATCAAAACCAATTCGGATGAACACCTCAAGCTCTGGATACGTTACTGATGTAATCGAGGCTTCTTCTATTCGTTCGATTGAACTCTACTTGCAAACTTTTGGTTTGGACTGTTCTTTGCCAGGAGATCTGTCTTATGTTCTCCCGAAATCGGCCGAACCGTCAATGGTGCTGATATACGTCACAAGAATTACATACAACGGCTAACAAAACAATTTCTGAGCGAACAAATAGTACAGGCTATAGAGTAATTCAGTGAAGAACATTTTCATCTTGTAGATATTATTGTTAAATAATGACATTAAAATTGATGAAATCAGGAAACCCTGCATTAAAATAAACGGGAAAGGTAAAAAGACTTATTTGTCGAAATCGACAAAAAAATGCAAAATATTCATATATAAAAATTGGTCATTTCCTTTTGACATAACATAAAATGAATTTCTATACTAAACGGCATTGTTCTAAAGTGGAGGAAAAAAAAGACATTTTATTAACACCCGTCCCCTAGAAATAAGCATAAGAAGATTCGGCAATCGTGAACGTAGGAAGTAAGTCCTGGAATTTGATTGATATCGCGTGTTATTAGGCGAGTTGAAGGGCCTTCGAGAGTGGGAGGGAACAGTGCAAGAGGCGTTGAAGACAAGACTGCATTACGATACAAAGACACATAACGCAGAATCAATTGTAAAGAGAGCACGAACTCTGATAAAAGCAGAGATGCTGCAAAGAAAGTAAATAAGGTCCGGAGCTCATTGAGCCGGTCGCTAGAAATTCAGAGATGCTGCAGAGTAAGAGGCGCGTTGGGTACGAGCCTCATTCAGCCGGTCACAGGAAATTCAGAGATGCTGCAAAGAAAGTGGCAACGTTGTGTTCAAACACATTCACATCGGTAAGAATTTCAGAGATGCTGCAGAGAAAGTGGCAACGTTGGGTCCGAGCTCATTGAGCCGGTCGCTAGGAAATTCAGAGATGCTGCAAAGAAAATGGCAACGTTGTGTCCAAACACATTCAGCCGATCGGTAAGAATTTCAGATATGCTGCAAAGAAAGTGGCAACGTTGGGTCCGAGCTCATTGAGCCGGTCGCTAGAAATTCAGAGATGCTGCAAAGAAATGGTAAAATGTTGTGTCCAAAACACATTCAGCCGATCGGTAAGAATTTCTGTGAGGATGCTGCAAAGAAAGTGGCAACGTTGGGTCCGAGCTCATTCAGCCGGTCGCTAGGAAATTCAGAGATGCTGCAGAGAAAGTGGCAACGTTGGGTCTGAGCTCTTTCAGCCGGTCAATAAGAATTTCAGAGATGCTGCAGAGAAAATGGCAACGTTGGGTGCGAGCTCTTGCAGCCGGTCGCTAAGAAATTCAGAGATGCTGCAGAGTAAGAGGCAACGTTGGGTACGAGCTCATTCAGCCGGTCGCTAAGAAATTCAGAGATGCTGCAGAGTAAGAGGCAACGTTGGGTACGAGCTCATTCTACCGGTCGCTAGGAAATTCAGAGATGTTGCGGAGAGTAAGAGGCAACGTTGCGGTCCAACACATTCAGCCGATCGGTAAGAATTTCAGAGATGCTGCAAAGAAAGTGGCAACGTTGGGTCCGGAGCCTCATTGAGCCGGTCGCTAGAAATTCAGAGAGGCTGCAGAGTAAGAGGCAACGTTGGGTACGAGCTCATCTCTTGCCGGTCGCTAGGAAATTCGCGGAGACGCTGCAAGACGAATGGCTGCCACGCGCCGCTCTTCCGCCCTCTCTCTCAGACGCTGCCACTACCCGCGCATGCGCACCCACGCCTCCCATAGTGCTACGGTCGCGCCGCCCGGCCGACATTTCGCCTTGCGCATCGCGGCTCCTCGACCGGCTGTGCGCGGGCTCAGGCAACCACTGAATCAGGAAAAATATTTGTACAATAGGCTGACAATTTGGTTAGGTGGAAATCAGCCAACGTCTACTGAAGGTCATGCTGCTCTGATCGGTAGTTTCGTGTTTTTCGATCAACGCCTGATGACTACAGGAGCATTATTCAACAAACGGACCATGAGCTGCGTGCCATATTTCCTTTCCCTTCCTTGTCCTATCCGTACACCTTACACACATGTACATGTATATACACTTTACTACCACCCACGCCGGGAGACTAAGCAGTAGCTTAGAGCTTGTCCCGACAGGGGCGGTGCCCTGCTGATGGAGGATACCTGATTGGGAACACCCATGAACCGATGAGTAGGTTGGTCGCCATCAATCGAGGAAAAGTCACCTCCACATAATAATAATAATAATAATAATAATAATAATAATAATAATAATAATAATAATAATAATAATAATGACTTTATTTATGTGGCGAGACTCGGGCCATCAGGCCCGCTCTTCCACCTAACCACGTAATACATAAATTTATAAATAAGAATTGAATTAAGAAATAAGAATTGAATTAAGATCTGTTCATTTTAACGATAGCGGTTGACACACCCGAAAACAAAATAATCAACAATGTGAAAATTTATTGATGTAGGCACGGCACTTGTACTATTTGCCTAGATAATCAATCCCAAAACTAAAACGTCTGTCATACATTGGAATACCATTTGTATCGTTATGTCGTAGAATTGTGCTACCTTGGTTAGTTGCATTTGACAGCCAGCTGCAACCTGCGGGTCACTGTAATAAGCGTAACTTTTCACGAGTTGCTCATCACAGGAATCTCTTTGACGCGAATGAAAAGGTAAAATCGTGGCGATGTACTTATTGTAGAATGAATTGTCCAAACTTCCCAGCGGAGATACTGCAAAGATCCTTAGTAAACCAAGCCCTAAGTTTCCACTCTATAGTCCTAATTTTGCTCTCAACGATTTCTATCGTTCAGAGATCATCAGCATTATGATCATGAGCATGCAGAAGTGCAGGCCTCTGCTGTGGGCTATTATAGCGGGAATCTTCACGACAGAAGTATGCAAATATTGATTCAACGGTAAGATTTTTTAATTCTGATGATTATATGTAATAATTAAAATATGAACCATAATAGCTAGAAATAAAAATTTAACGAAATTCTTTTTTTTTAGCTACAGAAACTTACTTTCTGGATGTGTCTAGTATTTTAAATGCGTCATTGTCATTAGGATTTGGTACGAAGTTCGTTACGATGTATACGAACAGCCTTTAAGTAGAGATTGCTACCTTGTGCGATATATTCAAATGTTATCAACGCCCATCGTATGTGTAACACCCCCTACGCGGGGTGTTACCTCGACCTACCTTCTCCTGGCGCTGTTGAAAGATGAAGCTTTGCCCCACAGCGTTTTTCCACAGGCGTTTTAAAATATAATTTTACATTACTTTTATTTCGTCGCTACCATGCATGAGCGACTATCCCATTACATATGATATATTCAAATCAAATGTTTTCTGCACTGGATACGGTTCAATTGTTCTCTTTTTTTTATCTTCGAACGTAATGATCACCGAATATTCTGCAGATGCGACATATTTATGCAAAAATAGAACGCATACGACTGAGAAACAAAAGTTCCTTTCAAAAAAATCTTAACTCTACTGTAGTCTTCATTTTTACTGCAATAATTTACTTCTCAGCCTTAAACATGAAGGCAAGCATTTCGGACTATGATGTTTCACACGAAATCCAAACTTGTTTTGTATTCCACAATTTCCAGGTGGAGAATCATAAAAACATCGCAACAAATCTGAAATAAATTGACGAAATATGACAAATCGAACGGGAGTTCCATGAACGCGGTAGAGAGGGTGCTGACATTTGGCCGATAATTCTGAAAATAACGAGCGGCTGCCGGCATGACTGGTTGGGCGCCTCTAACGACCAACGGAGTGAGAGTGTAGGGTACATGGAGCCGATATAGAGGTACGGATGCCATGTCGGAAGCAGAGTCCAAAAGAATGCCTGAGCGGGTGTATAAAAAATCACAGCTGAAATCTGTTATTGGCGTACATGCGAAATATCAATAAAAATGGTGGTCGCGAGTACTTTTTCGCCTCTTTAAATCGCACTTGCGTTGTTAGGAAAAAAGCGTAATGCTTATAGCGAGTAGCAATTTGTTTACAGAAAAATCTCGTCTTATAAATTCTTATTTTAAAAAAAACAATCTTCCTCTAGTATAGTTGTAAATTACTTAAGGTATGTCGTTGTGTAGTAAAACACACTTAAAGTGTCCTGAACTCGAAAATTCATAGATTGTAAACGTCTGCGTTTGTTCATTTTCTGCCCGTCAATGCCTCTGTATGTATCTATGTAGTGGTCAACAATGCGCCGAAACCGCTCAGAGACTGTTTTCCAAAACTGCTATCCCCGAACGATCTGGCCCAACTCGAGTCCTGGGAAATTGAAACATATTTCGATTCTTGACGACACTTTACATGATGCCTTGACATTTTCCAAATTTACTCAGAAGTGGCTCCAAATTTTTTAATTGAACTATTTTATAGAATACGGAATAGGATGGCTTGCTTAACAGTGTTTCACTTTCATTGAACCTTGAAGTTTGGAAAAATTGTGAAGTCGGAGATTTTCGACTTTTTCAACTACGAATAGTTAGAAACCAGATAACTTTCTGAAAGAAATCACTTTAAACTTAGTATTTTAGACAAGGTCATGTGCCAACTTTTCAAAAATATGAGTCGTTTGCGCGTAATTTGTACTCCTTTAAGAAAAGCAATTAAACATATTTTCTCGACTATATAAAAATTAATCCATTTCCTGTTTGCGTTGATCCTTTTGAATTTTCGAAAATTGCAAACGTCCCACGTAAGGCTGCTGTAGCACAAATAGATTTATTTCTGGAGACTGTGCACACTATTCTCTGAAAGATTATTAATGCCATTTGAAATTATTATTTAAATTAATTTACATGCGATATATTAAATTAAAATGACGAACGAAATTCTTTCTTATTCAGAAAGATCTTGTGACTTAATTTCTAGCGCACACGCCTGTTTCTATGGCCCGATTTTGATTCGATGCTCCCTGGATGGTGAGATCTAGTGCCGACCTACATGGCGGCTTGCCGTGTTTTCCACAACTACGTATCGCCCCAACCGAGACACATTCTAGTTTCAGTTTCAATTTAATTCATTCTTTTTAATTTAGATATTACAGGAACGTACCTACACGGAATAATTTTAAATCACAAACAGCAATAGATCAAATTATAATTAAATAAAACTAAACTAGATATGAAATAATAACGAATAATCTAGGTTACAGTGACGCCATGATGCACAAATTTCACAATTACTAATACCATGAATATTTGACAATAATGAAATAAAACACGCATGCAGAGCATTTACTATGTTAATATAAAGGTCTTTACAGGACTACTTGCTGAAAGAATCATGGGAGGCAGTTTATAACGCTATTAACACGAATGAAGAATATAATTTATTTTTTCAAAGCTTTGATTTCTCTTAACGCATGCTTTCCATTAGTAAAAGAGAAAATTAAACATTTCACGAAAAAGTAATATCGGATCACAAAGGAATTAGAGTCGATCGCAAATAAACCACTTACTTTATTTCTAAAACGCCGCGACGCATCTCAAGATTTCCTTATCTACTTTAAAAATACAAAACATTGTTACGAAAAGTCATAAGGCAGGCTAAAAATCAAGGAAAACGATCAGATATTCTAAGCTCTGACCGGTCTCCGGCGTTCCGGAAGTGTAGTGTATGTATGCGTGTGTGTATTAGAAATGGTCGTGCTAGGACTAAGGAGGAAAGGGAACATCGTCCACGATGCATGGCTCCTTTGTTACAGTCCCATTTAGGTGTTGATCTAAGAAACCCGGATCATAGCAGCCGGCCGATAGCATTCTCCTTCAGACAGCGGCTTCATCCGACCTAGTTGTGTAGCTATTGTCGGGACGTGAACCCTTGGGTCTCTGGTCAGCAGGTACCAATGATTTTAATTAGCGCAATCCGCGAACTGGTCGTAATCTGGAAGGTTTGGGACGTTTACCATGCGAAGTTCAAATAATTAAAAACAAGTAGGGAAAAGTTTAACCGCAGAATACTACAGGTACATGAAATTATTATAAGGTTTGTGAAGTGCTTCTGTTGCATTAAATTGAGAAAACTGAAATTCAAATAAGAAAGGCATGCTCACAATTTTAGTGCGATGTTTTATCACAGCTCCATTTCTCGATTTTCAAAATTTTGTTTGGTTTATGAAATAATGAATACAAATAGCACTTAACAGAACACAGCAAACTCGTATTCATTTTATTATCTACGTTATGCAATGTGGATGGCTATGTAATGGAATATGTCACTGTATATTAATGAGAGATATTCAAAATAGCGTAATTGCCGCACTTAATGTAATAGCTGCAATCAATTTTATAGTTTTAAAATACGACCATTCTGTTCACGTTTTGTATGTAATTCACCGTTTTTAGCTGCGTACAGTCGTTTGCAAAAAAACCTGTAATGAAGGAAGTTTGCATGTAATAGAAAACAAAATAACATATAGCAATGTCTCAACTCCAATATTTGTATACAGTGATCCCAGGCACGATTTTATTTCACATGTAAATGTGTTAACCAGTCAGAAGTTACATGGTTGATTGATTATCATGTCAACAGTTCAGGCTCTCAGTATCATCAGAGCACCACAAGAAAGTAACATTAATTTTAACAATGATACATAATGCATTATTTAACATTTGACTGTATACATGTATATAAACAACCTGTAATAACTATTGTACTACAGCTTCCGGGTCAATGACCCCATCTCGATCAGGTTTTTCGTCCAGTTTCTGATCCATTGAGCAAATGCTGAGATGACCCCTGTTATGCTTCTGACACAAATGTAACTTCATTTTCTGTGCACGTCTTCTAGAATTCAGTGGGAAACACAACTATTCAAATTATCGTTTCCATGTTGTCGCGGCAGGAAGTAATAAGAGCCAAAATTTATTGCTTATTTATCCTTGAAAATATATTTTATTACATGGGAGTTTTTTTTCTCCCTTTCAAAATTCAAAATTTAAGTAGTATATGACTTAGTGTAGGGATTACAGAATTTTGAAAATGTGCACACAATTCACTTTTCCCCATAGCACGTCATACGCAGTTTTTAACTGTTTTTTGACGTAAAATAAATAAATAAATAAACAACAAATGTAACAACAACAACAACAACAAAATAAATAAATAAACAAATAAATAAATAAATAAATAAATAAATAACAAATAAATAAATAAATAAATAAATAAATAAACAAATAAATAAATAAATAAATAAATAAATAAATAAATAAATAAATAAATAAATAAATAAATAAATAAATAAATAAATAAACAAATAAATAAATAACAACAAATAAATAAACGCAGCTGATGTGTTTTCTTCTGAAGATAGCGGCAAGCGCTGACTAACCCGTCGGCTTGCGGGGCTTTCGCCATCCACGACGACTCCACCAGCGGGGCACCGCCCCCTGGGAAAAGCTCTATGCGCCCGACGAATTTCTTGATATGTATGGTAGTATAGTACACGTAAGTGGAAGTATAAGTAAGGGATGAGGATAGAACAAGGAAGGAGAAGGAAAAATCGCGCACGGACCGTCACTTGTTTGTTTGAATACTGCTCTCGCATTCGCATGGTGTTCATGGGATCTTGCTAGAGGCAGCCAAGTTAATTCAAATTTGGCGCCGTACTTTGAATACAATCAATTATAACAATTCTTTGAGGCGAATTAATAGCAAAGGACATATATTTCAAACTTATACGCATGAGATAATTTTTCCCCTCAATAACCCACCGAATACCTTTCAAAGAAAAAGAATTTCATTCCTCGCATAGAACTCTTTGAAAAGCTTGCTTGATGGATGTCCTTGTTAGCATTTCAGATGGAAGATCTCTGTCATTCTTCAATGAAGACGTCACAGATTAATCATAGGTAGCTTTAAGAAAAAATTAATAAAACTTTATCATATGAAAACAAGGTCCCATGTGCATTTCTGTGTTATTTCATGTATGTTGGCATAATATCCTAAAAAGCGACTACCTCTCATGGCTATGCAGAGATGATTTGTATTACAGAGTTGCAATAGCTTGTTTGTAAACAACCTGAATTACTGAACATTCTCACGTGTAAAATATTATTTATTTTCCAAGATGAATTTATTTATTTGATTTGTATGAATTTTGCTTATGGAAACTTCTCTTTGATGATGTTCAGTAATACCATCATGCTGTAATCTATTGTATATTCTTGACATTTGTTTAATATCAACTTAAAAAGGTGTAAAATCACAAAATATGAGCGTCTCTCTGTAAATGGATGTAGTTGCACTATTCTTTGGTAGGTGGCAGGATCAGAGCTACCCTTCACTCATTCTTTTGTTTCTCTACACATGTAGAGCACTTGCTAGGTTCATCTCCAACCACTAGGAGCGCTTCTAGCACTTGAAATTTTATTATTCTATGAAACTTATAGCGCCGAGAAATAGTTCTCGTATGCACAAGGGTGGAAATTTATAAAGGCGTGTTAATTTTAGGAATCGCCACTGAATGTAACCCAATTGCATTCATCCTCTTTTATGATGTATTAGATCATTGTCTAAATTGTTTAACTTCTAAGTTAGTCCGGCCCATCTGGTAATCGTTATTTGTATTACGTAATGGCTTTAGTTGGGGTTCCTTTACATACGGGAAATTTGAATTCACGTGGACTTTGATTGTGGCAATGCCACAAATATGGTACATGACTGTGGATCTTGTATACTTGGTTTTATGGTTATTATGAATGTTGAGATTGATTTAAATTTATAATGTTGAATTGATTTTTGTCTTAATGGCTGCGTTTGTTGCAGCATTATGTATTTTAAGCGTTCATTTGTAACGCTCTGTCATATAAGACGCATTCTGGCGCACACGGCAGCTGAGAGCAACGAAGCAAGTAATGGAATTTATTTAGGCCTTTATAGATGAGATCCGCATTGGCACTATTGCGGCGCCAGCCGAATGCGTTTACTACGCTCCGTAAAGTCACGAAGGTTAAGCGCATTCGAGACTCGCGGGTTCGTGGTTGGGTGACCGGCCAGGAACCCCGGGATCTAACGGCGTCGAGCCCCTGGCCGAAGGGATAAAAGGCACTGACTGACTGCGACGTGACGAGACTGACTAATATTAAAAATAATAATGCCCATTAATGGAGGATTACTTCCATGGGCAAAAAAAGGCTCAACGCCCTTAAGGGGTTTGAGACGTTGCGTCAAGGAGTTGACGCAACAAATTAAAAAAATTAACGGTTGTGCATTTGCAAGACGAGGTCTGTACTCGGTAAATATTTGAAATGGTCGCAGCTATATCGGATTTCTAAGGTTGCTGACGGCGGCGGTTCATATTTATTAATGTACTATAACTATACTAATGTACGACATAATTCTGTTGAAACTATTGTATAAAAAATCATAGCAGGCTACCACGGTTTCTCGACTATATACACGAGTTTACGAAATATTCAAGAATAGAGATTCCTTGCTTCTATCGGTCGTCACTGACGTTTTTTCCAATTTGATCTTAAGAATGGCGGACCAATGCTGATTTATACATTGACGCAAGAAGTCCTCTTATGGATTTTTTTGAATCTTGTATTATTGTTAGAAAAGAAAATTAAGACGTTTTGCTGATTGCGCAGAAAAGAGATTGCATATTTTCTATTCAATGAGTTAAATCTCTTCTTTTCACTCTCAATTTTGAAGGTGTTTTAACTTCTTTGGAATTTTAATCTGCTAAAGAAAGTACGTCTTACTTCCTCATGTACTACAGTACGTCCATTACTCATCAAAATAGCCCAGCTGGGTTGGCTGAGGGCATCTACTGATGTATTAAAGGTTATCAGAACAGCAGAGACCTAATACTTTCTAGCATACATAAGTATTATAAACACCCGATTGTTGAAATCCGTCTGTTAAACATCCGACCAATACATTCAAATGTGAATATTCAAACTTCGTAAAAAATTATAATACCTTTCAGTTTTTTACAAAGACTGTGAAACGTTCTACCACATTGGTATCATAACAATATTCTATTGGTTATCAACGACTGAAGTACCTCAGGAATCAATTGATCAATGCCTCTGGCCGGGAGGCCTTAGCGTTTGAGATCCGGCGATGGCCGTGTATTCGACCCTAGCTGCAAAGCAGGGTAGAGTTCAGCCTCTGCGCTGTCCAAAGGAAAATTCTAGAGTCCGGCTGCTCTGATCGGTAGTTTTCCGTAGTGTCTCTGATCATCCCCCAAGGCAAAGCAGAACCGGACAACACCGTAACAGAGGGCCATGAGCGCGTGTGGTTCTTCTTACCCTTCCGTCATATTTCTCCCCTACCTACTCACACGTATAGTTACATGCATTTCACTACCACACTTCTCGGGAGATCATTCGGGAGCGTAGAGCTTGCCCCAACTAGTTCGTCCACTATCACTGGTGGAAAATACCTGGTTGCGGAAAAGCCCGCCAGCCTAAAGGTATGTCGGTGTCGGATTTTTCCACCCAACAGGCGAACATCCCAATCACCTTTCACGTTAAAAAACATGCACCGCCCTTACGGGACTAATGAACTTACCAGCTGATGCGTCCGGATGACTAATCATCAATGAATCAAACCTATAGATATTAAACTTAGTCAAACGGTCTCGATTGATAGTTCTACAATTTTGTATTAATAAAATATTTTATAAAACGTATATCGTTATTAATTACTATTAACTCCCAAAAATGTGTAATACTCAATTTTCATATTTTTTAATTTAACCTTCTAATGGGCGCAAGGGAATTTTACGAGAATAGCTTATTTTGATTTTCTGTCTTTGTTGGTATCTTTTGGTGGCAAAAGTTCTGCGTTCTTGGGTATTCTTTGTGGATATTTCAGTGATGCTTTCCAGCAGCCACTGCTTATTTCACGTGATATTCGGTTTTCGTAACGCTCTATACAAGATAAGTGTATGGTGCCGTAAACTTTAGGCTGCCCGCCTGCTGTTGGTCTAAAATTGAATTATAACTGGGCATAATCGAAATTATATGTAAAATATCTAGAGAAAGAATTAATGTGAATGAAATTTAGAATATTATACAGGAGCTGTCTGATCGGGATCGGAACAAGAGCTTTCAGTATTATATATATAAGTCTGATATTTTATGTCGTAAATACTAATATTCATAACCGCGTATCACAGCGTAGAGCGCAGATTCAAACACCACAAGCTTCTAATGTAGTCAAACTATTACCTTGTTTGAGGGGAGACATATTGCAAATAGATTTTTTTCTGTTATTTAAGATCGCATCAACATCTAGGTCATTAGCGAACACTATCGGTGTTAGCGTTACGATAACTGTGAAGAAACGTTACGGTGGTGATAAAGGGTGAAAGTACGAACACAAATACAACCATGCCCGAGGCGGGACTCGAACCCGCGATCCTTCGGTCCGAGGTCACTACGTAACTACTGCCTTAGCGATCTCGGCCACCGGATCGGCGGAAATACACATTTGGTTTTCGGAAATTATGTATGGTAGTTTGACAGTAAGGTGACACTAGGACTGTTCGGTACTCAATGTAGCATTCTGAAATATAATAATGACATAAAAACTGCATTCTTCTACAATTTCTTGTTTTATTAGAGTCACTGAATAACAATATTTGTGATATGGCCTGTTGTTGTGAAACGTTTACCACGCACCTCTGGAAGGTTGGGAACAGAGATATCGTGGGAAAATTGACCCTGATCACGTAATGAAAGAAGATCTGCGACGAACGGAAGATTCGTTCCATCGTTTCCCCGGCGTTCGTCGCCGATTCGCTTGATTCCGCCAGCGGATTCTTCCGCCTCTCACGCACAGACAACGAGAGCTCTTCTCTCATCCCCTCATGACTGAGCCTCCGCGGCGGAATGTGGTAGAGCGCGGGCGAAGCCAAGGAGGGATACACGCGTCGGTTATCCCTGCGCGGCAGCGCACCTGCGCAGAGCGTGCGGGACATTTCGTTCGCAAGCGGCTTACGGGCGCATCGCATGAGGAGCGTTCCTTGAGCGGCGCCACACACGGCGACGAGGAGGCGAATCAGAGCGGACGGTCAGATGAGTGAGTGAGAGAAGGATTGAGAGAAATAATGAAAGTGAGTGAATGAGAATGGGTGAATGAGAACGGGTAAATGAGAGTGAGTGGACAAGAGTGAGTGGACAAGAGTGAGTGGACAAGAGTGAGTGGACAAGAGTGAGTGGACAAGAGTGAGTGGACAAGAGTGAGGGACAGAGGAGGGATAAGAGTGAGTGGACAAGAGTGAGTGGACAAGAGGAGTGGACAAGAGGTGGACAAGAGGAGTGGACAGAGTGAGGGACAAGAGGAGGGACAAGGAGTGAGTGGACAAGAGTGGAGTGGACAAGAGTGAGTGGACAAGAGGAGTGGACAGAGGAGTGGACAAGAGGAGTGGACAAGAGTGAGTGGACAAGAGTGAGTGGACAAGAGTGAGTGGACAAGAGTGAGTGGACAAGAGTGAGTGGACAAGAGTGAGTGGACAGAAGAGGATTTCTTGAACTTTGACTACGGCAAGATCGCAAGATATTTCGACTGAGAAGTCTACGGGGGACATCAACGAAGAAAAGATAAGTTAACCGCGGTATAAATTGTAAATTGAAAGACATCTTGATCAAAGACCTAAAAAATTGTAAATTCACTAAATTGTTTACTAAAAGCGTAAAAATAAACTTTTTTGAATTTTGTTCTTTAGAAAAGAAAGTGATCTTTCATTTAGTCAATCCAAACAGAAATGAACTAGGAATAGAATCATTCTATTTCAGATTTCCAGCTGCGCTGTATAGTCGGCGGATCCTATAATCCATTATAGAGGTAATAAGGATTATAATATATCGTGACCCATTGACCCAGCAAGCCGGACGCTAAGATCTTTAGCAGATATAAATGTAGAGAGAGGAAAATTTTGTATATCTCAATATATATATATATATATATATATATATATATATATATATATATATATTGAGATATATATATGTGTGTGTGTGTGTGTGTGTGTGTGTGTGTGTTCCTCCAATGTTCACGCACGTTGTGTGTGTGTGTGTGTGTGTTCCTCCAATGTTTACGCAATAGACGAAAGCTGGTGTATCTACCTTTGCAAACATTAAGATATTAAAATGTTATATAAGAGTCATATGTCGTTTTGATTCTCACGCAAAAATCCTCAAAGACTAGGTATCACATATGATTTTTAATATTTGCGGTAAAGAACTCCATGTAAAATGCAATCACCCTAACGTTAGATTGAAGAGGTAATTAATTGTGATACCCAAAACAAAAGATCAAAAATCATTCATTTGCTTACAGCTGCACTTACCAATCATAATGTCTGCAGTAGAAAACTTTCATTGTGACTAAATGAACTTTAAATACTTTAATTTATTTAATTTTAATATCAAAACTATTTTATTACAATATTAATGTCCGCGACCATATAGTATTTTTTAATTGGGTCATCTGAGAAATTGATGATGAAGTATTTCACAACTGTAAGCTGCTATCTCGGAGACGTGTTTGTGAAACTGACTCTAAAACGTATTTCTTTAAGTTATTAATTTTTCTAATAAAATAACTAGGTTAGACAATGCATACAATGCAAATTATTTGCATTTTATATTAAATATTACAATAATAAACGACGAAATGTAGACATGGAGCTTAATAGTCGTTGTCCAGTGTTATTTTTGAAAAACGTTTTATAACAGTTTTAAAATATGTTCTTACTGGGAAATTGCATGCCTTTATTTATGTAATTAAATTTATATACACAAATTTATGTAAAACTGTTGGTTGATTTAATATTTATATTCAAATATTTACTATAATATAACTCGCCATCACCGCCATTTTGTAATGGTCAAGATGAATAGTCCCGCCTCCCTGAAATGAAGCTAAAGGGGATTGGTCAGCTCGATCCCGCAGGGCGGGGCAGGGGTCGGAAAACTGGTAAAGTTCGGTTCAGGACATCGCCCATTTTTTGTGCAAGCGAGGGTACATACCCACAAATAAGTTCTAATTTTGCAGCAATTCATACATTTTACAGCTTTAAAACAGCCGCAGTAATAGAGTTTCGGAAAACCTATGTTTAGAAATGGGCAGCTGGCTACCGAATTTGTGTAGTAGAGAAGTGTAATTCGTTTTGGTCCAAAAGTGCAGATGCCGACTTTTGAAGAAACGGTCCTCGATTGTTATGCGGTCACAGTAATAAATAGAAATATCCCTTCACAATATACAGTATGCCTGACATGCACTACTTATGACGTTCGAAAAATTGCAATAAGGTAATGATCTCCACATCATTAATATCCCACTCAAATAACTTCCTGGGCAAATTAATGGCTTTTAGTCATGTTGAAGGCTAACTTTCAATGAAGCACAGGACCTTTGGTATTTATTGATATTGATTTTTGGGGCCTAGATATGTGGGACAGTTCATGGCGCAGCTGAAAAATTCAGCAAATCTTGCTCTATTAAAGACATCGTGATGTTGAAAATGAGCGGGGAGGGGGTTGTTTTCGGAGGAGCAGTGACTTATGAGTGGGGAACGGATTATCATGTAAATACAAATTTTTACGGGGCAAAATATGTATGTTCAATATTTTTAGAGTTAAAAACACATTCTGAATGAATTAAAGCCATTTTTATTTTACATATTTTGGTATAATTACGTATTTATTACGTATTTTATCTATTACTACATATTTCATTACATTTTAATCTCTTTATATGTCGAAACATTACATTTCAGATGTGAATTAGCAATGTATATAACTGGAATCATCTTTACTAGAAAGCAATGCAATGTGTGTTTATTAACGCCGGCCTTTCGAAATAATTTCTCAAACATACTCCTGCTTCTATAGAGCGTTCAAGCGTTTGATTGCAGTACAGCGCTTATGGAAGACAGCGTTGCCACATCTCACACAGCGCTTACGCTCAACACTCGCCATGCTGATACTGAAATTGACCTGAAATTTTACCAGCGTGTTTAACACCTTTCAAAATCCATAAAAATAAATTCGAAAATGAAATGAACCATAGCATTTAGTGGTTTTTCCAATTAGAATTCAGACGTTTCATTACGTGCTGCTTGTCAAAGCGCAGATTTCTACGCGTCGCCAGTCCTGGTAAGGTCGAACACATGCATGAATAATCCGAATACAATTCATTATTGTAATATACAAGTTTTAAAACATTTTTGACATTTTGTAAAGGGTATTCCCTAATTAAATATTAGAAAGTATTCTTTACATTGTACGATTCTTTACGGTTTCCTCTAATGAATTGCCGAATTCTAATGTACTTTAGAATCACTTTGAAATGTTACATTAGTGTCAGTAAGATAATTGTCATCAAGTAAGGGAATTTTTACTTACCAAAAATACTTTAATTTTGTAACGAATAGTAAATTGCATGACTATTATAATTATCAAAATACATTAACATATAACGAATTAATGGAAGAAATCACCTTTAAATAAATATTTAATATTTCATTGATAGCTTCTGAGTTGAAAATTACACGCCTTATTGACTGTATTCGGACTGTTCGCTGATTTTCAACGCACAATGTGCCACAAGCCAGTACTATGGCTTTCTGATATTTCGCATGGCGTTGAGCAGTGGCTGTGGCCGGGGGTGTATGCTTTTTTCAACACGGGGCAGGGAGACACGTGAATAGAAGCCATACCCGCACACCTTCCCACGCTGAGAGAGTCGGAGCCCCTATGGCCTACGTTTTGCAAGAGAAGCGACCCCAAGGTCGAAATTACGCCGACAGCGGATGCCGCTCTCCATCAATGTCCGGCTGCCATCAATTACATTTAATTCACAGTTATTCCGTTTTATAAAGATTTTTTTTTGGAGAACATGAAAAATTTTATAACATGAAAATAAGATCTGAGACCGGGGAGTAATGCATGTTAAAATCGAGTAATTTTGATGAATATAGAAACACTATTTTTATCTTCTATATCTATATCTATACTAATATATAAAGACAGAAGTGCGTTGTCTTAACACGTGGTAATCTCTGAATCTACTGAACCAATGCCGATGAAACTTTTGTGCTAACTTCCTTTAAAGGTCTGGAGTACTATAGGCTATGATTTACAACCATAAACCGTAATATATTTACAAAATAATAACTTTTCTCGACATTTTTGGCATAGCTTTACATCACAGATTCACGAGGGCATCAATGACAATAGTTTAGCTGTGCGCCACCAGAGGATGACGTCTGACTACTTGTTTCATCTATGTCGAGATTTATTACGAGATTCATTGGACTCTGAATAAGGTTATGTAATGTAGCTGTATGAACGGCGGTGATTTGTTAGTTCTGAACATTGGTGGAATATTTGGAAGAAATCGGTAACTAAAGTGGTAAAGATGACAAGGTACATGCATTATCCTTTATCCGTGTTATGGACAAAGTGGCTAGAAAACATTGGAGTTGGAATTTGTACAGAAATTGAGGTAGGTTGAGACTGCAATGTACAATAATATAGAGTACAGAATATACAGTAATCTACAATGTATTATATAAAGATATCGTATACATTCTAAATAACCTCTTCTTTTACAGAAATTTGTGAACATTGAATTTCTTGAAACAATGCGAGTGTCAAGTTGTCAAAACAGATTATACAAGTGCGAATAGATGGGCAGTCTATAAACGTTTTGAATAGGCTATTAAGAGAAGTGCGACTTGCTGAAGTACTCACTCGCACTATAGAAAATAATACTGCAAGGAGGGATGCAAATGTAAATAATTCTCTACATAGTAGGGTAGCTTTTCAATAGCACTCACAATTTGACTATTTACACGGTTCTCATGTTCAAATTGGTAAAATGTAAAATGTTTGTATGTTTTGGTTTCACCCAGTTGATTTTTTTTCATTATGTGCAGAAGATTAGTGAAATAGTATGTAATTAAGCAATGATCACGTACATCTTACATTGAGACTAATCTGTGCTATTATTTTGCATTGCAATTGCTCCCAACGCATGAATCGGTTTCTGTTATTCACATTTCAAAATCCTTAATATATAGCACTTCAAATAATGAAGCTAATATGGTTTTGTTCAGAACGTTGTCAATTTATTGTGTACACATAATGTACGTGTTGATGGGTCAGTATTGTTCACATGCTTCAATGTTATGATTAATTGATTTACGTAAAAACAAGCTTTATTCTACATGTAGTTTAAACATATATATTTGTCGTCTTCAAAATAATTATAAATACTGGCAATTACATTCAATATTGATACTTTCATTTACTTTTATGATTATGATTCGTCAATTACGTTTTGACATATACATTCCATATTCCATATCTATCTTCTAGCATCTCCGTGAGAACTCTGGCATGTTAACCTTTGTTTAAAACAGTCAGTTCCTTCAAGGTCATGATTTGACAGATCAGTTTCAAATATTTGTTTAAGAATACAAGAGAAGACTAAAAACAAAATAGAGTAAGTTTTAAAATGTGACAATTTATTGGCAATATTGGAAGTGATGTATGAAACTCCATAAAAAACACAAAATATACGTGAGTCTACAAATATGTTATTCTGTAGTTTAGAATTGTTTATTGTTTTTAGTTATAAAGTGAAGAAAGTTTAGGAGCTGGAACCCCAAAGAAAAATTTATTTTTTTTGTGAAAAAGTGAGCGAGGTAGATCGGAAATTTCCAAATGGGGGTGAAGAGAAGACAGGGCTATCGAAGCGTGGTCGTGCAGAGCATGGCAGGGAGGAGCAGGGCGGAGAGACAACAGAAGAGATAGTAGGCCCCACCGCTGGGTATGAAAAAATGGAATTCCTTGCCCTGTCTAATAATTTACTCTAAACCCGAGCAACGGCGGGTACACCAGCTAGTTTATTATATTTTCCTACCCATTTTCATTTTCTTGCGGTATGAGCAGTGATATTGGGCAAAAGTGTATTTCACACGAATTAGAGGTCATTGTTACTTGTAACATTGGGTAATGCCGCACTGACAACAAAAGGCGATATTCAGATATTTATTTAGTCAAAAACAGTAAAAATGTATGTGACATATGGGGGAGAAAATCATCTGTGCACGCCTTCTTGAGTTCTAGAAACCCTTCCCAACAATTTAACTACTAATAGTTGAAAGATGAAAAAAATAATAGTAATAATAATAATAATAATAATAATAATAATAATAATAATAATAATAATAATAATAATAATAATAAAACGAGATATTACCATTTCTAAAACTAGATATTTGCGTTTCCGAGTCATAAAAACTTATTTGTAACGGTAAACGAACTGCAGATTTGATTTTTCTGTAGTGCTAACAAAATAGAAACTCACCCTAAGCTCTGCTACCACTACAAGCAAAAGGAGAGCTTAAAACGTGCGCACAGTGAAGCGACATTTACGTCCAGAAGCAACGGAAGGGGTCATCTCAGCATTTGCTCAATGGATCAGGAAACTGGACAAAACCCAATCGAATTGGTGGTCATTGACCCGGAAGCTAAAGTACATTACTTGTTACAGGCATATTAAGACTTTTAAAATAATATACAATACAAATGTAAACTAATTCATTATACATATATCATTGTTTTGTTAAAGTAAACATTTTTCTTTTTGACGATCAGTATAGGCTCTAATTGTTTAGAAACACTTATACGCAGAAAAGATTTTACTTTTAACTGAAATTTATGTACTGATTTTAATTGTTTAATTTCATCAGGCAATGCGTTGTAATGTAACGTACATGTATTGTATGTTGATTTCTTGTAGTGAGCTGTTGATACTGACACTTGATGAACATGATTTCTACGTCGTGTGTGTAACTATAAATATCAGTATTACATGAAAATATGTTCCCACCGTAAAGTCAGTTTTGACGAATACTACAGATTCGTAAATAAATAGGCAAGGCAACGAAAAGATGATGGTTGCCTTTCTTTCGCGTTAATGTAAACTAATACTTTTGTATATTTGTAGTATATTACAACACCATAATGTGTAATAATTACTATTATATATTTTTCGATCTATTTACATTTGTTTGCCACCGCATTCAGTATCGTATACCTTAGGCTTATACAATGACTTCAAAGCCAGAAATGTATTTTTTAAAGTTTTGAACAAAAAGTATTGTTTGAAACAATTTAATTTTCGCACCAAATGTTCTACGATTTAAAATGAGTTTTACAAAAGATAGAGACTGAGATGTGTTCATTTGGAGATAAATTGTGGTATAAATGATATTACGTAACCATTACTAAAGGCAGGCTACTTTAGCACTCCTAGTTTTAGATATGTTTATTTGTATTTTACAGTTTATAATAGGTGAAATTCAAAAAAAAATATTCTACTTTTCCTTTCCCCATCGCCAGTTTACGATCGCTACGACGTATAGAACTCGGAACGACATGAGATGTTCGTTCCGAGCGCACTGAATGTTGCTTTTAGTACCGTCTAATTCAAGGACCATGATTCATATTCACACAAATCACACAGAAATGTGGTTGGTCTCATATCAAAATTTGGGCTTCCTTGTCATTTCATCGGCTGGATGTTCGTGCTTTGTTCAATAATTAAATACGTTTCTCGAATGGTGAAACTTTAAGGACGAGAAAAAGTAGAAGTAAACACTCGGCCATCATTTGTAATTAATTTCTTCGTAATTAAACCATGAAACTCAGTTAAAAAATAACTATCACATTCATAGAAGTTCTGGGATTAACTGGTAAAAAACTCATTTGTCTAAGATATACACAATTGAAGTGATCGTGGATTAACATGTAAAATATTTGCATTAGGAACAGGATGACCGAGCCGAATAGCCTGAATTGGCAACATAGCTAGCGATAGAAAGAGAGTCTTATGTAAAATTGTATTGAATAGAAAGAGATAGCAATACTCCATAAGGCTCTGTACTGCAATCAAATGGTTGAACGCTCTTTGGGAAACCGCGTTGGTAGCCGTCGGAATGAAGGATGAGCGAATGTACGTGAAGCAGAAGTTCCGTCAACACTGTGTTCATTTCCATAGACCCCCAAAACTAACAAGCATTTTTCGGATCATTGTCTTAGCCCCTCCTTCGGGATCCATTCCTGGCTACACGTACTATTCCCTTGAGCGCCGGCTCCTCGTAAACAGCATTATATAGACTACGAGTACGAACGTATTATAAATTTTGAATGAAAGTAGAGAACAATTCTGAAGAGGTAGAACTTTCTTTTAGCCTCTAAGAGTCCTTGTCATCTGATCGACGACATTGTGTGCTTTGCAAACGTTTGTAGTGAGGAATTTTGATTGATTGATTTTTTCGTGTTTCCGGGCGCGTCAATTGCTTTGGTCATTAGTCCCGTTAGTATGTTTTTTCTCGGGAGATGGAAGTGATCATCCCCCGCTGGATGGCGAGATCCAGCGCCGACCTACCGTCGGCTAGTGGGGTTTCCCCCTAACCAGAACTCTCCCACCAGCGGGGCACCGCCCCAGCCGGGACAAGCTCTAAGCTCCCGACCGGTCTCCCGGAATATGTGGTAGTGTAGTGCTTGTTAGTGTGTGTGGTTGTGTGTGTGTGGTTGTGGTTGTGTGTTGTGGATCGGAGAAACCATGGAAAGCTACCGATCAGAGCAGCCGGCCGCTAGAATTTTCCTCCAGACAGCAACTGAATTGGACCTACCTGAAAAGCTAATGTCGAAAATCCTGCCGCCGTCAGGACTCGAACGTAGGACCTCCCGGTCAGAGGCGCTGCAGTGACAACAGTTGATGCCCTGAGCTACCGCTCCCGGTTCGTAGTGAGGAATTTGAAACATAATAACGAAATTTTATTTTACAGATTTTAATTTTTTCCTAACATTTTGGGGATATTTATCTTATTTATTACAATTCATTCCGTTGCATGAGCTCAGCCACTCATGGGGCCAATGGGATTCCACGAAAACATTAATAATAATACAAAGACTGCTGTCAATCCCCTCTCCTGGTTTCCTCTAAAGTTGACCAAGTATTGTTTCGAGCGGACTACATGGGAAATTTGTCCGCCGACCCCTGGCCCCTTCCCACGCCGCGTGGTGACCTGCAGCGCCCTCCGAGGCAATGCTCCCCCCACCGACAGATGGGCGGAAATGTCCCATCGCCCGATTCGCTCACACGTGTGAGCCGAATCAACGCGAATTCTTCTTCTTCTTGCGAGTTGTCTACAGCTCCTGCGGCCGTCTCTCGCATCCCAATCGCCAATCGTCTTCTTCAAGGCCTCTTTCTGCATGTCCTTCATAACTTGCTTTTGCCATTCTTCTCTGGGTCTACCTCTTTTCTTCTGTCTAAGGAGCCACTCAGAGATTTTTCTGGGCCATCTCTCATAACCGAGCCTTTTCACGTGACCAAACCATTTTATTCTTCGTGTTTCCATTTCCTCTAAAATCGATTTCTGTATTTGCGCGAATTCTAATTGTGCTAAATCTTTCCTTGCAAAGCTTTTTAGCCCGTAAGACCTGTTAACACGGATGCGAGATTCTCTTTCAGTGTCCGTGCGGAAACTTCTAGATCCGAAACTAGAAGTGTAAGAGCCTTGTTTTCTGTAAGAATCGCCACAATAGTCCGCTAGGGGGTGTACCAGGAAGCTGAAATGCGCTGTCCGAGGACTTTCAGTGGCGGTATTTCTGTGTGTGCGTTCTGGCTGTATCTTTATCAGCATGATGCACTCATAACTAGGGAACGGAATTTGTTGTTATAAAAAATGCAAAATATGTTTATATCTGTACATATTTTTTCAAAAACGTAAGAAAAAATAGAAAATATGTAAAATAATATATCATTATCTATATATTTAAAAAAATAGGGTATTCTGCCATGGCTTCGTTTAGAGCTTCTACTAACCGATTGTAGTATTTTTTCCTTTAAATAAACCCTAGAGTGTTATCAGAATATTGTTTGTGTTGGTTCACCAACATTTACGGTGCTAATTAATTAATAAATCATTCTTTAATAGTACGCTTATCAATAGTCAATTGTTTTCTTCCAAAGGGTGGCTATTTCAAAATCGATATATATGAGTCGATAGATGTCCACGCTGCTTCATGGTGGCGCTGCTTGATTGGTTTTGATTGTTGAGATTTGTTTACAATTCGTCAAGGTTTTGTTTGTCTAATAATTGCATTGTGGCGTTGACAGTTTGCATGTATTTGCTTTTGTGGTGTATTTTGTGGAGAACATTCGGACAGTGGGTTTTGCTCGGTTGTACTGAAGTAGTGAAGTTGTTCACAGGTTATGTCGAATTCCGAATTGTAGGCCACGTCATCCCACAATCGTCCCAAAAGACGCAATCGTACATTAACTGGGCACAGGAAAAGAGAAAGTCATCGTAAGTGTCGTGATAGTGAGGTCATTTCGTTTTCTGCTGGGTCGTTGACTATGAAATGTCAGTTTTGTTCTGCTTTGTACTTTGCATATGAGAGAAATTCTGCAAACGAGTTTACTCTGTGTTGCTTAAATGGGAAAATAAGTTCATCTTCGAGCAATAGATTTATTTATTTATTTATTTTACGTCAAAAAAAAACAGTTAAAAACTGCGTATGACGTGCTATGGGGAAAAGTGAATTGTGTGCACATTTTCAAAATTCTGTGATCCCTACACTAAGTCATATACTACTTAAATTTTGAATTTTTGAAAGGGAGAAAAAAAACTCCCATGTAATAAAATCTATTTTCAAGGATAAACAAGCAATAAATTTTGAATTTTGAAAGGGAGAAAAAAAAACAAAAAAACTCCCATGTAATAAAATCTATTTTCAAAGATAAATAAGCAATAAATTTTGGCTCTTATTCCTTCCTGCCGCGACAACATGGAAACGATAATTTGAATAATTGTATTTCCCACTGAATTCTAGAAGACGTGCACAGAAAATGAAGTTACATTTACGTCCAGAAGCAAAACAAGGGGCGATCTCAGCGTTTGCTCCGTGGATCAGGGAAACTGGACGAAAAACCTGATCGAGATGGGGGTTATTGACCCGGAAGCTGTAGTACAATAGTTGTTACAGGTTGTTTATACTCATTTATACAGTCCAAATGGTAAATAATGCATTATGTATCATTGTTAAAATTAATGTTACTTCTCTTGTGATGCTCAGTATAGTCTCTAATTGTATAGAAACAGTTATGCAGCAGAAACGATTTCACTTGGGATTTAAACTTTTCTATTGAATTTAATCGTTTAATGTCATCTGGCAAAGTGTTGTAAAATAATGTACAAGTATTGTATGTGAATTTTTTGTAATGAGCTGTTGATACTGTCACCTGATGAATATGATTTCTACGTCGAGTGTTATAGTAATAGACTTCGGCATTTTCTGAAAATATATTCCCGCCCTTGAGCAAGTCATTTTGTACAAAAACCACTGATTCGTAAATAAGACACGGTAATGGTAGAATTCCTATATTAATGAAGAGAGGCTTACATGAATCACGTGGGTGGGATTTGGTTATTATTCGTACAATTCGTTTTTGTAATCTAAAAGTCTGGGAGCTATAACATGTATTTTCCCAGAATATTATGCCATATCTCAGGCGGGAATGAACAATCGCGAAGTATACACAACGAGCAGTATGAAGGCTGACTGAATTTGCAAGAATTCTGAACGCGTAGCATAAAGAACTTAATTTTGTGTTCAATTCATTTAAATGGACGTTCCATTTAAGGTTTGACTGAATTGAGAGACCTAAAAATTTTGTTGCCTTAACATCAGTCAATGGTACACTGTTCATTTTCAATGGGGCACAGAATTGTTTATTTGAAATGGAAAACTGCATTAAAACCGTTTTCTTTTCGTTTACTATTAATTTGTTATTTCGGAACCAATTTTAAACATCTGATATTGTACTATTTACGGTTTCTTTATTGCAAAGGATGTTCGTATCATCCGCAAAGAGAACCGTTCTTCCGTTTCGAATCGTCGAGGGCATATCGTTTACGTAAAGTAGGAGCAGAGTAGGGCCTAAAATCGATCCTTGAGGAACTCCACATGCAACGGGCAAAGAGTCGGAAAGGTGCGTACGTAATGTTCCATCATTCCAGTAAGGCATTTCAACTCTCTGAGATCGTTGTTTAAGGTACGAACATAACCAATCTAGAGCAATACCACGAATTCCATATGAAGGTAATTTGGAAAGTAAAATGTCATGATCAATGACGTCAAAAGCTTTTGAGAGATCTAAAAATAATCCAATAAGTGCCTCGTTTTGATCCAATGATGAGGCGACATCTTTAAGAAAAGAACATATAGCTGTTTCCGTTGATTTTGATTTTCTAAATCCATGTTGGCAATCTGAAAGCGCGTCGTGTTTAGTGAGAAAGGTAAAATTCGTACGTAAAAAAGTCTCTCTAATATTTTTGAAAAAACTGATAGAAGGAAATGGGCGATAATTTTGAATTTCATTTTGTTGCCTTTTTTGAAAAGCGGCTTAATTTTAGCTGTTTTGAAAATATCTGGAAACGTTCCAGTGCATAAAAATGCATTAAATATGTGAGTTAACGGGTGTATAATGGCATACGCACAAGTCTTTAACAAAGAATCCGGGAATTCATCTAAACCGGACGAATATTTATTTTTTTTGTTTACCGATTATTTTGAGAATTTCATAGGAAGAAGTTTCGGAAACGAACATTGTGTCTAAAATTTTGGGTGAACTGTCTGTTTTTGAGTTTTGTGCCTGAAGACCCTTAGTGAGATCGGCAGCAATTCTCGAAAAGTATTGGTTAAAGAGATTTGCCACTGTTGCCGGATCGTTCACATTTATATCGTTATATTTTAAAACAACATTCTCTACGGGGTTTCTAGTTTATTTGGTAGTATTTTTTATTATATTCCACATTCCTTTTGTTTTATTATTTGAGTTCAAAATATCCTGATCGTTTTTCATGATTTTAGCCTGCCTTATGACTTTTCGTAACAATGTTTTGTATTTTTTAAAGTAGATAAGGAAATCTTGAGATACGTCATGACGTTTAGAAATAAAGTAGAGAGTACGTTTATTTTTACACGATGTTCTAATTCCTTTTGTGATCCAAGTATTACTTTTTCGTGAAATGTTTAATTTTCTCTTTTTAATAGGAAAGCATGCGTTAATAGGAAAGCATGCGTAGATCAAAGATGTTTAAAGAGAAGAAATCAAAGTTGTTTATAGGAGATGATGACACATCAAAAAACTTTAGAAATAATATCCGTCAGTATAATAGTGCTCTTTCTATTGTGTCATTTGGCGCCGATATTGCATTGCCACCTGGTCATGGGCCATACGTGTTCAAAATTTTGGGAACTCCACAGAATATCTTCGTTATACTCTGAAGATCCAAACAATGCAACGTATTGTGAACATTAGTTTGGGCATTTATCTCAGATCTCACCTCAAATTTTGACGGGTGCTCACTAGTTGTGTTTAAAATTGTTCTCTACAAGCATTTTCCGAGCATAGAATGTCGCCGATCATTTCTTAACAAGGATTCGGAGTGGCTGAACGTAAGTTCTACCTCTACTAAAGTAACTGACTTCACCACAGATCAGAATTTTATTCGAAAATTAAAATACATTCATAGTATATATTACAATGTTTACGATGAGCTGGTGTTCAAGTGAATAGTAGTACGGTGTAGCCAGTAATGGACCCCGGGTAGGGGTTAAAGAAATACACCTCACCCTCATCGAACAACGCGATAAGACAATTTTCTGTACCTGGTAATATGTGTCTGTACCTAATATGGGTAGAGTACCTAGCACTACATAGCACCTGTGGTTGCCTGTGGATTGCACGTGCATGGATGAGAGGCTTTCTGTTGGAACGTCTCACCGGGAACTCAAAAGATGAGTTTCGATTAGTTTCTTTTTAGTACAATATATACATTTACTACAATACGTGTAAGTTTGACTATCGATAAGTGTCGTGCCTTTTCATTGACGTCCGCGGTACCACTTTGCAAATTTTCCGATCGAAACGACCGTGTTATCACTTCCATAATATTGAAAGGGAATTTTAAATTATTTTGTAGAAGAGCGCAGTCAAAGCTATCTTTGCTTATAGCCTAAACGGAGATTAAGATTGACAGTGTCTGAATTGACAGGGAGCACGAAGAAAATGAACATGTGGAGATATTGTAATGATCCCGTCATGCAAAAAGAAACAGTATAAACTTTTTTTTTAGTAATGGTACCATGGGAGGAGAGCGCCGTCAAATGTTTTTGAAGCATGACGAGCGGCGAGATATCGCATTTAGAAATTGAAAGAATATTCGTGTACGAGTCAAAAGAATACAACACTATATGGACATTTCGGAAATAATACGAATTTCTAAAACATTTAGTTGTGTATAAATAGTAGAGGAGAATTGGAAATGGAAAGGATAAACAGCCTTAGGAGAACGGTCGACTGTTTTTTTTTAACAAGGCGCTTCGAAAAAGTCGAGGGTCGTCAGAGGATGATTAGCCGTCGATAGGCACGGACGGAGACGCGTGGTAGGCGCGGTGAATCCTAATATACAGTTTTGTCAGAGACACATTGCTAAGTTATTCGTGAAGAAAATGGATGGAATTGGAATGTGTGGTCGCAAGAAAGTTTGTGGAAACTGATGGGGCCGTGAGTGTACAGCAGCAGCTACTCCAAAATGGAAGTGATAAAACTTTTTGACATTTATTGTGTGTGTAGCAAGACCAAATATAAAATACTTTGTACGTCAAAAATTGTGAGATTGTGGTTGGAAGCAACGCTAAATGGATCCAATAATGAGTAATAGTATAGTAAATTTCGGAAGGTGCACCAATATAAAATTAATGAAAGTAATTCAAAATATTTAGTATTAATTAGTAGTGTCGTTAACTTAAAGAAAAATATTTGTGATTGTTGTATTTTTCTTTGGCTAAAGTAATCATTTAAATAATTACAAGGAAATAAACGCAGTTGTCGTTATTCAACTATGGAAACAAATTTCAGATTTTTATTTTTAATTAATGAGAATTAGTCCTCACAATAATAATAGTGTTATTTACCGTTTCCGTATGGACTAGGTACTGCGTACCCATGGATATGAATTCGTTGACGTGGCTTCCTATTATTACGACGAGCTAGTAAAACAGGATAATGGTATCCTATATCTTGGGAGAGATTGATGGAAATATAATATTGTTATTGTGATAGAAGATAAGGATAATAGGAACCATGACAAATACAAAAATTTGCCGCGGACCGGTTAGTTTGAATAATATGCGTTCGAATCCAAAAGTTGTCCATCGGTCGAACTCTGTGCGCAAAGGAAAGAAACGTCTCTCCAACCATCGGATGTAACAATTCATACTGTACGGCAAAATTTCCTAAACTATTACTAAACGTAATCTGTAATATAAGAATTTGCCGACGACCGTTTAGTTCGAATACCATGGGCTCGAAATCCAAAATTACCATCGCCCGAACGCTGTGCGCAAGGAAGAGAGACGCTCCATCCAAACCATCGCAATTTATAATTCATACTCTACGCCAAAATGTGTCCTAAACAAATACGAAAGGAAATCTATAATTAAAAATTTACCGCTCACCGGTTAGTGTGAATAACATGGGTTCGAATACCAAAAAGGGCTCTCGGCCGAACGCTGTGCGCAAGGAAGAGGGACGCTCCTTCCAAACCATCGCAATTTATAATTCATACTCTACGCCAAAATGTGTCCTAAACGAATACTAAAAGTAATCTATAATTAAAAAATTTACCGCTCACCGGTTAGTGTGAATAACATGGGTTCGAATCCCAAAAATGACCCTCGGCCGAACGCTTTGCGCAAGGAAGAGGGACGCTCCTTCCAAATGAGGCTATGACCTATGAGGCTGCCACCATTTATATATATATATATATATATATATATATATATATATATATATATATATATATATATATATATATATATATAGAGAGAGAGAGAGAGAGAGAGAGAGAGACAAAATTTCCTCTCTCTACATTTATATTTGCTAAAGATCTTAGCGTCCGGCTTGCTGGGTCAATGGGTCACGATATATTATAATCCTTATTACCTCTATAATGGATTATAGGATATCCGCCGACTATACAGCGCAGCTGGGAATCTGATATAGAATGATTCTATTCCTAGTTCATTTCTGTTTGGATTGACTAAATGAAAGATCACTTTCTTTTCTAAAGAACAAAATTCAAAAAAGTTTATTTTTACGCTTTTAGCAAACAATTTAGTGAATTTACAATTTTTAGGCCTTTGATCAAGATATCTTTCAATTTACAATTTATACCGCGGTTAACTTATCTTTTCTTCCTTGATGTCCCTCGTAGACTTCTCAGTCGAAATATCTTGCGAGCTTGCCGTAGTCCAAAGTTCCACGAAATCCTCTTCTGCCCCTATCCAAGCTGGTCTCAAACTATCAAAATTATCAGTTCCGATTTCGTCCTATGACATAGTCCCGAACTCGATTACCACTCCCGACAAAGTTCCAATTTCTACATCAATATTGCTTCCACATGAAAATATCTGCAATATCATTCACTGTCCTTAAAATTTCACTGATAACCCAATTCTATCTCGATTGTACTCGTTCCCTCTCGAACTCATTACCACTCCCGACAAAGTTCCAATTTCTACATCAATATGCTCGATCAGTTCAGAAGCGCGTTGCCGAGCAGAATGAAATCTTCCTGCATGATTCATCCCTCGAAGACTTCGTATTAAACTACCTTCATTTTTTTTTCATAACATTTGACCGTCCTTCTCTCACCCAGCCAATCCATACGTTTGTTATATTTTGGTGTAGCTGACCTTTTGATCGTCTAAACTTCTTCGCCCAATCCCAAATTTTCTACTTTCGGCACCAAGCCATTTCTTAATGCATTTAGAAAAAACAAAAACTTCATTGTTTATTCACGGTCGTTGCTAAGCTCTAGCTCTCGTGATATTTCGTAATGCATGTTCCACCATATTGTCTACAAATAAATGTTAGTTTATTTTAACGTGACATATCGGTATGTCACAATATATATATATATATATATATATATATATATATATATATATATTATAACACGCCCACCTACTACCTTCCAGCCGGTGGCGATGAAGCGTGAAACTATGAATGCTCGTGAAGCGAGCTTTGAATTCTCAGGAAGCAGGATCTTTCGGGTATGAGAAAGGTTTGAACCATTGACACAATGAATTATATAAAATTCTGGTAAAATGAGCATATATTCAGTAAAACAAATTACACAATGGCACAAATATACAATAAGTATGTACTTTACGTAGATGGTCACTGCAAAGAAAACAGAAACAAAAAGAACAGAAATAACACAACCATAAGATAATGTATAGGCGTCACTTTGACTGCCTGATTACTTCAATACGCACTATTACATGTCCGTATAGTTAGCACACCCACTCGATGATATCGAAAAACTAAAAATACCACAATTTTGTACTAATTTTAAACTAATTTTAACCCAAATTCAAAAATTTTGAACTGATGCACAACATCAAAATAAAAATGTATTTGCGGGGTTCACCTACCGTATAGTTAGCAACACCACCCATGAAAATCAATGATATCGAAAAACTAAAAATACCATCATTTTGTACTAATATTAAACTAATTTTAACTCAAATTCAAAAATTATGAACTGATACACAACATCAAAATAAAAAATGTATACGTTTGCGGGCGTTCACCTACTGTCAAGTTAGTAACTCCACCAATGAAAATCAATGATATCGAAAACTAAAAATACCATTTGTACTAATATTAAACTAATTTTTAACCAAATTCAAAATTATGAACTGATACACATCAAAATAAAAATGTATACGTTTGCGGGCGTTCACCACCGTAAAGTTAGCAACATCTACCATGAAAATCAATGATATCAAAAAACTAAAAATACCATCATTTTGTACTAATATTAAAACATTTAACCAAATTCAAAATTATGAACTGATGCACAACATCAAAATAAAATGTAAACTTTTGCGGGGTTCACGTACTGCAAAGTTAGCAACAAACCCATGAAAATCAATGATATCGATAAACTAAAACTACCATCGTTTTGTAATAATATTAAACTATTTTAATCCAAATTAAAAAATTTGATGTGACTTGAAGAAAGGATGTACTTGACTCATCATATGGACAATCTTGTTTATAATCTAGGAAGAAGACGATAATACATAGGAATTTTTAGAATGAAGAACCCAAATAAGAAATAACTCAGAACGCAAAATAGTACTATTATGAAAGAGCAAAGTCTGCAAGAATTGCGGAAAAGATGACTAAAAAGTTGAGTCAGAATTTTAGGGTTTTTGGTAGTATCATTTTTGTCCTTGCTTTTCAGTTCAAGAATTAGAGTAGTTTCCTTTAATACATTTTTAATATTCAATCAATTTTTTTTATAAAGATACATTTGTAGAATTACAGGTGTGATAACTTTATTCGGCCATTTCTAATCTCATGATATTCCGTCATTAGATAACTTATTAACAAATATATAACGTTTAATATTTTCTTTAGTCATCATTTATCGAAATTTTCAATGTTCACTGAAATACAAATCAATACAGTAATATTTGAAAACAAGTGGGAGTACTTGGACTCCACGTCCGTTCAAGTGCGACTGATTCCACGTCAGCTGCCAATGGTTAAGGAATCCAACTGTTGTATTTACGTTGTAAATAAATTCAATCATTCATTCATGAAAGTGCATATCACTAAGGTATTTAACAAAAATCTTTTGATTAACGTTAAAAAGGTAGTATATAATTATTAAGTAAATGATCACCAAACCAAGAAAACTGCAAAAGGTTGGGAGAAACTATGATCACATAGATAATGAGAATGTGCCTCATGGGAATCACAGGAAGAGGCAGACTGAGAAATAAAGACGTCAGAAAGAAATTGAAAACCAAAGGTTTGGTAGAAGAGATATAACAGTCTCAAAGGAGATGAAAAAATCATTTACAGAGAATAAACATCAACAGATTGCCAAAATTAACCTGGAAATACAAACGAAGAGGGACTGGAAATCATAGGCAGACCACTAAAGAGATGACAACTGCAGAAACATTTGGGAAAAACTATGTATCTACCAAGAATACTGTAATAAAACAATAGAAAAAGGCATGTTAAGTCTAATTTGATCAGTTCATAATGATGAATTATCAAGTAATCAAATGATTAATATTTATCAAGAAAATGTGTAGATTGTATTTTGTTCAGTACATAATATATAGATTTTATTTGCTTTTTCGACAAAATAAATTAATTGATAAATAATCATACCATTAAGTCGCTCTTCAAAAAGGCAACAAAATGAAATTCAAAATGACCGTGCTATTTCTTCTATCAGTTTTTTCAAAATATTAGAGACTTTACCTGAAATGGAAACCTTCTCAGTACCTGGAAATGGAACCTGCCCCTAGTTACCAATTACCTGGAAGTGGAAACCTTCAGATTGCCAACATGGATTTATAAAATCAAAATCAGGGAAACAGCCATATCTTCTTTTCTAAAGATGTTGCCTCATCATTGAATCAAAACGAAGCACCTATTGAATTATTTTTAGATCTCTCAAAGCATTTGACGCATTGATCAGGGACATTTTACTTTCAAAATTACCTTCATATGGAATCCATGGTATTGCTCTAGACTGGTTACCTTAAACAACAATCTCAGAGAGTGGAAATCCCTTACAGGAAGGGATGGAACATATGTACGCACTTTTCCGACTCTTGCCCGTTGCATGTGGAGTTCTCAAGGATCGATTTCAGGCCCTACTCTGTTCCTACTTTACTTAAACGATATGCCCTCGATGATTTGAAATGAAGACTAGTTCTTTGTGGATGATATGAACATCCTTTGCAATAAAGAAACCGTAAATAGTACAATATCAGGTGTTTCAAATTGGTTCCGAAATAACAAATTAATAGAAAAATGAAAAGAAAAAGGTTTTAATGCAGTTTTCCATTTCAAATAAACCATTCGTGCTCCATTGAACATGAACGATGTACCATTGACTGATGTTAAGGCAACAAAATTTTAGGTCTCTCAATTCAGCTAAACCATAAATGGAGCGTCAATTTAAATGAATTGAACACAAAATTAATTTCATTATGCTATGCATTCAAAATCTTTCAAATCAGTCAGCCTTCATACTGCTCGTTGTATATTTTGCGAATGTTCATTCCGCCTGAGATATGGCATAATATTCTGGGGAAATACATCTTATAGCTCCACACTTTTAGATTAAAAAAAATTGTATGAATAAAAAAAAATCCCACCCACGTGATTCTCGTAAGCCTCTTTCATTAATATGGGAATTTTACCACTCCTGTCTGTTTATTTACGAATCAGTGGTTTTGATAAAAATGACTTGCTTAAGGGCGGAATATATATAAAATGCCAATGTCTATTACTATAACACTCGTAGAAAATCATATTCATCAGGTGACAGTATCAACAGCTCATTAAAAATTCACACACAATACATGTACATTATTTTACAACACTTGCCAGATGACATTAAACGATTAAATTGATAGAAAAGTTTAAATCCAAAGCGAAATCTCCTGCTGCATAACTGTTTCTATACAATTAGAGCATCACAAGGAAAGTAACATTAATTTTAACAGTGATATTTAATGTATTATTTACCATTGGACTGTATCATTCTAAAAAATATGTAAGAAGTATTGTATTGCAGCTTCTGGCCAATGACCTCATCTCGATCAGGTTTTGGTCCAGTTTCGATCCATTGAGCAAATGCTGAGATGGCCCTTGTTTTCCTTCTGACATAAATGTAACTTTTATCTGTGCAATGACTTGTAGTATTTGTTGGAAAATAAGAAATGAAAATGACATAAGACATGAAGGATGAAACCCCAAATTTATTGCTTATTTATCCTTGAAAATAGATTTTATTACATCAGAGTTTTTTTTCTATATTCAAAATTCAAGTAGTATTTGGCTTTGTGTAGGGATCACAGGATTTTGAAAATGTACAGAATTCGTTTTCCCCCCTAGCATGTCATACACAGTTTTATCTGTTTTTTGACGTAAAATAAATAAATAAATAAACCATTGGTGTGATTAGTTTTTATATTTAAATCAGTCTGACACTGATTCAGATATTAGGCCTTTATCTCTCCTTCCTGAACTTATGTATCTTAGCTGAAGGTTTTGTTTTTCATAAAAAATCATGATGAATCACTAAAACATTGTTTCTTCAAGTAGTTTTTGAACTATATGAATCACAATGATATCTTTTTACTCGCTTTCTAAATTTCAGTGGATTCTTTCTATACAAATATTTATCCACGAGTTTCTTCTACAACAAACTGCTACAGCAATGGTTGGGAACGGGGTTATTTCTTTCCTCAGGCAAGTAATCCAACGCAATTGTAATCATACAGAAGTTTTCATCTTTCACAATTTCTTATACTTTATGTTCTAAAGGCAATGTGAAATAAAATGACATTTTGAAATTTATGTTAACATACAATATATGTTAATCTTAATTATGAGCATAGTGTATTATGTAAATACCCCAAAAATGAATTTAATAAACAGGCAATTAGCATTACCTGTTGAAAAGTGAGAAGAAGAAATTTGAACGGTTTTTAAGAAAATGGCGTTTGAGCTGACTTGCGGTTCCTGTGCAGTTTCAAGATGGCGGTCCGCGCAGCGCGGTGGCTCACTGAAGATCAAAGGAGCCGCCTCTATTTGCTTTCTGTGTAGTATCTTTTCTGTGGTAGAGACAGATTCATTCCGATTCAAATTTCCGTCGGGCAAGCTTCGAGCAGCCAGAACGGCTCTTGAGAAACAGCACGGATCCGTCCTGGCCTGCGAATTACAGGACGTCTCCCCATAGCACGTCATACGCAGTTTGAACTGTTTTTTGACGTAAAATAAAATAAATAATAAAAGACTTGCACTTTATTACCAGTATACAATGTAATGTCACGGAGTGGAACTTCGTGGACATTTAGGCGATCGCGTTCTCTGTATTTTAACTCGACTAGGGTCGGCATGGGGACGGGTGATTGCGTTGGACGCCAGTGGCCAGTCTCTAGGCGGCTCCACACATCTCGTTATTCGGCGATCAGCGAACAACCGCTCGCCGAATCCCGAGTAGTGGGAGGAGTTGCTTGCTATTTGCCGAGTGACGAACATCTGGGGTTTTGCCCACTCACCGCGTGTCGGTCTTTGGGCACATCAAAGGAGCGGGAAAATTCGCCGAACACGTCAGCTGCTCGGGATAGGCGAGCACCAGCTCGTTGCTCGGGGAATGCCGAATGTGTGTAGCCGTCTTCTGACGAAGCCAAATCCTCGGTAATCGTCCAGCGGCGAATACACGCTCCTGCCGCCGCAGAATGAGACGAACGGTCGCTTGCCTACCTGCGAGCCGGGCGCCCCTATCCGTCTCGCCAAAGTTTCTGAACGTGAAGGAGTGCACATTGACGCCAGAAAATGTATTGTAGTGTTCTGCTAGGCGACCACGTTGGCTATGTAATTATTAGATTTAAAATAATATATTAATTAGAATTCAAAGAGTTGTGAATCTTTTTTCTTGTAATACATGTGTAATAATTACTCCTTCCCGCATCCCACGAAGTCAGAATGGTAGCGTAAAACAATGAATAAATCCTTCTTCCTCATCATGTCGGAAGAGGTAATTATTACATTGCTTCAATTTTCTATTTTTAGTTACAAATTTGCTATTTTGAAAATACACTGTCTGCTGCAAATGAGAATAGCACCATTTTGTTGATACATACGAGAGGAAAATTTAAAGAAAATTTGGGGCCGTCTTTGAGAAAATAATACTCACAGACGGACAGACATTTTCGATGTCAAGGACTGACAAAATGAGTTTTGACTACACCGCGCGTTAGAGGAAGTAATTTATATGTATATGAACAAGACTTATCCACTGTTTCGTTACCACGACCCGACAATATAAGTTTTTCTGTCAAAATTCGCCGTTCAAGGTGCAAGATTACAATGTTTTCTTTACGAAGAAAATGCGAGAAAGTGAAAATATGGATCTGTCTTTTTGTGAAAAAAGAATTAAAAAATTTTAAAGTAGTTCTAAATGGTGGCATATTTGATTTTATGGTAATTGATTTTTTGTCAGCTTAACCCGGGAGGGCTCGCAATAGATCTGTGAGATCCAAGCCACGGCAATTTTATGTTCTTGAATTTCTGCGATGCATTAGTCGTCTGATATTTGATGTTTCTCTTCATTGTACTTTTCACAGATCCCCTAGCCTTTTATTTTTATCCTTTCGCTGGAACATTTCCGTGAGCATATTCTAACTTGATCGCTGTGCTGTGCGATATCAGTCATATACGTTGGTGCAATGGCGCCAGTGCATTGTGAGCCCTGGCCCCGAGCACCATGACATTATTTTCAGCCATGTCTCTGACAAGTGCCTTTTCAGAAAATGTAATAATATGCCTTATCTTAATCGAATGTCACAATTTCACCAAAGAGAAAGAGTATGGAGATGTAGGGAAATGAAAAATCGGGAACCTTGCAAAATAGAAAAGACAAAGACTTTCTAAATATTTTGTGAAAAGTAAAATATATATTTGTTTAGAATATGCCAAAATAATTAGAGAAATTGTATTTATTATTTAATAGAATAATATGATGATAAATGTACTACTTTGTCAATTTTTCCCTTTCACCATAACTATTCAGATAAGAATTCTGCAGTGTAAGATTGTTAACAATTGCTTTGGGGCAGTACAAACTAAATAAAATATGTATTTCAATAAATGGCCCTTCAGATGATTCGCATTTACAAAACCTTGTAGGTATATCTGAGAGATACATTGCGGGCACTGGCGTGAGTCTACCTATTGCGAGCACTCCCGGGTTGAGAGGTCTCACACGTCAGTGACTTGTCACTAGAAAAGCCACTCACCCTCTCCAAACCGCATCCCGTCCAGATTCCCCCAAAAATAAATTCCGCCTCCGTAACTCCTACGCTTTTTCCATATCATGAGCGCCGTCATCTCACCAATAACAAACCACCGCAAAAATTCCTAAGCACCCCAACCTGATTTTCTTGTAGAGGGGCCCAGTGGGCTCATCCTCCTCTTATTTTTGGTCTGTATATTATTGACATAATGTAAACAAACAATTCTGTAAAGTGGCAATGTACGCTGTATCAGAAAATATTTGAATTAAAAAAAACAAAAAAAAACACGGCAGTGACGGCGGCGGCGGCAGCGGTGGCGGCGCGCGTCGTCAATGGAGTTCAGTAATGGCCACCATGTTGAAATACATGAATGGCTTTCCGGTGCAGAGTCTTTAGCTGGTTCTGCGCATCATTAGTTTGCGTCACGAAGCACGTGACCCAGCATGGGCACTTCATTTGAAAGCCAGACCAGACGCTGGCCGCCGTTGCATGGAGAGCGACTAGTGTTGAGAAACATTTTAAAGTGGTACAAATATCAATTTTCAACAGTAACCAACCAAAACTAACACGATGAAGGTGTAAAATATGCAATATTTAAAAGTTTCAATGTCTTGTAACGAGGTTATAATTTTGGGATGTGCCTGCATTTAAAATTCTGATAATATTGTGATGCAACCGTGTCTGAAGTTTAGTAGCTGAGTCGGATACGAGGCAAAAAGAGCTCCTCCCCTGATGGCCATCGTCAGAAGTTGACTACCTTATTATGGGGACTATTAACCTGAGGTCCTCATTCATGGTTCCACTTGTTTCTCTTTTCCAAGTACTTAGCGATACCATTTTGTCGTATTTCCATGCTATGTACATTTTGCACTAACTGAAGGTGGACTAATGAAGTTGGCACAATAGCTTCCTGGTGTTGTCTTTGGTATTGAACAAGGGAACTCCAGATGATAACAAGGTTAACAAGGTTTTTACCAAGTCTTTGAATAAGACTGTTCCAGATCCTGAACACCCATTTCAGGGCTTGGATTTTTGTTGTAGCATAGTTTTATTGCAGAGAGGGATTTTGTCAATACAATTGTAATGGTGTGCGACGATTAATGTATCATTTTAAACTGTCATTAAAGCACAGGTTTAGCAATATGAAACCTGCAGTAGTGATGAAATAGGAATTTAATTTTCATTGGGTGTATATACTGCAGCTGCAGTTTCTTTGGGCACTCTTTGTAACTAATATTGAAATGGAGTAATTTTATATTTTGAATTGCTTTTAAATTGTATGATACATTTTTCTTTGTTGTTGTTATTGTAATAATCAGAGTGATAATTTTGACAGATTTTCTATTGTCCATGGAGATATTTGGAATTGTCTGTTCTCGCCACTAACTTTCTTAATAACCAACTATAGACCACCTCATAACTTATAAACGGTTAGGATATCGAAATGCAGTTTTGGTGAACAATGTGAAAACATGGGAAGGACATGCCGTAGAGACATTATTTTTCATATTTTTAGTTTTTGGAAAATTTAATCATCTTGATTTGTTAAATGTAAGTATATATTTTTCTCACCAGCAATGGATAGAGCATGAAAGAGGAATAAAATGATGGATCATATGCTAATATTATGATAGTAATTTGAGTATAAAATTAGATTTCTGATCGGAATCGAGTAGCAGCCCTTGCAACTCTCGCTTTGGGAAAGTGACCTTCGCAGCGTCAAAGGGTATTGAATGGAGAGAAGGGACTGAGAGGAGGGCAATGGGGGATTAGAGGTAAACAACAGCAATCCTTAGTGTTGACACAGACATCACACTAAGAAATACCAATTTTAGGATCAGAATAGAGATTTTTTCCATTTATTTGTCTGGATTTAACTTGTCTTGTACTGAAATTTCAAATACATCATTCAATATAAAATTGGTAGCGTAAGAAAGATAAAAATAAATATCATTTCAAACTGAACAAGATGCCAACCGCCGTCTCTTCGTTGTGAAATTTCATTTTGAAATAAAATGATCACTCGTCCACTTTGCAAAACCCTACGACCGCTGTTCAGAATGGAAACGAAAACCGCACTTCCATCTTCTGCCGTGGGTTTTCAAGTTTGTGGCAGCACTTGGTGCTATGAAGTGAGAAACTCTAATCAGTATTACCAGACGCGACTGCAGATATGCATTTTGTTTGATAAATGTACACTGATACAACTGTCAAGAGTATTTCAAACTTTTATTGCTTTTTTGTACATGTTTAAATAGGAAGGTTATTGTGACGTACTAGGATGAAAAACATGACGACTGCTCTGATTGATATTTACAATATATTTACAGTATATTTACAGTTAATGTACAAAGATTACAATACAAAAACTAACCCCTTGGCAACCTTTCAGTTCCCCTTTTGCCGCGAAACCCCGCGACCGTCCCTAGGCTCCTCGCCTAGAACCACTGCTTGAAAGCAGCAAAGCAACGCGAGGTGCGAAGCTGTCGGATATAGAGTCCCGTAACTATACCAGTTACATGGCCGTCGCCAAACCGATCTTGGACTGAAGATCACGTGAATGAATGCACTGGAGATACTTCGTCTCGACACCAGCGTATCCCACGAGGCGCCCGTCGGTGCGGCCTTATATATCCGCTGGCTCGCCCCACCTACAAGCAGCGGGCGTCATACGGTTCTGGGCGCCCTTCCAGGGCTGCAACCGACATCTCTTAGCCCGCATCCGCGCGTCCCTTTCAGGGAATTTCCAGCCTGGATTCCTACGGGTTTTCCAGCCGGCGCGGCGAGGCGCCGTCGCCTTCACACCCCATTAGCATCCGGCTTAGAGCGGGTTTCCCCAAACGTCCCGGCGCGTCCTGGGGGGGGCGGCCCTTACATCCACACAGTGCTTACTGGCAGAATTCCCAATACCATATAAGTATAATATTTATAATTAATTATTTAAACAATGAAACTGCGATCAAATGCAAATTGATGCGAAAATAAAATAAAGAAACCACAATAAAATCTAAGATCGCGCGCTTTAAAGAACTGGAAAACTTCAAAGCGGTGCAGGAGTGGGTCGGACGGCAGAGGGGCGGGTGCAGAGAAAGCGAGGGCGCGGGCAGGAATGAGGGCGTGGCAGGGATGGGGCGGGCACATGTACAGCTGCGAAGGCGAGAGACGAGCCGAAGGGTGAGGAGGGGATTATGGCGTGGCGGGGATGGCGTGGAAGCGAGCAGGTGCGAAGGCGAGGACAAGCCGACAGGTTAGGAGAGGATAAGAGGCAGGGAATGGCGTAGGAACATGTAGGTACGAAAGCGAGGGCGAAACCGAAGGGTTAGGAGGATAGGGATGGAGAGATGGCGTAGGAACGTAGCCGCAGGTGCGAAGGCGGGAAGTCGAGCCGAAAGTTCAAGAATGGATTACGGCGTGTCGAGGATGGCGTAGGAACATGAACAGGTGCAAGGCGAGGACGAGCCGACGAGAGTAGGAGGATTAAGGTGAGGCCAGAGGATGGCGTGGTGAAAAGCAGGTGCAAGGCGAGGGGACGAGCCGAGAGGTTAGGAGGGGATAAGGATGGCCAGAATGGCGTAGGAACATGAGTGCGTGGGGGCGAAGTGGAGCAGAAGAAGATTGGAGTGATAATGGCGTGGCAGGGGATGTAGGAACATGCAGGTGTGCGAAGGCGGGGGACGAGCCGAAGGGTTAGGAGGATGGGATGGTGGGTATAGCCAGAGAACATGTACGGGTGCAGAGGCGAAGTCGAGCGAAAGGTTAGGAGGTGATAATGGCGTGGCGGGGATGGCGTAGTAACATGTACAGGTGCAAAAGCAGGGATGAGCCAGAAGGGTCAGGGGGGGATAAAAGCGTGGCGGGGATGGCATACGAACATGACAAGGGGCGAAGGCTACAGACAAGTCGAAGGGTTAGGATGGGATTATGGTGTGGTGGGGATGGCTTGGGAACAGAAACAGGTGCGAAAGCGAGGGACGAGCCGGAAGGTTAGGTGGGGATAAAGGCGTGGCGGGGATGGCGTAGAGTAAAAGACAGAAAAAATGCATGAATAATCCGAATACAATTCATATTGTAATATACAGTTTCAAAAATTTTTGAATTTGTAAAGTATTCCTATTAATATTACAGTATTCTTTACTTGTACGATTCTTTGGTTTCCTCTAATGAATTGCCGAATTCTAATACTTTAGATCACTTTGAAATGTTACATTAGTGTCAGTAAGATAATTGTCATCAAGTAAGGAATTTTTACTTACCAAAAATACTTTAATTTTGTAACGAATAGTAAATTGCATGACTATTATAATTATTAAAATACATTAACATATAACGAATTAATGGAAGAAATCACCTTTAAATAAATATTTAATATTTCATTGATAGCTTCTGAGTTGAAAAATACACGCCTTATTGACTGTATTCGGACTGTTCGCTGATTTTCAACGCCAATGTGCCTCAAGCCAGTACTATGGCTTTCTGATATTTCGCATGGCGTTGAGCAGTGGCTGTGGCGGGTGTATGCTTTTCAACACGGGGCAGGAGACGCGATAGCCATACCCGCACACCTTCCCACGCTGAGAGAGTCGAGGAGCCCCTATGGCTACAGCTTTGAAGAGAAGCGACCCCAAGGTCGAAATTACGCCGACAGCTGATGCCGCTCTCCATCAATGTCCGGCTGCCATCAATTACATTTAATTCACAGTTATTCCGTTTTATAAAGATTTTTTCTTGGAGATCATGAAAAATGTTATAACATGAAAATAAGATCTGAGACCGGGGAGTAATGCATGTTAAAATCGAGGAATTTGATGAATATAGAAACACTATTTTTATCTTCTATATCTATATCTATACTAATATATAAAGACAGAAGTGCGTTGTCTTAACGTGGTAATCTCTGAATCTACTGACCAATGCCGATGAAACTTTTGTGCTAACCTTTAAAGGTCTGAGTACTATATGCTATGATTTACAACCATAAACCGTAATATATTTACAAAATAATAACTTTTCTCGACATTTTTGGCATAGCTTTACATCACAGATTCACAAGTGCATCAATGACAATAGTTTAGCTGTGCGCCACCAGAGGATGACGTCTGACTACTTGTTTCATCAATGTCGAGATTTATTACGAGATTCATTGGACTCTGGATAAGGTTATGTAATGTAGCTGTATGAACGGCGTGATTTTTAGTTCTGAACATTGGTGGAATATTTGGAAGAAATCGGTAACTAAATTGGTAAAGATGACAAGGTACATGCATTATCCTTTATCCGTGTTATGGACAAAGTGGCTAGAAAACATTGGAGTTGGAATTTGTACAGAAATTGAGGTAGGTTGGGACTGCAATGTACAATAATATAGAGTACAGAATATACAGTAATCTACAATGTATTATATAAAGATATCGTATACATTCTAAACAACTTCTTCTTTTACAGAAATTTGTGAACATTGAATTTCTTGAAACAATGCGAGTGTCAAGTTGTCAAAACAGATTATACAAGTGCGAATAGATGGGCAGTCTCTAAACGTTTTGAATAGGCTATTAAGAGAAGTGCGACTTGCTGAAGTACTCACTCGCACTATAGAAAATAATACTGCAAGGAGGGATGCAAATGTAAATAATTCTCTACATAGTAGGGTAGCTTTTCAATAGCACTCACAATTTGACTATTTACACGGTTCTCATGTTCAAATTGGTAAAATGTAAAATGTTTGTATGTTTTGGTTTCACCCAGTTGATTTTTTTTCATTATGTGCAGAAGATTAGTGAAATAGTATGTAATTAAGCAATGATCACGTACATCTTACATTATACATATATCATTGTTTTGTTAAAGTAAACATTTTTCTTTTTGACGATCAGTATAGGCTCTAATTGTTTAGAAACACTTATACACAGAAAATATTTTACTTTTAACTTAAATTTATATACTGATTTTAATTGTTTAATTTCATCAAAATGCGTTGTAATGAACGTACATGTATTGTATGTTGATTTCTTGTAGTGAGCTGTTGATACTGACATTGATGAACATGATTTCATTCGTTGTGTAACTATAAATATCAGTATTACATGAAAATATGTTCCCACCGTAAAGTCAGTTTTGACGAATACTACAGATTCGTAAATAAATAGGCAAGGCAACGAAAAGATGATGGTTGCCTTTCTTTCGCGTTAATGTAAACTAATACTTTTGTATATTTGTAGAATATTACAACACCATAATGTGTAATAATTACTATTATATATTTTTCGATCTATTTACATTTGTTTGCCACCGCAATCAGTATCGTATGCCTTAGGCTTATACAATGACTTCAAAGCCAGAAATGTATTTTTTTAAAGTTTTGAACAAAAAGTATTGTTTGAAACAATTTAATTTTCGCACCAAATGTTCTACGATTTAAAATGAGTTTTACAAAAGATAGAGACTGAGATGTGTTCATTTGGAGATAAATTGTGGTATAAATGATATTACGTAACCATTACTAAAGGCGAGGCTACTTTAGCACTCCTAGTTTTAGATATGTTTATTTGTATTTTACAGTTTATAATAGGTGAAATTCAAAAATAAATATTCTACTTTTTCTTTCCCCATCGCCATCCATTCCCGATCGCTAAGACGTATAGAACTCGGAACGACATGAGATGTTCGTTCCGAGCGCACTGAATGTTGCTTTTAGTACCGTCTAATTCAAGGACCATGATTCATATTTACACAAATCACACAGAAATGTGGTTGGTCTCATATCAAAATTTGGACTTCCCTTGTCATTTCATCGGCTGGATGTTCGTGCTTTGTTCAATAATTAAATACGTTTCTCGAATGGTGAAACTTTAAGGACGAGAAAAAGTAGAAGTAAACACTCGGCCATCATTTGTAATTAATTTCTTCGTAATTAAACCATGAAACTCAGTTAAAAAATAACTATCACATTCATAGAAGTTCTGGGATTAACTGGTAAAAAACTCATTTGTCTAAGATATACACAATTGAAGTGATCGTGGATTAACATGTAAAATATTTGCATTAGGAACTGGATGACCGAGCCGAATAGCCTGAATTGGCAACATAGCTAGCGATAGAAAGAGAGTCTTATGTAAAATTGTATTGAATAGAAAGTGATAGCAATACTCCATAAGGCTCTGTACTGCAATCAAATGGTTGAACGCTCTTGGGAAACCGCGTTGGTAGCCGTCGGAATGAAGGATGAGCGAATGTACGGAAGCAGAAGTTCCGTCAACACTGTGTTCATTTCCATAGACCCCCAAAACTAACAAGCATTTTTCGGATCATTGTCTTAGCCCCCTCCTTCGGGATCCATTCCTGGCTACACCGTACTATTCCCTTGAGCGCCGGCTCCTCGTAAACGACTACGAGTACGAACGTATTATAAATTTTGAAAGTAGAGAGATGAAAGTAGAGAACAATTCTGAAGAGGTAGAACTTTCTTTTAGCCTCTAAGAGTCCTTGTCATCTGATCGACGACATTGTGTGCTTTGCAAACGTTTGTAGTGAGGAATTTTGATTGATTGATTTTTTCGTGTTTCCGGGCGCGTCAATTGCTTTGGTCATTAGTCCCGTTAGTATGTTTTTTCTCGGGAGATGGAAGTGATCATCCCCCGCTGGATGGCGAGATCCAGCGCCGACCTACCGTCGGCTAGTGGGGTTTCCCCCTAACCAGAACTCTCCCACCAGCGGGGCACCGCCCCAGCCGGGACAAGCTCTAAGCTCCCGACCGGTCTCCCGGAATATGTGGTAGTGTAGTGCTTGTTAGTGTGTGTGGTTGTGTGTGTGTGTAAGGGGAGAGGATAGGACAAGGAAGAGGAAGGACAGATTGCGCGCGGTCCGTGGCCCGTTTCCTAGAGTACTGATTCGCCATCCGCCTGTGTGGATCGGAGAAACCATGGAAAACTACCGATCAGAGCAGCCGGCCGCTAGAATTTTCCTCCAGACAGCAACTGAATTGGACCTACCTGAAAAGCTAATGTCGAAAATCCTGCCGCCGTCAGGACTCGAACGTAGGACCTCCCGGTCAGAGGCGCTGCAGTGACAACAGTTGATGCCCTGAGCTACCGCTCCCGGTTCGTAGTGAGGAATTTGAAACATAATAACGAAATTTTATTTTACAGATTTTAATTTTTTCCTAACATTTTGGGGATATTTATCTTATTTATTACAATTCATTCCGTTGCATGAGCTCAGCCACTCATGGGGCCAATGGGATTCCACGAAAACATTTATAATAATACAAAGACTGCTGTCAATCCCTCTCCTTGTTTCCTCTAAATTTGACCAAGTATTGTTTCGAGCGGACTACATGGGAAATTTGTCCGCCGACCCCCTGGCCCCCTTCCCACGCCGCGTGGTGACCTGCAGCGCCCTCCGAGGCAATGCTCCCCCCACCGCCAGATGGGCGGAAATGTCCCATCGCCCGATTCGCTCACACGTGAGCCGAATCAACGGAATTCTTCTTCTTCTTGCGAGTTGTCTACAGCTCCTGCGGCCGTCTCTCGCATCCCAATCGCCAATCGTCTTCTTCAAGGCCTCTTTTCTGCATGTCCTTCATAACTTGCTTTTGCCATTCTTCTCTGGGTCTACCTCTTTTTCTTCTGTCTAAGGGGAGCCACTCAGAGATTTTTCTGGCCATCTCATAACGAGCCTTTTCACGTGACCAAACCATTTTATTCTTCGTGTTTCCATTTCCTCTAAAATCGATTTCTGTATTTGCGTAATTTTAATTGTGCTAAATCTTCCTTAAAGCTTTTTAGCCCGGAAGACCTGGTAACACGGATGCGAGAGTCTCTTTCAGTTGTCGTGCGGAAACTTCTAGAGCCGAAACAAAAAGTGTAAGAGCCTTGTTTTCTGTAAGAATCGCCACAATAGTCCGCTAGGGGGTGTACCAGGAAGCTGAAATGCGCTGTCCGAGGACTTTCAGTGGCGGTATTTCTGTGTGTGCGTTCTGGCTGTATCTTTATCAGCATGATGCACTCATAACTAGGGAACGGAATTTGTTGTTATAAAAAATGCAAAATATGTTTATATCTGTACATATTTTTTCAAAAACGTAAGAAAAACTAGAAAATATGTAAAATAATATATCATTATCTATATATTTAAAAAAAATAGGGTATTCTGCCATGGCTTCGTTTAGAGCTTCTACTGAACCGATTGTAGTATTTTTTCCTTTAAATGAAAGAATATGATCCCTAGATGTGTTATCAGATATTGTTTGTGTTGGTTCACCAACATTTACGGTGCTAATTAATTAATTAAATCATTCTTTAATAGTACGCTTATCAATAGTCAATTGTTTTCTTCCAAAGGGCGGCTGTTTCAAAATCGATATATATGAGTCGATAGATGTCCACGCTGCTTCATGGTGGCGCTGCTTGATGTTTTGTTTTGATTGTTGAGATTTGTTTACAATTCGTCAAGGTTTTGTTTCAGTCTAATAATTGCATTGTGGCGTTGACAGTTTACATGTATTTGCTTTTGTGGTGTATTTTGTGGAGAACATTCGGACAGTGGGTTTTGCTCGGTTGTACTGAAGTAGTGAAGTTGTTCACAGGTTATGTCGAATTCGAATTGTGGCCACATCATCCCACAATCGTCCCAAAAGACGCAATCGTACATTAACTGGGCACAGGAAAAGAGAAAGTCATCGTAAGTGTCGTGATAGTGAGGTCATTTCGTTTTCTGCTGGGTCGTTGACTATGAAATGTCAGTTTTGTTCTGCTTTGTACTTTGCATATGAGAGAAATTCTGCAAACGAGTTTACTCTGTGTTGCTTAAATGGGAAAATAAGTTCATCTTCGAGCAATAGATCAAAGATGTTTAAAGAGAAAAAATCAAAGTTGTTTATAGGAGATGATGACACATCAAAAAACTTTAGAAATAATATCCGTCAGTATAATAGTGCTCTTTCTATTGTGTCATTTGGCGCCGATATTGCATTGCCACCTGGTCATGGGCCATACGTGTTCAAAATTTTGGGACTCCACAGAATATCTTCGTTATACCCTGAAATCCAAACAATGCAACGTATTGTGAACATTAGTTTGGGCATTTATCTCAGATCTCACCGTCAAATTTTGACGGGTGCTCACTAGTTGTGTTTAAAATTGTTCTCTACAAGCATTTTCCGAGCATAGAATGTCGCCGATAATTTCTTAACAAGGATTCGGAGTGGCTGAACGTAAGTTCTACCTCTACTAAAGTAACTGACTTCACCACAGATCAGAATTATATTCGAAAATTAAAATACATTCCCAATATATATTACAAGGGTTTAGAGGAGGGGGTGTTCAAGTGAATAGTAGTACGGTGTGCAGTAAGGGATCCCGGGGGTGGGGGTTAAAAAGAAATACCCCCCAAATTTCACAGAAAAACCCTGATAAGAAAAATTTTCTGTACCGGGAATATGTTTTTGTCCCAAATTAGGGGAGAGTACCTGGCACTACATGCACCTGTTTTTCCCTGTGGTTGCAGGGCATGGATGGGGCTTTTTGGGAACGTCTCCCCGGGAATAAAAAAAGATGAGTTTGGATTATTTTTTTTAGTACAATATATACTTTTTCTAAAAAAGTTTTTTGACTATCGATAAAATCGTGTTTTCATTGACCCGGAAATTTTGAAATTTTCCGATCAAAGACCTTTAATTTTCCCCAAATATTGAAAGGGAAATTTTTAAATTATTTTGTAGAAGAGCGCAGTCAAAGCTTTTCTTTTTAAGCCAAAGGGAAATTTAAAATTTTTGACAGTGTCTAATTGACGGGAACGAAGAACATGGGGAAAATATTTGCCCCCGGCCATGAAAAAAAAACAAAAAACTTTTTTAGTAATGGTACCATGGGGAGGAAAGCGCCTCAAATGTTTTTAAAGCATGACGAGCGGGAGATATCGTTTTTAAAAATTGAAAGAAATTCAAAAACGAGTAAAAAGAATACAAAATATGGACATTTGGGAAATAATCAATTTTCCAAAAACATTTAGTTGTTAAAAAAGTAGAGGAAAATTTGGGAAAAGGGAAAAAAGGATAAACAGCCTTAGGAGAACGGTCAAACTTTTTTTAACAAGGCGCTTCGAAAAAGCCAAAGGTCGTCAGGGATGATTAGCCGTCGTTGGGCAGGGGACGGAAGGGTGGTAGGCGCGGTGAACCAAATATACTTTTTTGTCAGGGGCCTTTCAAGGTTATTCGGAAGAAAATGGATGAAGGGGGAATGTGGTCGCAAAAAGGTTTGTGAAACTGATGGGGCCGTGAGTGTACAGCACCCTACTAAAAATTGGGGATAAAACTTTGACATTTTTTGTTTTAAATAAGCCCAAATATAAAATATTTTTAAGTCAAAATTGTGAGTTGGGGTTTGGGAAGCAACATTTAAAGGAAAAAAGAGTAATAGTAAAATAAATTTTTGGAAGGGTTGCACCAATAATAAATTAATAAAGTAATTAAAAAATTTTTAGTATTAATTAGTAGAAAACTTAACTTAAAAAAAAATATTTGTGATTTTTGTATTTTTTTTTAAAAAAGTAATCATTTAAATAATTACAAGGAAATAAACCAGTTGTTTATTCAACTAGGGAAACAAATTTCAGATTTTTTTTTAATTAATGAGAATTAGTCCCTAAAATAATAATAGTGTTTTTTAAATTTTCCCCCCATTTTAAATACTCTCCCATGGAGGGAATTGTTGACGTGGCCTTTTTTGACGAGCTAAAAAAAACGGGAAATGTTATCCTATATCTGGGGAGATTGATGGAAATATAATATTGTTATTGTGATAGAAGATAAGGATAATGGGAACCATACAAATAAAAATTTTACCGCGGACCGGTTTTTTGAAGAATATGCGTTCAACCCAAAAGGTTTCCATCGGTCGAATTTCGGCGAAAAGGGAAAAGAAACGTTCTCCCCAAAACCATCGGATGCCAAAAATTATCCCACGGAAAAATTTTCCCCAAACTATTACTAAAGGGTAACCCCGGAAATAAAGAATTTGCCGAGGGCCGTTTAGTTCGAATCCCCGGGGGCCAAAATAAAATTATCGTCGCCCAACGCGTCGGGGAAAGAAAAGACGTTCCACCCAAACCATCCCAATTTATAATTCATATACGAAAAATGTGCCAAAACAAATCGAAAAAAACCAATAAAAATTTCCCCTCACCGGTTAGTGAATTTTGGGTTCGAATCCCAAAAATGCCCCTCCCCCGAACGCTTTCCCAAGGAAAAAAGGACCCCTTTCCCAAATGGGGGAAAAGATTTATGAGGTTGCCAAATTTACAATATATATATATATATATATATATATATATATATATATATATATATATATTATTTTATAAAAAAAATATGCAAAAAATTCATGTTGGTTTCAAAAACTTAAATTCATGTTAATTTTTTGGGTGTTTTTCAGATATTTTCTGAATTTTTTAAAGTTTTTTGTTTTTTTTTCGAAAGAACCAATTTTAAATTGTTTTCTTTGTCCCAGCTTTAAATTTGGGGGAAAATATAAATGCGGGAGAAATTATATTTCAGACCCGTTAACTCATTTTTTAATGTTTTTTTTGGGGTTTTTAATTTTTTTTAATTTTTTTTCCCCTTTTTGAACCATTTAAATTGTTTTTCTTGCACCCCGTTTTTGGGAAATTTTGGGCAAAAAATTTCGAATAAAAAAAATTTAATTAGCATTTAATTTCCCCTAATTTTAAAAAATTTTTTTTTAAAATTCGTTGGGGGCCCTTTTTAAATTTTTTGGGATGGCTGTATTTTCCAACAATTGAAATTATTCTATTTTGAAAATTGGGTGCGAGAAAGCTGTAAAATTGAAAATACTTTTTTTTTCCATTGGAAAACAAAAAACATGAATCTCTCGAAAAGAGGGGAAAAAGGAACAACATTTAAATTCGGATGGACGCAATTTAAAGTAAAAGGCCCATTTTTCCCTCTACAAGGGATTCATGGAGGTTGGTATTCTTTTTTGGAAATTTAAAAACCAGCCCCGTTTTAAAAATTTTTAAAAAATCAAAAGCAGTTCCAACAGAATCTTTTGGAAAACATACCCGCCCATCTGAAAGTGAAATTTTAAAAATAGAATTCGTGAAGCAATTGACTGAAAAATTTGGGTTTTATTGATGAAACTAGGACGCTACAGGATGCTATCTAGGTAATCGTCATTGGAAATTATGGAACCGATTTTACAGTGAGTTCTCAACTTTTCTTCACATCTGAAAATTGTAAAAGGGAATGGTCCAACCCAATTCTCAATCATTTAAAAAATTTCTTTTTTCCCTTCGGGCCTCGGAAGCCGCCAAGAAATGTTCTATTTTTCCCCTTTTTGACGCTGCCCCAGGGGAAAGAAGGCGCCAGGCACGAAAACTTTTCCCAATCGTTTATGTGATTTTTTTTAACCCGGATTTCCCTGGTTTTCCCGAAGAGATAAGATCCCATCCTAGGGTGAAAGTTGATTTCGAATAAAAAAAGTGTTTTTTGAAATCTTTTTCCCGTCCGGGAATTTTCAGACTTCCGCCAAATTAAATTTTTCCTCCACAGCCGAAAATTTGACGATGGGAACCGGGATATCCGCTGCTGCGTATTACGAAAATCTGAAAAAAATGCGCAAACCAATTTAAGGTTCTACCAGAAAATAAAGGCATAGTACTTTAAAATTAAAAGAAGCTCAGGAATTTGCTTTTTCCCTCGAAATTTAGGGAAAAATTGTCTCAGATAATTGCAAATCTGGGGGCAAAAATCGGTCAGCCATAAAATCTTTCAAAAACATTAGAGGTTTAATGCAGGTGCCTGGGAAAGGGGTTTTGGGCCTTTTAAAAAAAGTGAAAATTTTGTCGTTGGGCGCGAATAAATTTGAAAAACTGAAAACAGTTTGTGGTTTTTCTGGGGGTTTAATTTGGAGTTGATATTGATATGCCCTAAATTCAAAAAGCCTGCTTTTTTAAAATGCTCCCCATGTTTCGGTTGAAGTTAAAAGGTCTTTCCCCGGGTGAAGAATATTTTTCGGCCAGACGGTTTTTTTAAAAATGTGAAAATCTAAAGAAATTTTAAGTGTTATGAAAACCAAAAAAAACAAAGATCAAGTTTCATGTAAATGGTTATGTATGATTAAATTTAATTAAAAACATTCTTTTTAATCATAACAAAATTTTTTCATTTCCCATTTCCTTTTCTATTATCATATTTGGGATTTTACACATTTTCTGTACCCGCCATGGTAAAAAAAAGCCTTTTTAGTCCTAATTTCGAAAAATAAATGCTTTTTTCCGCCTTTTTTAAACCGAAAAAATGCCCTGAATTTCCCCCTTCTATCTCAAAACCCCCTTTTTGTGAAAAAATCCCATTTGGTCGGGGAAGGATTTTGTGGAAAATAATTTTTAGATGTTTGAATCAGAAATAATGCATCTACGGGTTTTCTAATGGTGCGTAGAATGTCCTAAAAGGCAATGATCCTTTTTTAAATTTTTTGCTGAAACCCGGAAACAAGAATTTTAAAATTATCATTTTTTTGAATGCTTTTTTTAAAATTGTTCTAAAAACCCCCCAAAACGCAAATAATCGTTTTCCCGGAAATCCAATCGACTACGCAAAATGTCTCCCCCGAGAAAACCAACAAAAGACCCTGCCTTCAACACAACGGGGGCTGCTTCCCTTCTTAGGCAACCCCTTTTTGGGAGAGCTCCCTTTGTTCACAGGCTGGGGTTATATCGCCGAAGCACTTTCCTTCGAAACCCGGGCCCGGGAAAGCCCAGGCCTGGCGAAAGCGTAACCCGGCGCAAGTTTAACAAAATTACTTTCACAGATTAGAAAAGCTTTACCGGAAAATTGGAGATAAAGTTCTTATATAAACTGCTAAAAAAAGTGAAAAAAAAAGAAAAGCAGGTCTCTCTCAAAATGTAAAAATAACACCCCGGTAATAAAAGTATCAAAAATTGATAAATTTTGGGATCAGTTTGCGATCCTGAAAATAACTTATCATGTCTAATTTTTTTTTTTTGCCGGGTTTTCCTCATTTAGTATGAAAATGTTAAGAACCAAAAACATAAATTTTTCCCATGAAAAATTTAACCAAATTTTCCGAATTTTTGCAATTTTTGATGCCAAAAATCATCACTTTTTTGTCCCAAAAAATTCCCAGGTTGTGTCACATCGATTTTGTTTTTTTAACCCGGGGCTTTTGGTCGGGCCCAAGGAAATCGTTTTACAGTAGGACAGCCGATTTATCATAAAAGGAATTATAGGCAGGTTAAATTAAAAAACTTTTGGGATGAAAAATGAAAAATTTATTTCCCTTTGAATGCCCCTCAAAAAAACTCCCGGGAACAGAAATGGACCGTCGGGATAACTCCAGGTAAATAACCATGGAAAATGTTAAAGGGTCTGTTTGCTGTCACAGCTTCCCCAATTTTCCCCAGCAGGATTTGAAGAGGTCAAATTTCCTTTTTTTTTCGTGAAAGAATTTTTTTTTTTATAGAATACCTGTAATCGAAAATTTCCCCCGGGGAAAATTTAAATTTCCCAAAAACGTAATTTCCCCGGCAAGGAAGTTTCGGTAGTAAGACACCCAAAAGCTAGATTAAAAGAAAAAAAGCGACCTACAGGGATTTCTCATCCGGAATATGTAATAATTTTTTAACTTGAAGCTTTAATTAAGTTAATAATTCGACATACAGGGGAGTTAAAAAATTTGAACTCCTAGGAAATTTCAGTAAATAATAAATTTGTAAAATAAAACACAAATAAAAAATTTAATTTTCCCTGCCGGCGCCCCCCCCAAAAAGTCAAAGAACTACGGGGAAATTAAAAAGAACCATTTTTAAAATTTTTTATAACACCCATTTTAAAAGATATGAAAAACTTTTTTTTGGGGGGGAAAGAAGAAATATAAATTACTTTAATATGTCTTGGTTTAAGGTAGAATAAATTTTCCCTTAAAAAAATAATTTTTAACACAATAAAAATTTTAAAATTTTTAAAAAAATAATTTAAAAAACGATTTTTTTTAAAATTTTTTTTTTAAGTTTCAAAAAGTATTAAAACAAACTCTAAAACATATAAATTTTATAAGCCCCAAATATTTTTTTTAAAGATCACATATTAAAATTTTTTTAAAAAATTATTGTGTGAAATCTTTTTTTTCTTAAAATGCCATTTGAAATTTATCTGGGGATACAATCTGGATGAAACCTCGGAAAATTTTTTGCATTTTCTAGATTTTTTTCTTCTATTACCATTTTTTCTAGAACATCCCAGTGCATTTTTTTTGGCTGGAAATTTTAAATAAAAATTTTCCCCCGGAAATTTTTGAATATTCTAAAAACCTCAATATCAGTGTTCTTTTTGTTAGCCAATCTTTTGGAAAAAATATTCTATTATAGATATAGTAAATTGCATTCAACTTTTTGGGTTTTGGGGGTTTAATGTTTTCTTTTAAATAATATATAAAATTTAGAATCATTTTTTAAAACGTTGAAGTTTAAAGGGAAGGGAACGTTGAAGAATTTTTCCCGGTATTTGAGAATGAGCGCGGGTAGAGAGTATCAGAGGGGGTGGGGTGTGAGCCCAAAAATGTGGGGCGCGCGTATTTTGGGGGGGGGTCCAAATTTTTAAGAATTTGCATTTTTTAAAAAGGTTCTTTTCTCTTGTGGATGGGGGAAAAGGACATTTTTTTCATTGAACATCCCGTACAACCATTATGGACGTCCATACTGTTTTAAAAGGTATTTTCCGGTTTAAAAGAATAAAAGGTACTTGATAGAGGTATGGAAAAATCCCGGTATTTTAAAGGTATTCAAACCTTTCGGTCCCCATCCAAAGCGTTTAACCTAGCGCATTTCATTCCACAGCACTAAAAGCAATAATAAAAAGGATTTTTTGAAATATTTTTTGCATATATATATTCAACTTGAAAATTGATAAAATAAAAAAAATTTTTGTGACAATAGGAATTTTAAATAACCAATATGTTAACTTTTAAATTTTAAATTTAACCACTCATTTCTTAACTATTAATACTAATAAAAAAAAACTTTAAGTATTAATAAAAAGTATGAAAAATATATTAATAAAAATTTTGGGATGGGGGGGAAAATGAAAATTTTTAATGATTATTTTTGGGGAACGTAAGTAGAAAGACAAAAAATCGAAATAAACTAGGGGCGGTTTTAGACGCCCCAAAATACCCCAAAAATCATCAAAAAAAAGCTTTTAAAAAATTTTTTTAAAATCCCCTAATAAAAGAAAAATTTTTTAAATATAAAACCGGTTAAAGTCAAAAACCCAAGCTGTTGGATATGGTACAAATAATCGCTTCTTCTATTCAAGTGATCTGAGCTTTCAAACTTTGGTTTGGACTATTCTTCGCCCGAAAATCTCCCTGCTTTAGTTATCCAAATTTTTGGGGCTAAAGCCAAATGGCCCCTGACTGGCGTCATAGGAACGCCAGTTAGATACTCACAAAGGCTGACATTAAATTTCGGAAGAAATCAAACCTTTCCAATTATGGGTACTGTGGAACTCTCAGAATTTTTGTTGCATCTTCTAATTATTTAAAAAGGACCTTTTAAATGACTTTAAAAAGGGGGATGAAACGGAAAAAAAACCGTCCCAAAATTCGGGAAAAGGGTTGAAAAGACTTTTACCGAAATCGATAAAATTCAAAACTAATGATTTATAAAAATGGGTCTTTTCCCTTTTGTCATAAAAAAATGAATATCGATTTTAAAATGCACTGTTTTACAGTGAAAAAAAAAATTATTTCCTTAAAATCCCCCCCCAAGTAAAGACAGAAAAGTTGGGTCTTCCCGGTTTGCGGAATCCCAAAAATCATTTGGGAGCGTCTTTAGCGGCCCCGGAAAGGGGTTTCTTTCATATATTCTTTTTTAAATTTCCCGTTTCAAAATTTTTTATCCCCCCTTTGTATTGTTTTGGGTATTAACGAAAAAATTTAAAAAACGTCTCTGACATTTGATAAAACCTTTTTAAAAAAAGGGTTATCAAAAAATGCAATGAAGTCAGAAAACTTGGGGCAAGTGCCTCCCCTTTTTTCTAGGTACAACGATACCCAAACCTTTTTCCCCACCCAACAGGACGGGTTTCCATTGGCGGGCCCCGGTCCCGGGGGATCGCTAGGGCGGTAGCGTCGTGGTTTTCGAAACCAAAGGGGCTGGGGTTGGGTCCCCCCCGGTGCGGTTGGTTTTGGGTTTGTCCTTTCCCCCTTATCACCCTTTTCTTCCCATCCGCTAGTTACCATATTTAACCCCAATGGTGGTCCAATGACCTAGATGTTGATGGGGCCCAAAAAAAAACCCCTTATTTTGGTATGTTTGGGGGCCGTTGAACCAATTTTCCCAAAAAATTTTTTTTTTCAAGAAAGTTCATCTTTTTGGGGATTTCAATCGCGGGCGGCCATTTTAAAATTGTGCCGGTCGCGGGGGACGGCCTGGCAAACCCGAGGCCACGGATCCCGGGGGAACAAAACCCGACGGCCCGAAGAATCGGAAAGAAGGTGGCTGCACTGCGGGAAACTTTTCAATTGTGCTCAGTTATAGTAGATGCTGGAACGGGGCCACCGCGGCTCTGATTATTCTTGACTTTTGGGGAACAAAGGAGGGTTTTTGCCCCTATCGCGCAAAATTATTCTTCTTGGGGATATCAATATGTTGATCTAGGACCCTGAAGGAGGATACCCGGGGGAGTCAGATCGGGAACGCGCATGCCACAAAAAAAGGTGGGGAGGGATCAGCCTCCAAAAGGGAAAGGGGAAGAATACCGAAACAGCGTGTTTTGTGAAATGCCCAACCAGGGCCTATTCGTCAAAAATTTGGGAAGAATCACCTAGGATAAAACCATAGGGTTTGGTACTTTTTTACATGGGGTCCTACCCACCGTTTTTTTGCGTGGGGAATTTGAGCGAACCACGAAACCGACTATTCCCCCAAGATTTGGAAAGCACCCCTTTGGGGGGCGAGGGGGAAAACCTGCCCGTCTTTCCCCCCAGCGAGCCCCGGGGGTCCGCCGGCCGACAATTTTCCCCGGATCGCGTACACTAAACGGAAAAAAACGCATTCAAAACACTGAGGGCCCAATTTTGATTTTTCTTTAAATTTTTCATTGCCTACAGCAGTACGTATATTTACAATATAAACAGAAAATTTTGGGCCCCCTCCCCCGGGTTTTTTCAAAGAAAAAAGCTTTAGTTCTTTTTTGAATTTCACAATAAAAAAAAATTTTTAAACACATTACTGTGCCCAGCTTTTTTTTTTTTTTTTTACGTCAAAAAAGTTAAAAACTGTGTGTGTTTAGGGGGAAATGAATTTGTCTGTTTTAAAAATTCCCGTGATCCTTATTTAATGTATATACGGATTTGGGAATTTTGAATCAGAAAAAAAATGTCCCTTTGAAATAATTTTTTAAAAAAATATTCCTGATGTTATAAAATATATTTTAAAAGGGTAAAAAACCAAACTTTTGGGGCCTTTTTTCCCCAAATATGTCCTTCGCCTGGGATGAATACTAGGCCGCGACATGGAGAACGACAACAAAATAATTTTTTTCCTAAAATCCCTGAAGGGCAACTACAGATAATGAAGTTATTTTGGTTCTTTTTGGGGGAAAGATATATAATTTTAAAATATTTTTTTTCCCTATCTTTAAAAAAAGTTAGGTTAAATTCAATGAAATTTAATAAAACCCAAAATTTTTTTAAAAAAAATTTTGAAAATTCCCCGTCTTACTAATGGGGGTTTGGGCCTAATTTAAGAGCACGGCCCCCAAATTTCTACCTAAATTTTCCCCGGGGGAAAATTGCGAAGGGGTAAGAGTTTTCCAATCAGTTTTTGTCGAAAATGGAAAAATTATTCATCAAACTTTGAAATTAAAACCAGTCACCCAAAAATGTTTTTTTGTTTTAAAAGAAACTAAACTTGTTTTTAAAAATGTTTTGAATATTTGAAAATTGAGGGGTCCCCCGGACCCTTGGGCCTAAAGGGCCTCATTTTCTCGAGGGGGGACCTGTTCACGACGGTCAAAACCCAAAAAACCCAATTAAAGGATTCTTTTTTCCGCACGGGCCAAAAGGTTTCCGGTTTCATGCGATTTGGAGTTGTTAAAAGCTTTATGCAAAACCCTTTTCAAAGTCCAAAAAATTTTAAAAGGTATCTTTTTCCCCGTTTAAGCGGGAAAAAAACTAAGGGAAGGCCCCCAGGAAGGTTCGAGAACGATGCGACCCCCAATTTTCTCGCAGCTGTCAGTTGGGGGGCTCCAACGCAGACATCACCCAAAACTCCAGTAGTCGGGCCCTTGCTTTCGGGCGAAAAGTTTAAAAGGCATACCCCCTTTGAAAATTATCCTTTCCCGGAACAGATGTTTCCTTGCTGGAAATTTTGGGGATGAACAAAATTTTTTAACGCATCCTAAATTTCCCCTTCTTGTGAATTGTTTCTAATCCAAAAAAAATCAGATAATTTTCCCTTTTCTGACCATACCCTAAATTTAGGAAAATAAAGACAAAAAAAATCCCGTGGCCCTTTTTGCATTTTGTTTATACTATATTTTAAAAAAATTAATTATTATGTAATTGTTTCTATATTTTTCCCGTAAAAAAAAAGAAAACCCTATAATAAAAAATGAATCAAAAATCTAAATTGAACGCAAAAAAAAATTTTTTGAAATTATTCTGAAGGGTGGAAAACAAATGCATAATATGGCTAAAAAAATTGATCATTAAACCCTTTGGATTTATGTGCGCATACTGATTTTATTATTTATTCCCATTTCTCTAAAATTGAGAACGCAAATTTTTAAAAAAAAATTAAACAAATAAAGAAGATTTTACGAAATGCTTCCCCCCTACGGGTTAAAAAATATTCAGGTTTTAAATATGTAAAAGATGTTAAAAAAAACCAAAAAAACCTTTCCCCCTTGAAAAAGGGAAAAATATCTTTTTTTGGGCCTTTTTTAAATAATTAATAAAAAAACAGTTTTTTTTTCCCTCAAAAGGTTAAAAATATTTTGGAAAAATTTAAACCCATTTGAGCCGAAACCCGAACCTCTTGCTATCTCAGTGAAAAACCCCCCGGAGTTTTAAATAAAAAGGGGCCGGGGGATGAGGGTCCTGGCCACGGCAAATAACGAGGAAAGGAGTCGGAAATCCCAAAGGTATTCGGTTCCAGTCTTCGGCCTTGTGAGAGGGGTCAAAATTTCTCCACGGGGTAAAGGGCGCGTTTCCCTTTTAAAACAAACTTTAAGGGAACGTACCACTGGTTCTAACTGATGCAATTGAACTCTGGGCAAGTTATTTGTGTTCCCGGGGTGGCCCATGATTGTATGAAACTGCAGAAAAATTGAATGTGGTGTAGATTGCTACATTTTTACAACTAGAAGACTGGTGACTGGCAGCGAATCTTGCTCCTGTGTGTGGAGAAAGAGGCAGTCAAATGGAGTGGATACCTGCTGCCACTCTGCCCAACAATAACTCTCATCCAAGTCTTACTCCCCAAAACCAAATGTCTACAGTTTTTTGGGATAAAGATGCAATTTTGTTGATGGACTGGCTTTTCACTATCCAGACTAAACAGCAATAGCTGCTGTGAAACATGAAGAAAACTACTTTGCAAAATGCAGCAGAGTCGGCCTGCAAAATGTGCTCTCAAAGTTTTTTTCAATGCTGTGTGAAACTGCATATGAGTTGTAAGAGAACAAATAGATTGGCAACAATTAACAAAGCATCTTCACCCCCAAGCATTCACTAGGCTTGGCCCCTTCTGACAACACTGTTCAACAAAATGAAGAATGTATTGCATAATCAGTGATGTTCAAAAACCAAAGAAATGCAAGATGCTTTCCACAACTGTCGCACCACTGTAAAGGAATTGTTTGTTACATTCATGAGGAACATCCCAACAAATGAGAGCTGTGCGTTCAGTTAGGGGGGAGTACATATTCTTTACATGTTTCTACTTTATGAATAAAATTAATATTGTGGATTTTATAGCAGTTGTCCAAATCATTTCCAAATGCCCCAAGTCCCTTGCCATTGCCTTGCTTCGGTATTTATGAAACAGTGGTTTTTATCAAAACTGACTTACTCAAAGATGAGAACATATTTTTATTCAGTAAATATGTCTATATTTACTAGAAATTATGTAGGAAAATTATTATTAGGTAGTATCAACCGCTCACTACAAAACATCCACTTGAAATACATGTATGTTATTTTGCAACACATAGCTAAATGTCATTAAACAATTAAAATCAATTCCTATGTTCACATTCATTAAACAATTAATATCAATTCACATGTGGGCATTTAAATGTCCAAATAAAATCTATTCTGCTATGTAACTTTCTGTACAACTAGAGCCTAATTTGTATCAAAAATTTATATTTATTGAAACGCAGATTGTGAAAATAAGCATTGTTAATGAGCATTCGTTAATATTTGTTCTGCATAATTCTAAAAGACTAAAAGTATCTGTAACAAGTATTGAAATTTGACTTATGAGTCATTGAACCTAAATTTCAGAATCATAGAATTGTTTCCAATATTCAAACTATTAGTATTGTTTTGAATAATCAGATATTGAATTCACATGATTTTTAAATATTTAATTTTATATATTGTGCATGTACAAAGTAAGAGGATAATGTTTCTGATGAATTTGTATGTCGGCTGATTTCTTTACTCCAGTCTACAGACACCATAGATTTCATGCATTCCATCTTCACAAGTTTTTCCTTCTATTGTTTTTTGGGCCTGCCCACATTTCTTCTGTGAGGTTAAACATTTTGGTAGTCTTGAATTATTCATCCCTTGTGTATGTTGATACCGATTGCTTTTGGATTTAGATATTTTGCTTCCAATTTCTTGGGCATACAGTTTTTCCTATTTTCTCATTTTGAATACGATCTTCTTTTGTGTAGCCTAGAGTTCTCCTCAGAAACTTCAGTTTAGTGGCCTATATTCTTCTTTGGGTTCATTGTGTCATGAATATTCATTCTTGTATCTTGCTCTCTTAGTTTTTGGTTGATCATGTATTTTACCACACATTCTTTGAAATCTTGTCAATGTGGTACTTATATCATACCAGTAATTGAAACTTGAAAGTTTCTCCAAAATTACTTTATTCAAAATAATTTTTGATCTTACTAGTGTTTACCCCAAAATGCCAACTTCTTGGTTTTTCCTTTGGATATTTCAATGTTGTATTTTATACATAAATGTTTTAAGTGTAATAATGCATTAGGTATATCATTTTCTGTTTCCTAGAATAGTCAAGCATCCTCTGCATACAGAATAATGTTTAAAATATTTTCTTTTCATATTTTAATGCTTATATTATTTGCTTCAAATTTACGATATAATATAAATAATTAATATAAGTGTAAAGAAGTGTTAGTGATATTGGACATCCTTGTTGTACTCCTCTGTTAATATTTTATCAGTTTTATATTTCCTACTTTTATTACAATAGTAGAGTTTATAGGCAAGCTCATTGTTGTTTTGGTTAAATTTTTAGTATAGCCTCATTTTTTCCTTCCATTTTACCCCAGAGTTAAATTCTATTTACATTATCAATGGCTTAAAGAAAATCTTTGAAAGCGGTACAGGTCTCTTGATTAAATTTGTTTCTATTTATTTTTTCGTATACATACATATATACTGAGGAATATACATAGTATAGGGAAAAGTACTGTAATGCTGCACGTCGGTAAAGCTAGCACCCCCACTTTCAAAAAACTGAAAAATTGTTGGGCCATAGTTTTGGGCTAATTTCAGCCCCCATTAAAAAATTCTGGCTACCTCTAACACCTAAATTAAAATTTCCAAATTAGATGCTGGTAACAGAGTCGACTTCCACAAAATTCAATTTTTGGTGTACGGTCGTAAACAAGTGAATTTTGGGCCCTGAGCTAATTTCTTCGAAATTCCGAAATCACCTCAACAAGAAAACCAAAACCAAACCACTAAATTCCTACAACTCAAAAAATTCTTGCGCTATAGTTTAGGCTAATTTTGGGCTCTTCAGTGACACCAAAAACATAATTTTTTGTACCCCACTACCCCCGAAATGAAGGTTTCAAAATAAGGGTTGGTAAAGCTAGCACTCCCACTTCCTCAAAATTCAAATTTTTTTGTACGGTCGAAAGAAGTGAATTTTGGGCTCCTGACCGCCACTTTCGAAATTCCGAAACTCACCCCTAAATAAAAAATCCAGGAACCAAAACTACCCTGTAAATTCTCAAAACACAAACATTCTTGCGTCATAGTTTTAGGCTAATTTTGGGCTCTTCAGTGACACCAAAAACAATTTTTTGTACCCCACTACCCCCCAAAATGAAGGTTTCAAAATAAGGGTTGGTAAAGCTAGCACCCCCACTTCCTCAAAACTCAAATTTTTTTGTACGGTCGAAACAAGGGACTTTGGGCCCTGAGCGCCACTCCTTTCGAAAACTCCGAAACTGCACCCTAACTTAGAAACCAAAAACCAAAACTAATTCTAAATTTTCAAACTCAGTAAAATTTTTTGCGGCGCCATAATTTTAGGCTAATTTTGGGCCCTTCAGTGACACCAAAACATTATTTTTGACACCCTAAAACCTCCCAATTTAAGATTACAAATAGGGGAGGCTAAGTTATCACCTGACTACTCAAAATTCAAAATTTTGCATGGTCTAAACAATTGAATCTCTGGTTTTAAAGGGCCACTAATTAAAATTTTGAAACTCTCCCCTAACTACGAGAGAGAAAATGAGAACCACCCAATATTTCCCTATAACTACTGAAAATTATGCTACCATAATTTGAGAATTTAATGGCAATCAAATCATTTTTTTCATCCACACATGCAGTACAAATACCCAAATTCAACTTAGCCAAAAAGGGGATTGAAAGCTCTCATGCTCAGAATCAGAAGATCAGAAGTAATCACACACACATGATATTACGGTTCAAAGAAATTAGAGTCACAATTCCATCCATTATAAACAATTGCAAAATTTTAGTTAATGAAAGATTTAATATAGATAATTTATCACATATTTGTTTCATTTCCTTAATATTTAAATTTTTATAAAACCTAAATTACAAGACTTTCTTCCAGGAATCGCAATAATCTCTAAATTTACATTCACGTAAGTTCCACACCAAAAAACTGCATAATGCATATAACCACACTTTCGGCATTTTTCCATTGTTCAGATATAAACACAAAAAATATTGAACGTATACGAACAAGACATTTTTTGACAATTTTCCACATAATTTTAAATTACACGCGTTACTCAAATAATTTTGGGCTAGTACAGTATTGATTTAAAAAATTAAAATTAATAAAAATAATCCCACAATTTATCAAATCTTTTTTCTTCCTTTGTTAGGTTTTATTAAACCTAAATTACACGACGTTCTATTCCAGTAATCAAATATATTCTAAAACACATACAATGGAGTTCGAAAAATGCTCAAAATAATGTTGGGCTTCTGTTATTTCTTCAAAACTCGAAAAACTCGTGCCTAAGATATTATGACATTATGAGTTATTTCACATTACCTAATAATAATCTGATATAATGAACGTATACGAATAAGACATTTTTCACTATTGTCACAATGGTTAATGAAACGAGACTGAAATAATTTTGGGCTATTCTAGTACGTATTAAAAAATTATAAACTAATAAAAGTTATCCTATTAATCTTTTCCGATCACTTTCTTTATATTGTTATAAAACCGAAACTACACAACATTCTCTTTCGGTAATTAAATATTGCATAGAACAGAAACAAGGGAGTTATACAATGTTAAAAACAATTTTGGGTGTCTCTACTTTCTATCCAAAAAAAAAGAAATCTCGTGTCTACAATATTTCGCTCTTATGAATTTTTACACATTATCCACTAATAAACTTAAAAATAATGAACGTATAGAAACAAGACATTTTTTTTAAATTTTCCAAATAACGATTAATTAGACGAGACACTCAAATAATTTTGGGCTATTCTAGTACGTATTAAAAATTATAAACTAATAAAAGTTATCCCACACTTTTTCCGATCACTTTTATTTACATTGTTATAAAACCTAAACTACACAACATTTTCTTTCGGTAATTAAATAGTGCATAGAACAGATACAAGGGAGTTATGCAATGTTCAAAAATAATTTTGGGCTTCTCTATTTTTCATCAAAAGAAATCTCGTGTGTCAATGATATTTTGACCTATATTGCCATATAATCCAATAATAAACAGAAACAAATGAAGGAATACTAACAAGACATTTTATCACAATTGTCTTCACAATGGTTAATGAAACGAGACACTCAAATAATTTTGGGCTAGTCTAGTACGTAATAAAAAAATTATAAACTAATAGAAGTTCTCCCACACTTTTTCCGATCACTATTTTTTACATTGTTATAAAACCTAAACTACATAACATTCTCTTTCGGTAGATAAATAGTGCATAGAACAGATACAAGGGAGTTATACAATGTTAAAAAATAATTTTGGGCTTATTTACTTTCCATCTAAAAAAACGAAATCTCAGGTGTACAATATTTCATTTATTTTTTTTAACATTATACATCAATAAATTTAATATTGAACGGAGTAGAAACAAGATTTTTTGTAGTCATTGTTCACACACCCATTAATGAGACGAGATACACTCAAATAATTTTGGCTTTTAGCACGTGATGAAAAAATTATAAACTAATAAAAATTCATATCCACAGTTTTTCTCCGATCACTTTTTATTGTTATAAAACCTAAACCATAATAACATTTCTTTGTACTAAATAGTATAGAACAGATACAAGGGAGTTATGCACGTTCAAAAATAATTTTGGGCTTCTCTACTTTTCATCCAAAAAAAAAACAAAAAAAGAAATCTCGTGTCTACAATATTTCGCACTTATGAATTTTATTATGAACATTATCCACTGATAAACTTAAAAATAATCAACGTATAGAAACAAGACATTTTTTGTCAATTGTCCACATAACGATTAATGAAACGAGACACTCAAATAATTTTAAATAAATCTAGTATCGTGTATTAAAAAATTATAAACTAATAAAGTTATTCCAAAAGTTTCGTGGACACTTGCTGCAAAGGGTATCAAATGTTCTTACAAATGCTCACCAAACCAAAGGATTATTAGTAAAATCTCACTTGCTCCCATTAAGCTGATTAATGTATATTGTCTATGGTAATCCAGAAAGAAACTAATCGCACGCTCTTGAGAATTCAAAATGCAGGTGTTAGATTTTAATATAATATCAGCAAGTATGATCATATATCGGGATACTACAAAGCAAATAACATATTAAACTTGAAAAGTCAACGCATGGTTCATAGTTTGTGCCATTAGTGCATCGATTTTTTGGAAAGAAATGAGAGAAGCTCAAAATTATTTTTGAACATTGTCAATCTCCCTTGTATGTGTTTTAGACAATATTTCATTACTGGAAGGAAATATCGTGATGTTTAGATTTTATAACAATGAAAAAGATGGTGAACGGAAAGAGTTTGGGCTGAATTTCATTAGTTTCCATTTTTTTAATATGTACTGGACTAGCCCAAAATTATTTGAGTGTCTCGTTTCATTAACCATTGTGCAGGCAATTGTGAAAAAATGTCTTGTTAGTATTTGTTCATTTGTTTTCTTTTTATTATTGGATAATTTCGTCCAGTTTCCCTGATCCATTGAGCAAATGCTGAGATGGCCCCTTGTTTTGCTTCTGGACATAAGAGTAACTTCATTTTCTGTGCACGTCTTCTAGAATTCAGTGGGAAATACAATTATTCAAATTATCGTTTTCATGTTGTCGCGGCAGGAAGTAATAAGAGCCAAAATTTATTGCTTATTTATCCTTGAAAATAGAGTTTATTACATGGGAGTTTTTTTGATTGTTTTTTTTTTTCTCCCTTTCAAAATTCAAAATTTATTGCTTATTAATTTTTGAAAATAGATTTTACTACATGGGAGTCATACGCAGTTTTTAACTGTTTTTTTTTTTGACGTAAAATAAATAAAAAATAAAAAAAAATGTGAAAAACGTATCAGGTCAAAATATCGTAGGCAGGAGATTTTTTTTATGGAAAGTAGAGAAGCCAAAAATTATTTTTGAACATTGTATAACTCCCTTGTATCTGTTCTATGCACTATTGAATTACCGAAAGAGAATGTTGTGTAGTTTAGATTTTATAACAATGTAAAAAAGTGATCGGAAAAAGTGATGGATAACTTTATTATTTATAATTTTAATGCATTTCAGAATAGCCCAAAATTATTTGAGTGTCCCGCCTCATTAATCGTTATGTGGACAATTGTCAAAAAATATCTTGTTTTATAATGCTTATTATTTTAGTTTATTACTGGGTTATGTGAAATAACTCATAGGGTCATATCATAGGCACGAGATTTATCGATTTTTTGGAAAGAAATGAGAGAAGCCCAAAATTATTTTTGAACATTGTCAATCTTCCTTGTATGTGTTTTAGAAAATATTTCAACACTGGAAGGGAATATCGTGTAGTTTAGGTTTTATAACAATGAAAAAAAAGGTGAACGGAAAGAGTTTGGGCTAAATTTTATTAGTTTCAATATTTTAAATATGTACTACTAGCCCAAAATTATTTGAGAGTCTTGTTTCATTAACCATTGTGGAGACAATTGTAAAAAAAGGTCTTGTTAGTATTCGTCATATGTTTTCTGTTTATTATTGGATAATATGAAAAAACGTATAAGGTCAAAATATCGTAGGCACGAGATTTCTTTTCTTTTTGATGGAAAATAGAAAAGCCCAAAATTATTTTTGAACATGGTATAACTCCTATGTATCTGTTCTATGCACTATTTAATTACCGAAAGAGAATGTTGTGGAGTTTAGGTTTTATAACAATATGAAAAAAGTGATCGGAAAAAGTGCGGGATAACTTTTATTAGTTTATAATATTTTTAATAAGTACTACAATAGACCAAAATTATTTGAGTGTCTCGTCTCAATAATCGTTATGTGGACAATTGACAAAAATGTCTTGTTTCCTATATCACCATTATTTTTAAATTTATTAGTGTATAATGTGTAAAAATTCATAAGAGCGAAATATCGTAGTCACTAGATTTTTTTTTTTTGGATAGAAAGTGGAGAAGCCCAAAATTATTTTTGAAAATTGTATAACTCCCTTGTATATGTTCTATGTACTATTTAATTACCGAAGGAGAATATTGTGTAGTTTAGGTTTTATAACAATATAAAAAAAGTGATCGGAAAAAGTGTGGCATAACTTTTATTAGTTTATAATTTTTTTATTACGTACTAGACTAGCCCAAAATTATTTGAGTGTCTCATCTCATTAATCGTTATGTGGACAATTGACAAAAAATGTCTTGTTTCTATAAGTTCATTATTTTTAAATTTATTAGTGTATAATGTGAAAAAATTCATAAGAGCGAAATATCGTAGTCACGAGATTTCTTTTTTTCGGATGGAAAGTAGAGAAGCCCAAAATTATTTTTGAGCCTTGTATAACTCCCTTGTATCTGTTCTATGTACTATTTAATTACCGAAAGAGAATGTTGTGTAGTTTAGGTTTTATAACAATATGAAAAAAATGATCGGAAAAAGTGTGGGATAACTTTATTAGATTATAATTTTATTACTTTAATTTCAGACTAGCCCAAAATTATTTGAGTGTCTCATTTCATTAACCATTGTGAAGACAATTGTGATAAAATGTCTTGTTAGTATTCCTTCATTTGTTTTCTGTTTATTTTTGGATAATATGAAAAAACGTATAAGGTCAAAATATCATAGGCACGAGATTTCTTTTTTTCTTTTTTTTTTTTTTTTTTTTTTTTTTTGATGGAAAATAGAGAAGCCCAAAATTGTTTTTTAACATTGTATAACTCCCTTGTTTCTGTTCTATGCAATATTTAATTACCGAAAGAGAATGTTGTGTAGTTTCGGTTTTATAACAATGTAATGAAAGTGATCGGAAAAAGTGTGATAACTTTTGTTAGTTTATAATTTTAATACGTACCAGAATAGCCCAAAAATTATTTGAGGTCTTGTTTTCATTAACCATTGTGCAGACAATAGTGAAAAATGTCTTATTCGTATACGTTCATTATATCAGATTATTATTAGGTAATGTGAAATAACTCATAATGTCAAAATATCGTAGGCACGAGTTTTTTCGAGTTTTTGAAAGAAATAACAGAAGCCCAACATTATTTTTGAGCATTTTCAAACTCCATTGTATGTGTTTTAGAATATATTTGATTACTGGAATAGAACGTCGTGTAATTTAGGTTTTATTACAAAGGAAGAAAAAACATTTGATAAATTGTGGGATTATTTTTATTAATTTTAATTTTTTTAATCAATACTGTACTAGCCCAAAATTATTTGAGTAACGGGTGTAATTTAGAATTATGTGGAAAATTGTCAAAAATGTCTGTTCAGATATCGCCTAATATTTTGTGTTTATATCTGAACAGTGGAAAAATGTCAAAGCTTGTTATATCGTGATACAGTTTTGGCGTTCGGGAACTTACGTGAATGTAATTTAGATTATTCATTCCTGGAAGAGAAAGTCTTGTAGTTTAGGTTTTATAAAAATTTAAATATTAAGGAAATGAAACAAATATGTGATAAATTATCTATATTAAATCTTTCATTAACTAAAATTTTGCAATTGTTTATAATGGATGGAATTGTGACTCTAATTTCTTTGAACCGTATCATCATGTGTGTGATTTCTTCTGATCTTTCTTAGTTCTGAGCATGGGGGAGCTTTTCAATCCCCTTTGGCTAAGTTGAATCTGGGTGTTTGTACTGTGAATGTGGATGAAAAAATGATTTCGTGCCATTTAAATTTCCAAATTATGGCGATAATTTTGCTAGTTGGTGAAATATTCGGGTGGTTCTCATTTCTTCTCCTCTCGTAGTTAGGGAGAGTTTGCACTTGAGTAGTGGCCCATATAAAACTAGAATTCAATTGTTTAGACCATGCAAAAATTTTAATTTTGAGTAAGTCGGGTAGTAACTTAATTTCCCCCTATTTTGTAATCTTAAATTGAGAGGTATTAGGGTATCAAAAATAATGTTTTTGGTGTCACTGAAGATCCTAAAATTAGCCTACAAACAGGCGCAAGAATTTTCGAGTTTTGAGAATTTGGGGTGGTTTTGGTTTTTGGTTTTCTTAGGGGTGAGTTTCGGAATTTCGAAAAGTGGTGCTTAGGAGCCCAAAATTCACTTGTTTCGACCGTACAAAAAAATTTGAGTTTTGAGGAAGTGGGGGTGCTAGCTTTACCAACCCTTATTTTGAAACCTTCATTTCGGGGGATAGTGGGGTACAAAAATTGCTTATGTCAATGAAGAGCCTAAAATTACCTAAAACTATGACGCAAGAATGTTTGAGTTGTGAGAATTTGGGGTGGCTTTATTTTTGTTTTCTACTTAGGTGTGTTTGAATTTCAGTGCGTAGGCTTCAGAGCCAAATTCACTTGAGCCACCGTGATACAAAAATTTAATTTTGAGGAAGTGGGGGTGCTAGCTTTACCAGCCTCAATTTGAAATTTTAATTTCGGGGTGTTGGGAGGTAGCCCAAAATTTTTGAATGGGGTCTGAAATTAGCCCAAAATTATGGCGCAAAAATTTTTCAGTTTTTCGAAAGTGGGGGTGCTAGCTTTACCGACGTTAATGCTGCAGAAAATCAGTTTCAAGATTTCAATGGAAATACACATTTTGCAATCTCCTGATCTGGAGAAAAGGTTAAAGTAATATACATTAATAATACATTTGTAAAGATGGCATTGGTCCAATTTTAATTGCTCCCCCTAAATTTTTGAAAATTGCAAAAATTGGAAATTTTTGAACCCCCCCTCTAACATTTACAATATTGAAAACAGAGATTTTTTTCTTCAAATTAAATTTTTTCTCCACAATTAATTCTTAAATTAATGTCAAGGACTTTTTTTGAAAATGTTTTTGTGCATTTTTGAGTGAAATATGAAAAATCTTAAAAATACACTTTCTCAAAAAATATTTCCAATTTTTTTTTCTATGGAGCATTCTAAATGCAATGAATAATTTGATATAAATGCCATTTTCTTGGATTTTTTTGTTGTTGATTTTTTTTTATTACACTAATGTTAATTTTTTGAAATATCTTTTACATTGTTAGTGTTTATATTACAGGCATTTTTCACATTTATTTAATTTGTGGGGAAAAAGTGATTCAAAAATGGTTTCTTTTTATGAAGTTTCTTGAAACCTCAAAACTTTTCTGTGAAAATAGAGTGAAAATTGTGCATTTTCAGAAATGAAATTTTCAAATGTAATTTTTTCAAAAATTGTTCAAAAGTGTTCAATGAAAATTGGCATAGAGGACCAGGTTTTACTCATCTGTAATATTATACATTATTCCGTTCTTTTTCTATATCATTCTCATTGGTTTCCAGTAAGAATTTCTGCAATTTATTTTAGCATAGCAGTTTTATACTTTCTTCTGTCAGAAGATGTATTGTGTCCTTCTAGATTACATCTGTTTTGTCTTGTAGTTCATCTTTTCTTCAGGTAGAATTTGCTATTTAATATAAAGTTATCATAAGTTATATCACATTCCCTATGAACGTTCAAATCTCTTATTTGTGATTTAAACTTTTCATTTACTAGGAAATAATCAGTTATTGTTTCATATCTTCTTGCAAGCCAAGTATATTTATTTATATCCTGTGTTCTGAAAACATTTGCATTATAGACAGTATTAAATTGTTCATGCAGGCAAGTTATCTAAATTCATTTCCATTGTTATTTAAAAAAATTTTCTTCAAAAGACTTAACTAATCTAGATATCATTGTATACTCTTGCATTGAAGTTGCCACATAAGGCTACACACTTCTTCTTCTTCTTCTTCTTCTTCTTCTTCTTCTTCTTCTTCTTCTTTCTTCTTTCTTCTTTCTTCTTTCTTCTTTCTTTCTTTCTTTCTTCTTCTTCTTCTTCTTCTTCTTTCTTCTTTCTTCTTCTTTCTTCTCTTCTTCTTCTTCTTTCTTCTTCTTTCTTCTTCTCTTTCTTCTTCTTCTTCTTCTTCTTTCTTCTTTCTTCTTCTTCTTCTTCTTCTTCTTCTTCTAATAATAATAATAATAATAATACTGATTTTGTTATTCTTGTATTGTTCCGCCACTGGTAGGCCTTGGCTCGTAAAGAGTTGTGCCAAAGTAAATAAATACATACATACATTAATATGTGTCCAAATGTCTCCGACCTATGATGAGATGGTCATTTTTATTTGTTTTATCATTATGTTACTGCAGAAGCATACAGATTATGTGTTTCCTCTTTTTTCCCTTTCTTCTGGAGCATACACTACTATTATAGCCAGGCAGCCTCTGCAAATCTTAACTCTTAATGCTATCACTTGTTTGTTAATAAAATTTTAACTTTCAATTCTTTATTTACTACTTTTATGAATATGCATGGCTATCATTACTCATTCCTGTATATTTTGACCACCATAAATCATTATTCGTCAAGTTCTTTTGACCCTTTCAACTTTTTCTTAGTTTCTGTAATGATGGCAATTCGTATCTTTCTCTCAAGCAGAAGTTTTTCCATCTCTATCTCTTTATACTAATTCTCTTATGTTCCATGACATGATCCTTAATTCCTTCTCTTTTTTTTTAGTTGTGTTAGTTGCCTGTTGCCAGCAATATCTTGTGAAGATTGTGAGGAAGACATTTAACTCAGAAGAGGTTACCAGCCTCTCGTGAAATTTGTGGTGTGATAGGGCTGTTGTCTTTGGGTTCTTCCGCTAGCATAATTTGTATTAACCCTGTATGAAGAATGTCTTCCGCCCAACTTCGGCTATTGAAGACCTTATCGGCTTCAGTGACCACACTGCCCAGATTCTAACACTTCAAATAGAAAACAAAAATCACAGAACATACAACTCTAACAAGAAACTCAACCATTCCCAAGATAACATAATAAAATTCCAAAACTTACTCAGATTATTAAATTTGGAAAATGAATGCATTTAAGTAACTGACACAAACGAGCAAGTTTAACTCATTCATAAATAAATACTCTAAAGACATTTTCGTATGACACGTTTCTCAAAACTCAAGATTCAAAATAATAAAACAAAACGTGGATTACTAAAGGCATCAAGTGTTCGTGAAAGAAAACGCAATATGTAGTAAAATACTAGCACTGGAACAAATGTAACTCCCCGGGCTTTATTTCACTACAAAAATCTAACTTAAAAAGTAATCAAACAAGTCAAACATTATGACAAATGACAAGCATTACATAAATGCACGAATAAAAGCTATGGGAGCATTATTAAAAAGACAACAGCACTAACTAATAATAACAGAAAAAAATATAGAGCTCCATTTCAAAAACCAAACTTTACATAAGACCTACAAGAAATTGCTGATATATTCAATGAACACTTTTCATAAATTGGTAAAAGTTAGTATCTCAACATTACCTAAACAATAAAATATGACCTGACAAATACTAATGTTTCTAAATTGCAAATTCCATATATTTATATGAAACCACTTCTGGAAATTTTTTAAAATCATTATTGGACAAATGGAGAATAAATTTCAGCAGGCCTGGCCAACATTCCAGATTTTCTTATCAAACACAGTGCAACATAAAAACGCTGTCTCATATATTTGCAATTACTCTCTAAAACAGGTATATTCTCAAATGTATTCAAAATGGAAAAAATTAAAACCATTGTTTAAAAGGGCACAGATATGATCCAATGATCTGCAGACCTATCTCCCTGGCTTTAGATTTTAAAAATTCTGGAAAAGCTTTCAATGATAGACTAACATTTTCTCAATGCAAATAATATCTCATAAATGCACACATGGTTTCAGGTGTAATAGATCCACAAAGACAGCCATTTTCTCCTTTTAAATGATATACTTATTGCATTGAATCAGAAGGAAATTCGTGATTGGCCTTTTCTTAGATTTCAAAAGCCTTTGACATTATTGATCATCATACTTTTAACAAAAACTAGAAATGCTAGGGATCCGAGGCATTGTATAACAGTGGATTAAAATCATATTTATCAAACTGTGAGCTAAGTAGTTACCTCCAGCACAGTAACTATAACAAAATCTCCTCAGATCACTCCAACCCCTCAAGATGATAATTGTGGAGTCCCCGCAAGGATCCATCCTAGGGCCTTGTGTATTCCTTTGTATACATAAAATACATGCCTTTGGCTTGAAAAATAACAAAACAATTTTTGTTTGCAGATGACACAAACATAATCATAAAAGGCCAATTATTGTGAAAAAGAAACTCACAGAAACGTTGCATGCACTAGTAAAATGGTTTCCAGACAACAAACTCATCATAAAATACCAGCAAGACAGTCTCTAAATTCCATGAATCCTCGATCCAAAAATCTCCCAGCATTTGCTCATAAATAATAATCCTGTAAAAATATCACATGAAACTACCTTCCTTGGTCTAACAATCCAAGAAATCTAAATGGGAATACCTGTATTTCCCAAATCTTAACAAGAAGCTCACTCAAATCTCTTCCTATGCCCTATACACCCTCTTGTGGCCAAGCTCCAACATTGAGACTCCAGGACAATGTATTATGCAATGCACTCAGATTTGAAATATGGATTTAACATTTTTGGGGAAATGCCCTGAAAGTACTTCTCAAGACATTTATTATCCAAAAGAATACTGTAAACAATGACCAGCACTCATAAGCTGGAGTCTTGCAAACCCTTGTTCAAAAATTAAGGATTCTTCCACTACCGGCATGTACATATTTGAAAGATTGTTCTACAAAGAAGATTCATGGAAAACAAAGACACTTTCACTCTAAATTCTGATGTACACAACTATAACACTCCTCGCACAAAGGATAATCTTACATGTTCTATCTCTGAAACTACACTTTATCAAAAGTACCCCAATAGGAGGGCATTACACTTTACAAATAAATTGAGCCATGGTATTAAAGAGGCTAATATACATATAGATTTAGTAAGTAAATTGGAAAAGCTGTTTAACAACATGTTCTAAGCAGTGTGGAAGGAACATACAAATCACATCACTATCTCCCTTAAAAACAATACAAAAATAAAAATTCTAATCTCATTGATTCTGTGTTCTATGTTGACTGTCTTGGTTAGAAGCAAAGAAAAAAAGAACTGGCATATCCATCCTGCCTGTGTTAAATTGCAGTTGGACAGATTCTTCTGGACTCTACAGAAGGAGAATACTAAAACCAAAAATTCTATTTCCTTCCATCTGAATCTGCAAATGCACTAGGCATCATTATTATCATTAAATCCATTTCTTGAATGAATAGTATCATTATTAGTAGCTGTTATTATTATAATTATTATTACTATTATTAGAATTGCTGTTATTATTATTATTATTATTATTATTATTATTATTATTATTATTATTATTATTATTATTGGCTATTATTGAGTTTCAGGGGCATCAATGACCAACTCATCAGGATTTTTGTCCAGTTTTCCTGATCCTTGAGCAAATGGTCCTGTTTTGTTTTTCTGACAGTAAAATGTAATTCACACTCTACATATATCTGACTCACATACACGCATTGAAATTGTATTTGAGACTCAACAAATATTATTATTATTATTATTATTATGCTAAGTAAATCTTGCTTCTTTATAGGGTCAGACCAGCATTGCATCCCAAATGTGTTTAACTGCAAGGTCTCTAAGATCTGCCACTTCCAAGATTATTAGATTGATGTCCGATTTCTCATTCTTTGTCAATCAATACTTACCTGGCGTATTTGCAGCGTGTGGACGAAAGTGGCTTCACTAGGGGCCCAGCCCCAGCCTCCTCTTCAACTGCCCAATCTTCATTACCTCTTCTAATTTTAGGCAGTCACCTGGCACTTTGGGCCAACCTCAGCCTCTCAAATAAACCTCCGATTTCTCCATCTCTACTATACCTGTAAAATATACAATTTATCTTTTAACATTACTCTTATTTTTAGCTACTATACTAGACAGGTATATAAACTAAAATAACTAAAACTGATATTTTCTTTCCATGTAAGTGGTAATAATTGTTAGAATAAAATGTAAATCATTTTAATTTAATTCTTTTTATAATATTTTACCAGTAAATAATTATTTTCATTTCCTGTGTTCTACATACACCTAGCTGGTTTTTAGATCAAAATGCCTGTTTGGAGTGCCCATTTTATCTCAAATAATGCCTTTGTCTCACTTTAAGGTTACTTTAATGCTTGAATTTCTGGGCTATAAGGTTAATGATAAAAATGGATCAATTATTCAATTTCTTCGAGTAGAACTAAAGGGAACAATTGTACTGCTCAAAAACTTAAAGAATTCTCAAGTACAACATTTTCCACCCTTGATAAGAATGCATAGTAATATTTATCACCATAATTCCCATTGATATAAACTGTATTTTATTTCTTTATCATATTATTAGAAACCTAAAAGGAAACAGTTTTCAGTTTCAACAATATTTTCCACATTTTGGTTATAATTATATTATTATTATATGGATTTCCTTCAATAGAATTGTAATGGTCTTTATAGACGCAAACTACCTCAAACTTCTTTTTTAATTAATATAATTCGAAGGTTACATGTTTACAAAAGACAAACTTAAATAATCACCATTGTTGACTATTTAAAGGTCATAAATCAACATTCACAACAGAAACATTCCTATAGCTACCCGAGGAGTGGCAATTTTTTAAAATCAGCACTCTAACATCATATTACAAATTTCTCCTTTTGTAGTTACTGCTGCACAAGTAACACTCAATTCTCTATAATACAATTTGTACATTTTTCTTCCTCACCCAAGTTATTAACATCAAAGAATTAAACAATACATCTAATCAACTCAAACCATTTCATTAGTTGACATTTTATCAGTGATAATCCCTCAGGTTCCTAAAACATGTGCGTGGAAAATTAATAGAAGAATTTGATACCAAATCATAATGAATTAATTCTCTTAAATGCTGGGTATATTCACTCATTATATTGTAAGTAATACTTCAGAAAATGATATAGATCATGATTTTCTTATTGCTTTTAATATTTCCATGGAACTCAATACTCTATATAATTGTTTACCATTACCAATTTTTCATCAATATAACTACTAATTTACTCTGTGAAGTTACAAGGATTCATTCTCTCATAAAAATCAAGGAAAAGGCTTTACAAATTTTAGTATCTATGTGTTCACCTGTTCATCTTATTCGTATGACTTTATTTTATTTAGGAAGAAATAATAGCTTCTGGTCTGGTTGATAGGGAAAGACTGAGGAATTCCAAAATTGTATTAAAATTTTTAGTGTAAGAAGTTTCTAGAGCAATTTCTAAAACATTCCCGGTGTAAATAATTAGAAAATCTAGAAGCACATTTAAATTGATATCTATGCAATCAAGTAATATTCTCTCTCCCTGCCAAAGCAGTTTTTGACTTTCTTTCAACTGATCTCTAATGATCATTTCCACAATATAATTACTGGAAACTGTACGCCTTCACTCAACTTCATGATCTTGGTTTCATTGGAATATAGTGAAAGCCTATGACTTAACATTCTAAACTCATCTCCTATGATTACACAGAAAAGAAAGAACTGAAATATGCTAGCTTGTATAACTTCTTTATCAAATTATACTTCAAATTATGATGTAATGATTATATTACTTCTCCAAAACTACAGTTAGAAAATGGTATATCTCAAGGTTCAGTAATCGAATATTTAATAGGGAGTAATGAAGTGTCGACTGTTTGTAAAATTACCAATTATACTGTTTTATTTGAGGACATATTACCTTCCTGTACTGAAAAAAAAAAAGAACTTAACTAATCAATTAATGCAATGAGCCCTCAAATCAACTCTACCTATAAGGCAAAAAGATTTAGGATTTGGCTTACTTCAGAATACTGATTATGTAGCTATGAATAACTATTATTTTCTGAGGCACTGATAGATTTATATAATTCAGCCATTAAAGATGATAAAGTAAACTGGTTCAACGTGATCTATTGGGCTATAATTCAATTTCCTTCCAGTGATATATATGGAAGAAAAAAAATTTTCCAAGATTGTTTTCCAAGGAATTAACTGACCATTGACAATAGAGAAGAATATTACTCATACAAATTACAAAATGAGATGAAGTATTGTTGATTATGTTATTTTCAGCAAACTTAGATCAGAGTGCAAACAATTAAGTGAAACCTGCTACAAAAACTAGTGAGAAAAAATAAAATAAGATCTGATCTCGATCCTAAAAATTTTGGGAAATTAGGCTGAAACAAACATCCAATCATGGATCTCTCTGGTGATGACTTGAATGATGGGATACAGCCAGCCATGCATTGATAATCGGGAATCATTTGCAACCTTCTCAAGAGCATATATGATGAACCTACAGGAGCCTCAACTATTTCTAGATGTAATGCTGGTGAATGAGCATCCAGATGACCTCGCTGCTTTTGGGTCACCTTGCTAAATGACAACTTGACATCACCGCCGACATGTAACTGACAATATACCCAATATCTCTACTGAAAATTGTTCTAACTCATTACGCATCTTTGATAAATCACTTGAATCGCATTTTATCTGCCTGGAAATTATCTCATATCACACATATAAATGGAGATTAATCAAAAGTGAATTACTATTACCGTATATGTATTCAGTCCTCACTTGCCTAACTTGTTGAAAATTTGTTCTTCCACAATTAATAGCAGCATTCAAGAATATCATTACTTCTAAATAAATATGGTTTAATTGGAGGAAGATCAACATCTACTAATCTCTCTTTACATATATCAATCCTTTATCTTAAATGTACTGGCAAAGGTTCACACGTACACTCTTTATACACAGATTTTAGCAAAAGGTTTCGATAAGGTTGATCACAAATACGTTGTCAAATTTGTACACCATGGTGTTCACTAACAGCCCTTGATTGGCTTCTATTCATATCTGATGGGTAGGTGCCTACAAGTGAAAGCCAATGGTCAGTCATCATATGATGCTTCAGTCCGGCATACCACAGGGAACCTATATTGGGCCAAATACACCTTTATTTCTTAAACGACATTGGTGAATAACAGTATAACTAGAAGTTTTGTTATGCCACTGATGATATGAAGATCTATAGACTTATTGAAAGCTAAAGGATATAGTTATTCTTGAAAAGATATATTTAAATCTCTTAGAGATATGGTATGTAGATGACAAAATTACCTTTGAATATTGGACGCACAAGCAGTGATGAACTTCTCTCATGCTCGTAGTCAATAAGGGATATCAACTTCCAGATAAGATGGAAAAACGGGTCCAAACTGTTAACTCATTTAAAGATCTGGGTGTAATGATTGATGCTAAACTTACTTTTGCCGATCATACTAGAAAAGCATATAAAATCTTAGGATTTATACTAGATCTAGAAGTGAATTTGAAAATATCAACACACTGTGTCACTTCTTCTCTGCCAGCAGGCACCAATACTGGAATATGGGAATATTAGCCTACCATACACAGCCTCCAAAATACTACAGGAAATGAGAAAGATTTAATAGAAGTTCTGTAACTGATTTATCACTGTTTAGATAAAATGTAAGAATCACTGATAATGTATAAGATCTACTCATTAAATTGATAGCCTTCAATGAAGGAGACAGGATGATCTAATTTTTTTCTATAAGGTAATCTTCAATGGTTTTAATTGATACACCTATGCCATTGGAGCAATCGGCCTACTGTGCACCAGAATTAATTCAAGTAATAAAGAGACTACTGATGAAGAATTTAAATAAAAAATTGTGTCAGTCTTTTGGGCCTCAAGCAATTGAATAGAGCTGATATTACATCTGATAGTACTATATGTTAATTTTTTGATAGATCTTTTATCTACTTCTAGAAATCTCTAATACTAGAAACATTGTGGCATAAGTGTATGAACTAAATAAAATAAAAAGTAAACTTTGTTGTCTGAATCTAGTCTGATGAAAACATTCTTGGAATAATCTCATGAATAATTTTGAAAGCCAAACTGTTGTTTTGAATAATTCTTACTAATAACTCATTGTCTTTACATAACTAAAAGCAGATACATCTGAGTTTATCTGCAATCATTTTATGAATCCAAAATTGAGATTGCAGTTCAATAGTTTACAGTCTCTACAAAGCCTACTCTTTTCACGTAAAAATTAAATCTAATCATTCATTCAGCTTGCTATTTAAGTTTAGGGCATTACATCCAGTCCTGTTTAGTCTCTTTCTAGAAGATGGTTTACTTCTAGATTTGAGGAGAATATTAATTTGGCTGTTAAAAATTGTCTTAATAATTATTTATTTCCTCCTTCTATTCCTACAACAAATATATCTTGAATCCTTCTAAATTAGAATAGTTATACAAATTTCCTTATCTTCAAAACCCTATGTAAAAATTTCCAAAGATTTTTCTGAATTCTCTATTCATACTCATTTCTATTTAGAATTGTTTTAATGTCATAAGAAACATATTATAATTGACCTTCGGGATGGCAGAGGTGGCTAAGAGCATGCGCTGATCCAGCGCTTGGTCTGAGGTCACGTCAACTCCTGTCTTGTGCGTGGTTGGCTGTCCTATGCCTCTAGAGTATAAAAAGGTCGCAGTCTGTTGACCCCCTGATAGGAGTGTTGGTGACTATTGGAAGCGATAAGTGTCCAGATGTGCAAAGATAACCAGCTTCTTTGGCTGATAAAGCCCTACAAAAAGAAATTTTAAAATTATAAAATATTCCATTTGATATTTCCTAAAGGTAAGCAATGGGGCAGGGGGAAAAAATTACACAATTATTTCTAACTAATCATATTTTTAAAAGAAAAATGTACATGACTCTTTCCATTCAACAACAAGTTTTTATTTCTCTCCTATACTTACACGTAAGCATACGAGAGTAAAACCGAGCAAGATCCATTTTCGTAAAAACCCTTTGTGCACAAATCCTATAAACTTGACTTTCCCCACACATGCATACTTCTCTGATACGTAATCAAAGAGAAAGCGGAATTTGCGGAAAAGATAGATCCCTGAGATTTCGAATTGAAATATTGCTTTGTGGTCCCCAAACTGAAAAAGTCCGACTGTCAGTGAACACTAGCGCCAAACTGCACATGGGGGTTTCGGGATTAAATGGATATTGTCTGGTTGACTGGTCTGACTCTGAAGGCCTGTACTTACATTCTTTAAAATCTGGTGCGAATATGAAGCTTTGGGGCCATTTAATTTTTTCATATATGGCTCTAATATTTTCCTTTATATTATCTGAGAATAGAGCACAATAGCACAGGTATAGGTCCGATTTTCACTCTTTTTAATCTGAATTTTAGGATACTCATTGTGGCAATGTAGAAGATGAGTATTAATGTCACTTTCCTCTATTCATGTCGAGCTCTTTTAAAAATTATGTCTGAAAATCTCTCATGTCGTTAATATTTGCATTTCCTGCGATTTCTATACTATGATTTATGGGAGTGAATGTGCTTTGGTGTTCACAAATTTCGAAAACTAGGTAAGCTTTCAAGATACTGAGCTCATAAACAACTGCACATAATTTCCAAAATGGCACAAAATAACGCAATGGCGTCTCTGGTCCGTAGCATGGATGCAATCCAGCCTTACGCATTAAAACACGGTACACTACCCAAGGCTCTAATCCATCGCACTATGTTTATTCATTCCGTATTACGATGCACATATACCACTGTACCTTCTTTGAGAATTGCTAATTTTGAATTGTCAGTCTTTGACAAAAAGAACTAATACAATAAAAGAAAAAAGTACATTAAAACAGAACAATACAAATAATTCTTTTGATTAGAGTCCGATCTGCCGATATCTTCTAGCGTACTTGAGAACCAAATAGTTTTCTGTATAAATACAGGGAGTTTCCACTACCATTTCCAGCCTCATGTAACTCATACTTCTGCAACCGAGTTTTACGCATTAAACACGGGAACAATTAATTAAGGCTCGAATCTGCATCGCACTATGTCATCCATTCCGTATTACGATGTACATACCCACTGTACCTTCTTTGAGAATTGCTAATTTTGAATTGCTTGCCCTGACAAAAAGAACTAATACAATAAAGAAAAGTACATTGAAACAGAACAATACAAATAATTCTTTGATTAGAGTCCGATCTGCCGATATCTTCCTAGCGCAATTTTGAGAACTAAATAGTTTTGAAAGAAGTTTTCAAAGCAACAGGGATTTCACTCACCATTTCCAGCCTCATGTAACCTATACCTTTCTTGCAACCATGTGCTCGCCAGTGCCGCATCGTTTCGCGCGAGATTTGTCTAATAGAAATTATCGTGCAACAATTTCTAAACTTTTTTCGGTGGAAGTATCATGTTAGTACCCTAAATATTAAATTTCAAGAAAAGCAGCACTTTAGCAATACCTATAAGGAAAACCTGCATCGAACCATCCGTAAGCAATTCTTGCCCACAGGGCTGTCAAACTACGTGTTAATTCTCACGCATAGCGTTAGTGCTGCGCTCAAACAAGTGGCCCAGTACTAAACTGAGCGGTGCAGTGGGGCTGCGCCGGTGGTGGGGCGATGACGTTGACGATACCTCCACCAATTAGATGGGAGTATTTTTGTTTTAATTCTGGTAATTTATAATTTATTTTAGATTCTGTGTGAAAACGTGGGATACCCCCATATGGTAATGACTAGATGACAAACAACCCAATAAAATAGAGGACACAGGTTTATTAAAATTAGTGAAAAAAACAATGGTAAATTACATAAATACAATTTTCTCCAAGTAATACAATTTGATAAATATTGATTTTAGAATTCATCACATCACAAATCTACCAATCGTGTAGCGCCACTGCAAAATCTGAACAATAAATTGTAAAATCTTAGTACCTAATAATGCAAATACTTTATCTTCATACATCTGGAAATGAATATTTCTTCCATCTAAGAATATTGAAGTGATTAAATATACATTTGCTAATACAAACTACTAAAGGGAATGCAAACACTGCTTGAGATATCAAAAATTTCTGTTATTGACCTTCAAGTCCTGTCTAAGCGTAGTGCACTTTCTTGCTAAGCACTGCGAAACATTTTAGAAATTGCAATAAAATAACTAAGCACTAAATACGACAATATTGATTTCAAGTTAATAATTAATAATAGATTGTTTTAATTACTATCATCCACAACTGAATAATTTCAATTACTGAAACTTTACTAAAATAAATTAATTGTCGACGATTCAAGTGCTAAAAATGCAGATCCTCATTTCACTAGTTAGCTAGCAGCATTTCAACGTTACATGTTCAGTCATTCATATTTACAAGTGTATTTCTACAAAAACATTTCAGTAGAAAAATATAAAACAACCAATTTTTTAGAAGAATTAAAAGTTTAATTCACTGTACAAATATGGAAAATGAATATCTTATCATTTGTACCCATTATTTTAGAATGTAAGAATTTGGTTCTACACAAAGTCTAATACTAATATTTAAAATACAGAGTTTGGAAATGAAAGTAATTTCGTTTAGTTTCATTAATTAATCTGTTTTTCCTTTCCTCATAACGCTTCCAAAATTATTTCCATACAAAATTATCTTATTAAGGTATTTGATAATTAAATGTCTAAGTTTGAATTATTAAGCTGTCCAACTACAAATCATTTCCACAGTGACATTTGACAAATTTTTGGAAACATTTAAGGTACTGAAAACTACTGTGTTCTTCTTTTCATTATGGTAAAACATTCTTTCCTAGCAACCTCAGAGAGAATGCTACAATTTACTTCCAGACAGAAATGGCGCAGCAGGAATTGTATGATTACTTACCTAATTATACAAGATATTACAAATTATAGCTAAAAAGCAGCAGCAATTAAGAAAATTACTGAGTTATTACTGCAAGCATGATCTCATTGTCTGGCATCCATAAAGGATGAACAATAACATCCATTTTATACCTAGTGTTTTAAAGATAGCTTTTCATTGAAGTGACACCTTATATACAGTGCTTGTGCTACTTCACTTCTGTATCTAAACAATTCACAATGAAAGAAACGCACTATAAATTTCAAACAACCATAAATTGTTTCAGAAGGGGAAATTTGCCAGGTTCACAGCAAATACATTTAATATACCCTGAGCATTTAAAAAAGTATTTCTATATAAGCATAAGTAAAACCTAGTATATTTATATTTGTTTAAATCTTTGCAACTTTATTCGCAGTAACAAAACTGTTGCAAAATATGACATTCTTCATAAAACTGGGTATAAAATGCCATGGTGTAACATTTATTTTTTTATTTTATTTATTTATTTTATTTGCCAAAAGCAGTTAAAATCATGATGATGATGCTTATAGGGAAAAGTGATTTGAAATGAAATTTTGGCCTTACTCATGTTGTCCTTCTCGAATAATACTTCCTGCCAACAACATGGAAACGATAATTTGAATAATTGTATTTCCCACTGAATTTAGAAGACGCGTACAGAAAATGAAGGCATTATGTCTAGAAGAAACAAGGCCATCTTGCATTTGTCTAATGGATCAGAACCTGGATGAAACCCACTCAAGATGGGGTTTAAGAAACTTAAGAACAAATAAATTAGGCTCCAGGGTCAATAATATTCTAAGTTAAAGAATTAATTAAAAAGAAGTAGGTTTCAAAATAAAATATTCTTAAAACTAAAACTATTAAATATTAAATGTTAATTTAGTAATGTTTCTTTTCCATACTCTGCCAAAATTCTAAATGCTGAGAAGTGTTACTCAGTGGTCTTCTATAAGAGTGTCATCAAATTTCCAAACCGTTAAAATGTAACTGGAAGAGATGAGTGGGATGTCATTAATAAATCCAGCCAAATACTTCTGGCCCCCTTCACATTTATATACAGTGCATTAGCAACAGTTACACTAAAATCTGGAGCAGCTAATCTCACTTTCATTTTCCTTTAGGATAAATGCCCTTCTGTGATATCTCATGTTTTATTACTAAATGATTTTTTCCAATCTATAAAAAGGTCCACTAAAAATTGCCAGCTTGTTTCTTTACTTCCAATACATTCGTTTTAAAAATAATTTTGTTTTCCAAAGAGCATTTCTTGTTGCTTTGTAACAAGGAGGAGGGACTGGCAATTACAAATAATTTTATAATTATTAATTTTAAAATTGGCTCCATCCTAATTGCAAGTTTTGTGCTGTGTTTTCAAGTAGCTTAACGTGTTAGTTGATGCCCGGTCACCTAATTACTACAATGTTAAAACCACTTGTAAAGCACCTGTGAGCATCTATAATTTATATTTTCTAAATCTGTGGACCAAAGGTACTATAGAGATGTTAGTATGCTATAGGTTGCTTCCACACAATGAGACTACGTAACTAAGTAAAACTAAAGCATGGTCTGCATATTGACACCTACGCTGGGAATCCCATTCTATAAAGCAACATGTAATTGGACGGATTAAAAGATAAATTCTTTGAATTTTCATTTCATCAAAATTAGAGAACAAATTCTTTTTGAATTTGGAGTCATACATTTTAACTGATCTCTTCTAAATGCTGGAAGCAAACATCATCAAGGCTAACATGGAAAGGAATTTTATTGGAAAGTTGAGAAGAGTATACACAACGAAGAAGAAGGCTGACTGAATTTGCAAGAATTCTGAACGCTGCATAATGAACTTAATTTTGTGTTCAATTCATTTAAATGGACGTTCCATTTAAGGTTTGACTGAATTGAGAGACCTAAAACTTTGTTGCCTTAACATCAGTCAATGGTACACTGTTCATTTTCAATGGCACAGAATTGTTTATTTGAAAGGGAAACTGCATTAAAACCGTTTTTTTTCGTTTACTATTAATTTGTTATTTCGGAACCAATTTGAAACATCTGATATTGTACTATTTACTGTTTCTTTTGTGCAAAGGATGTTCGTATCACCCGCAAAAAAACCGTTCTTCCGTTTCGAATCGTCGAGGGCATATCGTTTACGTAAAGTAGGAACAGAATAGGTCTAAAATCGACCCTTTGAGGAACTCCACATGCAACGGGCAAAGAGTCGGAAAGGTGCGTACGTAATGTTCCATCATTCCAGTAAGGTATTTCAACTCTCTGAGATCGTTGTTTAAGGTACGAACATAACCAATCTAGAGCAATACCACGAATTCCATATGAAGGTAATTTGGAAAGAAAAATGTCATGATCAATGACGTCAAAAGCTTTTGAGAGATCTAAAAATAATCCAATAGGTGCCTCGTTTTGATCCAATGATGAGGCGACATCTTTAAGAAAAGAAAATATGGCTGTTTCCGTTGATTTTGATTTTCTAAATCCATGTTGGCAATCTGAAAGCGCGTCGTTTAGTGAAAAAGGTTTCCCATTCGTACGTAGAAAAGTCTCTCTAATATTTTTGAAAGACTGATAGAAGAGAAATGGGCCGATAATTTTGAATTTCATTTTGTTCCCCTTTTTTGAAAAGCGGCTTAATTTTAGCTGTTTGAAAATATCTGGAAACGTTCCAGTTCATAAAGATGCATTAAATATGTGAGTTAACGGGTGTATAATGGCATACGCACAAGTTTTTAACAAAGAAGAAAATTATCTGATTGTGTGATTAGAAACAATATCACGGCAAGAAGGAAGTTTAGGATGCGTTCGAAGATACCTTTGTTCTATCCCTATAATTACTAGCAAGGATAACATCTGTTCCGAGAAATTGGATGAATTTTCAAGGCGGTATCGCATCTTTACCAAGCTTTGCGCCCGAACGCAAGGTCCACGACTACTGGAGCCCGTGCTGATGTCTGCGTTGGCATGCCCTACAACTGACAGCGCGAGAATATAGAGTCGCATCGTTCTCGAGAACGCTTCTCGTGGGTCCCAGTCTCATTCAGTCGTTCTCGCCTATGGGAAACGGAGAAAATACGCTATACTCTCTAATATTTCTTAGCACTTCGAAATATAGGTTTTGCATAAAGTTGTGTGAAATCGTTGCTCGTGAAATCGCATGTGAATCCGAGAATCCAGCCTGGTGTGTGTTGTGTATGAAACAAAAGAATCCTTCGCATTGCCGAGTTTTGCGTAATCGAGCTGCGTCTGTCGTACAGGTCCCCAATCGAGACACATGAAATGTCATTCGAGCCGAGGCGGTCTCGTGGTGAAGGACCGATCAATTTTTCACATAATATCTCAAAACATTTCTTTAAAATCAAGTTTGGGGGCTTTTAAAGCAATTAAAACACGCTTTGGGTGACGCACGGTACATACAAAGGTGATGAATAATTCTTTCCATTTTCGACAAGACTCGATTGGCACAACTCTTAGTCTCTTCGCACTGTCTAGGAAATTCAGGTAGAATTCTGGGGGAAACCGTGCTCTTAAGGGATTCAGAGGCCCTACGCCTACATTAGTGAAAGGCTGGGAATTGCAGAATAGTTTCTTTCAGAAATGTTACGATTTGATTAAATTACATTGACGATAATTAACCCTAACTTTGTAAAGATAGGGTTAAACAAGTATTTTAATAATTTATATATATCTTTTTTCCCCGTAAATGAACCAAATATAACTTCATTATCTGTGTTCGTCTTCTAGAATTCAGTGAGAAAAATAGTTATTCAAGTTGTCGTTCTCCATGTCGCGGCCTAGTATTAATCCTAGACGAAGGACATGATGAGGGAAATGAGCCCAAATGTATTGCTGATTTACCCTTGAAAATATATTTTATAACATCGGAGCGAATATTTTTTAAACAATTATTTCTAAAAGCGCTCATTTTCTTTCTGTATTCAAAATTCAAGTCGTATATACATTAAATAAGGATCACAGAATTTTGAAAACATGCACAAATTACTTCCATAACGACACACAGTTATTTAACTGTATTTGACGTAAAATAAATAAAAAAAGCTGGGCCGAGTAATGTGTTTTAAAATTTATTTTTATTGTGAAATTGCAAAGAAGAACTAAAGCTTTTTACTTTGAAAATACTCGGAGGAGGGGCCAAATTATCTGTTTATATTGTAAATCTACGTACTGCTGTAGGCAATGAAAAATTGTATCGAAATATCAAAAATTGCGTCATCAGTGTTTGTAGAATGCGTTTGTCCGTTTAGTGTACGCGATCGTGGAATATTCGTCGCGGCCGACGGACCCTCGCTCGCTGGGGGAACGACGGTGCGAGGCCTCGCTCGCCCTGCAAAGGCGTGTTTCCAGTCTTAGTGAATAGTCGGTTTCTGATGGTTCGCTCGAAGTTCACTCTCACGCAAAAAGTACGTGTGTAGGACACATACGTAAAATGTGCCAAACCTTTACGTGCATCTTATCCTAGAGTCTTTCTTCCAAATCTTGACGAATGAGCGTAATTACGGTCATTTTCAACAGAGCACGCTGTTTCGGTATTCTTACCTTCCGTTTATGGAGGCATGATCATCACACTTTGTTTGTGGCATGCGCGCTCCTGATCTGACCCCTTGCGATATCCTCCTTCAGGGAATCCTGGGAGATCGCTTATACGTGACATCCCCATACGGAAGAATAATTATTGCGCGATAGACAAAACCATCCTTTGTGTCAAATGTCAAGAATGAATCAGAGCCGCGGTGAGCAGTTCCAGCATCTACTATAACGTGAGCACAATTGAAACGTTTCAGCAGTGCAGCCACCTCCCTCTTTGCCGATTCTTCGGACCGCTCTGTCTCCGTTCCCCGGCATCCGTGGCCTCGTTGCCGAGGCAAATCCCGCCGACCGGCACAATTATAAAATGGCCGCCCGCGATTGGAAATGTCAAATGATGAACTTTCTCTAGACATAAAAATTTTAGGAAAGAAAGCTCAACGGCCTAACACATACCAAAGAATCAGGGTTTTTGTTATTTAAGGCCGCATCAACATCTAGGTCATTAGCGACCACTATTGGAGTTAATATTGTAAAAAAAACATTACCAGCAAATAACAAAACACAAAATGTTGAATTAGTCCATGAAAACAGAAGAATAACAAACCCTAATGAAACAGCCAATATATTCAACAAACACTTCTCAGATTGCTGGTAGACTACTACAAACAAGAAAACCAAACACTACGCCTCTACAACCACAAGCTTTTTTTAAAAACTCGCTTTCTAGCATGTACATCACAGAAACGACAGAGAAGGAAATACTTCAAATTATAAACAAAATGCAAAATAAACAATCCGCTGGGATAGACAACATTCTTGACTACTTAATAAAAAAGATTGCTCCATATATCATCAAACCATTAACATATTTATACAACAATCACTAACTCTTGGCTCCTTCCCAAACATATTTAAAACTGCAGTAATGAAACCTATACACAAAAAAGGTAACAAGCAAGATGTAATGAATTATAGATCAATTTCACTCTTGTCAGGCTTTTCAAAAATATTAGAAAAGCTCTTCTATGAAAGGTTAAAAAGCTACTTGATACACTGTAACATTATCACTGACTCACAACATGGATTCAGGGAAAATCATTCAACTGAAACTGCTTTATTAACCTTTGTAAATGAAGTCCTCATGGCATTAGAACAAAAAGAAATTCCTGTTGGTCTCTTTCTTGACCTGTCAAAAGCCTTTGACACGATAGATCACAGTATTCTATTGTCAAAATTAGAATCTTATGGAATCGAGGAATTGCTTACAAGTGGATAAAATCATATCTATCAGACACAAAACAAATAGTAGTATTACCTTACCAAAAAGACAACAAAATAAATAATCATCACTCCGAGTCAAGGGATGTGACACATGGGGTCCCGCAAGGATCCACACTAGACCCGATTTTATTTCTTATGTTTGTAAATGACCTGCCATCAATAATGGAAAACAACACAACCGTACTTTTTGCTGATGACACTAATATAATATTCAAAGAAAGAACAACAAAGCTTTGCAAGACAAAGCCAATCCAACCATCGACAAACTAATACAATGGATCCACCACAACAAACTAATCCTGAACAAAGACAAAACAATCACAATACCTTTCCACAACTCCCTCAACACAACAATACTCACAAATTTAACATTAGAAAACAGCATCACACAAGCACAGAAAACAAAATTTCTCGGAATCACCATACAGTCCAACCTCAAATGGAACTCACACCTAGAAGATATTAATTCAAAATTGAGCAAACTTAATTATGCTCTTAGAATAATAATAAGAAACAGCACCATTGAGACAGCACAAACAGTGTACTTTGCAAATGTGCACTCTATTCTCAAATACGGGATAATAATAGGGGCCAAGCACCAGAGGCTAAACAAACATTGAAAATAAAAAAGAGAATCATTCGAACAATGACAAATACAAAAGAACAGAGTCCTGCAGACCTCAATTCAAAACTTAACATACTACCACTGCCTTGTATATTCATTTATGAAGTTATCATGTTTGTAAAGAAAAATCTACTAAACAATGACACACTTTACAATTTAACTCAAGTTTACTTCCTATAACACAAGGCAAGCATGTAACCTTCATCAACCAATGTGTACAAGCACATTATAAAAGGTACATTCTCTTCAGGTATACATTTCTTCAACAAATTACCAATACATCTGAGAAACACAACAGGCTTACACAACTTCAAGAATAAACTCAAACACTTCCTTGGGGAAAAACTTTTTTATAGCGTTCAGGAATACCTCAATGACCCCAAATACCCCACCATTTCAAGATTTAATCAAGGAATATGCTAATACTGTTAAATGATATGTAGCTGTTACCATAATTGATACCATATCATTTAATTTATTTATTAATAAATTAAATTAAGTTAAATGTTTATCTACTTTGCTGTTAAAAATAACTATCTACTATGTAATATCTTAATATATCTGTAACAAGTATTGTAGCATAGTCTTTAGGCCAAAGACCCCATCTTGATCAGGTTTTTTGTCCGTTTTCCCTGGTCCTTTGAGCAAATGCTGAGATGGCCCCTTGTTTTGCATCTGGACAATAAATGTAATTTCCCACCGCTGCACCCAAGAAGATGCATGCAATTGTACTCCCTCCATATACAACATATTTGACTCGTCATACACGATTGTAATTGTATTTGTGACTCAATAAATATTATTATTATTATTATTATTATTATTATTATTATTATTATTATTAATGATATGGTAAATATGCAGATGGAAGGAAACGGTGATAAGGGGTGAAAGGACGAACACAAATCCAACCGCACCGTAGGCGGGACCCCAACCCGCGGCCCTTCGGTGCGAGAACACTACGACGCTACTGCCGTAGCGATCTCGGCCACCGGGCCGGCCAATGGATCAGTCCTGTTGGGTGGAAATAGGTTTGGATATCGTTCGAAAAACCTGATCGAGATGGGGGTCATTGACCCGGAAGCTGTAGTACAACAGTTGTTACAGGTTGTTTATACTGACTATACAGTCCAAATGGTACTACGCATTATGTATCTTTGTTAAAATTAATGTTACTTTTCTTGTGATGCTCAGTATAGTCTCTAATTGTATAGAAACAGTTATGCAGCAGGAACGATTTCACTTGGGATTTAAACTTTTCTATTGAATTTAATCGTTTAATGTCATCTGGCAAAGTGTTGTAAAATAATGTACATGTATTGTATGTGAATTTTTGTAATGAGCTGTTGATACTCTCAATTGATGAATATGATTTCTACGTCGAGTGTTATAGCAATAGACTTCGCATTTTCTGAAAATATATTCCTGCTCTTGAGCAAAGCCATTTTTTTTACAAAACCACTGATTCGTAAATGTTAAAGACACGGTAATGGTAGAATTCTAGATTAATGAAGAGAGGCTTACATGAATCACGTGGGTGGGATTTGGTTATTCGTAATTCGTTTTTGTAATCTAAAGGTCCTGATGGGATAAGATGTATTCCCAGAAATATTATGCCATATCTCAGGCGGAAATGAACATTCGCGAAGTATACACAACGAGCAGTATGAAGGCTGTTTAATTAACACAAAGCAAAATAATGTGGGAGAAAAAGTGAACATTCTCAATATTACACTTCATGAATTAGCGATTTAGGAATTCTAATACTGAAATTTCGAATAAATAAATGTTTTACTCGTGATGTTAGTGACACTTGATATTGCTCAACGACATCTAGCGGTTTCCGGAAGTTCCACGCCAGCTTGTGGTGAAGAGAGCGCCTGCCGGCAAGCGTTTAAATTACTTATAGACTTGTAAGGCCGGCCAAAGCTTCTGCCCAAACCCCGAGCCAGCCTTCTCAATGCGCATGCGGGCTCACTTCCCCGCGCCCCGTCCCTGGCCTGCAGCTGTCTCACGGCGTTAGACGGACGAGATTCCGCCTCACCCGCAGCACCGGGCGGCGGCGAAGACACATCACATTGAATATGCATAACAACAGAAATATTAACTTGGTGCGGTATTTCTTCCCTAAAAAACGACATTATGAATTTACATTATTATTATTATTATTATTATTATTATTATTATTATTATTATTATTATTATTATTATTATTATTATATATTTTTTTTTAAGTAAAGAGATATTTCTCACCTTCAAGATTCTTAGGAATAGCTCAGCTTGCTCTTCCCACCCTGACGCTTCGCCACTGGAAATGAGGGATTATATGTGAAGCAGTCATATATAACAGCCACAAAATAAAGTATTTGTATTTTATTAGAGTTGAGTTGCATTTATTTATTATCGTTATTTTCTTTAAAGATATCAAAGCATACCACACTTAATTACATTACAGTTGATCGCATTATGGAAATTTACAGTTTCTTATTGCCGCCCTGAAAGAATACTTATCATTTATTGGTCAAAAACTGCATGTGACGTGTATGGGGGAGAAAATCATCTGCGCACGCTTTCTTGAGTTTCAGAATCTCTTCCCAACAATTTAACTATTAATAGTTGAAAGATGAAATAATAATAATAATAATAATAATAATAATATAAATAATAATAATAATACATTTAAAAAGCGAGAGATTAACATTTCAAAAACTAGATATTTTCGTTGCCGAATTATAGAAAACTTATTTTTAACGGTAAAAACAAACAGATTTGCTAACAAAATAGAAACTCACCCCAAGCTCTACTACCACTACAAGCAAAAAGAAGAGCTCATCAGAACGTGCGCATAGTGAAGCTAGTACATTTATGCCCAGAAGCAAATCAAGGGACAATCTCAGCAGTCAGCATTTGCTCAATGGATCAGGGAAAGTGACAAAACCCTGATCTTCCCTGGCACGTACACGCTTCAAGGGTAAACCAAAAGCTACAATGTTTGCCCTGAACTAAAACTAGAAATTAGATAATTTCTAAGCATTATATATAATAACCTTCAAATACTCCAAATTTCTAATTCTTTCTTTTATTACATCTGCTCATCAATCAACCTATCTCTCAATTGTCTGCATCCTAAATTACTCATAATTAAGAACTATTTTCAATTTTCCTTGGAAGTTGTGCAAGTTAAGCATTATTATTCTTCAAAATATAGTGATTCTCGCTTATAGTCCAGTTAAATAGTAGTTCGACAGGAAAGAATGCTGAAGGTTTTTCTCCATCATTCTTTATATTTTTTTGAAATTTCAATCTAGATTTGCCATTTTATGTGTGTTGTGCGTTTTCAGAAAACTCCAAAAATTCTACTTCCAGTTTTCACTAATAATTTAAAAACACTTTTATAGAAATACGATTATTCACGAAAAATAATATACGATTAAATGCAATATTACATATATAGAGTGTGTGATATGTTGGTATGTCACAATATATATATATATATATATATATATATATATATATATATATATATATATATATATATTGTGACATACCAACATATCACACATTTATTTACTAATATTTGTCGTAAAATGGGGTAAATATACAAGGATATAAGAAATATAAGTGTCCTGAAAGCAACGGCAGCCGAGTTGTCAAGGTCAAACTTCATTCTGGCATTGAACTCAGGGCACAGCTAGCTAATCAAGTAAACAATTATGGGATTAGCTGAAAGCAATACAGTCTAGGATATAGTTAGTTGATTATGTAATCATTTTAGGGATCGGGCCAGACAGTCTATTCACGACGGAAGTGCGTCGAATGTTGCCAGAAAAACAGTAGAAAGAAATAGGCCGAGTCTTGAAGGGCTGAAGAAAGATTATTCTCACATTCTGGCATATGTCGTGGTGCTGTGCGGGTCGCTCGCAGATATTAATTTTGTGAGATTGGGACTTGTAATTTTTTCTTGAGAGTGAATAGTTATCGGACTTTGAGTAATTCTTGAGTGCGACGAACGGAAATTAGAATTTTCTCGGGATGAAATAACGTGATGGACTTCTTGAACATCATGTAAAAATGTGTAACTTGTACTGTGTGATAATAATCAGACTGATTGAATTTATAAGATCTACAACAAGTTGGGACTCTGAATATTTTTGCGATGTGCGGAAATTAGAATTTGAATGAATTTGTACGCAACAGGACTTGGAATAATTCTGAGTAAATAATAGTTTGCTGAACTTAAACATTCTCGTCGCGTAATCAGAAAGAACTGGGAACTTTCGCGAAGTAAATTAAATTAGAACTACAAGTATTTGAGGCGGTGAGGATCAGTGACTCGACAACATTTGTGGAAGAGCAGGAGAGAAGAATCTGGTATTTGGACTTTGGAATTCTCGTCACCGAGAAGAGGAAAATGGTTTTCAGAGCCCTCGTTCGCGCGCCCAAGACGGGTAATGCAGGATAAGGTTTGAAAGAGCTCATGACCAAAAGAACATTCTTTATTTGTTATAAATTTTTCAAGTCACATTTTTGCCTGGCATTGAGAATAAACGATAAGTTTCTTTCGAAATAGAACAAACGATTTTCATTTAGCCAATTCCAGCTAATAAGTAGCTAGACAATATATATTTGCCGATTCTCGCCACTCTGTATAGATGCATATCGGATAATCGGCTACGGTAGATAATGGCAATTATTTCAACGAGACTCCATTGACCCAGCAAAGGGATATTGATTTTATTTAGATAACGGCCAGCTTACTGTTTTTAATAATATTAACGGAACCTTCTGGCGCCCATGTTTAAAAAAAAATTCGAACTGGTTACATCGAAACGCCCAATAATTTTATAAGCAGTTTGTGTGTGGGCATTGTTATATATATAGTTATATATATAACATATATATTATATATATATATATATATAGTGACATACCAATATGTGGATCATTTTATTAAAAGTTATTTGTCGTAAATGGGTGGAAATGCTAGGGTAATTAAATAGGAATATGGCGCCTTAGCAACGGCACCCAAGTCGTTGTCAAGATAAATAAATATTCATCTGGAATTGAAAGTGATGGCGTGGCTAGTCAGATTTGAAAATGATTTGGGGATTGGTTGAAGTGAGCAACGATAGTCTACTACTGCGGAAGTATGTCTGAGTTTTTGCGATAGAAACAGTAGAAAGGGGAAACTGAGCTCTGGAGAGCTGAGCAGTTATAAAATAATACACATTCTGCCATATGGCGTGAGGCGGTGCGGATCGCTCGCGGATAGATAATTTGTGTAATTGGAACCTGTAATTTTTCATGAGATTCAGAAATGTTGGACTCCGAATAATTTAGTGTGTTAGAAGTATAATTAGAAGTATTATTTTTGCAAGTTTAATCGAACTAGAACTACGAATATTTGAAGTAGTGTGGATCAGTGGCTCGGCAACGTTCGCGTGGAAGAGCAGGAGAGAAGAACGCGTTCAACTCTGGAATTCGCATCACCGGGGAGAAGAGAAGATATAGTGCAATATAAAGGTTCGAATAAGGTCATGACCAAAGGACAGTCTTTCTGTTGCAATAAGTAATAAATCCTAAGTTTCTTTTTGAACGAAAAAAAAACAACCGATTTTCAATGGCCAATTCGAGCTAATAAGTAGCTAGATAAAATATTTGTTTTCAGATTCCTCGCCACTCTGTATGCATGGGAGATCGGGTAATCGGCTATCAATAGGTAATAGCTATTATTTCAGACGCAACCCATCGACCCAGCTAGTGGGGCAATATTTAGTTTTCTTTGAAGCTATAATAGCTAAAATATTAACGCATTTTTCCCCAAGCTCATGTTCACATAAATTGAAACGGTTACGACGAAACGCCCAATAATTCAGAGCAGTTTGTGGCATAGCTTCAATATATATATATATATATATATATATATATATATATATATATATATTGATTAGACAAGCCCATAACGCCACCATCAGCTATGAAAAGAAGCCCACGAACAGAGAGGACTAGGGTACGGAACGATGGTTGCAAACGCGCCATCTGCCCTCGCTGAACTATGACGCCCGAACTAGTGAATAATGTTTTTCCGAAGTCAGAAAGGAGAGAATATTCACCCCTCCAAAATTTCCCAGGCGCGAGTACCATGTAAGTATCGCGGCGCGCCCGAGGAACTTCTTGACTGCAGCAGCGATTTACACGACTGAATTCTCTTTGACTGCAGAAGCGACGGCTACTACACTGAGCTCTCTTCGATTGCAGCAGCGAAGGCGATTGTAACGTGATAGCATAGGAGTTTATTTTAACTTGGTAGTTAAAAGTTAGCTTGAGAAGCGTATCTTCGAAAGTGAGGTAATTAAGAAATAGAGTGCACAAACATTCGTCGCATTTGAGAGAGCAAGCAAGGTGACTGTTTGACGCCGAAATAATTTCAAATATGTAAAAAATTCGCGCAGAAGGACATTAACTAAATCCAGCATCTCATATTGCACGCTGAGACCACACATGTCTAAAGTGTGGTAGGTCGGCCGAGCATTTAAGCATAACTTCAGCAACATTAATAATTTCGAGGCTGGAAGATCGAACAAACGTGTGCGAGGCGCGGCGGAAGAAGAAGGACGACCCCAGGAAGAGCGAAGCGTAGGTGAGAAAGATTTGGACTGGAACGAAAATCGTGCGAATCCCGAACGGGAGAAGGGTGTGGAAATTGGAGGATTGGCGGAGTTCGAGCGAAGGAAACTGCTATCGTCGTGGGACAGCAAGCGAAGACGAGTGGCAACGCGGGGCGAGCGGCATAAAATCCCCAAGGTTACCTACAGGCGAGCGACGCGGAGCTGTTGAGGTAAAGAAACTGGCAACGTTTATGCGGCGAACAGTTGGGGAAAGAGGATAGCGGTAAATACACGACAATTGGTGTTAAAAGTGGGTGAAGAGTCTAGAATAGGTGGGAGAAGTATTTCGAACGATGTGAGTGGCAGTTTCAAGTTCATTTACTGCACGTGTCATTAAATTCATTCAAAGAAGCCATATCTTGTACAATTTTACATAAATAATTCATGATTTTCATATGTTGTACAGTTGATATTATCTGGAAAAGTCAGTTTGTTGTATTGTGTAAAAAGTAATTGCTTTTTTGTGATATGTAAAGGGGTCAGATTTAAGTAACGTGAATGCTACGTTTTATTCAGTGTTATAATGAGTGCGAAGCCCAAGGCTAGCACCTGTGAACGGGATTCTTTGAAACAAGTGTGAAATTCATTTCAAAAGCCGTGCACGGAAAACTAGAGGCTAAAAGGAGAAACACCAGGTGAAAACTCAGAAAGGAGTGAGCAAATTGTAAATTGTAGTTGGTGAAAGTGTGTTCAGGCAGTTGAGGTGACGCCTATTTTTTTTGTTTTGTCTTGTTTTATTTTTTTCAGTGACCAGCTACTTAAAGTGCATTATCCTGTTATGAAATTGCGTCACTGTAAATGTTTTCATTGAATATATGTTCATTTTATTCGTATTTTATCTGATTCATTGTGTCAAGGGTTCTTCCCCCCGACGCGCCGCGCATAATACAACTCTGTTGCGAAAAGGAGTCGTTAGCCCTAAGGATGTGCGAGATCGCTTGGGCGTTACCGGCGTCGTTCGACAGTCCACTGCCTTCCCGACGTCAGACCCCTTGAGTTGTTTCTGAATCGCTTGCTGGATGAGGCTTATGCCTGAAAATGCACCTGGTGTGGAATACGGCAGGTTTATACTCAAAGCAAAACACTTGTGGCTCTGGCATACAAGGCTGTATATTCTACACTCAAGGAATGACAAAAACAAAAAAAAGCACACACAAAAATTCAACAAAAATAGCCCTTGACAAACAATCACGTACAGAACGCGACCTTCGTGCTCGGAAATGAATATCCCGAGCAATTATTGCTACCTCTTCACAATAATTAGGTATTTCCCCTGAACGATTCATTTAATGAATTGTACTTATACACCATTTGGCAGGCGTGCTCTTGGTCTTAAGGACCCAAAGAATACAAAGTTGAACTCTTCCTACTCTGAATTGCTTTCATTCCTGACAAATGGTTAATTCATACACCCAATCACTACTTCAAACAAAACTCGATACAGCAAAATTAATCAAACTATTTACAACACTCTCTCTTTAACACTTAATTAATTGGGTGACTTGTTTAAAGTGAATTAATCATTTCTTGTTCTAATATGGCATTCATTCAGGAGTTCCACACATCAAAGTTCACAAATGTGGCTTAAAATACCTAATATTTGAAAGCTTTTAAGAAACAGTGTGGTTTAGCATCGTTCAATTACATTTCTTTCGTTTCTGCAACCGTCTGTCGCACGGGTACTACAAGCCCAATGGGGTTTTACGAACTTGCCTAGTCGAGTGCCGCGAGCGGCGCCTGGCGCCTCGGCGTTTGGGGATGTGACGATCGCGCCCTACGCGACCTCCGCTCTCGCCCGCTTGCCGCGACGGCTCGCGCTGGCGACGTGTCGGGGCAGCCTGGCCTCCACGATCTCCGCCCTCCTTCCGCCGGCGTCTCCGGAACACCTTCGGCCGGGCGCCTGGCCTCGCCTCTGCGCCTGCCCTCCTTCTCCCAACACAAATGCTTCTCTGGCGGTGTTTTCAGGAATGGTTATCGCCTTGGCTCCTGCTTCGGTGATGTGACGTAGCGGCGATGCAGAAAATTGCTGGCGTACGCCGGAAAAGAGTCCGATTCAACCTCACCGAATTCACATAATTCGCTCTCACTGACACATGTTTCTTTTCCGTTGTGAGTTAACAACAAAAAACGAGTACAATGTTCGTTCTCTTCCCGTATTCGGATGAAACAATCTCGCGTGAAGTTCACTGCTAGCGACTCGCGACCGGTTTTCTTCACTCAACCGTCTCTATAACGGTTTTACGTGATTTTTTGAGACGCGTTCCGCAGCGATCCGTCCTCCTCCGAGATTTTTCTGAGACCCTTCAACTTTCAACGGAAAATTCGCCGTTGGCTTCCCTCGTTTTTCGGATACCGCCAATCACAAGATCTCGTTCCTAGCTGTTTTCGAATTTCTTATTCGTGACAAGTTGTTGCCTGAATGCGGCCACGTGCCGACGTCAGACAGCACGGGGTTCTCGTGCCCCGTTCAAATTAGCGAACTGCCGAAGACGGTATTTTGGGAATTTTTATATATGGTCTGGTCCATTACCAGGGCGTATATTCGAGTCAGAAACTAATATATATATATATATATATATATATATATATATATATATATATATTTGATACGATTTATATCTCGAAGTACTTCCTCAGACGAAAGGTATAGGCGCTATATTATGGTAAATTGCAGTATAATATGAAGGTTGCACCTGGCAGCCTTAGAATACCCAAATTATTTTTCAATAAAACGCACAAGTATACATTTTTCAATATTTTTTTACTGAATCGTTGAAGAAAATTAAATGTTTTCGACTCCTTTTCCCTGCTTACATGAATTAGCAGAGCTACAGAGACATACTCTTTGGAGCCGTAGCGGAGCAAGGTGCCTGCCAGTGGATGGACACCGACTGGCTCTGCCGTGGATGCACACAACAGGGCATGCCCACTTGCACTCACTGGGCAGAGAGCGTAGACTCTTGGGAGGCACAGACTTGTACCGCGACACACGTCCACATCTCGGCCAGGCAAATTCACCTCATCACCTGACGTTGTGGGAAAGTAGGGTTGTTTGTGTGATTTTTGTCCGTGTTTTCTTTATGAAACAATTAATGAAACTAAAGACTTAGTGTTGTAGAGAATGTACCACTTACTATGCGTCAGTCCCATAACTTCTGAACGGTTCACGATATCGAAATACAGTTTTCGCTCAACAATGTGAAATCATGAGGCAAGTAATATGCCGTGTTAAATATAAAGAGACTATTGAAATCTGCGTCAAAACAGACAAGCCTATGAATGAACTTTCAGGGTCAGAATTATTTCAAAGATACAAAATTGTCTCTTAAAATTATTGATACAGTAGTGACTCTGAAGGACTTTTCAAGATTTTGGAAACTTTCATTTTATTGAATTTCTTGGCGAAAATCAGTTTTCCACCTATAAAGCGCCCTTTCATTCACAAAAGTTTCCTTTCCTAATAAAAGAATATCCATTCTTTGACAGTGAGTAGCTTCGAAATGAACTGACCAATGTATACATTCATAACGCGAAATATATGGCTGCAGACTTTATTGCTGAAGTATTTGTTAGTCAAATTGGTCTAGAAAAAACTGAAGTATTTGTTAGTCAAATTGGTCTAGAAAAAATTATTAAGAGACGGTTCGTTTGATACAACTCAGTCTAACTTTCCCTTTATCTACATTCTATAGCATTATGTGAAACGAATATGATTACATTAAAGAGAGGAAGACATTCGTGAGAAATTCCATGGGATATATCCGACTCGGTAATTTCAGTATACCGTTCAATTTCAGTCAAAAATGTTAGATTAATTTTCAGAATACTCAACTGCAAGACTAGCTTCGCCTCTGTTGTATTGAGGAAAAAACTCAATCTGTCAAACAATCTTCTAGTTTTTTACATCTCGAGAAATACGGATATTTAGAGATAAGATGAACGTTTTCTAGCACGTAATTCGTCTGATGAAAAGAGTCAAGAGTTAGGAGAAACACTTTTATCTAAAAGTAGATGTATTTTGAGTCATACACGAAAATAAAAAACTTTGACCTGAGAAGTTGCGACCTTAAAAAAATAAAAAATGTTCGACAGATCCACGCAACCTGCACGTAACGCCAACTATTTGCATGCATTTGTAAAACACCATACTTACATCAGCTTACTGACCGCTTGGAGGAGATATTGGGGCGCCAGGATCAAAAATTCGCTCGACGCTGCGGGACTGTGTTAATAGACTGTGGTCTAAGTCTGTGACTAGATTGGGTACACGACAATTGGTGGAAGTGGCCGAAGTCCCATCAAATAACTTCCTCTTACATTAGGGAGTTTTTGCACGACAAAGCGTTACAGCAATCGACCGCACTAACGATTTTCTGCGCATGCGCAGTTCGAGCAGGGCTATCCATTAAAACCTGAGGCAAAGCTGGAGGGCGCAAAGAGTTTATCTGGGAGGGTGCTATTACAGGAAGCGCGAATGTCGCTGGGTACAGCTGCAGGTTAGGATCGCCAACTTCAGCACATAAAAATTGACTAATTTATGAGAAATACGAAACGTAGTTGAACATTTACATATGTTTGTAAATGTTCAACTATTCATAATATATGATATAAGAAACTCGCTGAAGAAAGCGCAAACATCGACACGATCTTTTGTAACATTACGTGCTCCTGCTTGCGTCTCGCGAACCCACACAGCAGCCACGCACGTTTTAAGTATCGTTGGCAGCAGTTCGTATTTTAGTTCGTGTAAGAAGGTGATAAGTCCGGTATATACGGCAGTTTTCGTTCAGATTGGACGAACTGAAAACGTGCATACCAGACTTCACGTTTTCTATATGAACATATTCATAATTTTTCATGTAGAAAGCCTATAGTTTGATTCAAGCGCCTCTTGCGGCAGAATCATTCACTAACGGTAATCGGTAATTTCTATTTTGTGGTTAGGTGTGTCAAAGTACGATTGTGTGAAGTGATATATTGTGATAAACTTCCTTTTTCCCAATTCCTTCCTTCCTATTTTTATTCTCTATGCTCCCCATAGTGAATTAATACGAAATAAAAATCATAGCCAGAACGCACGCACATAAATATCATCAATGACAGTACAATGACGGCACAATTCAGTTGTTTCTTTTTAGATCCCCTAGCGGCGGCTTGTGGCGATTCGTGCAGAAAACATACAGACCGTATATGCGCCTTTTGGCGTTTATACTTATAGTTTGGGGTCTTGAAGTTTCTGTATAGAAACTGTATGAGAATCTACACGAAAACTGTAGTGTGTATACCGGGCTATAGAGAAAAGAGCGCCACTGTAATGCTCTTCACCACGTGATATGGGAGTTGAAAAGCCCTGAGTTCGACTTTCTCATCACCTTTGTGCATCTGCGCATGTGTAGAAGATCGAAATTGCATTCATAGCTCCATGATTGAAGAATGTCTAGAATATTGAGTAGTCAAGATACTTAAGTGGTGTTCGTATAGAAAAGGTATAATGTCGAAAAATAATCAGTTATATTTTGGGGGAAAATCAACAACAACAACAACAACAACAACAACAACAACAACAACAACACAACAGAAGTACAGAGGAAGCAAAAAACATTTCATCTAGACGGTAGATGCTTGGTCGCTATCAAAGACGTTTCTAGAAATTAAAAAAGTGCGTTATTCTTGACAATTTTTAAATCATTACGTTTAAATATTGCAAACTGCAATAGCCATTACTGCTTTTTAACTGATCAACATCGTTTAAAAATCTTTAAAATGTTGAGGATCAGCTTAAATGGGACCATGAATTCCGGATAGAACTAGAAATTCTGAAATGGCGACCGTGTATTCTTAGATATGTTAATGCATCATACTCGTAGTTCTCGGAGCCGAAATAAAGAGATGAAGACATAGATCATCTCCGTAAACACACATGGATTTATTACAGGTAGAAGAGTACATTTATGGAAGCGAGCCCGCTCTACAGTTGGGGCAGGCGCAGCGGGCAAGTGGACGAGGTCCGGGTGGGAGGGCTGCGGGGGCCCGTGGACGCTCTGTGTCGCCAGAAGGGGCGTGGCACCTGGCGCGCACCCTGCCTTTGGGTGCTGCCACGCCCACCACGCCCACGCCGCCGTCGCCCATGCCGCACACGCCATCGCCGCCGCCCTCCAGAGCAGCGCCGTTTCTGTCGGCACAGACAATTCAACAAATCACAAACTCTGTACGGCGAAGATTTTGACTATTTGGTGAAGTGTGGGAAAATAAGATCTGTAGGTGAATAGATGAGTGAATAGGAGAAGGCGAAGAAATTTTTTTTCTTTCTAGTCTACGTAGTTTAGTGAAAGCGAGTTTTTTTTGTCTGTTGCCTGACCATCGGTCCGTCTGTTGGTTTATCTGCCCGTCTGTCCAACGCATAATGCGCGATGTATTAAATTACATGACATTAACCCTATTTGATAAAAACTTTTGTATTTTCAAAATTACACCCATAGACACCCAAAAATTACACCCATATTTTCGTGAAAATATTTCGTTTCTTCTTGAATAAGTAAGGACGGAAATTTCACACAATCACGCCAAAGGAACAACTATTAAGAAAATTAAATGCGATTTTACTTTTGAATGAAAGCAATTTATTATTCCACATTCTCTTCAAATTGAATATAAAGGATGACAATTGAATCCTCATGCTAAGTGTGACAATAAGTCTATTTCTGAACGGTGCGTACGCTGAAGAATAATTCGAAAACTCCGTTTCATAGAGAGATGATGTTTCACTTGTAATAAAGTTGAAAATATCTAGGAATCCATAATGAATTTTCAGTAGTAAGTCAACTACCTCCGAGGCCACCGTGATCTGGCGTAACACGGAAGGAACCGCTGGCGCGCAGGGACTCACGTGGTTGTCGCCACGCGGGGAAGGTGGGGTGCAGGGGGGCACTGGGTAGCGGCAGCGCCATCCCGCCGCCGCCCCGCCGCCGGCCCCCGCCCCGAAGCCGAAGGCGGACGCGGCGGCTGCCGTCTCCTCCAGCAGCGTCCGCGACACGGCGCGCCGCACCGCCGGCGGCAGCCGAAGCGCCATCTCTGCAACAGCCCAAACACATCGATGATTGGCGGTCAACGTTTTCTTCGCGTATATTTTTCAGAAACATCGACGTATTTGAAAAAAATGCTCATGATATAAATAAAATTTCCAGTAATTATTTTTGTATGAATTGCTCAAAACCAGCAGCTACTGACATCTCTTCGTAACATTGTTGTGGATGCCCAGACGGCACGAAACCGAATAGCAAACGGTTCGTTCGCCACGTTTCTCCAATGTTGGGAGGATAAGGGATTTAATTTGGACGTTTATTCCCTTTTATAAGTAAATTGGGGGAGGAGGGAGAGATTTCTTTATGGTTATTTCTGGGGGTTGTTCAGGATGACTCACTTTATTATAATTTTAACAAAATGTATTATGTTTCATGCGAAAAGTAAACAATTCACGGCACCGAATAAACTGGTTCAATATCTGGACAGATATTAATGACAGAGTGATTTAATGCTGAGTATATTTACAACTAATATTTACGTGTTATGTATCACATTAGATCCAGGCCGTTTTACTTCGATGGTTGATAAATGATAGTAAATAAATAAAAAATGCAAAACATGATGTCATTTAGTTTTTATATTCTTCTTTAGATTCGATAAAGATTATTCTTTAACTTATTATTTATACGTGACCAAACAAACTATAACTGATTGAAGGACTGTAATTAAAATGGAAGTATGATGGGAAAATACAACCTGTTTTGTCATATTGAAACACCGATACTTTAAACATCAATGTCTTTTGGCGATGTTAACATCAACATCGAAAACCTTTTGGTGATGTACCGAAATATTGATGTATAGATGTTTGGGTAAAATTTGCTATCAGGGGGCGATCACGCGGCGAAGCATCGGGAGCGGTCAAGACGTCCCGCTAGTTCCCGTCTGCAGTTCTTAGCTTGTGTTTTCCTATCCCGCAGTGTCGGGAAAGGATTCGTGAACGGGCCATGTTAAATGATAAGATCCGTGCGCATGTTTTTAGGCAGACACAAAATGCGGTTACTTTTAGGGCATGCACAGCGTACTAAAAATTCAATTTTGAGCACCAGCGCTAAACGTGAGTTAGTGCTCAAATGTTCTGATAAAACTATGAATGCAACAAAGAAATCAAAATACTTTCCTCTGATCAGCTATAACTGATCTTAATGACACATGGTACACAATTAAGCGATTTGTATACTTCAAATAAAAGGAACGTCAGTGAGGCTGTCTAAAATTAATTTATACACACGTGATAAAAGTGATTTTATTTTACTCGTAGGATTGGGCCACTCTACCTATCGACCTCCTGTCGCAACATTTCCTACTCCCAAAATAAAATGTCACTTTTATCAGTCGTATCACAAATAACTTTCTTGAAGTGTGCATTTGGGAGAAAAGTTTATTATGATTTATTTGTTTTGAAGAAGTCTTAATTAATTACCAAATTTGCAAATGATAAAAGGAGATCGTGTAAATTCTATCAAAGAATGAACAACACTCGTTTTCGCCAGCAAATCAGTTTATGCCAAACAACAAATAAATGTTTCTCAACGGTGGTTATATCTGTAAATGTAGCGAATATTTTTTTTCTGGACGGTTATGTCTGTGAATACAACGCCTGAAGTGGATAGAATCCTGCTCCACTGTTGCAGAGCACTTACCGCCGACTTCAGGAGCGAGGGCATGCAGCAAGGGCTCGGGGTCGACGGCAGTCGGCAAAGCAGTTTCCGACGCGCGACGATGGCAGCTCTGCATGCCGCGCAAAAAATTGCGCTGAACCTCAGCTACTTCACGACCATCGAGCATATCTGCGCAAAATTTAATTTGGTACACACGCAACTTGTTTTCTTTAATCGCTTTTTTAAATTTCAGATCAGTTGATTGATTGATTGATTGATTGGTAATTCCTGGCGCGTCAACCGCTAAGATCATTAGTCCCCAAAATGTAGTGTTCTTCAAGGTTGAATAGCTGGGGGTTCCCACCAGTTTAGCAACGTAGAAGCTGAGCTCCTTGAGAAACAACACCTATATGAGTACAAATACCTACCAAGTACCTATAAGTAACTTAGTACTTGAGCTTAATTAATATTAGGGTAGGAATAGTTTCCAGTGAACTTTACACCTGAGCTCTCAAGATAATAAACGATTTCCTTTGCCTCCTGTTTTGTGTTTCATTCATGAGAAAAAAATCACAACTCGATAGAAAGCTCAGAAATGTAGGTCAGCTCTTCTCAAATGTAAGCACTGGGCCAAGTGGTCTGGTGGCTCGCCTTAGCGGTCCGCGTGCGTCTCGTCATTCACTAGACTAGAGCCGTTCGCGCCCGACTCCGTTCTCAGTTCGTCTGTATGCACCTTCTCTCCTGGTGAACAGGCAGCATATTGGCTGCTCCTGGTAACTTGTTATTTCCCTGCTCGTCAACACTGATTGTTATTGTAAGAAACGAACCTCGGACCGCGCGCGACTTTCGTTCCTCATCCTTGACCTCACCCATTACACACACACACACACACACACACACACAACATGCACAACACTACCACATATCGGGCGACCAGTCGGGCGCTTAGAGCATGTCCCGGCTGGAGCGGTGTCCCGCTGGGGGCAAAATACCTGGACAAAGGTACCCCCGCAAGTCGACATAGGACGGCGCTGCATTCACATTCTAGCGGTGGATGACTCCCGCATCTCCCGAAAAATACGTCCGAGACTAATGACCATAGCAGTGACACGCCAGGAAACCCCAATCAATAGGGAGTTTTAGCGCCAGGTGTAAAGAGACATCCTTAAACTCTTGATCACGTGACTAACGACTTTATAAGGTCGTAATCAACAACGTTCATAAGAGTTTTAACTATTGCGACATTGCGTTATGCATTATAAAAAAAGAAGCATTTCAAGCGTTAAACAAAGAAGTTGCATAATATATCAATAAGAAGTCTAGTGTTGAGCCGGGCCGTTTTAACAGCATTGGGGGCCTTTGGACCTAGGTTAATTCGGGGACCCCTATTCTTACTTTTACCAATCTCCCTCCTCCCGAATTTCGATGCTGAAATATAAAGACAATCCTATCAATTCACATTGTACTTTTTATTTATTTTTTTAATATTTTGCAAGTGTTTCAATTATACATTATTCAAACATAAAATTTAAACATGTATAAATAAGTAAGACTAACAGATTTATAATTACATAGAAGAAGATTACAAATTAAATATTTTAATTTTTTTATTGAATTTTACAACAAAATTGAAACGCATCAATCAGCCACATTCCGTATTATAAATCTTATCCAATGATGCGCTCCACATCTCTCCGTTATGACAATTGTTTGCTTATAGTTTAATCATACATCACATTTTACAGGTTATTTTATGTAATTGTTTAGACTCCTACAGGCGTGAACTATTTATGAAGGTATAAGGACCCTTAAGATAAGACGTTATGCCTTCAAGGTCCGTCTCGTGACTGTTAGTGCATAGCGTCGCTACTTTACACGTGGCACTAAATCTCGCGAATGAACGAAGGAGGTGTGCGCGGAGGGAGACAGACTTACGGAGGGAGACGGGCGCGGCGGCGACGACCAGCATGCGGTGGCGGCGCTCGCGCGAGGCGGGGCTGCCACGCACGTCCAGCTCGCGCAGGCAGGGCCACGCCCCCGCGTCCATGGCCGCCGCCAGCGACTCGCTCTCTTGCAGCGGGTTGCCCGCCGCGCGCAGCCGCTCCAGCGCGCGCAGCCGCTTCGCCCCGGCCAGCGTGCGCAGCCCGTCGCCCGACACGTCCAGCACGCGCAGGCCGCCCTGCGCCAGCGCCAACAGAGCTTCCTGGCTGCCCGGACACGCGGCCCATGCACGACGGCTGTTCACTGCCTTACCAAGGATTTAAAAGTACGAAATGCTTGAAGGAAACTCTCACAAACGGCTCTAAAGTTTTTCTTTAAACTGGATACATTTCATTTAGAGCTTAGATCACTTAATATTACACTGTAAGTTAAAACTTCCACTTCCACTACAAGAATTGGGCCTGGTGGCCTGTTTCGTCCTCAGTATAAGTTATCACTACATCTTATTCCTGGACCTCCTCAACCCTCGCGAGAAATTCGCGCTGGAGTGCATGCCGGAGGCAGTGAGATGGCGACCCTTCCACTGCGCTAACCCCGCGCGGCGCCCGTAGCGCGGCCAGGAGACATCTCAACTACTCATGCGACATCGATAACAAAGCATCTGGGTTACTAAAGATCGATGTTGAAAATTAAACCATCGATGTTAATAACACATCGACTAAAAACCTTTAGACATCGATGTTTTAAAGGTGGTTTCATAACCTCTTAACATCACTTTCGGGCGGAATAAAAATGTAATTTTACATTGGCTGTTTTTTAACTTATAATGAAGGTTTAACAGAAATAATAAACAATGGATGCTCGATGAAGATTATACAAACAGCGTTTGTGTGGTTCGTACACGTAAACTGACAACGATACCATCAGCCATTTTAACTTTTACTCAAAAGAAAAAATATTTTATCTTTTTGTGATTATTAAAATTTTTCATTTACATCAAAACATGGAAAATGTAAAACATCGAGCACAAAACATACATGTTAAAAAATATCGGCTTTTATATATCGATGTTTAAAACATCGTTGTTTCAGGAACGTCGATTGCTTTAACGCTTAACAGCAATCTTAAAACTCCCTATTAAGGACAAAAACTCCCTATTATAGGACGTTGCATGCCTAACACCTGGGCACAGCAATCTATAGCACTGACGATCTTGTGCGGATGGGCAGATGCGCAAAAGTGATGCGAAACAAACTGCGCATGCGCTTAAGATCGATAGTGCTGCCCATTGCTGTAGCGCCCTCGAAGTGAGTTTGAGCACCCTCGAACGTTAAATCACAATCTTTTGCGCATGCGCAAGAGATCAATAGTGCTGTCCGCTATGGCATGCACAAACTTCCTATTATTAAAAATTCAATATGTGAAAATATCGACATTGATGTCGCATCTCTAATCCCAACGTCTGGCAATCCTCAAAGACATAGCCGAACTGGATTTAATACGAAGTTAAAACAACTTGCCATAAAATTTCCTAGTCCCAAAAAGGATTACAAATGTGGAGTTTTTCGAATTCATCGGGCTTTCTTATAACTACTTGGAGGAACTTCTCACTAGCAGTAGTTTTTAAACAACTTGCGAAGGAAAAAAATGTATTTTCCATGTGAGAGGAAATAAGGAACCACGAGTCACTTAACGTACCTTGTTTAACTTTAGAGCTTAGAAAACATGAAAATTTCCCTCAACAAAGTAAGGGAAAAGTTAATGAAAAAGAGAATGAAAGGATTTCCCCCTACAATACAGCTATTGTTTATTATTAAATTACTACATCAATGTAAAAATTTTAAATGAACTGCAATGAAAACTGCAATGAAGCTTCTCATTCAGTAACAAATTGTATGTACTGCAATGAAAAATTCTTTTAGCTTAATTTTCTCTTCCAATATTTAATGTTAATACTTTTGGATTTTTTGTTATACGTATACCAGTTCACTAGGCAAGAGATACAGTTCCTTTGACACGAGAAATTTCGTTCACCCTAAAGGAATCGGTTCCTTGCAATGTAAACGTTGAACATATGAACGTTGTAATATAGGTCAATATTTACGCGGTACAATTAAACATTAGTTTTACATAACATTTCACTTTGAAGAGAAATTATTTTGAAGGCAACACTCACTTTTAGGGAATTTCTAATAAATAAACAAACAAATAACGTGCGTTAGCACGTCGCGGAACACTTGGTGTCAAAATGCGTTGTTTGTAAAATTGCGTTTGCAATAAAATTAGATCTCTAGCGTGAAAAATACGAATAATCACTTCACTAGTTCCAAGGAAGAGTGTCCACCATAAAACGTCCCATTTACCAACTAGTAATATAAAATTAGTCGTATTGTGGGTTTGCGGGGGGTTTCGGAGCGACAGAGCACTAATAAATTCGTAATGTAGTAATATAATTAGTATTAAATTGTAATAATACTAAGTGTTTTGTGTAAAACTAACGTTTAAATGTACCGCGTAAATGTTGATTGACTCGTACCACAACGTTCATCTGTTCACATTGAAGAGAATCGATTCCAAAATTTCTCGTGTCAAAGGAATCAACCCTCTCTATGATCAGGCAATAAGATATCGGTAACCCCATATTAGTGCTGATGACAACGACAACAATATATGAAAAAATCGAGTAATATTAAGGTAGATGTCTTGACCAAAAGGAAAATAGAACCAGTTCAACATTTGCTCTGTTTATGAAGAGCCTGACTGCCAACAAAATTTGAATAAGCTGTGTTTTATTGGGTCAAAAGAAATTAAATGTCATAATGAACTTGCTACATTTTCCCCTCGCCAGATATAGATACACATTTTTGTTGATTTATCTCGAATAGTAAAAATTTCGAAATAACTTTATGGCACTGCTCATTTTCAGCATTTGCATCACTTACTGCTAGAGTATCAAGTGTCCGAGGATCGAAGTGCAATTCCTCTCCTTCTGCAAGTCGCTGTTTTTCAAGATGAAGTTCCTCCAAATTTTCTTGGGCTTCTAGGCCTTCCACGACGGAGATTTCATTGAAACCTAGGTACCTAAAAAGTTTCATTGTTTTCAGCTAAAATATTGTTTGAAATTGTTTTGTGTGCACACATGCATCGCATTAAAGTATTGAAAATTTACAAAATGTGTTGAGATCATTCAAAAAAGCACTTAATATGTACCATATTAAAAATGTGTCATCAGAAACTGAAACATTAGCGAAAACATAAATGCTACATTTATGAATGCTTTTTACTTACAATTTACATAAATTCGTTAATTTGTCTAAATTTTCTATTTTTGTTATTTTATTGTTTTGCAAATATAAATGAGTAAGACTAATTGCATGGTCGAGATGTTTTATTTCTGTCAGGCAGTTGTTATGTAGATATAAAATTGTCAGATTTCTGCAGATAGAAAAATCACCCTGTAAACAACGAAGATTGCGTAACAGATTAAATCATCAAATCAATATAATTAGTATTATGGGAAATTTCAAATATTTATTACTCACAATATCGTCTATCTTTGATCGTGCAGCATGAGTTGCGTCTTCTTCCTTAAGAAATCATAGTTGCTTTGCTCCTTATTTTTTTTTGCAAGTACACCAGACGATTTACTGGATAAGTAACTCGTAGTTAACTTGACCATTCTCGTAAGTTATTACAACAATAAACTAAAATAACCCTATCAAAATAAGTTGCTTCCAAGTCAGAGTTTATCATAAAACTATTTCCCTTTTTATATAAAACTATATCCCTACCCTCACGAGAAACTGATGTGAAACACGCGGTATGTTGCCATGGAAACGGAAGGTTCATCTTGGCACCCACAGAGGGCAGTCTCATCATTGGCGGCAAACTCAACCGGACGCAGTGATCTTAAATTTCTTATAAGTCACAAAACATAATCATAGTTATACGATCATAGCATATCATCAAAGTATTTTAAATTACGAACAAATTACTTAATACACTACCAAAGAAATAGACTGAAAAGCCAGAATGTTTTCAAAATATTTATTTATTAAACCTTTGAAAATATATTACATGAGCTTAAATGAAATATTTCCGACCATGATTCAGACATATGACTTAATCCCTGATACAGACATTTTAATTAGTCACAAGAGTAGGAAACACAATGTGTAAGCAATGTGTAAATTGACGTCGTGTCCAGCAATGTGTAAATTGACGTTATTGTAACTTCTCTATGTGTAATTGTAATCTTTAAGGCATTTTATCAATTTATTGTAGTTCATAATAACAATAATTTCAAGTTTCATTGATGAATTGTGTTTTATAGAGCTGTTGACATTCTAAAAGCGTTAGGCTTGACATTAGTTCACATCATTCAATCACCCCGATTTATTTCAAATGAAAGATTCAATGTTCAAAACTTTGAATTATATTGAATAACTGACAATTGCATACTATTTAACTTTATTTCGTTGCTCTGTCCGCTCATAGTTTGTCAGGTGGTACATGTACGAAGAACTGAAGTTGATCAGGCATATACCTGAAAAAACAACAACAAAGAGCAGGATTTACTATAGTGCTGGCCAGCGAAAAAGACAAGCAATCGTGACAACTTTTGAAAAATATCACTGTTGAAAATATCACATGTATTCATACTCGATTTAGGGTAGTTTTGTTCCCTTTCCAAAAGCCGTTGCCAACCTACCAATAATTTCACTGTATTTATTTATTTATTTATTTATTTATTTATTTATTTATTTATTTATTTATTTATTTATTTATTTATTTATTTATTTATTTATTTATTTATTTATTTATTTATTTATTTATTTATTTATTTATTTATTTATTTATTTATTTATTTATTTATTTATTTATTTATTTATTTATTTATTTATTTATTTATTTATTTATTTATTTATTTATTTATTTATTTATTTATTTATTTATTTATTTATTTATTTATTTATTTATTTATTTATTTATTTATTTATTTATATTTATTTATTTATTTATTTATTTATTTATTTATTTATTTATTTATTTATTTATTTATTTATTTATTTATTTATTTATTTATTTATTTATTTATTTATTTATTTATTTATTTATTTATTTATTTATTTATTTATTTATTTATTTATTTATTTATTTATTTATTTATTTATTTATTTTACGCCAAAAAACAGTTAAAACTGCGTATGACGTGCTATGGGGAAAAGTGAATTGTGTGCACATTTTCAAAATTTTGTGATCCCTACACTAAGTCATATACTACTTAAATTTTTAAGAAAAAAAAGCTCCCATGTAATAACATATATTTTCAAGGATAAAAAGGTAAGAAATTTTGGCTCTTATCCATGTTGTCCTTCGGAATAATACTTCCTGCCGCGACAACATTGAAACGATAATTTGAATAATTGTATTTCCCACTGAATTCTAGAAGACGTGCACAGAAAATGAAGTTACATTTATGTCCAGAAGCAAAACAAGGGGCCATCTCAGCATTTGCTCAATGGATCAGGGTAACTAGACGAAAAACTTGATTGAGATGGGGGTCATTGACCCGGAGGCGGCAATACAATACTTGTTATATACACATTTATACAGTTCAAATGGTAAATAATGCATTCTGTATCATTGTTAAAATTAATGTTACTTCTCTTGTGATGCTCAGTATAGTCGCTAATTGTATAGAAACAGTCATGCAGCAGAAACGATTTCACTTGGGATTTAAACTTTGCTATCGAATTTAATCCTAGGGGAGGAGTGGGTGAAAATTGGCAAAAAATTTTGAAAAATACGATTTTTAATTTTTGATGTGATAATTTTGTTTGGAATGTGGTTAATTTTGGTGTTTTTATTTTTCAGCAGTCTATGATTTAAAATGGCTTCTGCGAGCATTTAAAGATCTCAAAGCGTCGATGGCCACGCCCCTGTTCTGGCTTCCAAACGTCTTCATCTCATAGAAGTTTTGAATGTATTTGCATTTTGAATTTCCCGGTATGAACTTTATATAGATGTTCTCCGGAACAAATGAGCTACAGAAAAACACAAAATGCCAACGAAAGTTTGCATAGCCTGATTTGGAGTAAGTGCCCCAAAGAAATATTTGTTTCGAAGAAGAAAATAGAAATTGCTGTCACATCAGCAGTTTCTCAATTTAATATGGGGTGTGAAGCAAGTGAAAAGATAAGATCAAATATAACTGGCATTAACATGACACCTCAAGGGAAGAAAATAAGTGCAATGAGGGATAAACGCCGTCTTCAGAAAAGTGAAGTAGCTGCACAACCAGGTTTTCAAAGTGTCAAAAAAAACAACAACTCAAAATGACAAATACAGTTCTAGAAGAAAAGAGAAAAGTTGTTGAGGGTACTATGTATGGCTCTGGAGAATTTTAAATGTAAGTTGACAAAGTAAAATGCATTTGTACGAAGTTAAATTTTCAATTTCCCGCATTTCACTTTCCTCACCTTTCTTATGGAATTCAAAAGTTCCACGTTCTACAATTTTTAATATATTTCAATGAAACTTAAAACATCTTAAGAAAAATGTAGTTTCATAGTAGTTATGTAAAAGCTTTTGTGTTATAATCATTAATTACTAATTTAAAAAATATTAATTTTTTTGTGTGTGTTTTATAGCCATCAGGTAATAACTGTATATCTTATTATTTTTTCTCAGAAACGCTCTCATTTATTTTATTTATATTCCATAAATGTAATTATATACCTTTTATGAGTAATTCATAAAAAGTGATGAATGTTGCTTCATGTGGAACGTAGAGCATTTTATAAAATAATAAGGAATTTTTTAAAAAGTTCAAAAAAAATTTTTCTTCAAAACTAAAAACAGCAGAGTAACAAAAATTTGTAGGGTACATTAGTATAATATATTACTTCTTCTGGCAAAATTTGAAGTTATTTGAATGTAAGATGTAAATTTTCAAAATTTCAACCACATCTCCCCTTGTCATCTGGCAAAGTGTTGTAAAATTGAAAGTTGTTGAAAAAAATTGAAAGTTCACTTCAAATGTAATCAAAGTAGACTTGCGTGAAATTATTCTTGCTTTTCTGTATTATGTTCTGTAAATACTGTAACAGTTAAGTTTATTCATATTCGTTTCATTTCTAAAAGTAAGAAATGACTACTGTTCTTCACTATTGAAATAAATGCAAATTATCACGAGAGGCGCTTCGTTGGAATTAGACCTTTTCAAGTTATAACTGAGTTTTAGTATAGCAGAAATTATAATATTTTAAAACTCTATGTAACTATTTTCCATCATGCGAGAAAATATGTGCTGTTGTATGCAGTCTAGTTTAATAAACAAAAACGACTTTCTGTTTGAGAATTTTATTTCTACTGGGGGGGGGGGTCTACTAAAATGTAATTGTACTGTTATTGTATTCAACTGGTTTTCACTGTTAATATCTTTGGTCAGTTTTATAGTCACTGTAATATCTTTGGTCAACCTATAGTGTGGTTCTTAAATTTTTCTGTTTTACCACCAGCCCTGAGGATGAAACAAAAATATTCCGAAACGTCGGTAAACTATGTTTTAATGTCTACTCCGGCCAAATCCCGTGATCTACATTGCCCATTTCTACTTCATAGTCGTGAAACTACTAAGATTGATTTCAAAGAATATCAGAAAGAGGCTACTTCCCAAACAGTTGACCGAGCCGCATCGAATGGTCGCGTGTTCCAAACGGGTGGTTCGGAAGGGGTCGAACCGTGAGGGACGGACGGAAACACAAGTTACTCGGTAACTAAATCGGGACTCATTCATCCTCAATGCTCCGTGTCCGGACTTGCCGCACGTACTTTTGGATGAAGCTGAGCTGGTACTTGCTGCCGGGCGTGGTGCGGTACAAGTGGCGAAGCAGCAGCGGCGGGAAGAGTTCGTTTATGGCGTCGGCCGCGGCCTTGTTGCCGGCCGCCACCTCCTCGTCGTCCACGTCGTCGAAGAACTCGGCGGGCGCCCAACCCACGGGCACGAAACCGCCCCCGCCGCCGCCTGCGCCGCCGCCGCCATCCCTGCGGCCGCCGCTGCTGTCGCGCCGGGTGCCCGTCGAGTCGGACGCCGAGCTCCTCCGCCGCTTCATCATCAGCACGCTGTCCGCGGGCGGCTCCTGCGCGGCCACGTTTATTGTTTATACACGAGCTGTGGGCCACCCCCGTAACTTCTAAACGGCTCCGGATATCGAAATCCAGTTTTCGCATAACAATGCAGAATCATGGGGCAAATAACATGCCGTAGAGAAATTGTCTATACTATTTTTAGTCTTCGAGAAATTTAATCATCTTTGACTTTTTTAAATGAGACTTTATATTTTTCTCACTAGCAATCGATAAATCATGAAAGTAGGAATAAAATGATGTATCATAGTATGTTAGTATTTTGATAGTAATTTGAGTATAAAATTAGATTTTCTGGCAAGAGATTTTCAAGTAAACGGGCAGCCTTTGCACAGTGGCCCTTGGGGGAAGGTGCCCTTCGCGGCGTCGATACTGTTTTGTGGAGAGAGGAGTGTGAAAGGGGTGGCCGTGCAGGATAAAGGCGTAACTGCAGCAATTCATGGTCTTGACACGAAAACATATGAACAAACATCAATTTTAACGATCAGAATATATTTTATTTGTTCATCTGAATTGAACTTTTCTTCTTCTGAAATTCCAAATCAACGATAATCGAAAAGAACGAAATAAAAAATATTGTAGCGAAAACTCATAAGAATCGAGCTCAGTACAGAAACAAGCCATCATTTTAAAACATCGGAAGCGAATGAATGAAAGATTATCATTGTAATATCATATGATCGATTAATTCATCAAACAATAGATGGGTAGACATTTTCTCTTATTATTTACTGTTAATAACATTCCTATTTAAACACGTATCAAAAGAACAAAGCAATAAAATTTTTGAAATACTCTCGATAGTTCTATCAGTGTAAATTTACCGAACTTTAACAAAAATACATATCTGCAGTCGCGACTGCCAATACTGATTAGAGTGTTTCTCACTTCATAGCGCCAAGTGCGGCCACGAACTTGAAAACCCACGGCAGAAGACGGAAGTGCACTCTTTTCTTTTCCATTTATAATCAGCAGTCGTATGGTTGCAAAGCGGACGATCCTTTTATTTAAAAATGAAATTTAACAATGAAGAGACGATAGTTGGCTTCTTGTTCAATTTCAAAATTATATTTATTATTATCATATTCCATACGCTACCAATTTTTTATATCGTTCTTTGGAACGATCCATGTTTTGAAATTTAGTAGAAGATACGTTAAATAAATGCAAAAAAGCTCCCATTTTGATATTAACTTTGGTATTTCTTAGAGTGATGTCCGTGTCAACACCAAGGATTATTTGGGTTACAGATATATTAAGATATTACATAGAATAATATTTTTAACAGCAAGAGATAAACATTTAACTTAATTTAATTAAAATAATTTAACATTCCCCAAGATTTGAGTTCATTGTTCAAATAACATTTACTTGGAATAAGATTTACTCACATTATAATAATAACAATAAAAATTTATATTAATAATAATAATAGATAACATTTCTTATAAATTAATAATATATGGTGCTAATAGTAATAATAACAGTATATGGTATCAATTATGGTAACAGCTACAATCATTTAACAGTATTAGCATTTTCCCTTTGATTAAATCTTGAAATGGTGGGTATTTGGGGTCATTGAGTACTCCTGAACGCTATAAAAAGTTTTCCAAAAGTGTTTGAGTTTTTCTGAAGTTGTAGGCCTTTTGTTTCTCAGATGTATTGGTAATTTGTTGAAGAACTGTATACCTGAAGAAATGTCCCCTTTTGATAATTGCTTGTACACATTGGTTGATGAAGGTTAATGCTTGCCTTGTGTTATAGGAATGTAAACTTGATTTAAAATTTTTAAAGGTGTCATTGTTTAGTAGATTTTCTTTAAAAACATGATAACTTATAAATGAATATACAAGGCAGTGGTAGTATGTTAAGTTTTTTGAATTGAGGTCTGCAGGACTCTGTTCTTTTGTATTTGTCATTGTTCGAATGTTTCTCTTTGTATTTTGAATGTTTGTTTACCCTCGGGTGTTTGGGGCCCCTATTATTATCCCGTATTTGAGAATAGAGTGACATTTGCAAAGTACACTGTCGTGCTGTCTCAATGGTGCTGTTTCTTATTATTATTCAAGAGATAATTAAGTTTGCTCAATTTTGAATTAATATCTTCTAGGTGTGAGTTCCATTTGAGGTTGACTGTAGGGATGTTTCCCGAGAAATTTTGTTTTCTGTGCTTGTGTGATGCTTTTTCCTTCTAATGTTAAATTTGGTGAGTATTGTTGTGTTGGGGGAGTTGTGGAAAGGTATTGTGATTGTTTGTTTTTTGTTCAGGATTAGTTTGTTGTGGTGGATCCATTGTATTAGTTTGTCGATGGCTGGATTGCTTTGTCTTGCAAGCTTTGTTGTTCTTTCTTTGAATATTATATTAGTGTCATGCAAAAAGTAGGTTGTGTTTTTTTCCATTATTGATGGCAGGTCATTTAAAAACATAAGAAATAAAATCGGGCCTAGTGTGATCCTTGCGGGACCCCAGTGCCATCCCTTGGCTCGGAGTGATGATTATTTATTTTGTTGTCTTTTGAAGGTAATGCTACATTTGTTTTCTGTCTGATAGATATGATTTTATCCACTTGTAAGAAACCTCGGATTCCAAGATTCTAATTTTTGACAATAGAATACTGTGATCTATCTTTCAAAGGTTTTTGACAGGTCAAAAGAGCCCAACAGGAATTTTTTTGTTCTAATGCCATGGGGATTTCATTTCAAAGGTAATAAAAGCAGTTTAGTTGAATGTTTTTCCCCTGAACCCATGTTGTGAGTCAGTGATAATGTTACAGTGTATCAAGTAGCTTTTTAACTTTTCATAGAAGAGCTTTTCAATATTTTGAAAAGCCTGACAAGAGTGAAAATGTCTATAATTCATTGCATCTTGCTTGTTACCTTTTTGTGTATAGGTTTAATTACTGCAGTTTTAAATATGTTGGGAAGGAGCCAAGAGTTAGTGATTGGGGGTAGCGTCGCGTGGTTCGGCGCCGCGGCGTCGGGCCGCGCCGGACGCGCCGACGCTTCGGGAAAACCCCGCTCTAAGCCGGATGCTAAGTGGGGTGTGAAAGGCGACGGCGCCTCGCCGCGCCGGCTAAAAAACCCCGTAGGAATCCAGGCTGGAAATTCCTGAAAGGGACGCGCGGATGCGAGGCTAAGAGATGCGGTTGCAGCCCGGGAAAGGGGCTGGCCAGCGAGCCGTATGACGCCCGCTGCTTGTAGGGGGGGAGCCAACGGATATATAAGGCCGCACGACAGGCGCCTCGGGGGATACGCTGGGTGCCCGAAAGAGGGAGGTATCTCCAGTCATTCATTGCACGGATCTTCGGGTCGAAGATCGGTTTGGACAGGCCATGTAACTGGTATAGTTAGGGGACTCGGTCCGACAGCTTCGCACTGCGTTGCTTTTGCTGCTTTCGAAGCAGTGGTATGGGCGAGGCTGGGAGGTCGCGGGTTTCGCGGCTAAGAGAATTAAAGGTTGCCAAGGGGTTAGATTTTGATTGAATCACTGTCATTAATTGTAAATATACTGAAATAATTAAATATCAATCAGAGCAGTCGTCTGTGTTTTTCATCCTAGTACGTCACAGCCCTGGGAACCTTTCTTTCAAAACTGGTGGCAGCGGTTATCGAAACTCACGTCGGCCCCGCATCATTCCTGCCATTTTTTCTAAAACTGGGGCAGCGGTTATCGTAAACTCACGTCAGGTCCCCAGCACACCTTTGCCATTTTGTTTTCTAAAACGGGTGGCAGCGGTTATCGTAAATCGCCGGAGTGCCTGGCCAATTGTTGCAATTGTAGTTCAAAATTGGTTGCAGTGGTTTTGAACTCACCCCGGGTGGTTGTGCCAATTGCAGTTAATAATTGGTTAAAACAGATCAAAGACTCACGTCTATCAATCAGCTTAGGGGAAGCAGTTACTACGTTCGCAACGGAACGGGGAACGCGGGGTCTGCAGCAGTCCGCGGGGACATCAGAGCGGCATCAGAGTCATCGGTGCGCGCTGATTAATCAGAACAGCACGCGTGACAGTGTAGCAGTTAAAGGGCACACGCGTCGAAATACTGGCGCCGGCAGCTCGCGCACGCCACGAGAAACCGAAAGTGCGGTGTTTCGGTACGGTAGTTTCGGGGCGGTACAATCCGACTCGGAACCTTTCTTTGGGAAAACTTGGAACTGGTACTGAACGAGCTGATATTGGTACTGGAACTGGAGCAGCCGATATTGGACTGAACGAGCGGGACATTGGTACCACTGGAAGGAGACATCCGGACGAGAGGAAGGAAGGAGGCAAAAAACCGGACCCGAAGGCTCACGCGACACTGAGGTCAACTGAACGTAAGTGTGTTTTTGTTCTGGCTGGGATCAATTCAGGCAAAATGGCTTTCAGCGGGTTAAGGGAAAGAGGTGCTTGTTAGGTCGCGATGGAGATTAAACTTTAGAGGAACGAGACCGTGGTTAAACTTAAATCGATCATTACGGAAAGCGAGCAGTACGAGGAATCATTCGTGAAAAAAACTCGCTGACCAAGAAAAGAACAGGTCAGAAATACGCGAGCAGGAAAAAGAATACGAAGAGAGAGAGAGAAGACAGGAAAGAATACGCGAAGAGAGAGAGCAGGAAAGAATACGCGAGCAGGAAAGAAACGCGAAGAACGGAAATTGAACTTGAAAAGCTTAAACTAACGAATCAGGCTCCACGCTTTATCCATAGGTAGTAGCGACACGGAAATCGAACTAATATTCGTATCAGCCAAGTCATGGACAATTTAAAGGCGAAGGCGACGATATTACGTTGTTTTAGCGTTTTGAGGCGCATGCTCGCCAGCTTGGCATTGCGCCGGTCGAATGGGTGTTTAAAGGTTTTTCCCTAATGAGGTGAAAACTGGCTTGTAGTAGATCCGATACCCCGGATCAAGATTATGACCTAATTAAAGAACAACTATTAGATATGTTCAAGTTTACGGCGGAAAAGTGCCGTCAGATGTTTTGTAGTCACGAAAAGGTGCAAAGACCACTTGGAACGTCTATGCACGGAATTAGCTTAGTTATTGTAAAAATGGATCTCAGGTTTAAAGGTAGAAACATTTGAGCAATTCAGATCTCATTGTAACAGACCAGATGAAGGGAAGGTGCCGGCGGTTATGCGTGACCATTTCATTGATGTGTGGGGTGAGGTTTCTGCGTCCCAAGATTTGGAAAGAAGGCTGGACACCTACGAAAACAACCGGCTAGGGATATAAGAAGGAATTCTCGCGGTTCAGCAAAAGAGGGGCAGGCGAAGGAAATGGCCGAAGGTGACGGAAAGGCACCGTCCATTTCCCCAAAACGGCAGTCCCGAAGGTAGCTAGTAACGCGGAGTTCGAAAGCCGCAAGAACGGACGGAATTATGAAAAAACCAGGTCACATAAAAAAAAATTCCTCAATATAACAATAAACCGCGAGAAGATGTGTCACGTGGCCGACGCTAGTGCGCAGAGATGTCTCCCACACATTTCCCCAAAATTTGCGGCGAAACAGTCACCTGTCTCCGTGATACGGGTGCGACGATTGACGTCATCAAAAGCACGTCACGCCGACACAATACACCGGCGAGTCCGTATGGGTTCAGCACCCCCGGGACGAAGCGCCAAAAAATCTACCGGAGCCAGTAGAGAAGTGGGCCATTCGGTACCGTTACAGGGGCGCAGTCGCGAAGAACTGCGACGCCTTATTACATAAGAATCGTTCTCACGATTGTGAAGGAGATAAAGCAAGGTTTCTTAGAACCACAGCCTATCTGCGCTGTACGGACTAGGGGCAAGGGTTGAGCGCGGAAAAGGGGGGAGGGGCCTGGGTGCGAACAATGGGCAGACGAAGGCCTCGGGCAATAGACGGGGGGAACGACCGGCCGGACGCGTTCCCGGTAAGCGTTTCGAGGAAACCGAGGATGAAAATAGAGTTGGTCAGGGGAGGTCGACGCCCGGGCAACTCGGAATCAGACGATCAGGAATCTGAATTAGATTTCGGTAGCATTGCTTTGGCTCGTTTGGACCCCACCGAATTTGAAACGGCTCAGGGGACAAGACAAGGAGCTGCGCCGTTGATTGAGCGTGCGGAAGGACCGAGACGGATCGGGACGATTATGTTATGAAAAACGGCCTATTGTTTCGTGTCCGGATGTAAGCGCGGAGAGCAGTTCTCTGGGTTTGAATACCGCGGTGTATCGGGGACGATCTTAAACTTTGTCGAAGTTGCTCACGGCCATTTGGGGGTCACAAAAGCAAAGATGCCATGGCCAAATATTTCTTCTGGCCGAATTGTTATAGGATATTGAAAACTATGTGCGTAGTTGCGACAGGGTTTCCAGCGGAGAAACGGCGGCGAAAATCTGCGCGCCTTTAAAAATTGTTCCCAAACGGGCGAGGCATTCGAGAAAGTGAATGTCGAGCGTGGCGATTTCGAATCGGTCACCGGAAACAAGTTTATTTTAACGGCGATTTTTTAGCCACGAAGATCTCGAGGCTATTCCGATACGGACCTAACTTCGGTCACTGTAATTGAAACATTATTAGAATTATTCAGTAGAATAGGATTTCCCCGCGAATTGCAAACGACCAGGGCACCTGTTACAAGTGCTTTGACAGCGGAATTCGCCGAGCGGTTTGGCATTAAACTGGTGAGAAGTTCGCCGTATCACCCCCAATCAAACGAGTCGAAAGAATGCATCGAACTAAGGAACCGGCTTATGAAGGTTCTGTGTTTGGAGGCAGGGACGGGTTGGGAATGCCAACTTCCGCTATTATGTTGGGGTTGCGCACGAGTGTGCAAGAATCATTAGGTTTTTCTCCAGCCGAATTGGATGGAAGAATCTCCGTACCCCATGACACTTCTTTTTGAAAGGCTTCAGGAACTGCGGAAGGTAAGAAAAATTTGTAGTTGAGCATGTATTCAAATAATCAATCGTTTGAAACGCTCCTGACTTTGCTCACAATAGAATGGCTGAAGAACAGCAGAAACGTAAAGTGTGGTATGACCGGAAGGCGGTCTCACGTACTTTCGAGATAGGCGCTAAGGTGGTCTCGCACCCAAAAGGATGCGAGCTCGCGGTTCAGTGGATAGGCCGGGCAGATTCTGAGAAAATTTCGAGCATAACTAGTGGTCCAGATGCCGGGGGAAGGAACCCGCGTCTATCACATTAATATGCTTAAAAGATACCACCAGCGGACAGAGTATTGAATGTGCTTAGTTACGTCAGGACAGACTGGTGACGAAGACGCGCCAGATCGCATGCGCTTAAAATTTGGGTTGTTGCGACTTTGACGCGGAAGAAATGCTGAGCGGGACTGAGGTCGAACCTGATTTCCCCAACGCCTGGAAAAAGGTCATTTGTGGGACAGTCATATTTAGTGAGAAACCCGGGTTGACAGATATCACTACCATGGATATCGAGTTAACTGATACCAGCAAAGGGTTCGAAGCGTACCTACCGTACATCGCCGAGGCAGGCAAAAAATTAGGAAGAAATCGATGAATGCTTCGCGACAACACTTGTGGAGGCGGAGTGATTATGTCTCCATGATATTGGTTGAAGACGGGCAGAAACCACGGCCCTGTATCGATTATAGCGCCCAACGAAATTATTAAGACCGAATACTTTCCGTTACCAATCTCGAAGAACGGATAGAACAGGTAGCTGCAGCAAAAATTATAAGTGTACTGACCTTGCAAAGTTTTGGCAGATCGGTCTTACGGAAGAGCGCAAAGGTATTCGGCGTTCGTGACCAGTTTCGACGACCGGCGCTTAGATTACCTTTCTTGAATAAAGAACGGTCCCTATCAATGTTGTCGTATTATGGGCACTTATTGAATAAATGCAAGAATTCGGTACCGTACCTTTATGACATCGCGGTTTTTTAGTAACACTTGGCAAAAACACATTCGACACCTCGATACGGTCTTTCGCATATAAATCCGCCAAATTGACAGTGCAGCCGCGCAAGTGTTTTTTGCGCGGGCTAACGTAAAATCTTGGGTAGAGTCGGTAACGGAAATTGCCGGCCGAAAGCCAAGAACAACCAGAACTTCCAGACCAGAGTCAAAGAAACAAGTGCGTTCTTTGCTCGGTCTGGTAGGGTACTTTTCGACGTTTGTAAGGTTTGCGGAGAAAGCGGCAGCGTTTTCTGATGCGCCGCGAGGGCGCGAGCGCCAAGGTAAAATCGTCTGGGCAGAGGCATGTGAAACATCTTACAATGAGCTGCGACAAGCTTCAGTGAGAAAACAGCGGTATATGCACCTGATTATACCAAGGAATTTCCGAGTTCAGGCAGATGCTTTTCGGAGAGGCTTAGGCGTGGGTTTTCCCACCAAGTAAAAAGACGAGGGAGTAGGAACAACCAGTCGTTTTTCTAAGCCGGTTAAATGATGCCGAAATTAATTATGGCACCAACAGAACTAGAGTGTTTAGCGCTGATTTGGGGTTGGGTAAACTTAAGATTTATCTCGACGGCAGGGACAATTCAGGTCGAAAAACCCACCACAATCCGTTGGTCTGGTTGCGTAATACGGCCGGCAAAACCCAGATTATTAGCGCTGGTCTCTTTTTAAACCAGCACCGATTTACGCATCAGGCACAAAAAGGGCCCCAGAAAATGTTAATGCAGATGCGCTTAGTCGCATGTTTGATGATGTGAATTGATCCACCGGCGAGAATAGGGAACACGACGTTCAGACATGTATAAATGTCGGTGAAATTCTATGTAAATAATTTTGTAAACTCAAGGGTAAAATTGTTGTGTTTTATATTTTTATATGTAAATACAAATTTTGTCAATAAACTCAGTTAAGAACGGCACATGATGTATGTAAGAATTCCACAATTATGTAATACTTCAATGCAAGTAAATGTTTTGTATTTTATATTTCAGGATTTCATGTAATGCAAGATGCGTCAAGAATTATTATGTAATACTTCAATGCAAGTAAATGTTTTGTATTTTATATTTCAGGATTTCATGTAATGCAAGATGCGTCAAGAATTATTATGTAAATTTCAATGTAAAAGTAAATGTTTTTATTTCAGGATCATATGTAATTCAAGATGCGTCAAAATACTTATGTTGTATATAGGAGTAAGGTTTAAATGTAAATGGCAACATAGCTTAGGTGAAAAGGGGGGGGGACAGCCAGAGATTTATTTCACATTTCGATTAAATAGGGTTTAATATTCTGGTATAATTATGTTCATGTTCATGAAAAATTTGATGTAGAGGTCCACGACCAGGAATTTTGCAGAATTTTTTCCGGGCATATTTTGCTGCGAAAATTTCACCCCCCGGGATGGGGGGGCTGTAGCGTCGCGTGGTTCGGCGCCGCGGCGTCGGCCGGGCCGCGCCGGACGGCACCGGACGCGCCGGGACGCTTCGGGAAACCCGTCGGGCCCGGGTGCTAAGTGGGGGGGTGAGGAGGCGCCTGCCGCGCGGCTGGAAACCGAGGAATCCAGGCCGGAAATTCCCAAAGGACGCGCGCGGGTGCGAGGCTAAGAGATGTCGGTTGCAGCCCTGAAGGTATTGCGAGCCGCTGACGCCCGCTGCTTGTAGGGTGGGGCGAGCCAACGGATATATAAGGCCGCACCGACAGGCACCCGTGGGGTACGCTGCGTCGAAAGACGAGAGGGATCTCCAGTGCATCTGCACGTGATCTTCGGTCGAAGATCGGTTTGCGACAGGCCATGAACTGGAAGACGGACTTATGTCCGACAGCTTCGCACCTCCCCGTTGCTTTTTGCTGCTTTCGAAGCAGGGTACTGGGCGAGGCCTAGGACGGTCCCGGGGTTCCGGCTAAGAGAATTGAAAGGTTGCCAAGGGGTTAGATTTTTGTATTGTAATCACTGTACATTAATTGTAAATATACTGTAAATATATTGTAAATATCAATCAGAGCAGTCGTCTGTGTTTTTTCATCCTAGTACGTCACAGTTGTATAAATATGTTAATGGTTTGATGATATATGGAGCAATCTTTTTTATTAAGAAGTCAGGAATGTTGTCTATCCCAGCGGATTGTTTATTTTGCATTTTGTTTATAATTTGAAGTATCTCAGAGAAGTGTTTGTTGAATATTGGCTGTTTCATTAGGGTTTGTTATTCTTCTGTTTTCATGGACTAGTTCAACATTTTGTGTTTTTTTATTTGCTGGTAATGTTTTTTTTACAATATTAACTCCAATAGTGGTCGCTAATGACCTAGATGTTGATGCGGCCTTAAATAACAAAAACCCTGATTCTTTGGTATGTGTTTAGGCCGTTGAGCTTTCTTTCCTAAAATTTTTATGTCTAGAGAAAGTTCATCATTTTGACATTTCCAATCGCTGGCGGCCATTTTATAATTGTGCCGGTCGCGCGGGGATTTGGCCTCGGCGAACGAGGCCACGGATGCCGGGGAACGGAGACAGAGCGGCCCGGAAGAATCGGCAAAGAGGGGGTTTTGGCACTGCTGAAACGTTTCAATTGTGCTCACGTTATAGTAGATGCTGGAACTGCTCACCGCGGCTCTGATTCATTCTTGACATTTGACACAAAGGATGCCTCTGGTTTTGTCTATCGCGCAATAATTATTCTTCCGTATGGGGATGTCACATATAAGCGATCTCCCAGGATTCCCTGAAGGAGGATATCGCAAGGAGTCAGATCAGGGGAGCGCGCATGCCACAAACAAAGTGTGATGATCATGCCTCCATAAACGGAAGGGAAGAATACCGAAACAGCGTGCTCTGTTGAAAATGACCGTAATTACGCTCATTCGTCAAGATTTGGAAGAAAGACTCTAGGATAAGATGCACGTAAAGGTTTGGCACATTTTACGTATGTGTCCTACACACGCACTTTCTGCGTGAGAGTGAACTTCGAGCGAACCATCAGAAACCGACTACTCACCAAGACTGGAAAGCACGCCTTTGCAGGGCGAGCGAGGCCTCGCACCGTCGTTCCCCCAGCGAGCGAGGGTCCGTCGGCCTCGACGAATATTTCACGATCGCGTACACTAAACGGACAAACCATTCTACAAACACTAGACGAAATTTTGATATTTCGATAATTTTTCATTGCCACAGCAGTACGAGATTTACAATATAAACAGAAAATTGGCCCTCCTCAGTATTTTCAAAGTAAAAGCTTTAGTTCTTTCAATTTCACAATAAAATAAATTTTAAACACATTACTCGTGCCCAGTTTTTTTTATTTATTTTAGTCAAATACAGTTAAATAACTGTGTATCGTGTTAGGGGAGTAAATTAGGATGTTTCAAAATTCTGTGATCCTTATTTAATGTATATACGACTTGAATTTTGAATACAGAAAGAAAATGAGCGCTTATAGAAATAATTGTTTAAAAAATATTCGCTCCGATGTTATAAAATATATTTTCAAGAGTAAATCAGCAATACATTTGGGCTCATTTCCTCATCATGTCCTTCGTCGTTTAAATACTGGGCCGCGACATGAGAATGACAACTTGAATAACTATTTTTCTCACTGAATGCTAGAAGGCGAACACAGATAATGAAGTTATATTTGGTTCATTTACGGGGAAAAAGATATATATGAATTATTAAAATACTTGTTTAACCCTATCTTTACAAAGTTAGGGTTAATTATCGTCAATGTAATTTAATCAAATCGTAACATTTCTGAAAGAAACTATTCTGCAATTCCCAGCCTTTCACTAATGTGGCGTAGGGCCTCTGAATCTTAAGAGCACGGTTCCCCCCAGAATTCTACCTAAATTTTCCCTAGACAGTGCGAAGAGGCTAAGAGTTGTGCCAATCGAGTCTTTCGAAAATGGAACGAATTATTCATCACCTTTTGTACCGTGCGTCACCCAAAGCGTGTTTTAATTGCTTTAAAGCCCCCAAACTTGATTTTAAAGAAATGTTTTGAGATATTATGTGAAAAATTGATCGGTCCTTCACCACGAGACCGCCTCGGCTCGAATGACATTTCATTTGTCTCGATTGGGGGACCTGTACGACAGACGCAGCTCGATTACGCAAAAACTCGACAATGCGAAGGATTCTTTTGTTTCATACACAGCACACACCAGGCTGGATTCTCGGATTCACATGCGATTTCACGAGCTGTTACAACTTTATGCAAAACCTACATTTCGAAGTGCTAAGAAATATTAGAGTATAGCGTATTTTCTCCGTTTCCCATAGGCGAGAACGACTGAATGAGACTGGGACCACGGGAAGCGTTCTCGAGAACGATGCGACTCTATATTCTCGCAGCTGTCAGTTGTAGGGGCATGCCAACGCAGACATCAGCACGGGCTCCCGTAGTCGGGGCCTTGCGTTCGGGCGCAAAACTTGGTAAAGATGCGATACCGCCTTGAAAATTCATCCAATTTTTCGAACAGATGTTATCCTTCTAGTAATTATGGGATAGGAACAAAGGTATCTTCGAACGCATCCTAAACTTCCTTCTTGCCTGATATTGTTTCTAATCACACAAACAGATAATTTTCCCTTTTCTGCCCATATCCCTAACATTTAGGAAAATAAGAGCACAACTAAAAATACCGTGGTCCAGTTTTGCATGTTTGTTTATACTATATTTTTAATAATTCAATTATTATGTAATTGTTTCTATATTTTTGCCGTGCGCGACAAAAGAAAGCCCCTATAATAGCTAAAATGAATCGAAAATCTAAATTGAACGCAAATAAAAAATATTTTGACAATTATTCTGAAGGGTAGGAAACAAATGCATAATGATGGCTAAAATTGATCATTGAAACGCGATTTATGTGGGACGTACTGTATTTTATTATTTATTACTATTTCTCTCAAAATGAGAACTGCAAATGTTAAAATAGATTAAACAAATAAACAAAGATTTTACGCATTACGCGTTCTCCCTACAGTTTAAAAATATATCAGAGTGGTCGCTATATGATAAAGATGTTAAAAGGACCATAAAAAAGCTTTCCCCTTGAACAAGGCAAATATTTTATTTGTGGCCTTGTTTAATAATTAATATTAAAAACAATCAGTTTTTAATTTTCTCAGAAATGCGTTAAAATATATTTTGGAACAATTAACCATATTGAGCCAGAAATCTGAACTCTCTGTGCTATCTCAGTGACAAACCTCCCGGAGTTCGCCATAGAAGAGCCCGGAGGATGACGTCCTCCGGCCACGGCGCAAATAACGAGGAAAGGAGTCGGAAATGCCAAGGTACTGTTCGGTTCCGAGATCTTCGGCCTTGTGGGGAGGGGTCAAAAATTTTTCCACGGGGTGAAGGGAGCGCGATAAGGTGACGGGTTGTAGGATTTGTTTGACAGACGTCCGTGAGTCACACATGGGCTGTAGGAAAGGGCCAGCGCGTTCTTGGTCAATGCATTGGTTTCGCAAACATCAGCTCAGTTTGGATTCAGAGGTTTCAGAGTGAATGTTAAGCCTGTTTTTACACGGTCATTTTTTCATTTCCCTTTAAGACAATTTTTACACGGTCATTTTTTCATTTCCCGTCGATACTAAGCAGTCTGGATGTAATTTGTACGAAAAAATGTTGCATGCTTCATTTTTCCGTACATATTTCATCCAGTTTGACTACAGCGCCCCTAGTGTCACTTTATGGAACTTTCTTCGATTGTGTGAGTTCTCCGGCAGGGAGGATATATATCTGGTGCAGGTGGGCACGTGTTGTTTGTGATATTGAGTATTTGCGTTCAGTGATCCCTCTAGCAAATAAAACCACAATACCTCACACATCATTCTACTCCTTACTCTGCAAATTCGTAACTATCTTATCATTTTCCCGCTAATTTAATTTGTTTCTGTAAATGCGATGTTCAACTGTTAAACTTCCAGCGCTTCTTGCGGCGTTTGGAGGAAGTATTTTCATCACGATTACGTACAGACCAGGAATGACCGAGTAAAACGTTGGGATCACGTTCATCCAGTTTCGGTACGCATAGAACCGAACGTCCTTTTTCCATCCAGTTTCTGTACAGATAAATGATGGAAAAAGGAAGAAAAAAATGACCGTGTAAAACAGGCTTTAGATGCGGAATGGCGAAACGGAAATCGAATTCGACAATTTACAGTGAAGGTCGGTTCTGCATCAGGCGATTACCATGGTCAGATGAATCAAGAAAATTTTGAAAAGTGGGTGAGAAAATTATTACAAAAATGCCTTCTAAGGCAGTAATTGTTCTTGATAATGTTCCATATCGTATGTGTTAGAATAAAACCCTAACTGCTTGCATTAAAGGGGACATGATTCAATGGTTGAATGCAAAAGAAAGCATGTTAGAAAACCTGAGGGAAGCCTGAATTACACCAACTAGTTCTGCAACTAAAACCTCAGTACAAGACATACAAAATTGATGAGCTGATTACCAGTAGGGGTCATTCTGTCATCCGCCTTCCTCCTTACATGTGTGAACTGAATCCCATTGAAATGGCACTGGCAAAAATTAAGAGACTTATAAAGGAAAGCAAAAAAGTTAGAGCTGGGCTATCACTCAAGTCACTATTGAAGACTGGGGGAGGGACGGTCCAGTGCCAGGTATTGTTATAAATATGGACTCGGATATCGAGTGTGAAGACACAGAAAATAGCGATAGTTCATCAGTGAACAATGATTAGGTAGGTCTTTAACCCACTCCCTACCGTCGCTCCTTTCTGTATCCCCACTTACCCTCTCCTTCGCTCTGACGGACACAGCAAAAAGGCATGACGTCAAAGAGCCGGAGACATCAGAACCCCAACAGTATGGCCGTCGACTCTCATGAGTGAGATATTCTACTCGATGAAGACAGTGCAGAGACAGAGTGCGCTCTCACACTCACGGTCTTCATGTCCCCCCCCCTTTCCCTCCCTCTCTCTGACACACACAACACGGCAGAAAGTTTGCTGGGGCCTCCGGTCAAACATTCACCGTTCACTTTTCTATCCTCCAAATTGCGAAAAGAAATTTTGAGCCTAGATAATGTCATGTTAAAACAGCGCATTTAGCACCATTATACAAAAAGTTAAAAGACAATTTTTGAGCAGTTTTTGAGAAAATGACGTTTGAGCAATGACAGACTTAATGGATGTGAATGATGTGTCACATCCCCAAGTTTTTCCGCTCTTTTAAAAGTTGTTAAAAATATTTTTGAATTCGTAAAGTACATTTGTCTGTTCCGTTTGTCCTTCTGTTTTTCCCCATGCGCTTTCCGGTAGGCGTCTGTGACCTCCGTGTATGTAAATCCCCGGGGGATGCTTCGTTCCCGAGGCACGGAACGCCTGAGTGGGGGGCCGGTGGAACCGTTTGCCACTTTCGGCACCAACGGCGCCGAGGTTACCCGGGAAGAAGTCCATATGATCATTCAAAAAATGTAGTTTAAGTGTCATGTTACATCCCACACGGTAGAGATGGGCTTAACAGCTTTTCTTCAATAACTGTTATCACAAAAGCAGCTAACTCGTAATAGCTGTTATTAATAACAGTTGAAAAATAAAGGTCCATGACCAGCAACCTAACATGACAGACTGCTAAGAGTTAAAGCAGTTGTAGCGACTGCTAAGAGTTAAACCACGCAAAACTAATAATGTTGGTAGCACCGTAAAGCTTGTGCAGCTACCTTACGGCGCTTCCTTGTACTACTTTCCCTAACATGTTTGGACAGAGAAGCAGCTGATAACGATATGAACGAGACTGGGTGAACTGCCAATGATGAATGTAATTCATATATTTGCAGGCAGGTTAACGGGGCTTGGTCAAAAGAATGTTACACCTAGTTGTTTGCCAACGTACTGGCGACATACTGGCGTTTGCCAACATACTGACAACTGACTATCAGTCATGCTGTGTGTTGGTGTGGTGAGGGTGATGTTGTGTCCCTCATTTCGTGTGAGGTGCCGGAGATGGAGGATGGTGCAGTGAATGGTGTTGAGTTGTTCACGATGTTGCAAGCCCTGATGATGGAAATAAAAGTTTCCGAAACGTTGGCAAACAACTAGGTGTAAAATTTTTTGACCAAGCCCCGTTAACCTGTCTGCAAATATTTCATTTATGGTCGTTAAGAACTCTTCACAATGTAATTCATATAATGTGTAGCGAATGTGAATAGAATATTACTAAAATGAAAGTGATTCGGGTTCAGATTGCAAATATTCTTTCAAATATGCAACTTGTGCATAGTGAAGTGACGAATGCCAAATATAATGAGGAGAAACAGTGTTTTTACTTACCTATAGCTAAAGTGTTAATGATAGTCGAATATCAGGTATTATAATGTGAGTTATTTGACCGTAACTCATTGTATTTTATCGGACCTAGGGAAATATTAGTTGATCTCAAGAAGTACGCAGCAATGGGACAGAAATAAGTTAACATATTGGACGGACTTAATTTAAAGGACAAATATCTTGTTGTAGCGTATACAATAAAATATAAAACTATTGTGGCACATGGTGTGTAATAATGACGAATTATGTATTAATGAATATAATTTGAATACTGGCAAATCATGATTGTTTAGCTGCAGTGAAGCTGTTATCGTATAAAATGGTTGCCACAAAAGCTTGTAGTAGTTCGGATTAGGCACAGTAGCAGTTCTATGCATTTCAACCGATACCAGCCAATAACAGGATAAACGAAATAACTGTTATTTCGCGTAACAGTTACGAAACGTTAACGGTTAAGAAATAACAGTTTAGCTGTTAAGAGCACATCCCTACCACACGGTGATATGATCTCAGTAGTTCATGCACAATATCCATAGTTCTCTGCCTTATGATTGTATAAAAAGTTTTTACAGACACTTGTGAAAGACTCCTATGCCTTTACTTCAATATCAATCAACAAATCAACGAAATGTTCATCAGCCATTAATATTCTAATTTGCTGCCCTATAAATATTTCTTCCTTTGTTTTTGCTTCATTCATCCTTGGCAAATTCTGTTGCAAATATATGAATTCACGTCATGTTTTACCCATGGCTTTCACAAAGTTTTTGACGAGGCCCTATTTAATGTGCAATGAGAGCAAGAAACACTTTTTGGGGAAACAAGAGCTTTAACCAAACTTCTCCGCCCAAACAGTAGTTCAATCCGAGCAGGCCATTTTCCCCTCAATAGTGATTTTCCTGTATCTTCTGTACCAATCATATATAAAGCAGAAGAGCTTTGTACTCTCGTTTTTTGTCGAGCCGAATTTTGCAATTTCCTTTAGATCACATACATTCCATTTCTATTTGACATATTTGAGAATTGTGAGGAGCAGTTTAAACTTCTTATGTCTTCTTCAGGTTAATTGCATGAACAATCTGGGTCGGCAAATTTTATAATAGTTCGCCTAAACTAATTTGCGAAATTCCGTGTCTACTAGATGTCTTGTCAACTCGACAAATTTTATACGTTACGTGTGCCAATAACAACTGCGTAATCCATTTCACTTGATATAATGATGGTGCCTAAAATCTAATTTACAATACATGTTATAATGATTTTGTGTCCATTCGGATAATGAATGTATAGTAATTTCCATTACAATGATTTTTGTTTTATATTAGATATTACATTTTTTAAATATTTTTTTTACCTAGAATCAGTTGCATATTCCAACTACCACCATTTATTCACTTTTTATAATAATTAATGTTGCTGCATTTTCAAAATACTAGTGATGATTTTGAGATTTTTTATTCTATTTGTAGAGTTGAAGAGTGTTGTAAAGCTACTTCCATACTCAAGATCAATGTCAGAAAGGGAAAAATATTCCATCGAAGAAATGCCAAAGCACACCAAGAAAAGGAAACTTAATAGGAAGGTTTGAAAATAGGTCAAGTATCCAAGAAACATCAAACTAGCAAACAACATACAAATTACAGGGGAGAAGTTAAATATAAAGAACTTAACTAAACCGGAAAATGGGTAAATTTTTGTCGCCACAACGGCACACGAAAAGTCAAGTCACTCCAGAAGAGCGCCAAGGCTTATTTATTTCATTTTATAAATTAAAAAGTCATTTTGAAACGGCCAGCTACGTACTACTGAGGATATCAGATCAGTGGAGGAAAAAAAAAAAAAGAAAAGAAAAGAAAAAGATTGACTCTGAACTCTCGAAAGAAAAAACTTTCGTCTACACGTTCAATGTTGCAAATACATAAATTATTGTATGTATGAAATTCAATCTCAATACATGTGCTACGTTTCAGAAGATGATATATAATGCGCATTTATTCAAAGTTAAAGTAACAGGAATACCAAAATTGGGCGGTTGAAGTAGCAACACTAAGGACAAAATACCTGAAGACGCAAAAGCCAGAGCGAGGGCACATATTAAATCTTTCCCTAAAACAAGACTCACTAATGTAGGACAAGGAGTAACTTAAATATCACGAAGATGTAGGACCTCTATAAGGAAAGTTGTGTAAATGAAAGATGTCAATATGTAAATTTATCTGTGTATCCAAAGTTATTTACAGAATGAGTGCGTTGGAATGTAATATTTATAATTTTTTGAAATTAAATATAGTGAACTCGTCAAGGACAAGGAAAACAGCAGAAAAGAAAGAGAGGAAGATAGTAAGAAGAAAGATGAACATACAATTGTAGTGAGCTACAGTAAGTAATTTCTTCTACAGAAAATTATGAAATACTTGATCACTAGTGTATTGAGGAAAGAGACTTCATTCCCTGATAGAGAAAGTTATAAAAGATAGTGAATAATGGTCATCTCTTTCTTTCTTAGCTACTTTTGAGTAAATAGAAAAAAAAAGTTTTTAGCTTTATACTATGTATTTCAAGGACTTCTATAAAAGTAGAAAACCTGTGCATTTTCATAAATCACCATTCTCTCAAATTTCGCAACTAAAATTCACTCAGTAGAATATAAAATGAAACGTGCAATTTTTTTCTCAGCTATCCGCTTGCAGACATGCGTGACAAATGATAAGATTTGACTAAGGAAAGGGTAGCCTTTTGAAATGGATGGCAGCACGGGATCGAAACTATTCCAAAGAATTGCTAAAAACCGAAAGTAATAACTTTACTCCTATTTGACTGTAAGATGTATGTAAACTATCGTTTCAAATTTAAGTGTAATTCAATTACTTACAATCAGAATCTTCTCCATTTTTAATTGGTTATTACTAAGTAATGAAATTAAAATGTCAATATTGTAAATTACTAAAATACGATTTATTCTAAATTTTAAACGTGTAACACGATTTTCGAAAAAATCGATAAATGATACAGTTACGTGGATAATTGCAATTATTTAAGCATTATACAAATCAAATTTTCCTATTACAAAGATAGAACCTTTTTGCCCGAACTTGAAAATAAGTGTTGAGAGTAAAAAGGTTCTCTCTGTAAAACTAGGGTCTTGATTCCTATCAAAGTTACAATGCTTTAAGATTAATTATCAGCTTACAGTTTCATAATTTGATATTAAATACACTTACAAAGTTTGAATAGACTTAATGAAATAGATTTTGTTGTAGATTGGGCCAAATCTTTGAAATACTCTCCTGTAAACTTTACTACGGTTACTTTACTTACGCGAACTGTGTAGTATACAAACAAATATAAAGAATTTCCAATATTCTTTCGCGTAATATTCTTATTGTAGTGCACATGAAATGACAGAAATGTCAAATTTCCATGTTACATTTTGTAATCTGGCTTTGACGAGTAATCTGTTGAAGGTTGAGTAATTGTGGACGATATTGTGTGAGATACGATAATTTTGGAGACGTGTTTATCGGAACATCAATGTCCCAAAACTTGAATGAAGTATAAATTGGGAACCTCTTTTACACGCTTTACAAAGTTTAGCGTTCGTGATTGAAAGCATATCAAGCTAGTCCTCGTTAACAGTTAATACTCATTTCACTTGGTGACCTGAATTATTACTTCTAGTGATTGCTAGTCAAATTGTAGGCAAAATTTACAGGGTGGGTACATGATAAGCAAGAGTGCATGTATGTGTATGTAAGTTGAAAAGTGTTAGATTCGAATCGAAAGCCACGAACCGTAAATAACCTCAACCTTAGCGTGAATTATTTCAAAGGGTTGAGATAAACCAAAGCAGCTTTATCCACCATGGCATCTCTTGCCCTGTCGTGCTTGGCGAGTCCTGTTGTGTCCTATTTCGTTCCTGCAGCCGAATAATTTTCGGTTAAATTGGCCCGCTGAGTAATATCGAGACCTGCCGTGACTTGTCGCAGGTCCGGCCGTGCCCTGGGACAGGGCCAGGACTCCGCGCGCGGGTTTGCGCCTGTTGCGACTGAGCTCATCGCTGGGAGCCCGCGTCGGCGGTGACGTCAACCGGGCCGCGGGGTACGGGGTGGGGGTCCCAAACAAGGCTTTCACCCACGGGAGGCGATGCGCTTGCGAAGATTTCAGATGCCGCGTAATCACTTCAGACGCGGTGCGTCGGCTGCAAGAATACACGCACTCTTCGTGTTGGTTAATGATAAGGACGACTTCATGATTCCTCCTAATACAGACTGGGCATGTTTTATCGCTGTAAATCTTCGGCGATAATGAAGATATTGGAATATATAGTAGTTGAAATATCCTCCGCGCTTCCAGTGCCTCTCATTCATTGTAAGCTAGAGTGAACTACGAAATTATGTTGCTTTAACTTGAAAAGTAATGTAGGTGGTGTTTAGTAGAACCATGGAAGAATGTAGTACCTTGTTCCATGGTAGATCTTCGTTTATCCAGCTCTCATTAATCCGGATAATAAACGTCCGCAGAAGGGGATGGAGGAGGAGGGCCATTGACCCTCTGAAAATGTTGGAAAGGGCCCCATAGTTCGTATATTTTATATTCGTAAATGCAATCCCAGATTTTCTCTTCTTTTAACCTGACAATTAGGGGAATTGTAACGCGACAATTCATTTGGTGGCAACCTGTAAATGGTTCGATTTAAAATCAACTGTACTTATTGTTTCATTAATCTTATAATTTCATTCTTCTTGTAGTATGTTGTATTTCCTACTAAAATATGTCGTATGTAAATAAAAAATCATGGAAAAGCGGTCTCGCATGAACCCAGAAACGTACTTGGCTCCCCTTTTGTTTTATGCTGCACACGTCTATGAATCGGAACCATATAGTTATAGTGGGAGCATCAAATAAATTATTTATCTAATTTCTTTTGCTTGCGACCACATTGCGGAGTGAACAGTAAAGAAATCGTACAAGAAGCTGCGATTTCACCGACGAAAGTAAATAACTGCGCGATATTCAACCTTCAGAGTGTTTTGAGTCATATACAAAGATTCCTACGTGTTCGTATCTAATAGGTGTTAGTGATGTAAACAAATGACGATGGCAGGTCGAACGTTTTGCAGCTTGTTCGTCTACGAATTCTGCAGGCCATAACTGCATACCAAACTTATACAGACCATAATTGCAACGTTAGTGATCTAAGTGACATGGGTTTCACACAAGATCAAGATGGGATGATCAATGCGGATGCAGGGAAGCAGTTGAACAAATTGATGTCGAATTTTGAATGCCAGCGAAAACATCTACAGAACTTACAGTGGCAAAATAATTGTGTCTCTCTGATTTGTAGTGTATTCGTTTTATTTCATCCCTGCAACTTCCGGTTTATCTAGATTTACATTAATACGAATTATTTCTAAACTGTATTGCAGATCCCCGCACCTACTCTAACATTCATAACAAACGAATCACGAAAATGACAGTTGCGTGCCAGTGCGTCGTTGCAAAGTCCGTTTTCTGCTCCGTGAGGAGCGGCCCCTGCCAACTGCATCTTCCCCAACGAGCGAGTGTATACTAAGCTAGTATATACAGCTAGTATATTCTAGCTCGTTGATCTTCCCCCTCTTCGCGGAGAAGTCTTCGGGCATCGTCGCGCGCGACCTCCCGGATCAGTTATGAATGCAACGCACCCGAGCGCTTGGGCTCTGGCTGCGCGATCACGCTCCGGCATGCCCGCTGCTTCGCTGCGCGCGCACTCCACGATGTGCTGCATTCCGAAGGGGTCACGCCAATGGCGACTCGTGATTTCAAAAGTTGGTGGTTCACAAAATTAAGATAGAGCAGCGCACCAGACAAACAGGGACGGGATGAGCCATTTGTCCCCCCCCCCCCCAAAAAAGACGAACCTAGCCGTACGTGAGACAGTTCGGATCTTTACTCCTGCGTATACTTGAAAGCGGCCAAGAACCCACGATTAATTGGCGTGGAAGGCGTTTACTCCTGCACGGAGGACACAAAGCTTTAGTTTTTCTTTCTGCAAGATGGATAATAGTTACTATTGAAATCTATAAGTTCTCAGTATCCATGCCCACTCATTTCAGCGCCCAATTCACAGTTTTCTCGTGAATTTGGTTCACTCTCTATTATCTATTATCTTATTATCGGCCCGTGAAGAACGCCGCGTACACGAAAGCGATCTGCAGGTCATTCGCGTGCCCTTTGGTCTAAAAAGTGGCGGATCCAGGGGGCATGGGGGCCATGCTTTCTCCAAAAGACCTCGAGGTTTCGTTTGTTTCCTTCCTCTATTTGGCAAAATTTCTAGGACTTTTATCCAGCCAACAGCCGGTTACCCTTTACGTCCCGATGGGACGCATATTCGACCATACACTAGACAAACACACTTGTTGGCTCCTTTGATCTGGGGTCAGCAGAACGCGAGGCTTCCGTGACAACACATACAAAGTCATGGGACAAACAACCATGCCCAAGGCGGGACTCGAACCCGCGAGCCTTCGGACCGAAGTGCTGAATCGGTACTCGCTCTTAGCCACCTCGGTCATCCAGGTCGGCATTTGGCAAAAATGATTTAAATATTTAAGTTAGAATTATGTAATTATTTAAAAAGTAATATTGTATAGTATCATATATACACAAAAAATAATATACAGTATAAAATATATCTTTATTACTTAACAAAAATCGATGATACCTCCCTCCCTCTCACAAAAAAATGACCGCCTGGATCCGTCCCTGTGTCTAATGGATTGTGGTTTCCAGGTTGTAAGGCGCAGTAAACCACCAGGTCCACAGTACTCACGCGGATCAATCTCCCGAATCCAATTCGCAGAAATGCAGACAAATTTGATGCGGTTATCTGTTATGATAGTAATTACACAAGTGCGTATTACATTTAGAATATTTATATATGTATATTAGCCGACCTGGATGGCCGAGCTGGCTAAGAACGAGTACCGACTCAGCGCTTCGGTCCGAAGGGTCGCAGGTTCGAGTCCCGCCTTGGGCATGGTTGTTTGTCCCTTGTCTTTGTATGTAAGTGTTATCGCGGAGGGCATGTCAGTGGTGTTTCTGTGACTTATTTTTAGGACTCCTAGGCGTGTGGAAGACCTCACCCCAGGGGATGTGGTACCACAACTCATGGAGGCCGCCAGGTAAAACACTGTTTAAAACTATTGTTTGATTCTTTGTTACCTTAGAGTACCTATTTATTCTCTTCATGGTAATTTATAACAAATCATAAGATTTGTAATTTATTCAACTGCATTCATACAGCAGCAATCACATGATCTACCGAAGAACTAAATATATAACAATAACAATAACAATTGAATTGGTTTCTTTATTTACCATCAGTTTAGGATCCTGATAAGTCTTTATGACTTAACATTTGGTGCCCAGTTTGTTGGCAAGTATTGCTGTTGTAAATGTACTTATGAGTATGATAGTTTTCTATATGTTAGAGGTATCAGGTATACTACTATATGCTAAGCACATAATATCATTTTAGCATAGTGCTCTTAATACTATGTGCTTTACAGAACACTGGCTGACCAAGGAACAATTAGGCAACACACATATACCAAGCTTCTCTTTAGCTAGCAGCTCATGTCGAAATAATATCAACGCACATCATGCATATGGTGGGACATGCATTTTTATTAAAGATAAAATTAGTCTTGCACCCTACACCAATCACACTCACCTCATAAAAGAAAAAGACTTTGAAATATCTATCACAGACTTGGAATAAAAACATGGGTCCTATGCACGTATCGCAGCCCAAGTGGAAATCTGAAAATCTTCTTAAAAAAACTCGAAATTATTCTAACAAAACTTAAAAGACGCAGACAGTATAAAATTATTCTTTGCGGTGACTTCAACATAAATTGCCTCACTCACTCCAGTAACGAAAATCTATTTAAAGACTTACTAAAATCATACACCTACAAACAACTTACAAATACACCAACCAGAATATCCAAAAATAGTAGCACTGCAATAGATCAAATAATAATAGATGCAAATAATAATAGTTTTTCTGTTGCTACATTTATTACCGGCTTCAGTGACCACACTGCTCAGATTCTAACACTTCAAATAGAAACAAAAATCACAGAACAGACAACTTACCAAGAAACTCGAAACTATTTCCAAGGAAACGTAATAAAATTCCAAAACTTACTCAGATTACAAAATTGGAATGAAGTATTTAAGGCAACTGACACAAACGATAAGTTTAACTCATTCATAAATATATACTTAAGACATTTTAATGACACGTTTCCTCAAAAACTCAGAAAGATTCAAAATAATAAAAAAAAACGTGGATGGCATGTGTCTTGTGAAAGAAAACGCAACATGTATAAAATACTAACACTGAACAAATGTAACCCTAGCCTATTTCATACTACAAAACATACAATTCAATCCTAAAAAGTAATCAAACATGTAAAAATTCATGACAAATGACAAGTACATTGCAAATGCATGTACAAAACAAAAGCTATGTGGGACATTAATTAAAAGACAACAGCACCAACTAACAATAACAGAAAAATATAGAGCCTCCACTTCAAAAACCAAACTTTACAAGACCTACAAGAAATTGCTGATTATATCTAATGAACACTTTTCACAAATTGGTAAAAAGTTAGTATCTCAACATTCCTTAAATAATAACACACACCAGACAAATACCACGTTTCACAAATTGCAAATCTATATATTTATATGAAACCACCCTCTGAAATTTTTTAAAATCATTGACAAATGGAGGATAAATTTCAGCAGGCCTGACAACATTCCAGATTTTCTTATTAAACACAGTGCTCCATATATATAGTGCAACCACACTTCATATTTGCAATTACTCTCTAAAAACAGGCATATTCCTCCAATGTATTCAAATGGCAAAAATTAAACTGTTGTTTAAAAAGGGCAATAGTTATGATCCAATGAACTACAGACTCCCTGCTATCAGGATTTTCAAAAATTCTGGAAAAGCTTTTCAATGATAGACTCAAACACTTTCTGAATGCAAATAATATCCTTACAAATGCACAACATGGTTTCAAGTGTAATAGATCCACAGAGACAGCCATTTTCTCTTTTTTAAATGACATACTTATTGCACTAAATCAGAAGGAAATTCCCATTGGCCTTTTCTTAGATTTGTTAAAAGCCTTTGACATTATTGATCATCACATACTTTTAACAAAACTAGAAATGCTAGAGATCTGAGGCATTGCAGGCCAGTGGATTAAATCATATTTATCAAACCGTAGCCAAGTAGTTACCGTCCAGCACACTAAAGATAACAAAATCTCCTCGTACTACTCCAACCCTCAGATGATAAATTGTGGAGTCCCGCAAGGATCCATCCCTAGGGCCAATATTATTCCTTATATACATTAAATGTCATGCCTTTGGCTGGAAAAAATAACAAAACAATTTTGTTTGCAGATGACACAAACATAATCATAAAAGCAAAAACGCAACAATTATTAGAAAAAGAAACTCAAGAAACGTTGCATGCACTAGTAAAATGGTTTCTAGACAACAAACTCATCATAAACACCAGCAAGACAGTCTCTCTAAATTTCATGAATCCCTGATCCAAAAAAAAACTCTCCCAGCATTTGCTCATAAATAATAATCCTGTAAAATATCACATGAAACTACCTTCCTTGGTCTAACAATCCAAGAAAACCTAAAATGGAATACTCACATTTCAAATCTTAATAAGAAGCTCACCAAATCTTCCTATGCCCTATACACCCTCAGGTCAAGCTCCAACATTGAGACTCTTAGGACAATGTATTATGCGAATGTGCACTCGCATTTGAAATATGGATTAATATTTTGGGGAAATGCCCCTGAAAGCACTCGTACATTTATTATCCAAAAAAGAATACTGGTAACAATGACCAGCACTCATAAGCTGAGTCTTGCAAACCCTTGTTCAAAAAATTAAGGATTCTTCCACTCCCATGCATGTACATATTTGAAATAGTTGTCTTCACAAAGAAGATTCTCATGGAAAACAAAGACACTTTCACTCTAAATTCTGATGTACACAACTATAACACTCGACAAAAGGATAATCTACATGTTCCCCATTCTGAAACTACACTTTATCAAAAAAGTACCCCAATAGAGGGCATTACACTTTACAACAATTTGAGCCATGATATTAAAGATATTAATACAATACATAGATTTAAAAGAAAATTGAAAGCTTTCCTGCTTAACAACATGTTCTACAGTGTGAAGGAATACACAAATCACATCACTACCTCCTTAAAAACAAAAAAAAAATTTAATCTCATTGATTCTCTGTTTCATGTTGACTGATCAAGTAGAAGCAAAGAAAAAGAACTGGCATATCCCATCCTGCCTGTGTTAAATTGCAGTTGGACAGATTCTTCTGGACTCCTACAGAAGGAGAATACTAAACCAAAATTCTATTTCCTTCATCCTGAATTTGCTAAATGCACTAGGCATCATTAATATCATTAAATCATTTCTGAATGAATAGTATTTTATTATTAGTATTGTTATTATTATTAATTAATATTACTATTATTAGTTGTTGTTGTTATTATTATTATTATTATTATTTTTTTTTTTTTTTTTTTTTTTTTGTGAGAGGAAAATGCATTATGCACCTTCAGGGATTCAGATGGTATAATCCCTGGTGTGTGGGACTCCCATTCTCAGTGGTATACCCACTAAAAAAACCTCTCTTCTTATGCCCATGCGCCTCTCCACGGAATCGTCGCAGGCAGGTGGCTGAGCCTTTACTTCATTTTACGTTTGGAGTCGCTCTTCTTTCCTTTTCATCACAAGGGTCAAGAACTCTTGTATTGTTGTCCACCTTTCCTCCGATTGAAGCATAAGCGAACTATGTTTGATGGAGAAATGTCTGCCTCCAAATACTCGTTCAATCTTCTTCTCCATGTGTCCCATGCTACATGCAAATTGTGTGCATGGCGTCATCATCCTCGTAACCACAGAATTCATTTTGAGTCATATGCTCTTTAAATCTAAATAGGTAGGATTTAAAACAACCATGACCTGTGAGCACTTGTGTGAGGTAGAAGTTTACTTCTCCGTGCATTCTATTGAACCATGGTTCGATATGCGGTATCAAGAGGTGTGTCCACCTTCCTTTAGGATCCCCATCCCACCTGTCCTGCCATTCCGCCAGTAGTGATGTTCGAGCGCTCTTCTTAATGTCTTCTTTCGTCCTACTCGCCGGTTGTTTCCGCTGGAGTCAGCAGACTTTTTCGCTTCGTCATACACCGCTTTTCTTCTCTAGCCAACATATCAATCGGGGTATTCTGGCCAGTACTCCTACTGCGCTGTCGGATACTGTGCGATAAGCTGACACTATTCTCAGCCCAATCTCCGGCTGCACTTGCGCGCACTTCAGTCCCACGCTTGCTTTACCTAGTTTGTCAGCCCACACCGGAGCCGCATATAAAGCATTTGTGGAGTGGCCATGCTGGCAATCATAATACGTCTCTTTCGCTTCTTTTTGGTCCTCCTATATTTACACTTCTGGAGAGGTTGGCTCCAGTAGCTGCCTTGTCTGCCATTTTGCCGATGTGGGGCCCAGTTCAGCCTATGGTCTATTTCTGACACCTAAGTATAGACCTAAGGTTTCCAGGGATATTTACCTGTCCAAAGTGATGCGGGGAATTGGATAGCTCTTCGGTCCGTTACTAGTACTGCCTCTGTCTTTTTCAGCTGCCATTTGCAGGCCTTTGCGTCATCCATCTTTTAATCCTGAAGAGAGACTCATTTAGGCACATCTCTGTAGTTCGTGTTTTCACTGTGCTAGTAATCAGCGTGTCGTCTGCATATCCAATCAGCTGGGTATGTTGTGGTAGGTCGATTTTTAATAGGTCGTCATACATGACGTTCCATAAGAATGGGCCTAGTTTCGAACCTTGTGGTACTCCACATGTCACGCCACACGTCACGTCTTCCCCATTATGAAGAGATCTGCATAGACTATACTCCTCTCATGAAGATAGTCTTCAACCATTCTCAGAAGGTATTCAGGACTTTCTTATCTATCAGAGCCTCCATGATGTCCTTCCATCTGGCGCTATTGAACGCGTTCCTGATGTCTATGGCCACCAGAGCACAGAATCCTTTCTTCTTCCCGTCACCTCTTTTGGCCTGTTCCGCAATCCTGACCACTTCGAGAGAATGGCGTCAGTTGTCGTCCGCCCCTTCCGGAAGCCATACTGTTTAGGGGATAGGTCTGATAGGTATTGATATAATTAGCCCCTGCCTTGATATAATTAGTCCCTCTAGTAACTTTCCCATGGTGTCCAGGAGGCAAAGCGGTCTAAAAGACGAGGTCTTGTCGAGCGGTTTATTACCCTTCCGGAGGAGGATGAGTTTCCTGCCTCTTCCATCTTCTGAGGAATATTCTGTTCTGAGACATGAGTTAAACACGGATAGCAGATAGTCAGGATAAGCGTTTCTGCAAATAATCTTGAGCATTTCGCTCGGAATCCATCGAATCCCGAGCTTTCCCACATTTTAGCTATTTGTAGCTCCTCCGTAGTTCGTCCGTCGTAAACAGGACTCCTCATCAAAAGAGAAGACGCTCGGTCTTTGTCTTGTCCAGCACTCTCTAATGGGGAATAGGTCACGGTGACTTTCCTCACCCAGTCTGGATCGCTCAGTCCAGGCGTCCTCCTCCATTCTAAGCTTCTTGGTCACAATTCTTGTAGGCTATGCCCCACGGGTCACTTTCGACCTCTTCGATGAGCCTCCTTCCAGCATACATGACCTTACTTTTTTAATCTCTCTTCTTGAGGAGTTTATGAGTCAGTCTTGTAATGCTCTTTTAAATGTGGATTCGTCTTAGCTCCGTCGCTTGCCTTCTCGCCTTGATGCATCTCTTACGTATTAAGTTGCCATTTCCTGTGTCCACCAATAGACCTGCTGTTTGCGTTCAGGGCCACGACGTCTAGGCATCGAGGCATCGCATGCAGCTACTAATGTCTCTTGATTGTTGTTTCTGTAATTTCGTCGAGTGTTTCGCTTTTTTGTCCAGTCCAGGCTATTCAACAACTTGATTTTCCAAGGACGTTTTTGCTTGTCCACATCCATTTTCTTAGGATTCCAGGGGTGGCTGCTTATTATTCCTGGGTGGTCGCTTATCGTTTTGTACCCGCTCTGTTTCAATCTGGAGGACACTATATAGGTGGTCACTTAGAGTTTCTCCTCAATATTTCCCAGCTCTGCATATCTAGCGAGGCTAGTTGAGCATATTGTCAGTCTAGAATGGAGGGAGGCGTTCCTGTTGGAAGGTTCTCCTGTTCCCGAGTTTAGAATGATAAGATCATTCCTTGCCGCGAATCACTAACAATAGCTCCTTCATCGGAGCGCGTCCAATCCTTAATTCCGGATTTCCACTGCCGAAGTCGCCGGCAAGCAATATCTTGATTTGGCTGTCTGTAGACTAGTGCGTCTAGTTCGTACATTCTCGGCTATAAATTTGTCGATGCAGATTGCCCGGAGAGAAGTAGCAACTGTATATTCTTATGTTACTAACTTCTACACAGACGAACCTGCATTTCGTCTCCTTTGTACTTGTACGCCTAGGTTACCATTTGAACCTTAATACCAGCCTTTCTGCACATCCTGATACCACGTAGAGTCGTCGAGTATTGTTCATTAAAGATATACATTAATAATATATACATAATAATAATAATAATTATTATTATTATTATTATTATTATTATTATTATTATTATTACATATTAGCTGAGTTTTGTAAGATCAATGACCAACTCTTATATCAGGGATTTTGGTCTAGTTTTCTTGATCCTTTGGAGCAATGGTCCCCTTTGTTTTGTTTCTTTCTTCTTGGACAGTAAAATGTAACTATTAATTTGCCATATCTGACTCGTCATACACGATTGAAATTGTATTTGAGACTCAATAAATATTATTATTATTATTATTATTATTATTATTATTATTATTATGCTAAGTGAATCTTGCTTTATAGGGTCAGACCAGCATTGCATCCCAAATGTGTTTGAACTAAAAGGTCTCAAGATCTGCTTATTCTCCAAGATTATTAGATTGATGTCCGATTTCATTCTTGTCAATCAATACTTTACCCTAAGCAAGGCTTGGCAGCGTGTACGAGTGGCTTCACTAGGGTCTCCAGCCCTAGCCTCTTCAACTGCCCAATCTTCATTACCTTCTTCTAATTTAGGTAGTCACCTGGCATTTTGGGCCAACCTCTACAGCCTTCTCAAATAAACTCCGCATTCCATCCTTTACTATAATACCTGTAAAATATACAATTTTATCTTTTGATATTACTCTTATTTTTGTAGTCATCATACCAGACAGGAATATGCAATCAAAATAACTAAGAACTGATGTTTTCTTTCCATGTAAGTGGTAATGTAAATTTGTGTTAGAATAAAAATGTAAATCATTTTAACTAATTCTTTTTACAATATTTACTAGTAAATAATTATTTTTCTATATTTCCTAAAGGTAGTTCTACACACCTAGTTGTTTGTGATCAAAATGCCTGTTTTGAGTGCCTATTTTATTCAAAATAATGCCTTTTTGTCTGCCTCTTTAAGGTTACTTTAATGCTTGAATTTCTGGGCTATAATAATGATAAAAATTATCAATTATTCAATTCTCTGATAGAACCAGCAACAATTGTACTGCTCAAAACTTAAAGAATTCTCACAATATTTTCCACCCTTGATAAGAATGCATAGTAATATTTATTTATTTTACAATTTCATTGATACAAAACTGTGTATTTTATTTCTTTATCATATTATTAAAAAACCTAAAAGGAAACAAAGTTTTCAGTTTCTTAACAATATTTTCCACATTTTTTGTTATAATTATTATTATTATATGGATTTCCTTCAATAGAATTGTAATGGTTTTTATAGACGCAAACTACCTCAAACTTCTTTTTAATTAATATAATTCTAAGGTTACATGTTTACAAAAGACAAACTTAAATAATCACCATTGTTGACCATTTAAAGGTCATAAATCAACATTCACAAACAGAAAAACATTCCTATAGCTACCCGAGGAGTGGCAATTTTTTTAAAATCAGCAATTTCTGACATCATATTTCCATAAATTTTCCTTTAGAAGTTACTGCTGCACAAGCAACACTCAATTTCTATAATACAATTTGTAATATTTTTCTTCCTCTCACCTGCTATTAACACTAAAGAATTCAAACAATATATCTTAATCAACTCCCAAACCTTTTCATTAGTTGGACATTTTATCAGTGATAATCCCTTTTAGGGTTCTCATAAAACACATGTGCGTGGAAAATTAATAGAAGAATTTGATACCAAATCATAATGAATTAATTCTCTTAAATGCTGGTATATTCACTCATTATATTGTGGGCACTCTTCAGAAAGTGTTATAGATCGTGATTTTCTTTATTGCTTTTAATATTTCATGGAACTCTAAATAATACTCTTATATAATTGTCACCATTACCCAATTTTTCATCAATATAATTCACTTACACTTACTTCCGTGAAGTTAAGCAAGGATTCATTCTAAAATGGCCAAAAATCAAGGAAAGGCTTTTGATAAATTTTAGTATCTATGTGTTCACCTGTTCATCTTATTCGTATGATCTTATTTCATTTAGAAGAACAATAGCTTCGGTCTGTTGATAAAGACTGAGAATTCCAAATTGTATTAAAATTTTTAGTGTAAGAAATTTCAGAGCAATTTCTAAAACATTCCCTGTGTAAATAATTAGAAAATCTAGAAGCACATTTAAATTGATATCTACAATCAAGTAATATTCTCTCTCCCTTCCAAAGCAGTTTTTGACCCTTTCTTTCAACTGATCTCACGATCATTTGGTCAACATAATTACTGAAAACTGTAATGCCTTCACTCAACTTCATGTGATCTTGGTTTCATTGAATATAGTGAAAGCCTATGACTTAATATCTTAAACTCATCTCCTGATTACACAGAAAAAGAAAAGAACTGGAAATATGCTAGCTTTTATAACTTCTTTTTATCAAATTATACTTTCTCAAATTATGATGTAATGATTATACATTTCTCCAAAAACTACAGTTAGAAAATGGTATATCTCAAGGTTCAGTAATCGAATATTTAATAGGGAGTAATGAAGTGTCGACTGTTTGTAAAATTACCAATTATACTGTTTTTATTTGAGGATGATATTACCCTTCCTTGTACTGAAAAAAAAGAACTTAACCAATCAATTAATGCAATGAGCCTCAATCAACTCACCTATAAGGCAAAAATTTAGGATTTATTACTTCAGAATACTGATTATGTAGCTAAGGAATAACTATTTTCTGAGTGTTAATTGATAGATTTATATAAATTGGCCATTAAAGATGATAGCAACTGGTTCAACGTGATCTATTGGGCTATAATTCAATTTCTTCCAGTGATATATGGAAGAAAAAATGTTCCGGCATTGTTTTCCAAGGAATTAATACCATTATAATAGAGAAGAATATTACTCATACAAATTACAAAATGAGATGAAGTATTGTTAATTATGTTATTTTCAGCAAACTTAGATCAGAGTGCAAACAATTAAGGGAAACCTGCTACAAAAACTAGTGAGAAAACAAATAAGATCTGATCTCGGATCCTAAAAAATTTTGGAAATTAGTTGAAAACAAACATCCGAATCATGGATCTTCTGTGATGACTTGGAATGATGATACAGCGAGCTATGTATTGGATACCGGGAACTTATTTGCAACCTTCTTGAAGAGCATATATGATGAACCTACAGGAGCCTCAACTATTTCTAGATGTAATGTTGGCAATGAGTATCCAGATGCGGATCTTCGCTGCTTTTAAGTCACTCATAAAATGACAACTTGACATCAACAAAGGACATGGACCAGACAACATACCCAATATTTACTGAAAATTGTTCTAACTCATTACGCACATCTTTGATAAATCACTTGAATCGGGCTATTTTCCATCTGCCTGGAAATTATCTCATATCGCAACATATAAATGGAGATTAATCAAAAGTGAATTACTATTGGCCGATATGCATTCAGTCCTCACTTGTCTAACTTGTTGAAAAATTTGTTCTTCCACAATTAATAGCAGCATTCCAGAATATCATTACTTCTAAATAACATGGTTTCATTGGAGGAAGATCAACATCTATTAATCTCTTTACATATATCAACTTTATCTTAAATGCATTTGACAAAGGTCTACACGTACACTCTTATACACGGAGGAAGATCAACATCTATTAATCTCTTTACAGATTTTAGCAAAGGTTTCGATAAGGTTGATCACAAATATTGCTGTTTAAATTACAATTATGGTGTTCGGATTAACAGCCCTTTGATTACTTCTATTCATATCTGATGGGTAGGTGCCTACAAGTGAAAGCCAATGGTCATTTATCATATGATGTCTAGTCCGCATACTACAGGAACCTAAGTATTGGGCCAACACAATTCTTTATTTTCTTAAACGACACTGGTGAATACATAAATTCAGAAGTTTTGTTATACACTGATGATATGAAGATCTATAGACTTATTGAAAGCGAAAGGGATATAGTTATTCTTTGAAAAGACATATCTAACCTAGAGACATGGTATGTAGATGACAAATTATTCTTGAATATTGACTAATGTGCTATGATGAACTTCATGCTCAGTAGTCAATATGATATCAACTTCCAGATAGATGGAAAAAACGTCCAAACTGTTAACTCATTTAAAGATCTGGGTGTAATGATTGATGATAAACTTACTTTTGCCGATCATACTAGAAAAGCATATAAAATCTTAGGATTTATACCTAGATCTAGAAGTGAATTTGAAAATATCAACACACTGTGTCACTTCTTCTGCCATAGTGGCACCAATATGGAAGCATAGTTCACCATACACAGCCCAAAATACCACAGGAAATGAAAGATTTCAACAGAAGTTCTGTAAATCCCTGATTTATCACTGTCGAGATAAAAATGTAAGAATCACTGATAATGTATAAGATTGATAGCCTTCAATGAAGGAGACAGATGATCTAATTTTTTCTATAAGGTAATCAATGGTTTTATCGACACACCTGAAATATTGGAGCAATTTGGCCTACTGTGCACCAGAATTAATCTGCGAATAAAGAGACTACTGGATGAAGAATTAATAAAATTGTGTCGTCTGGGCTCTACAATTGAATAGCTGATATTGTTAACTGATAGTACTATACGCTAATTTTTGATAGATCTTTATTCATTTACAAATTTAATACCAGAACATTGGCATAAGTGTATGAATTAAATAAATAAAAGTAAATCCGCTTGTTGTCTGAATTCAGTCTGATGAAAAACATTCTGGAAAAATTCATGAATAATTTTGAAAGCCAACTGTTGTGTTTGAATACTTTACATTAACTTATTGTCTTACAACGAAAAAGCAGATACATCTATTTTATCTTGCAATCATTTTTATTTAACTAAAAATTGATTGCAGTTCAATAGTTTATAGTTCTACAAAGCTCATTCTTCACGAAAAAATTAAATCTAATCATTCATTCAGCTTGCCATTTAAGTTTAGGGGCATTTACATCCAGTCCTGTTTAGTCTTCTTCTAGAAGATGGTTTACTTCCTCTAGATTTGAGAAAAATATTAATTTGCTTAAAATTATCTTAATAATTATTTATTTCTCCTTCTATTCCTAAGCAAAACAAATATATCTTGGAATCCTTCAATTAGAATGGTTATAATAAATTTCCTTATCTTTCAAAACCCCTATGTGTAAAAATTTCCAAAGATTTTTCTGAATTCTCTATTCATATTCATTTCTATTTAGAATTGTTTTTAATGTATCATAAGAAACATATTATACTAACCTGGATGGCAGAGGTGGCTAAGAGCATGTGCCGATTCAGCGCTTCGGTCTGAAAGGTCACGGGTCAACTCCCGTCTTGTGCCTCTAGAGTATGTGTTGTCGCGTTCTGTTGACCCCTGATAGGAGCGTTGGTGACTATTGGAAGTATGCGTCCAGGATGCAAAGATAACCAGCTCTCGGCTGGATAAAGCCCTACAAAAAAAGAAATTTAAAAAATTATAAAAATATTCCATTTCGATATTTCCTGAAGGTAAGCAAATGGGGCAGGGGGAAAAAATTACACAATTATTTCTAACTAATCATATTTTTAAAAGAAAAATGTACATGACCTTTTCCAATCAACAAGTTTTTGCTTTCTCCTATACTTACACGTAAGTATACGGGAGAGTAAAAACCGAGCAAGATCCATTTTCGTAAAAAACCCTTTGTGTACAACCCTATAAACTTGACTTTCCCCATGCTACGTACACTTCTCTTACACGTAATCAAAGAGAAAAGCAATTTGCGGAAAAGATATCTCGAGATCGTCCGAAATACGTTTTGGGGTCCCCTCAAACCGAAAAAGTCCGACCGTCAGTGAACACCGCTAGCGCCAAAACTGCACATGGGGGTTTTATCAAAATGGATATTGCTCGGTTGACCTGGGTGGACTCGAAGGTTTGCAATTTTCACATTCTTTAAAATTCGGGGTGCTTAATATGAAGCTTTTGGGGCCATTTTCGAAGTTTTTTCACATGTGGCTCCTAATATTTTCCTTTATATTATTCGAAAGAATGGAGCACATAGCATAGGCATAGGTCCGATTTTCACTTTAATCTGAATTTTTAGTATTTTTTAAAAAATTCTGTTCGAAAATCTCTCATGTCGTTAATATTTGCATTTCCTGTGATTTCTATATACTACATTTATGAGTGAATGTGCTTTTGGTGTTCATGAAATTTCTCGAAAACTAGGGTAAGTTTTCTGTGACATTGAGCTCAAACAACCGCACATAATTTCCAAAATGGCACAAAATAACGCAATGGCGTCTCCTGGTCCGTAGCATGGATGCAATCCGAGTTTTACGCATTAAACACGGTACACCAATTAAGCTTTCTAATCCACATCGCACTATGTTTATTCATTCCGTATTACGATGACACCCACTGTACCTTCTTAGAATTATGACTCTTGAATTGCTTGCCCTGACAAAAAGAACTAATACAATAAACAAAAGTACATTGAAACAGAACAATACAAATAATTCTTTGATTAGAGTCCGATCTGCCGATATCTTCTAGCGTACTTGAGAACTAAATAGTTTTTGAAATAGTTTTCAAAGCAACACAGGGAGTTTCCACTCACCATTTCCAGCCTCATGTAACTCATACTCTTTCTGCAAACCACGTGCTCGCCATGCTTCATCGTTTCAGTGCGAGATTTGTTAAATAGAAATTATCGGGCAACATTTTCTAAATCCTTTTCTTTGCGGAAGTACTTCCATGTTATACCCCGTAACACAATTTCAAGAAAAGCAGCACTTTAGCAACACTCAATACACGCGAAAAACCTGGCATCGAACCATCCGCGAGCAATTCTTTGTCTACACTGTTCGCCCACGTCTCCTGAATCACCTTCTGATCAGGACTGTTGGCAAACGCGTGCGCATGCGCGTGGTCAAGACCCCCACCAAAACTCCGCTGTGGACGCCTCAGTCTTAGGCACGTGGTTACCGGGGTTCGCGTCCGGGAAAGAAGTATGGCGGGGGGAAAGAAGCGTTATCAGTGTCTTCCACTAACTGGCGAAGGAATTCCTGTGGGACCGGGAACGAAGCGATGCCCGCGAAAGGATGTTACATCCACGGAGGTCACAGACGCCTACCGGAAAGCGCATGGGGAAAAACAGAAGGACAAACGGAACAGACAAATGTACTTTACGAATTCAAAAATATTTTTAACAACTTTTAAAAAGAGCGGAAAAACTTGGGGATGTGACACATCATTCACATCCATTAAGTCTGTCATTGCTCAAACGTCATTTTCTCAAAGACTGCCTCAACAATTGTCTTTTAACTTTTTGTATAATGAAAGCAATGCGCTGTTTTAACATGACATTATCCAGGCTCGCAAATTCCTTCGCAATTTGGAGGATAGAAAGTGAACGGTGAATGTTTGACCGAGGCCCCACAGCAACCTTTCGCCGTGCTGTGTGTGGCCAGAGGGAGGGAGGGAAAGGGGGGGGGACATGAAGACCGTGAGTGTGAGAGCGTACTCTGTCTCTGCACTGTCTTCATCGAGTAGAATATCTCACTCATGAGAGTCGACGGCCATACTGTTGGGTTCTGATGTCTCCGGCTCTTTGACGTCATGCCATTTTGCTGTGTCCGTCGCAGAGCGAAGGAGAGGGGGTAGAGTGGGGATACAGAAAGGAAGCGACGGTAGGGAGTGACCTAATCATTGTTCACTGATGAACTATCGCTATTTTCTGTGTCTTCACACTCGATATCCGAGTCCATATTTATAACAATACCTGGCACTGGACCGTCCCTCCCCCAGTCTTCAATAGTGACTTGAGTGATAGCCCAGCTCTAACTTTTGTGCTTTCCTTTATAAGTCTCTTAATTTTTGCCAGTGCCATTTCAATGGGATTCAGTTCACACATGTAAGGAGGAAGGCGGATGACAGAATTACCCTACTGGTAATCAGCTCATCAATTTTGTTGTCTTGTAAATTGAGGTTTTAGTTGCAGAACTAGTTGGTGTAATTCAGGCTTCCTCAGGTTTTCATTAACATGCATTCCTTTTGCATTCAATCATGTCGCGCTTTAATGCATACGCAGTTGGGGTTTTATTGGCTAACACACTACGATATGGAACATTATCAAGAACAATTACTGCCTTAGAAGGCAGTTTTGTAATAATGTTTCTCTCACCCACTTTTCAAAATTTTCTTGATTCATCTGACCATGGTAATCGCCTGATGCAGAACCGACCTTCACTGTAAATTGTCGAATCTACCTTTCTGCCATTCCGCATCTAAAGTTCGTTTTACACGGTCATTTTTCTTCCTTTTCCATCATTTATCTGTATACAGAAACTGGATGGAAAAGGATACTGGTTCTATGCGTACTGAAACTGATGAACGTGATCCGCAACGTTTTACTCGGTCATTCTCCTGGTCTGTACGCATCGTGACGAAAATACTTCTCCAAACGCTGCAAGGCCAGTTTAACAGTTGAACATCGCATTTACAGAAACAAATTAAATTAGCGGGAAAATGATAAGATAGTTACGAATTTGCAGAGTAAGGAGTAGAATGATGTGTGAGGTATTGTGGTTTTATTTGCTAGAGGGATCACTGAACGCAAATACTCAATATCACAAACAACACGCGCCCACGCTACGCACCAGATATCCTCCCTGCCGGAGAACCTACGCACCGAAGAAAGTTCCATAAAGTGACACTAGGGCGCTAGTGTATGGATGAAACATGTACGCAGAAAAATGAAGCATGCAACATTTTTTCGTACAAATTACATCCAGACTGCTTAGTATCGACGGGAAATGAAAAAATGACCGTGTAAAAACAGGCTTAACATTCTCTCACTCTGAAACCTCTGAATCCAAACTGAGCTGATGTTTGCGAAACCAATGCATTGACCAAGAACGCGTTGGCCCTTTCCTACAGCCCATGTGTGACTCACGGATGTCTGTCAAACTCATCCTACAACCCATCACCTTATCGCGCTCCCTTCACCCCGCGGAGAAATTTTGACCCCTCTCACAAGGCCGAAGATCTCGGAACCGAACAGTACCTTGGCATTTCCGACTCCTTTCCTCGTTATTTGCGCCGTGGCCGGAGGACGTCATCCTCCGGGCTCTTCTATGGCGAACTCCGGGAGGTTTGTCACTGAGATAGCACAGAGAGTTCAGATTTCTGGCTCAATATGGTTAATTGTTCCAAAATATATTTTAACGCATTTCTGAGAAAATTAAAACTGATTGTTTTTAATATTAATTATTAAACAAGGCCACAAATAAAATATTTGCCTTGTTCAAGGGAGGAAGCTTTCTTTTATGATCGCTTTTTAACATCTTTATCATATAGCGACCACTCTGATATATTTTTAAACTGTAGGGAGAACGCGTAATGCGTAAAATCTTAGTTTATTTGATTAATCTATTTTAACATTTGCAGTTCTCAATTTTGAGAGAAATAGTAATAAATAATAAAATACAGTACGTGCGCACATAAATCGCGTTTCAATGATCAATTTTGTAGCCATCATTATGCATTTGTTTCCTACCCTTCAGAATAATTGTCAAAATATTTTTTATTTGCGTTCAATTTAGATTTTCGATTCATTTTAGCTATTATAGGGCTTTTTGTCGCGCATTTATAAAAATATAGAAACAATTACATAATAATTGAATTATTAAAAATATAGTATAAACAAACAAGTAAAACTGACCACGGTATTTTTAGTTGTGCCTCTTATTTTCCTAAATGTTAGGATATGGTCAGAAAAAGGAAAATTATCTGATTGTGTGGATTAGAAACCATCAATGGGCAAGGAAGTTTAGATGCGTTCGAAGATACCTTTGTCTTCCATCCCTATAATTACTGTAGCGCAAGCGATAACATCTGTTCCGAGAAATTGATGAATTTCGCTGGGCGGTAATGCATCTTACTAAGCTTTGCGCCCGAACGTAAAGGCCCGACTACCGAGCCCGTGCTGATGTCTGCGTTGGCATGCCCCTACAACCGACAGCTGCGAAGGCGGAGCCTGCATCGTTCTCAGAACGCTTCTCGTGGGTCCCAGTCTCATTCAGTCGTTCTCGCCTGCGGGAAACGGAGAAACATTATACTCTCTAATATTTCTTAGCACTTCGAAATGTAGGTTTGCATAAAGTTGTGACAGCTTCCGAAATCGCATGTGAACTGGAGAATCCAGCCTGGTGTAAAGCAAGAAACAAAAGAATCCTTCTGCATTGTCGAGTTTTGCAATCGAGCTGCGTCTGTCGTACACGTCCCCAATCGAGACAAATGAAATGTCATTCGAGCGAGGCGTCTCGTGGTGAAGCGACCGATCAATTATTCACATAATATCTCAAAACATTTCTTTAAAATCGTTTGGGGCTTAGCACGAAACACGCTTTGGGTGACGTAATGGTACATACAAAGGTGATGAATAATTCGTTCCATTTTCGACAAGACTCGATTGGTACAACTCTCAGCTTCTTCGCACTGTCTAGGAAAGCTGTGTAGAATTTGGGGGAAACTGCATTTTAAGGGATCAGAGGCCTACGTCATATTAGTGAAAGGCCAATTGTAGAATAGTTTCTTTCAGAAATGTTACGATTTGATTAAATTACATTGACGATAATTAACCCTAACTTTGTAAAGATAGGGTTAAACAAGTATTTTAATAATTTATATATATATATATATATATATATATATCTTTTTTCCCCGTGAATGAAACCAAATATAACTTCATTATCTGTGTTCGTCTTCTAGAATTCAGTGAGAAAAATAGTTATTCAAGTTGTCGTTCTCCATGTCGCGCCTAGTATCTATCCGAGACGAAGGGGACATGGGATGAGGAACATCTGTCGTATTGGGTTGATTACCCTTGAAAATATATTTACAATATCGGTTAAACATTTTTAAACAATTATTTCTAAAAGCGCTCATTTTCTTCTGTATTCAAAATTCAAGTCAAGTATACACATATGATCACAGAATTTTGAAACATGCACAGAATTCACTTATAACACGACACAGTTATTTAATCAGAATTTGACGTAAAATAAATTTAAAAAAAAAGCTGGGCACGAGTAATGTGTTTAAAATTTATTTTTATTGTGAAATTGCAAAGAAGAACTAAAGCTTTTTACTTTGAAAATACTCGGAGGAGGGGCCAAATTATCTGTTTATATTGTAAATCTACGTACTGCTGTAGGCAATGAAAAATTGTACTGAATATCAAAATTGCGTCATCAGTGTTTGTGAATATGCTCTTGTCCGTTTAGTGTACGCGATCGTGAATATCTGTCGCGGCCGACGGACCCTCGCTCGCTGGGGAACGACGGTGCGAGGCCTCGCTCGCCCTGCAAAGGCGTGCTTTCCAGTCTTGGTGAATAGTCGGTTTCTGATGGTTCGCTCGAAGTTCACTCTCACGCAAAAAGTACGTGTGTAGGACACATACGTAAAATGTGCCAAACCTTTACGTGCATCTTATCCTAGAGTCTTTCTTCCAAATCTTGACGAATGAGCGTAATTACGGTCATTTTCAACAGAGCACGCTGTTTCGGTATTCTTAAATGTGCCAAACCTTTACGTGCATCTTATCCTAGAGTCTTTCATCAGCACTTTGTTTGTGGCATGCGCGCTCCCTGATCTGACTCTTGCGATATCCTCCTTCAGGTCCTGGGAGATCGCTTATATGTGACATCCCCATACAAATAAATACCATTGCGCTGATAGACAAAACCAGAGGACATCTCAGTCAAAATGTCATGTTCGAATCGTACGGTGAGCAGTTCCAGCATCTACTATATGCAGGCTAATTGAAACGTTTCAGCAGTGCAGCCACCTCCCTCTTTGCCGATTCTTCGGACCGCTCTGTCTCCGTTCCCCGGCATCTGTGGCCTCGTTCGCCGAGGCCAAATCCTCGCGCGACCGCGCCAATTATAAACGGCCGCCCGCGATTGGAAATGTCAAAATGATGAACTTTCTCTAGACATAAAAATTTTAGGAAAGAAAGCTCAACGGCCTAACACATACCAAAGAATCAGGGTTTTTGTTATTTAAGGCCGCATCAACATCTAGGTCATTAGCGACCACTATTGGAGTTAATGATATGGTAACTATGCAGATGGAAGGAAACTGTGATAAGGGGTGAAAGGACGAACACAAATCCAACCGCACCGTAGGCGGGACCCCAACCCGCGGCCCTTCGGTGCGAGAACACTACGACGCTACTGCTGTTGTGAAGGATCTCGGGCCACCGGGCCGGCTGGCGGATTGGGGTCCTGTTGGGTGAAAGTTAGGCTGATATCGTTGTAGTCATAAAGTAAGCCTCAAGTTTTCTGACTTCATTGCATTTTGACGATTACCTAATATGTTTAAAACGGTTTTAATATCAAATGTCAGAGACGTTTTCAAATTTTTGCGTTAGTACCCAAACAATACAAAGGAGCATAAAATTGTGAAACCGGAATTTAAAAACAAAGGAGCATAAAATTGTGAAACCGGAATTTATTCGTTTTTGTAATCTAAAAGTCTGGGAGCTATAAGATGTATTTCCCAGAATATTACGCCATATCTCAGGCGGGAATGAACATTCTTAGTATACACAACAGCGAGCAGTATGAAGGCTGACTGAATTGCAAGAATTCTTAACGTAGCATAAAGAACTTAATTGTGTAATTTCAATTCCATTTTAAATGGACGTTCCATTTAAAGGTTTGACTGAATTAGAGAGACCTAAAATTTTGTTGCCCTTAACATCAGTCAATGGTACCTGTTCATTTTCAATGGAGCACAAATTGTTTATTTGAAATGGAAAACTGCATTAAAACCGTTTCTTTTCGTTTTTACTATTAATTTGTTATTTCGGAACCAATTTGAAACATCTGATATTGTACTGTTACGGTTTCTTTATTGCAAGGATGTTCCATGTATCTGCAAGAGAACTGTTCTTCCGTTTGAATCGTCGAGCATATCGTTTACGTAAAGTAAGACAGAATAGGGCCTAAAATCGATCCTTGAAGACTCCACATGCAACGGGCAAAGAGTCGGAAAGGTGCGTACGTAATATTCCATCATTCAGTAAAAGGTATTTCAACTCTGCAGGATCGTTGTTTAAGATTGCGAACATAACCAATCTGCAGAGCAATACCACGAATTCCATATGAAGGTAATTTGGAAAGTAAAATGTCATGATCAATGACGTCAAAGCTTTTGAAGTCAAAAATAATCAATAGGTGCCTCGTTTTGATCCAATGATGAGGCGACATCTTTAAGAAAAGAAAATATAGCTGTTTCCGTTGATTTTGATTTTCTAAATCCATGTTGGCAATCTGAAAGCGCGTCGTGTTTAGTGAGAAAGGTTTCCATTCGTACGTAAAAAAGTCTCTCTAATACTTTTGAAAAAACTGATAGAAGAGAAATGGGCCGATAATTTTGAATTTCATTTTTGTTGCCTTTTTTGAAAAGCGGCTTAATTTTAGCTGTTTTGACAATATCTGGAAACGTTCCAGTGCATAAAGATGCATTAAATATGTGAGTTAACGGATGTATAATGTACTTTTGCTGGAGTCTTTAACAAAGAATCAGGAATTCATCGTGGTGATATTTATTTTTAGTTTACATTATTTTGAATTTCATAGGAAGAAGTTTCAGTGAACATTTGTGTCCTAAAAATTTTTAAGTGAACTGTCTATTTTTTTTTTTAGTTTGTGCCTGAGGCCGCCAGGTGAGATCGGCAACCAGAATTCTCAAAGTATTGGTTTAAAGAAGATTAGCCACTGTTGCCGGATCGTTCACATTTATATCGTTATATTTTAAAACAACATTCTCACGGGTTTTCTAGTTGGTTGGTAGTATTATTTATTATATTCCACATTGCTTTGGATTTTATTACTTGAGTTCAAAATATCTGATCATTTTTCATGATTTTAGCCTGTCTTATGACTTTTCGTAACAATGTTTTGTATTTTTTGAAGTAGATAAGGAAATCTTGAGATACGTCATGACGTTTAGAAATAAAATAGAGAGTACGTTTATTTTTACACGATGTTCTAATTCCTTTTGTGATCCAAGTATTACTTTTTCGTGAAATGTTTAATTTTCTCTTTTTAATGAAGCATGCGTTAAAGAGAATAAGCTTTGAGAAAAATAAATTATATTTTTCGTTTGTGTCAATATCGTTATAAACTGCCTCCCATGATTCATTCAGCATGTAGTCCGTAAATAATTTTGTTAACTTTAGTGAATGCTCTGCACATGCGTGTTTTATTTATTGTGTCAGTATTCGTGTTATTAGTAATTGTGAGAATTTGTGCATCGTGGTCACTGTAACCTAGATTATTCGTTATTATTTAATATCTAGTTGTGGTTTGTTAATTATAATTTGATCATTATGTTTGTGATTTAAGTATTCCCGTGTAGGTACGTTCACTGTAATATCTAAATTAAAGAATGAATTAAATTGGCTTGCTCTTTTCGTGGGATTCGCTCAGAAAATCAATATTGAAATCTCCACATACAACAATGGATTAAAAGATAGATTACTAATTTTGTTCAGAGTTATCTCTAGATTTTCTACAGAAATTGAAATAATCTAAAGCTTGCTTTGTTGGAGGTCTGTAGATAAAGTAAGATAATTTTGAGCGTAGTAGAAGATGTACAACTGTTATTTCAAACTTTTTCAACTGCATATAAATTGAATTCTGACAAGAAGGTAGAATCAATATTATTTCTTACATAAATACACGAACCTCCGTAAATAGGGCCTTTATTTGATTCCTTGCTCTACAATATGATCCTGCAAAATTAAACTAGGAATTTAGTGTGTTTAGATCATTATGAGATAACCAATGTTTATGTAAAGCAAGAACATCTATTGACTGAGGTCACCTCTAATGCTGCCTCGATAAATTCAATTTTATTTGAAGATTGTACATTATGATGCATTATTGGAATCTTTGCATGTACCTACACGGATGCTTCTCTGCTGCATCTGACTGTAGTTGCTATTTATTTATCTCATTTTTACCTCGAGTGCGTGGTCGAAGGAAGTATCGTGTCCCAGCAGTGTTAGGAGGTGAGGAAGGAGGGTTACAGATGTAGAGGAATGAATAATTGGAGAGGTAGTACAAGGATTAGGTTCAGGGGATAAGGTAATTGGGTCCACAGGGGTTCCGGAGGATGGAAGAGAACTAGGAGATGTAGGTGGGGATGAATCTTGGATAGGATACTGCTGAGGTGTAAGGATGTGTTTGGCAAGTTCGCTACCGAGTGCATGTTTTCCGACAAGGTTCAAGTGAAGACCATGCCGGGTGAAGTGTTTTTCTGAGAGAAAGTTAAGCTCAAATAATTTAACATGTGTGCCTCTCAGATGCAGTTTTATTTTGTTGTTTAGTGTCTAATTGATTTGCACAGTGTTGGTTTGTTGTACGAGAAGGGCAAGTCCAGACTATGATGTTCGTGTTTTGGACGGCAGGTTGTAGTATTTCATCATGCTGGTCAGGGGGTGAAGCGATCAGCCAATTAGTATCCTATTATGACTGTGTTCCTTTTGGTGAGAGATTTTGTGTGCATCTGTCCAACTCACTAGTCACGTCAGCAAAACATTAAACCCATTACGTGTACTTACCCTTGTCAAAGAAATTGGATGGGAGTTTCCCATTGAGCAGGGTCGGGATTTGTCGCCCATGGCTATCTGCTAAAATAAGCCTTTTTGGTGGGCTCAGTAGGAATGTTCTTGTTTACTTGTGGGCCAGGTTGCGCAACTCTACGTGTCTTTGTTTCTTTGCGCTTGCTAGCCTGTTTGCGTCGGTTTGTGGGTGGACGTGTCGATGATGGGAGGGGGTAGTGAGGATTGGGAAGGCATGGAAAATCAATGTCATAATCTAACACAGCAAATCTGTTTTGAGTCATGATTGGTTGTGATGATTGTGTTTTTGTTTCGCGGATGGACAGTTGAAAGTTTCTGCGGTGTTGCCTATTGTTGTCAACCGTCTGAGTTTTGAACGGCCTCTTCGAGCCTTCGGATGTTCATCTAAATTATTGTTTACGTGTGTGAAGGCTTTCAGAAGGTCGGCTTTGAGAGTGTACAGAGTAGAAAGTGTATAGCGAATAGTAGCCATGTCACGAATGCGTAAGATCCCTCTGTGTTCGCGTTGGTAATAAGCTGTCTCGCAGATACCAACTTGAAAATCGCATCCCGCAAGTGTCAATGCTGAGTTTCACTGCCATTGCCATAAACGCATAGCGTCGGTCGTGCGAGAACGATGTAAAGGAATTACTGTTTGCCATCTTTTGTTCATCCAACAGCATTAGTGTCATCCAAAGGCAACTCCAACTGGTCCTTAATAAACTACACGAATGGAGCACGTCCACAGGCCTCAACGTTTCCGCAATGAAAACTACTGGCGTGCACCTACATGGCACAATCAGAGCTATTCTCGGAAGCCATCACCTTCCATTTTTTGAAACTGCCAGGTTCCTCGGGCTGTTTAATAAAAAACCCTTTCGTGGCGGGAACGCATCCGCTATGACTCCTCCGTTAAATACTCGTATCTTGCGTATGCTGCGTGGTACCTCCTGGGGAGCTGACCACATTTGTCTTCTGCGGTTATGTAGAGCACTCATCCGCTCAGTTCTGGATTACGGAAAAATTGTATGTTATGTATAATATAGATTAGCAGCTTCCTCCATTCTGAGACCGCTAACAGTATCTACCATAGTTTTGTACCGGATCATCAGGATTGACTGTCTTCTCGCTGCCGCCGGCAGAACCATTCCTAAATGAAGGGAACTCCTATTACGTCTTTTCCTGCGAAAGTTAAGGATATCTCGATCCATCTATCTCGCCGAACTATAATCCAGCCTAGATATGTAGGTCCTTCCTGTTTTCCGAACTTCGCTCTCCCAGGTTCCTGGTTTTTCATTTTTACTTTCTTGTTTACGGAGTAATATACATATAGAGAAAGTTATGTAATGCTGCGGAAAATCGATCTCGACGGAAAGGAACGTTTTGGGGTCGCCTATATGACGGTACCGGGGGGGGGTAGGTTCTCGCCGCAGACAAGCGATGACACACCCATACGGGATCCGCGGGTTACACACAGCTCTTCAAGTTCGGGAGCCACCATCGGGGCCCTAACGCCCTTCTTGATTCCCTCTTAATAACTTATTCCCCCTTCTATACTAACGTTGGGAGCGCCTGTGGGACTTTTATACGTGCATATATCCCAGGACATAAACATAACACACAAACAAATATATACATTTACAAGAAAATGATATATTCTAAAAAAAAAAAGCAGATGAAGCATGACAACAATATACACTACTGTAGAGAAAATAGCATGAGTTATAAATTGACCTTTCTGTAAACATTGTCTAATACATTAAACGGACTGATAAATACAAAATACATTTCAGAATAAGAATTTTGTTACGTCCCAAAATGTTCTTATATCAGTACTAAATATTACTCCACATCTACTGTTTACTCCCACCCAGACGCCTAGGTAAAATTAAATTGTTAAGTCCTTTGTATCCAAACAACGTTGCATCGCTGGAGTCACTTCCCGGCTGCTCTCCTCCCTGTCCACCTCAGCAGCGTTCGTAGCGGTCTCCGACATGATGCCACAAAGCACTTCTTCATTTTACAGACTAATCGGCACAATCCACTCTCGTACCTTTGTATCACATTTTAAACTAATAATGCTCTTGGTACAACACTTCCTCTCTTGACAGCTGTCTTGTTCGTCGCTAGCCGACCGTCTCCCTGACTCTGCTATACTTGGGTTTTCCTAATGGCGCCAGAGGCACTTGTCTTCACGATGGAATATGGCGCTTTTTGCGTCTTTCTTGGTCCTGCCGCCGGATGTCGCATGATCGCGACCGTATCAAGTTAAGTTGCAGATCAAGCGACATCTAGCGGCATTACCGAGAAAGTTGCGAAAAGCCGTGCCATATTCCATCGTGAAGACAAGTCCCTCAGACGAAAATCCAAGTATAACAATCTCGCCGACCCCTCCACTAGCACCTGTCTAACCACACTCTGAGGCGACTGGCTGTTCCCAACGAACCCAGCCGTTTTCTCGTCTGCTAATACATTTCCAAAGCATGCGCCAGCGCTTGTCGGATACTCCCATTATGTGTATACGCCAGTATATCACACATGATACCGAATAAGTGTTTTTTTTTAAACGTCTGTGAACACTACTAGCGCCTAAACCATGCGTATGAGTTTTTCCAAATTGAAGAAACCCCTGTCCATCTGGCTCTAGTTGAAGCTCTGAAATTGTGAAAAACATTCTTTAAAATTTGGGGGTACTTAATATGAAGCCCCTCCCCCGGACAGTTTCAAAATTTTCTCATAAACAGTTCCCATTTTTTTTCTTTAAATTTCTTGTAAGAATTGAGTAAAATACACTTATGATGGCATATGTTCGTTTTTCACTGTGCTCTGGATTTTCGAAAATTGCAAAAGTTTGAATTTGTTTCGGCGTCTTCCTACAACTCTGAAATTGAAGATAGAGGTTATTACTTCAAATGAAATTTGTTGTCCATTATTAGTTCTTTCATTAAGTTCATGTAGATTTTTTTGAAAATTTTGGTAATGTGACGTGCCACCCTCGGAACTGACTGGATTCAGCGTATTTCTGAGGCGGCGCGCCACTTGGAGTACTGTGGTTGATAGTTGTGAAAGTTGAAGGGAAGGGGGAGGGTAGCTTACTCAGAAGAAGTCCTGTTTAAGTCAATGCACCATTTTATTACTAATTGAAGGAGAGAGAGATAGAGGAGGGGGCGATAGATCAAGTGAAGGAGGTACACAGGAGTCGAGCTTCACAGATGGTGAACTCTTACCCCATCACTCCGTGGACAGGTGCTCCGGCGGGAACGGCAACAGCAGCAGCCGCAGAGCTCTCATCAGAAGGCTCTTGACATGTGTGTTCTTCACTAACACACGTCTGCCTCCATCTCTGCATCACTTCTCCGACGCTGGCTCACTTCGCCTCTGGCTCATTTCTACTCTGCCTCTCTTCTGGCTCCGCCGCGCTCGTTTATATTGGCCCCTCGCTTGCATCCGGCAGCAGTTTTTCAGAGGTCTCTGCCGGAATGTTTTGCGACGTTGCATGCCGCTTGCCTTGGTAGTCGCCCCCGGTATGGAGTGATGTCATGGCGGCTCACCACAGTATTTTTCGTGCTATAGTGCGTGAAATATTTGCCATTATAAAAAATTACAAAAACAAGATTTTCTCAAAAACGATTCCAATTTTTTCTTTAACCCTTTATTTACTGAATTATGAAATTAAAGGGATAACAATTTTAATTTTTGGGGTTGGTACAATGAGTAATAATTATTCATTGATCAACAAAATATTTATTAATATTAATTACAAAGATAAAAAAATATGAATTTGTTTAAGGCTAAATGCCGAAAATACTTATAGGAAAAATCAATAGATCGCAGCACTATCATACGGATTTACTAGATCGATAACGTCTGAACAAATTGTCCGATTTTCGATCTGTAAACGACGTGGACCTTTTAAAATAGAATTCACGCTACGATGCCGTTTTCAAAAATATTTCCAAAAAATTTTAAGAGCCGTTTTCGCATAGTTCGGAAAGAAATTAAAAAATGTGGGCTTATAGCGCGATGGCGACGTGCTTCCTGAATCCAAGCGCCGTGTCAATCATGCAAATCGGATGAATAGGGCGGCGTAAGTGAGGCTGGAAAATGCCTGATTTCCTCCCCCCCTTCCCCAGCGTCACCCGACCCGCCTGGGCCGATCCATCGACGCCGCCAGACGGCAAACCGCCTGCAGCACGGGAGGCCAGACCAGACAGGCAAGCTGGGCAGTCAGTCCTTTCGGTCTCAATATATTTTCTTCACGTGGCAAACTAGTGATGCTGTAACACAACCAAACGGTCTCGTATCATCTGTAATAGTCGTATAAAACTATATATCTTGTTCACATATTTCCATCTTCCTTCGAATACCATCAAACAATTATTTGAGGCGGTACTCAAAATATCGATTCCGATTTGGAAACTGACTTCAAAAGAAAAATTAGACTAATTATTGTAGATATCACCAATATTCCATCTCTAACATCTTATTTTACATACATTTACTTCTAAGATCTTTCCGTTATCATTCCACTACCACAAAGAATGAGCCGAAATTACGCACAGCTCTTTTATCCAGCAAACTCGATTTTGATCTCAAAACGGCGTTTGTCTCATGATAGACTTCACCTGATGAATCTGTTTCCCAAGTAAAATTTTAAACAGTTTTTCTTACTTTCGGACAAAATTGGAAGAGTGGTAAAATAGTAACATGAGCAGATGCATCCTGAATCAACACTAACAACATTAAATATATTAAGATGTTGACATGTCCCAGCTTACTTAGTAAGTTATATTGATATAAAATGATTGTTATATTTGTATAAACTTGAAGATTGAATAAATCATTCCCTGCGCGTCATTTTGATACAAACTACGTAAATGATAATGTAAAAAGGATGTGGTGTAAATCATTGTATTGTGACATATATATGTATTTTTAATGCATTAAATTGTCACAGAAAGCAATACAACTTTAACCCATAGACAGGAACACCACACTAGAAGAGGAATAATATCCGTCTATGAGGGGATTAATTATGTTTTGTTATACAGTTATTAATTTGGCAGCTTTACATTTCTACATTAAGATACCATTTTTCTAAACATCGTACACGCTTATCAGTAACATTTAATCAGTTTTTAATTCAATTTATAAGATTATATACTACTATTAAAACGTAGCATACCAGTCACTGATAAACCTCATATTAGAATCAGAATGCAAACGTATTAAATCGGCGATCTTATCTGAGTGTCGAGAATAGAGGATGCAACATTGATGTTGATATTTTCAAAACATTGATTTTGTATAGACACATGAACATATTTCGTAAAAATGAAACATTTATGAAACCTGATATTTATTATCGATGTGTGATGAGTTGTTGTGAATGAAAAGAACCGATAATCACAATTTTATAAAAAAGTCAAAATATGAAATAATATTGCATTATTCCACTGTCAATACATGTGTTCGAATAAAGCGAACGGTGATTGTAACATCCTTATCCAGTAGACTATCTTCAGCCCAAGAAATGACCCATTTTTGGCATTTCCACTGTATGTCTACCGTACGCAGAGGCGTAACGCAAGCACTCTAGGTGTAAAGGTCCTCCCGCCCACCTTCCCGTACCCATTTGAGGAAGTTGTGACTCACTCCATAAGACCTCGGCGATAGTTTTCAGGTTTAGTTTCGCTGTTATTCTTTTTACGCTTTCTTGCCGTTTTGTCTAAATCGTAATTATAAATTAACAATGCGGCCACTGTCAAAACAAAATCTTCCGCACGAACTTGGTGATGTTTCTAAACCAGGTTTTTGAAAGATGTTTTTAATTTTGAATATTGATATTTGCATTCGTATTACTTGAGCATCATTCGCGCTTTTCTTGCTATCTGAAACTGGGAGGACGCGCCGATAATTCAGCAAGTTCTTCCTATGTGGCGCAGAGATGTATGCATGAGCTGAATTATCAAACACACTGTTCCAGTGCCATGATGTCTATTTGTCGGCTCCAGTTCAGTCAAGCAGCGGCTGTGAGCATCTCTCCACTTTTATCTGCGGTCCCAATTCTTCGCTTGGAGGTCTCAACGCAGAGAAATAGTACTAGAACATACATCGCAAGCCATCCCTTGTTAGACCTATCTGGATATACAGCAATAGGATGCTAGCAATTTCTTCATTGCTCACTCGGACTCGAACTGCCTTTTTCCTTTTGTTTGTGATATTTTGTATTAGTCATATCAATTATACCACTTACACCCTTTTCTTCCGCTTCATTCTATCATTCCAAACATAATATCCTTTTCTAGGGATTTTGTTCTACTCACAGTATGTCCAAAATATTTTATTTTCCATTTTTTGGCTTTGGCTTTTAGAGAAAGTTCTGTTTTCTTTTCAAAATTTCGGCATTTATCTTTTTGCCCTCCCATTGTACGTTTAATGTTTTCACCAAAGTGTCCATACGCTAAAGCATTTTTTCGGCCTATCTCAATGTTTCAGCTTTACACCCACACAACAGGATTAAATACCATTTTCTCGATTATTTGGATTTGGTCTTTGTAGGCTTGCTTTCTGACGGAACGGCGTTCCCTGTATCTCGCTGATTCATTCTCGCTATTACATTATATTATAAATATATAATTATTTCTCTTAAATTAATAAATCATTTTGAGCGCGTTCCGGGACCTAAAATTTTAGAAATCAATCACTTGATATGCCTGCATATTTTATGAATTTGTGTAATTTTCTTTCCGCTGCTTTTTCTAAAATTATTCCTCTCTTTAGTTTTTCTGTACAGTATCCAGAATTTGTTATTGTAATTCATAAGTATTTAACCCGCCCGCCATGTATCACTTCTCCGTTGATGAAATTCGGGCTTCCTTTTTACCAGTTGACATAAATGTTGTTTCTTCAATGTAAGTTCATAGAATATTAACATTTTATAATAATAATAATAATAATATATTTAGCTATCCTTATTACATAATTCCGAATTAAATGCCAAATAAAACATCTGCATAATTTTGATGACATAAAATGTTTGCCTTTTCTCGAAAAGAAGTAAAGTGGACATGTCGTTTTGAATGTTTGCTCCTCATTTCGCGCTCCTTTGTCAAGCCCAGTGCCGCCAGGGCACGCGCTCTCAGAATCACCCTTCTGAGCTGGAAGCAGGGTCGCATCTCTGGCACACTGCTGTTCACGATAGCGTGACTTTTCTGACCTCTCACAGACATCTCGCCGCGATTTCTTCGACGGGCTTAAGTATTTGCCTAGGGCAATTCGATATGCCCAAGCGCGTAGGAAAGATAATGGCGGTGAGTGGTTTTTAGTGGGCGAGAACATTGTGCAATGCAGAAGTGGAGATTATATTTACTCTATAAAATTAGTGGAATCATTCTTGTTCCTTAATTATTGTGACCGAGTGTGTGTGTATGTGTGTGTGTGTGTGTGTGTGTGTATATATATATATATATATATATATATATATATATATATATATATATATAAGCAAAATTATAAATTAAACAATGTAACAATTATGTAAGTATATTTGATTAATAAAAATTTTGTAGAGATATTATTAACTAAAGTAACTTATTTTTGTCAAGATGTATGAATGGGAAGCTATGTTTTTCATTAGAAAATACCGGTATAACGTTTGTTATTGACGTCCATTCCGGTAAAGACGTCAATAGAGGTATTTACTAGTATATAACAATAAGGTATTTGAAAGGTATGAAAAATACCGAATTATTTCACCAGTATTCAATACCTTTTCGGTCATGTTCTGTAGAATCAAAAAAAAAAAAAACTATCCTTCTTATCTTCTCTTTCATTTGTATTTAAAGTGGTAGCAAGTATTTCTTTTTTAAAAACATCTATTTTATGTATTTAAATATATCTTCAAAAACATGTTAAAAACTCAAAAATAGAGTTTTAAATATAAAAATATATATTTCAAAGACAAGTATTTAAATATTGCTCAACCCTCTCTATAAACTAGTATGTGCGATCAGCAGTGTACTAATCTCAGTTCCCAGCTTGAGGGTAGTACTAATACATATGCCACGAAGTAAGTCGGAAAGAATTGTAGAATGAAATTTGAAATATGGACATAAATATATAAAACGCTAAATTTATCGAATATGCAAAATCAGATTTTCCTGCAATATGCAACATTACAGGTGTACAATTACACCGTGCAAGTATCATACAATACAATTTCAAATAAGCTAGCGATGATACGACATCACACACTTTCTGGCATTATTTCTAAATTTGCAATTTTCCGAAAATTGATGGAGTTCAACGAAAATTGTAATTCTTTTAAGCAATCCCTTCTATCCATGGAAAAAAAAATTATTTGTGATTTTGAGATTTTTAATATATACATCAATTTCGTGTAAATTATAATACTACGCGGTTTTGCAATAAACTTACATGACCTTTGCAATCTTCAGCGAAAATACGGCGGGTGGGCGAAAATGAGACCACCATCATATTTTTAATATCGTCTTTAAACAAAAAAAATTGGAGCTCTTTTTGAAAAAGTTACAATTGTTTTAGTACCTATACTTCGCCCCAAAGTGCACGAAAACTACTCAAATGTTTCAAAAATTAAACTTGATCTTATTTTCAGATCTGTCAGAACAGATTTCAGTAAGGAAAAAAATATATCATCAATATTATAGGTGAAGGAAGACGCCCCCAAATATTGCACGTTAGCAATTTTCTAAACATAAGTGATGTCAACAAACACCATAAATCACATTTCTCTTGCGTTCTGTACGTAACACGAGGACAAAATTTAATCAAATAATTTGTTTGACGGTTTGAAGATTTCGAAAATGATTTTGAGGCTTAATGTAAGGACCCTCAAAAATCAAAATATCCGTTTGCTGAAACTCCCAAGGATCGAGTTCTTTCAGGTAATTCAGGAAGATCAATTTTGGAAAGAAAATTGGCAGAAGCAGTTTGGGCGTTAGCGTTGACCATAAACAGACAAACATGTTTTGGTGTCAATCGATTTTAGGTATCAAGGACACATGTATTGTATTTTTCGCTAGACCACGAGTTAAAGTAATGTAATATTTATGAAGGATTTATCCACTTTTACTTTACCAGGGCCCGACAATAAGAGTTTTCCGGTATCCGATTACATAATTTGTCGGAAAGTAGTTTTAAAATTAACAACAAAACAATTTTAAATTAGCTTCCGAGATTTTACTTGGGAAAACAGATTCATCAGGTGAAATCTATCAGGAACAAACGCCGTTTGAGATCAAAAATCGAGTCGCAAGATAAAAGGCTCGTACGTAATCTCGCTCCTTTTTCTGGTAGAGGAATGATAACGGAAGATCTTAGAAATTAATCTTATGTAAATAAGATGTTATGGCATAGAATATTGGTGATATCTACACAATTAATTCCATTTTCTTTTTGAAGTCAGTTCCAAATCCGGAATCGATATTTTGAGTACCGCCTCAAATAATTGTTTGATAGTATTCGAAGGAAGACGGAAATATGTGAACAAGATATATAGTTTTATACGACTATTACAGATGATACGAGACCGTTTGGCTGTGTTGTATCACTAGTTTGACGTGAAGAAAAATATATTGAAGGACTGAAGGGACTGACTGCCAGCTTGCCTGTCTGAAAGTTCGGCCTCCCGTGCCGCAGGCAGTTTTGACCGTTCGGCGGCGTCGATGGACAGGCCCAGGTAGGTCAGGTGACGCTGGGGGAAGGGGAGGAGGAAATCAGGTATATTTTCGGGAAATTTCCTTTACGCCGCTCCTATTCATCGATTTGCATGATTGACACGGCGTTGGATTCAGGAAGCACGTCGCCATCGCGCTATAAGCCCACATTTTTTAATTTCTTCTCGGAACTATGAAAAAACGGTTTCAAAATTTTTTTGGAAATATTTTTTGAAAAAACGGCATCGTAGCGTAATTCTATTTTTAAAAGAGGAGTCAATGTCGTTTACAGATCGAAAATCGGACAATTTGTTTAGACGTTATCGGTCTAAGTAAATTTTGCTTATTTGGTGCTGCCATGGTGGCGATAAATGGAACTAGTGTCGGTACATTTAGCTTAATGAGACTTGAGAGTCTCGCCAGGTCTATGCTCTTTCAATTACTGTCAGATTTAATTTGATGGTATTAAAACAATATTTTCTCATTAACACTCAAAATGTTACACTCTACATTTAGGTGTAGACTCCATATGATATGTCCATGACTCGATATGATATGAGGCAGCATATCGCGACCATATATTCATATACATCGATGGCTCATCTTCCAGTGCTGCGGTGGCTGGCAGTTTTCAATACATCCGAGTCTCCAAGTCATTTCGAATTCTCCGATATGTGCAATTCTCGAAGCCCGTAAATATGTCGAATCAGTGTCATTGCGACGAGTAGTTCTCTGCTCTGATTCTCTGAGCTCTCCTTAAACCATCTCTGTCTCTCCATATTAACGACAAAAAATAACAATTTCCATTAACATTAAATGAATTAGTTTTTTGTAATCAATATTCTTCACTATTTCATAAAATAAATTAATTAATTAAAAATAATTAAATTAATTAAAATAAAATTCCCATGATCCATTTTTATATTTTTATTTACACTTTTCATATATTAATTTTACTAATGTTATAAAATCAATTAATTAAAATTTCAAATGCATGATCAATGTTAGATTTTTTCTTTTAAAGTGGATTCTCAACCTGTTGTCACTCGAGTCACGAAAAACTGGAGGATGGGCAGAAAGCCATAAAATCGGAAAGTATGCATCAAATTTCACATTTTACATTTGTAACTATTTAATTTTGTTCTTCTGTAATTAATAAACTTAATTTTTATTAACATTTCAGAAGGAAGAATGGGAGTAGCAATTTAATAGAACAGTAAGTAAAGAATTTGTCGATCCTTATCAAATTATTGTGTGTTCTGTGAACAACTTAGACATTGAGAAAGAGTGTAATTTTCATTATTCGTATTACTACACCTTACATTAGCATTATTTGTTTTTAAATTTTGTGCTAAAGTTAGTTGCAGAGAACCTATGTTTAGATTGTGTGTGATATCTTATGTTCTAGAGAAAGATTCCAGTCACCAGACAGAATGAAGAAAAATGATTCTGATGACGGTAAGGATAAACTGAAGATTATTTTCAATTTCGAGAGATATATTGCGTCATATTTTAATGAATACCTAGTGGTGGAAAAAAATATGTTTTTATAAAGCCGCCTAAAGCAATTATAAGTTAACCAAAATATTAATATTAGAAATGCATTTCAGAATGCAAGAAATGCATTCAGAAATTTTCCTATTCCGACAGATATTGTTTTGATTAACGAACGCGATCTGATAGATAAAACTGAACAGCATTTAATTCACTCATGTATGTCGCTTATACCATTACAGTATAGGATCAGGTTATACCCTTCTATATTAATCGTCAAATCATATTTCAAGAGTATTATTAGAGTCAATGAAAAAAAAGAGAAAACGTGAAAAAATTTATTGTATGCCGCCACTAAATGGTAGCCGAAAAGAAGGTGGGGCATAAACGAAAAAATATCCCGGAAAGAAACAAACTAGTTCGAGAAAACCTATGTCATTCTGTAGCCCCCTCCTAGTGCTTGTATACCTGTAGTTATATACGGAGTAATGTACATGTGTCAGTGTATTGGTCTACTTCCTTGAAGAAGCTAGCCGATAATGTTGAGACGAAAATTCTTGTCCACCATTTCAAAAAGTCATTCCCTATTGATAGAAACAGGGTCGTATGAATTGGACGTGCTTAGCGACCGTTGCTGTATATCCTCGACACGTCGTTCGGGTGACCTTCGTGTATGCCGCAGGCGCAAACCGTGCGAGTTTGAGCAGCGCGCTCATGGGGTAGTGCGCTTGGTGGACGATAGGGCATTCTTCGGCCTTTCGTATTCGAATTATTTCTCATAGCAGTTTCCCCCAGCTCCACGATAGTGTCCGGTTCTAAAGTTAACCGCAGATGGAAGAGAATAGAGTATCACGTTCCGAGAATGCGGAGACACGCTGTGAATGCCTCGGCAACGCCCTCGAAGCTAGCCGTGTTATCGAGAAGAACCCCCTACCGTCGCGTGCCGTTCGCGCAGACAATATGTAGCTATTTCGACAGGCTTGTAGAGACGGGATGTAGACTTTCTCGACGAGCAGGTCGTGCTGGACGCGATCTCGGACGATGCGACTGCTAGCACATTCTAAGTGGGTGAGCATGCACCATCAGCGCGCGAGATTGTTCTAAAAGATGAAGAATAAAAACCATACGTTCAGAGCGGGAAGCACTTCCGGGAAGTGGGTAAATCGTCTCGAGTGGCTTCTGAAGCAGAACGCATCGTTCGTGGAGAGTATTCGATTTAGTGACGAAGCGCAGTTTTCACGCGGTGGTATTGTGAATTTCCACAACGTACCCACGTGAATTCTTAACATGAAGCCCCTAGGACGTTTTGATGTTCTCAAAAAGGCTCCAAAATTTTTCTTTACATTTCTTGCAAGAATAGAGTGAAGTACACTAATATTAGTACAGTAATGGCCCGATTTTCATTGTTAACTCTAAATTATCGAAAATTACAAAAGTTAGGATTTGTTCGACGTCTTTCAAAAACTACATTAATGAAGATAGCAAGTTTTGTCTTCAAATGCAATTTGTTCTCAACAATTAGTTCTTATATGACATGTTTGCTTTAAAAGTGCTAGTAGCTTTCGCGCAATTTTGTGTAAAATATGGGCAATATCAATAAAAATAATAACAAGATCTCATAAACGGCTCCATTTTTACTTTCGTATATGTACGTATGTATATACAGAGTAATACACATAGCAGAGACAAAGTTTTGTAATCCTGCGGAGAAAAGAGCCATTTTTTCGACAAGATTTCGGTTTGTAGAACCCTTATGATACAATAAACGTTGATGTTTGTCTTGCTCCTGTATGTAATAAATTACTTTCCCTAAGACTACTGTAGTCGGAATTTACATTTTGTGCTTCCTTAATACTGAAAAAAGCTAATTGTTTGAAAAGTCCGTCCATCCTTCCGTAAATAACGCAAGCAGCATTTTCGTTGAAATGTTAAAATTTCTGGAAAATTGCATAAGTTCGAACTTTTCGTCTTCCTTCAACTACAATATTGAAGATAGAAATTGGACGGGGCGGGTTGCCTTTGTAGTGGACTGTATTATTGGTTGTTGGACGTAGGTAGGCAATCCACTCAGTCCCTTTCGACGCTCGTTAGGGAATTTGTAATAATGTGGGTTATCATGGAAACACACTTCTCACCTTGCAGAATGATGTTTAATTACCTTTGAGTTGTCACAATTATTCTTTACAATAAAAATACACTAAGTTATTGTTCTCAGTGTGAGAATACAGGAATCTTCCATGTTGAATCACGAAGCGCGAGAACATGTGCTCGCCTGGCAACTTACTTGCAACTTCGTGTGAAATGCACATTAATTAGTTCAGCCATACACAATGCTGAACTATAACAAATTGAAACAATGTGGCTTTCACTTGGCCACAACATAAGCACAGAATATTACTTTATGCATAAGAATTTACGTGATATTTTTAACACGGAGCCCGAGATATACTTCTCGCACTGGCTGCTTCTCAGCGACTGATTTATACTTTTCGGTTTGCGGGCACGCGAAGAGGGGATTTGAACTGATTTAGACGTGATGTGCTTTTCCAGCGGTTGCAGTATGGCGAAAGAGGGTTAATTTGAACAGTCCAATAGGCAACTGCTAGAATTTGAAAATATTCTAGAACGGTTTAGAAGATTCGGGTGGCGAAGGCGAATTATCACGCAGCGCAGTGGTGCCGCTCGGCTTATGGAACTTTCCATCCCGCGCTTCCGGTGTTGCCGCCTAGGGCGTAGGAAGCGTTTTATATTTATACGTCCCTTTCTGCTTTTGCGTGTCCCTTTCTGCCCGAACAGAAATATTTTCATTATTTAAATCTGTTCATTAAAATCATCTTGAAAAATAATAAAATATAAGAAGTCTTAATAAAATATGAGCAGTTTTGGCGTAATTTTGCGTGAAAAATGTTCAATTTTTAAACATTTATTTCCGAAAAATCATCTCCAAATCTTTTCTTAATTTTTCCCCTCATATGTAGCAAATAAACTGGAAGGTGGTATTGGTCTCATTTCAAGCAAACACTTTATTTTCAAAAATTGCAAAAAATTAACAGTGCAAAAGTACAATTTCCTGGGTTTATACACACTGTAGAACAATGTACAGAATAATTAAGTAACCATTCCCAATAATGCGAGAAAGTATGTGATGTAACACATTTCTTAGATTCTGTGTTTATTACTCTATATATACGTGCGTATTCGAGGAAGTTAATGCTCTTTAAAATGGCAATACAATGGAAATGCTACATAGTTAATCTTGACTGTTTGCATTCTTCTTTCATTAACAGAAGTATGTTTGTTTTTCTTTCAGATATTCCTTTAATACCCGATCTTGATGACTTTCAAGATGATCAACTTGGATCGCAGATCGCACAAGCACCATCGTGAGTAATGTTTCTGCAATAGAAATAGTTCATCATAATATTTCAACTATTTTGTAATTGAAATTCAATATAATATGTAATGAATTAATTGGGGAAATTTTATCGGCTGAACGATTGTCATTCTGCTCCGCCTTTAAAAACCCCTAACTCTTTGCAAGACGCATAATGTGGAATTTCTAGGTTCGTTGAGCTGGTAGGAGAATTAAATATGAGTAATGCCATAATTTGTACTATTTAATTACTAATTACTGCAAAATCCTTACTAATTATTACCGTTCGTGAAAAAAGTACAGGAGTACACTACCTTCATACAAACTACGAATGTTAAACAAATAAATTTAACCGTGTGTTTTTCAATTGTGTAATTTTGCGACACTAAAATGTTATATTTCTTTTTCTAATATTTATTAGTATGTTTTATAGTTATTATTTTAGACTTATTATTATATTTATAATTATTAGATTATTATTATATTATATTATATCTATAATTAGAAATGTTATGAAGAAAGACTTGCGGGTGAAAAAGGAGAAAAGGCTCATTCATCTCGGAAAATAAACAATTAAACGTTACCTAGTAGTATTCTAAAAATCGCAGGTGGATAGAATTCTTGTTGATTCTACAGATTGATCATCCTACATACACCTCTTCATCGGCGTGGTCTAACAACCAATGTCGATTTTGTGCTTTGGAGTGGTTTGGTAAGGCTTGCAAAGCTAATATGATATGAGTGCTGGTATTACGCAGAAGTTCCGAGAACATTGGGTCTGGCGTGGGCCATACGTGAAATCATTAGCAGGCGACTGTTCACACTCATTTAAAGGCGGCTCCACACATTCGGCAGTCGCCGAGCAGCGAGCTAGTGCTCGCCCAATCCCGAGCAGCTGACGTGTTCGACGAATGTTCGCTCTCTCCTTTTGATGTGTGCAAAAGACCGACACGTGGTGGGTAGGGCGAACCCCCGAATGTTCGTCTCTCGGCAAATTGCAAGCAACTCATTCACAAGTACTGGGGATTCGGCGAGCGGGTCCTCGGTGTTCGCCGAATAACGAATGTGTGGAGCCGCCTTTAGACCCCCACAGGCCGGCGCGGAACATCCGCTCCCTGCGTGGAACGTCCGCAGCGGAAAGTTCGCGTCACATGTTGACTTATGACCACGTTCAGACCTGCGCGGCACTCGATCGGCGCGGTAGCGGATTGGCAGGGTTTTATTCGCTGCGCATTTCCTTTCGCAATCGGACGCATTTTTCCGTTGTCGCTGCAGTTTCGCTGTGGAAACAAAGGCAAAGACTCGTCATATCTCTAATATTTTTAGCTCGCCGGTGAATTTGACGCGCCAGAACGTTCGGAAGAAATACTTGTAATCGTGTTCAGTAATTTTATTCATTTTAAATAACATTAAACTTTGATTTTAAATTTTTTGCTTAAAAATTTGAACATTTTACTACTGAAAAGTTTCAATAGATTTATAATTCTGTAGAATATATTAATGCAATAACAAGTTCTTCAGGTGAGATAGTTTTATGATTGTTAAGTATCAGATTTTCTTGTCTTCTGTGACCAGATTTAAAATTTAATCAAAAGTCACTGGTCATTGTAATTAAAAGCGTTTCTCGGAATGGCATCAAGTTGTGAAATTCTCCGTACTTTTTCTTTCTAGATCAAAATCATGGATCCCTTTTCTACGTTTTCGAAAGAGATATTAACAATTTGAAGGGAAATCAAAAGAAGGAAAAGCAGAAGAAAGAAGGGGGAAAAGTACCATACCGCATGTGTTCAGAAAACGTACAAGTAACTTGGCATTTCTATCCCCTGCATGAATATGAGCGAGCGCCTCTTCTTTATCGAATGAAAATTGTCACCTAACGCTGACTCATTGACGCTCTGGTGTGAACGGACCTGCGAATTCCGCCGGCGCGTCTAGCGCGGAACTTACCGCGTCGCATCCGCTGCGGATCTTCCGCGCCGATCTGTGAGAGCCTTTACGTAATCTTGTGCAAGCGACGGGCATCGTATTAAAACATAAAATACAATACAGTTGACATGATGAATGTAAAGACTCATTGGCTGTCGTATATCAAAACGTCCATGTGGTATAAAATAATACATTAAATGTTTAAAAGCTTGTTCCGACACCAACCAATGAGCAATCATTCCGTTACTAATACATGGGAGTTACCTTGATAAAACGCCACCGTCGCCTACCGTCAATCGCCATGGAATGCAGAGGTACGGAAAGTTCTGACAAACTTAGAAGCCCTTTCTGCTCGGTTCATTTGAACAGAACTACTAGTAGTAACCCCCTCCTTCCGACTTCGCTAGTTTTCCCAGGAACGCCTCCGGCTGTAAACTTTGCGAATGGCTCGCCGCTCTCACGACGTTGGTAAGCCTGCGTTAGGAAGTGGAAGGAAGCAGTAATTTGGACTGCTGATGGTGTGTGCTCGATGAGTAAGCGAACGAATGTGACTAAGGAGAAGCGTGAATTGTGTGCTTGTAGAAAAGAAAATCCTTCTAGTGGTCAGCAGAATGTTTCAAATCAGTTTTCATTATTATGGGCTAAACCAAGAAGCAGAGAGTGTGGGTGATATTCTTAGCGTAAAACGTAAGTGGATGGACGAAACGTGTGTATTGCAAGAAACAGAAAAGTGTACAATGTGAGAAACTATAAGACGCTCTGGTTGTTTGGATAACGCAAATAAACGCTAAAAATGGAACTGCAACTGATGAAGTGATAAAGGAGCAAGCCAAGAATTTTGGCGAAAAGTTAGGTGTGACGGGCATGGTATACAGTAATTGGCCGCAACGTCGCCCCGCAGCATCCGTAGTTTGAGTAGGATATCACTGGGGTGCGGAGGCAGGGGCATTGACAACGGTGGCGTCCTCGGTGGGCGCTCGGGACCAGAGGGCAGGGAGCCCATGTTCGCGGGTATGAGAGGTACCACCACCTACCCGTGGGTCTCTCGGGGGCACTGCCTGGTGCGGAGGTAGGGGTGAGTCAACAGCGCCAGAGCAGGGTCGACTTCCGGCGCCACCCCCAGCCACTCGGCCTCCGCTTATTCATCCAACTGGTAGTTACCTTCATCGTCGCCCTCTGCGTTGGGTGCGACCGGGATTTCCTCGTTTTTCTCCTCACTCTGCCACCGTTGTGGGCGGGGCGAGCGCCGCCGGGTAATGTTCTCGCGAGGGCGGCCGCAAGCGTGGGAGGTTGGGTGAATCCTGGGGGAGCCACTCGAGCTTCAGGCAGCGTGAGGCCTATCGGGCGCGAGACCAGAAGAAAGCAGCTCTTATTCCTCTGTTCTGAGGCACCCCTCAAGTACTACCTCACCGCGTCTCCGCCGATGGCACCTTTTGTACGTACGAGGCTTCTGGACGAAGTCCGCACGCGCAGTGTGGTGCATCTGGGCATCTCAGCCAGTTAAGATTTTGTAGGTCAAATCCAGGGTCTAGATATCGCATTCGGAACGTGGTTCATGGATTCCTGCCCTCCGTCTTTCTTTGATGGATAAATGAATGCATTCGTGGCCCCGATGGAGAGGGGAAGGAACTCTTGTACCCTAGCGCGCACCATCCTGTCATATTCAGCTAGCCGTCGTTTCTCAAATGCGTAGGCGAGAAACGGAGGCCGTGAGGTTAAATTTTTCGAAAGCATCCATCTCCTACCCTCAAGTCGGGCTGAAGAAATGAAATCCGCGACTGACTTCCTAGAAGTCAGCTAGATCCTACGTTGAAGCCCCCAGGGCGCTCCAGGTAACGAGCAGCCGCGCCTAGTGCAAGTTGTGGCAGGCCCGCCCCACCAGCGTGAAACGTCGGGAAGCGCCGTGAAGCCTCGGTCACCAGGTTACGATATTTTTCGGTCTTTACCGTGAGGTTTAGTCGCTGCAAGTCTTCTCCCGCCGTGTTAAGGCAGGCCTGTAGCTCGTCCGCCATCGTGGCGAGTAGCGCCAGATCATCAGTTTAGGCGAGCGTCGGCAGAGGTCCCATTGGCCCATCAACCTCTCATGCAAGGCCGCGTCGGGGCCACAATTCCATCAGAGAGAAGGCGGCAGCTGTGGGTGCTCGTACCCCAGTGAATATCCGCCACGAGCGCACAGAACGGATCCCCGACTCCGGCCGCGTGCAGCGTCACATCTACGACAGCGTGCGGCGCAGACACAAACGCGTTGGTTAGGTCGATAAGGTCCAGGCTCAGGTTCTGCCGGTCACCGCGCGAGGTGGAGTCTTCTACCTAGCAAGTAGCTCTGCTCCAAAACGCCAACAAACGGTCGGAAGCCCTTCGGCGCCGTATACAAAGCTCCATAACTCTCTGTCGCTGCGCAAACATACCTTCGTACAACTTGTAAAGTGTGGGTGTGAGTGTTACAGAACCCCAGTTGCTCAGGTCGACACACTCACCGCCTATGGATGGAGTACAGGACCGCCCCCACGTCCCCCGGAATGGGTGATCCGGAATGCTCAATTCAATATCAATGTCAAGAGTTTTCCCTTTGGATTCATCGTGCGAAAGTGTGCATATCCACCGGCGTGAAGTCGGAGGTGCTAATGGGGCCCGGTCGAGATGGTGGGAGAAGAGATCGTCTCGTACCACCTCTGAGGGGTTGCCATATAAGGAGGCGAATAAATGCCCCCACCTCCGGCCTGGGGACGACGCATCTGGCTCCGTCCTCTCCAGTGAGCGCCTGCATCAGCGTGGTGGCCGGGGTTGCTGCTCTGGCGCCGTGATATCTTGGATCATGTGGAGGGCCTTCTGCATCTCACCAACGCACGCTTCCTACGTAGCGTCCAAAGCAGTGACCCCCTCATGACTGGTTTAGGAACCAAGTCCGCGCCGTGACAGCTGCTGTTAAGTCCTCGGATAATGTGATGCCCCGGAGCTTGCGTTGTTGGAGGGGGGCCATCTTGGGTCGCGGCGCCGGTCGGCAGCAGGCTAACATTGCCTGTCGGCCTCGGCGGTGCTCGCCCCGCCCCTTCACGGCCACGACCTCGCGAGGACTGGCTCCATACGTTCGCCCCTGTGGACCGGCGGTATGTGCGGTGTTTGCTTCTGCCAGGGTGCGGGTATTGCAACCAACCCCCCGGCGACGCGCCGCGGGTTGCCGCCACTGGTGGCTGCAAGGGCACCGGTGGGCGCCTTGATGCATCCCCCCGTACAGGAGCGTACGATGCGTTGCTTACTGCTCCAGCTACAGGGGCCGGGCCGCTTGTCGACATTTCTGTATTTGAATAGCCCTCTCAGGCCTAGTACTCCGTCCTCCAAGCGCGGGGGGGGGGAGACTGGATCCACCCCCACTCCTCCGTGTCTCACATCTGCAAGGTTGTGGGAAACATCACCAGGTCCTCCAGGTACGGGGAGGGACCTATCTTCCCCTCCGAAGCCAGGAACCCAGCGATCTCGTCATAAAGGTCGAGACAGTCAGAATGACTCGTTTTTCTACTTTCCAACATTTATATATAGTGTAGTCCCTCTCATACTTGTCTTTACTTTTCGTGGGAAGTAATGTTTTTCTAGCATTGTCAGCTTCTAATATTTCATCCAGAATATCTTTCATTTTCAAACATTTGTGACATCAGATACATGCCTCAAATTGTAAACTTATGCTTGAATTTCTCAAAATTTAAATTATTCTTCAATGGAAACCACAAACTATTGAAAGTGGATAAATGGGGTGGAATTGCACTCGTGGTAAATAAGAAAAATCGCTCCTATTGTTGCTCGTTTTGTTTAATATACCGCTTGTGCAGTTATACCTCTTTTTATCCATTCATTTCGTTAAATTTTTTTCAAACTAAGGACAGTAATAACTTATATGATGTACAGGAGAGAACTACAATTCACGCAAGTTTTCTTGAGCTAAAAAATCTCTTCCTTGCCCTTTAATTATAAATACAAATTATTATACATACTTTTATGGTAATTGACCTCCTGCATAGTATTATGGGCTGCATAACATTTTCTCATATGGTTTTGCTACATTATTGGCATTCCCAATAATTGTCTTGTAATTAGTACTTTTTTGGTTTACAGTTTGTTTACAAAGTTGTTAATATATAAGTTTAATCTTTAAATCCAAAGAATTAAGAATTGTCTTTTAATATAAAGTTACAATTAGCCTTAATTAAATTTGTCTTAAATAAATGTTTTAACAATTGAAAATAATTTTCATTTTATATATAATTTTCATTCTGGCCCATTCGGAGACAGTCATTCCCATTTGAGTTTGCTGTCTCTTTAAAATGGTCCTGCAGTCTTTTGTATTGTCTTCATTCTCGTTTCTAACCTGCTCTTGGATACCATATCGTTGTTGCATGTTCCTGTTGGTTTTCTTTTTGCCTGATGATACACCCAACCGATTCCATTTTACCATTTTTGTTGTTACATTGCATCATATATTATAATACATCATGTATATTCTGGGCCTTAAAGTGATTCTTGATTTCTCATTGGCATCTTATTTTAATTTTTTTGGCTGATGTTTAAGGCCAGGTCTGGCTATATTAGTTTAATAATATATGAATGCTATGTTCATTTTCAAATTATACCTATTAGTTTCCTCCATAAGTTGATTCATTGTTTGTAGGTGATTCATGGTACAATATCGTGCTCTGAAATCTGCTTTCTCCAGAGGTTGTTGTTCATCTAATATTCTTTCTATACTTCTTGATACAATTTTAATGAAAATTGCACATTACACTTATCGATATAATGTTGAATATTACTCTTTTCAGAGTTGCTATCAACCGTGTTGCAACATATAAAGAGTTAGACTCTGACTTATTCAGACATGCTGCCTTCACGACCATTGATGATGTCAATTTGCAGCTGCTAGCGAAGTGCCTTAGTCCAGAAAATGACTTGAAAGAGGTATGTAAAAAGGTTTAGGAAATTGAGAAAGGAATATTTCTGCTAACATTAAAATCCTATTATTCCCTTTGTTACAGAAGGATGAATCTTGGACCTGGGACTTATTGTTTACAGATGTTGCATCTCAGCTTCATACCGACTGGGAATTAGAAGCCAGTGGTGGGGCCATTCTTTCAAATTAAATATACATTTAAACTGTTTGCACAAAAGAATAAATATTGGAGATTGCAAGTCGTTTCAATAATTTTTGAAAAGGAATTAAGGTGTGAAAGATGATGTGAAATAATCTGTCATTACTACATTACTTTGTTCTTCGAAATATTAAAACTGCAAGATACTTTTTTAAAACGTGTTTTAGAGCAATTTTTAAAATATTTAAGGTCCTTCAAACAAATTCTTTTGTGATCCCGAATGAACTAATCGCAATTTCTTTAATATTTTATTTATCGATTATTTTATTAACCAAAATTTAGGGAATTAAGTAACTGGAAAATGAAGAGGAAGCAAAATTACGAAAATGATTGCAAATAGAGCTGATTGAGTCTTGATTAAAAGCTCTTCTAGTTCAATTTTAGTTTAATGTTCAGATCTGATTTGTAGACAAACAAATCCTTACAACCCCAATTGTAAACCTAGTACGAAACCTAGCAAATGAAAACAGATCTTGCAGTAGATAAACAAGATGTAATCAGTACAAATAAGGCAATTCATGGTTTTGTCGACAAATGTTTTAAAACATGAGTGATCATGAAATCTTTAATATTAATTTTCTGCATGTTCTTATATATTATGTTAATGGCAGCTAGTACCATTATATATTTATTAATACACTCCATATCAATATATATAAAAAAGAGACACCAAATAGGTTAATTTAAAACTCAAACATTACATGAAGTAATTGTGAATTTAACAAAATATGAAAATTCCTAATTATGTATGTTAAATACGTAGGGAGCAATATTACTAATAAAAAACAAGTCTGATAAAAAAAACAGAAAGTACACAAGTATTTTATTTACATTCTAGCTGAGTACATTGTATTTTATTTACATTCTAGATGAAAACATCAATATCTACTTTATTCTAATAATGTTTGTCTTGGGACTAAGCAGAGTATGTCAAAATGCTTAGCTCTTCTCAAGAATAATTAGTTCAGAAAATAACTTGGCTTATTGTGAATTTTGAAGAAATGTTGTATAACTAAATTGTTATATGGAAAGCATCCTCATAGAAATTCACAAGTGGATGGCGTTCATCAAGAATTCCTCCTGAGTGCGATTATTTGCTGCGACAGGTGCACATTAAAAGGAATGTTATCCTTAAAGCAGTGGGTGGTGTGTCATCTGCGCACATGGATTATGTGGAAGCGATACAATGTAAATTTACATGTGCATTGATGGTCTGATTATCTCACACAATTGTTCGATTTTCTATTTGGTACTTGTTTTCTAAAACGGCTGATTTTCTGGTAACCTGTATTCGTAGTGCCCAATGTCACCTCAAGGTGAGACCACTACACCACTATTTTTTTTTCCCCGTATCATATTGCTAATGTGTTAATAGAAATATAATCATATAATTATATGTTTATTGACATATTCTAAGTAATAAAGTATTGAAAACTTATTTATGTTACGTTTGGGCTTTCATAGGTTAACTCCAGAAAGTTTAATGGTCACATACCCAATACAATGAACATTGGCACGTGTACTTATACAGGCCTAAACTGAATAGTAGACGAATTCGCCACTTACTTCTCTACTGTTTATAGACAGCATCCAAATAGATTGGATAATATATTCAGTAATGATCAGTCGAATTATGTATTGAATACTGTAAACATTGGAGTTGTTGAGATATTGCAGAAGATTGAAAAGTTAGATATGGGTGGAAAAATGGGTCCTGATGGAATTCCTACCATCCTACTGAAAAAATGTATGTATGTTTCTTCACAATTACTTAAAATCTTATTTGATAGATCTTTGCTGGAAGGAAGGTTTCCACTGGCCTGGAAGACATCATTTATAATACCAATATTTACATCTGGTAGCAAGGAATGTATCTCGAACTACGGATCAGTGACTATATTAAATGTTATACCTGAGCTGTTTGAATCTTTAATTCTTGATAAACTGAGAGTAATTATATACTCCATTCTGTCAGATAGACAATTTGGCTTTATACAGGGAAGAAACATAGAGTCTAACCTTGTGTATTACAGTTGTTGTATTCTTAATGGAATGGAGGGTTCTTACCAGGTAGACAGTGTGTACACTGATTTCAGCAAGGCCTTCGATTCGGTGAACAGATCTTTATTGCTTTCTAAGCTCAAACGTTTTTGTATCTGTGGTCCCTTCCATCAATAGTTTGAACAATATCTGACAAATCGTGTGCAATATGTCAAGATTGGTAATGCTATCTCGAATCAAATCATTAATTCTGGAATTCCCCAGGGTTCACATTTAGGACCTATTCTTTTTACGTTTGTAAATTATACTTGTCATATATTTTAATGGTGTGAAGTTTCTCACATTCGCTGATGATGTGACAATATTCAGTTCAGTAAAATCATTAGATGACAAGATTAAGTTGCAGGCAGTGCTAGATGAGTTTACCAAACAGGATTACAGGATTTACATTTAGATAATTATTTTCACATCAATAAGTGATGTGAAAATAATTATCTAAATGTAAATCCTGTGAAGTGTAAAACAATTACATTCACCAGAAACAAAAAAAGCGATAGAAGGAGAGTATGCTTTTAAGTCCATTATTATTGACAGTGTCTCTTCGATCAGAGACCTTGGAATGATCTTAGACTCCAGAATGTCATTTAAAGATAATTTGGAATTTATGATAAAAAAAATCCTGGGTTTTGTGAAGTAGACTTGCTATGAGACACACTCTGTGCAGATAATGTGACTTCTCTATTTATTTTTGATAAGACCGATTCTGATGTACTCATCAACTGTATGGTCACCATGTTTTGCAAATGTTATTTCCAGAATAAGAGACTGTACAACACAATTATTTTAGTTACAGCCTATCATATGGGAATTAAAGACCCATTCATAACTCATGAATATAGTGAGGTCTCATTACACCAGAATTTGCCATCATTAAGCTCTTATAGAAATTATGTTGATGTCCTATATTTGCAAAAATTATTAAGGAGTAATATTGATTGCTCACCATTGCTGAATGTGATCAATTTTAGGATCCCTGCTGTACAAACTAGGAATCCACAAAGAAATTTTTTGTAATGAATATTTAAACATACCTATACAGCAAATAACTCTATCAGTAGAAAATATCGTATAATTGATGAATTTGACATTGATTTCTTCATTGAGAATGATGTGATCTTTGAGAAGGAATTGCATAACAAAATACTAAAATTTGAATGATTGAAATTTTACTTGTGAATTAGATATTCTTCTATTTTTAAAACTGTATAGCTTTTTAGAGTTAAAACTATTTAATTTTTAATTCGTGTATGATGCACTGTATAAATTTTATGTGTATATAATTGGACAAATTGTCTGTTAATAAATAAATAAAAATTGTCTACATTTAACGGGAAATTCCATGAAAACTACTCATATTTTTGGAAAAATTGTTCTTGACCTTTCAAGACCTGTCTATAAAGAGATTTGTTAAGGAAAAAAAAGCTCTTATCTTGAATATTGTATTGTAGGAAGACAAAAAAAAAAAAAAATAAATAAATTGCACCTTCAAACTTTTTGAGAAGTCATGGATTCAACAAGAAATAGATCTGCACTTTTCTCTTAAGCGTCCTTTATGCTATACGAGGACAAAATTCAAAGTTTGAGCCATTTTTGTGAAAAAATTGAAAATAGTCTTTTATGCATCATGAAAGGTACCCCCGTAAAATCAAAATATCCATTTCAAACTCAGCACCTTGAGATCATTTAAATCATTCGGGGAATATAAATTTTGGAGAAAATCGACTGAACTGTGTCCACACTATTGTTGACCAGGGGCAGACATTTTGCAGTCAATCGACTTTTCGGTAACAAGGACCCATAAAACATGGTTTCTGGCTACTAAACATGTAAGAAAAATATAATTTACTGTGCTGTACACACGAACAGGATTTATCTACTTTTTCTTTACCAGAGCCAGATGCTCTTAATTTTTTCCGCTGAAAATTTGCTGTTTTCCGGCACACGATTTCAGTACTTTTCTTCTTACGAAGTAAGGGTGAGAAATTTAACAAAATTAGCCGTTTTTAAGAGAATCTTATTTTTAAAATTCCCTTTACTACACGCTAAAATTAGTCAGAAACTATTCATGTTTTGAAAAAAAATGTGTTTGTTCTCATTTTAAGATGTCATTTTGAAAACAGATTTTGCACATTCATTGCATCTTTTATACAACCTGTATCTTCAGCCCATCCACCGTTAGGTTAGTAGTTTGTCTCACAACGTCGCAGTCAGTCTGTCTTAACGCTCCCGCCAGGAGCTCAGCACCATTAGTAACCGAACTTTCCAGATTTTCACCCATCCATGGTGTCCAGAACTGCGTAATTTCCATGACTTTATGGAGCAGTCAAGCAATTCAGCTAACAATGCCGGTATTTTAAAGGAAGCCAATTTTAAGAAAATTGTCACCTATCTGAGAATTATTTGGCACTAGAGAGTCTGGTGTGAATCAAACAGTGGTTGGTCCACCCAAATTTGACAGGGAATATGCAGCTAAGGTGTACTAATGGTTTTGCTGCTTTTAGAAAAATTCTCTTATTACCAGCGTTTGTCATTTTGGAGCACTCTAATAGCATAATTTAGCACTGAAAGTTGCAATTACATGCACTGGAGAGCCCCAACAATGACTGAGCCCAGGACACCGACAATGGTCAAGTGTTATCTGCGATAAATTATGTAAGGCATTAAGCAATTCTGAGTTGGTACAATAGTAATATCTAGGAAAAATCCTTTTTCCAGAATCAATTGAAATGCAACGACTTGTCTATAAATTTTAATTTAAACTTTGTAATTTTCAGAATATAGATTTTGTTTTCTGTTTGTTGGTGTTTAGTTGAAATGTTTCCAATCTCAAGAAAATTGTCAGCTATCCAAGAATTACTTGGCCCAAAGAGGGAGTCCAGTTCCTTTCTCTCTTCAATATGCATTGTTGGGATCATGAACTTAATATGGAGGTAATTTTCTTCCATGCAGTAAAACAATAATAGTTCTTGAGTGTAACTGTAAGTTAATTAAAATAGAAGTGCAATGAAAGGGAAGCACCCATTTACATGGTTGGTTATTATTTGTGGTGCTGATGGTATCCACAAAACATTTCTGAAATGTATGCAACCCACAACACATTTCTCCCCCTTGGTGATAACATCTAATCCAGATCAATATAGAGTAATTCTGACTTTCCCTGATCACAAATAGTAAGTTACTTTTAAGGCTTGGAGGGAACAAACATTCAAGATCAAAAACCTTTCATTAACCTTTGCAGTCAGGAGAAAAAAGAGCAAAAGATGGGAAATTTTAATTTTGAAAGTAAAAGGAAAGACAATTTCACATTGTAAATATATACAAATTGCAAGGAATAGTATAAATTGGCATAAATGATAGGAAAACATAATTTTGGGAACAAAAAAGCGGGGTTTTACTTAATAGAAATGGAAAGGAACATGTTAAAATTAAATTCATTAAACCAAATTTGAAGGAAATACTCCAAAACAAATCATTACTTTGCGATCTTCTGCGTTCAACAATTCCTATACATTTGAAATCCTAGTCATATGATTAAAGTGATTAATAATAATAATAACAATAATAATAATAAAAAAATATTTTAATAAAAGATTTATTACATATTATACAAGCTCTCCACAAGATGTAATAACAATCTTCTCTACCGATGTTCCAGATTTTGTTCCACATTTCTGGAAGATAAAACCATTAATATCAATTAGTAAACAATACATAAGTCCAACAATATTTTCCACAAAACAGTTAGATCTTAGAATTATAAGAATGCCTTCCAAACAACACTTGTAATAAATTTACCCTACACTTATTAGCTTCACAGTATTAATTATATATCTCACTCTAATATGAACTCTCAGTGAAATAACACTTCTGATACCCCTTTGCTACAGTAATAACCTACATCAAAAGATCAGTACATTTCAGAAATGGTACATTTTTCAAACATGACAATTACTTTAAATAGAATTTTCGAAAAACCTGCACTATTGTAATAAAAATAATAAAATAATTTACACCATCTGTAATTATTAATTAAGCTCCAAGCATGTGAATACAGTAATTTTGCTCCTTGAGACATATGACATCATAAGTCATTTGCATCTAACATATCATAGTGACTCATTTACTTCTTCCACAGCCATTTCTCAGGTGTGTGAAGTTGGCGGGCAGAAATTTGAAAATCCTAAATATTTTATAAGTTCTGAGTAGCGAACAAAGAGTTCTAGAGTTCTCCACAAATTTCAAAAAAAGTTCCGCAAAAATTCGATAATTATTACAAAAAGAGAAATTTAAAATCCAAAAAAGGGCTGCGGGCTTAAGTCCAAATATTCAAAATTTTCTAACACATAATGATAGAGGTCAAAGAGTTCTACAGTTCCCAAAATTCACCTCAAAATAAAAAATAACAGATATTCAAAAAATATCTACCACTTTCGAAAAACAAAAAACCACTAATCAGCAGATCTAACGCAAAATAAGAAACTGACCACATTTCTGAATAGTAAAGAAAAAGTTCTAAAGAAAGTTTCATTACAATATCCTCGTACGATGTCAACAAACGGAAATATGCAATATTTTCTTGTTCTTATTTTCAGAGCTGGAGAAAAAATTCAAAATAATCATTCATTACTTCTGACCAAAGTTCTGGGTAGCAAACAAAGAGTTCTAATGAAAGTTGTAATACATTTTTAACGTTCAACGTCAATCACGGAAATTATTTTAAAAAATTAGGTTTGTTTTGGTGAACATAGCCATTCAGAGAAACAAAATTTCAAAATTCACATTCGACAGTTCTGACCAGAGTTCTAGGTAGCGAACAAAGAGTTCTAATGAAAGTTCTAATACATTTTTAACGTTCAACGTCAATCACGGAAATTATTTTAAAAAATTAGGTTCGTTTTGGTAAACATGGCCATTAAGAGAAACAAATTTTCAAAATTCACTTTCGACAGTTCTGAACAGAGTTCTGGATAGCGAACAAAGAGTTCTAATGAAAGTTCTACTACATATTTAACGTCCGACGTCAATCACGGAAATTATTTTAGAAAATTAGGCTTTGTTTGGTGGATTAATACATTCCATAGAAACAAAATTTCAAAATTCGCTAGACAGTTCTGACCAGAGTTCTGGGTTGCGAACAAAGAGTTCTAATGAAAGTTGTAATACATTTTAACGTCCGACGTCAATCACGGAAATTATTTAAAAAATTTTGTTCGTTTTGTTGGACAGCCGTTAAGAGAAACAAAATTTCAAAATTCACTTTCGACAGTTCTGATCAGAGTTCTAGGTAGCGAACAAAGAGTTCTAATGAAAGTTCTAATACATTTTTAACGTTCAACGTCAATCACGGAAATTATTTAAAAAAATTAGGTTCGTTTTGGTAAACAGCCATTAAGAGAAACAAATTTTCAAAATTCACTTTCGACAGTTCTGAAAGAGTTCTGGATAGCGAACAAAGAGTTCTAATGAAAGTTCTAATACATTTTTAACGTCCGACGTCAATCACGGAAATTATTTACAAAAATTAGGTTCGTTTTGGTGAACATAGCCATTCAGAGAAACAAAATTTCAAAATTCACATTCGACAGTTCTGACCAGAGTGCTGGGTAGCGAACAAAGAGTTCTAATGAAAGTTCTAATACATATTTAACGTCCGACGACATTCACGGAAATTATTTTAAAAAATTCGGTTCGTTTTGGTGGATTAGCCATTCAGGGCAACAAAATTTCAAAATCCACTTTCGACAGTTCTGACCAGAGTGCTGGGTAGCGAACAAAGAGTTCTAATGAAAGTTCTAATACATTTCTAATGTCCGACGTCAATCACGGAAATTATTTAAAACAATTAGGTTCGAATGGAGCTATATTAGAATTTGATGATGGAATGTCAAAAATGTATTATGTTGAATAATGTTGAAGATAAAGAAATTAAGGTCTTACTTGGGGACCATGGTTAGTAATGTGTGGGGTGGAGTGGTGATTGTTGACTATTACTCAGAATGGATGAACTGTTAGAAAACTTTTGATGTGAATAATGTAGGTTGGAGTTCCAGCTTTTATTAGTTTGTAGATTAGACCCGGATGCCAGATTCTGTCAAATGCTTGAGTGATGTCCAGGAATGTAGATTTAGTGCTTTTAGCTATTTCTGAAATGCAGAGTGGATGTGTTCTGTTAATCTAAATGAGCAGTTGAGTGGTGAGCAATGATACCTAATTTATGTTTGGGAATTATATTAATGTTTTTGAGATGCTTGTTTAATCTGGCAAGGATTAGTTTCGAATATTTTGGCAATAACTGGCAGAAAAGTAATGGGCCGATAACTGTCTACTTTGGAATGATTTTTGTTGTCTGCTGATTAGTGGTTTTTTGTGTTTTTCGGAAAGTGTTTGATATTTTTTTGAATATCTTTGTTATTTTTTGAGTTTTGGGTGTGAATTTTTTTGAGAACTGTAGAACTCTTTGAGCTCTATCGTTATGTGTTAGATAATTTTGAATATTTGGACTTTTGCCCGCAGCTCTTTTTTGGATTTCAAATTTCTCTTTTTGTAATAATTATAATTTTTGCAGACTTTTTTATTGTGGAGAACTCTAGAACTCTTTGTTCGCTACTCAGAACTTATAAAATATATAGGATTTTCAAATTTCTGCCCGCCAAATTCACACACCTCCATTTCTCATGTCCAATTCATGACATTCAACATTTCAAAATGTAATTTATGAAAAAATAAATTATAAAAAAAAAGTATTAAAATTTTTAAAAAGGTGTTATTAAGAATCTCAAGTAAATAAAATATTTCTTGATTGCACATGTAATACAAGAACATCCAAATGAAAAGAGCACTTACTTCCATTTTCTTCACCACATCCATTCCACTGATAACATGGCCAAATACCACATGTTTACCATCCAACCTAGAAATAATTCCAAGAATTTTTATTAATATATTTAAATTGCATCAAATCACAACCATTATACCATTCCAATTCCTCGTGACACCAAAATTGTGTTTTTCATTGAGTGTACCGGTAAAAGCTTTTACTCTCTCATATACATAGTATTGTGAAACTCGTGTAATGCTGCGGAAAACTGGGCTGAACCCTTACAAATGTAAAACAAATTTGGACGATTTCTAATATCCCCTCTCCCCCAGTAACACGTGCTTTGAACCTCTTAAATAATTACATAACACATGGGACAACACCAGCCCCTCATTGAAACCAAGTAAAAATAATGTATATAACAGTAAAAACCGTTTGTATTAATTTTATTTGTTATAGACAAAAATTTAGCATAATTAATCAGAATTAGTCGGTGATGCTAACTGCACCTACTGTAAAGATTGGGGGCAATTTCTTTGTGACAGAAGGTTGCATAGGTGAGAAAATTTCTGACAAGCCAGGCACAATCCATTACGGATAAATTATAGACAAGTTTACTGCGCTAATGTAATTGGATTCTAGACTATACAATATCTACATCACTTTTGAATTACTTTCTACATAATCGAGGAGATTCAATTAATATACCTCTGTTGAAAAATTATTTCCATTCACTGCAACATAATTTTTATTTATATTTTTTAAAATTTATTTTAATGTTTTAATATAAAATGAATTAAAAAGAAAATAATTTATTTTAGCAAGTGCTCCCCTACCTTCAAGTAACACAACATAATGCTGCCTCAAACCTCCTTAGTGATACATAATTTATGTGCAACCCTCAAGTATCTTTGGTTTCCATGGTAGAAGCAAAGTTATTTCCAGCCAACTTGCCTATTTCTGATGAAATTGCAGTGGTTTTATTCAAACTTCTTAAATTCCAAAATTAGCAAAACGTTTCAAATTATTTGAAATGTTATTAACGATAAGAAAACATGATTGTACAACACAATCATCTGCTTAACATAGTTCATCCAACAGATAAGGTTTAGAGACTAAAAACCTCATAGTAAATATAAAATAAAAATGGTTTCGTGGTCTTGTAGATAAAGGTTTAAATAACCCATGTGTGATAAATCTGAATGAAATTAATATTGTTTTTCAATCCTTCAACTAATGGCTCATCATGCAAAAGTGCAAAAAGCAGTACACACAAGTCTTCTTATGTTCATTTCAAATTTCTTAAATATCTGCAATAGCTAACACTAATAACTATATTAATATATGTATTTTCATTTAAATACCTTGATCTTTCATCTAAGTTCAACTCGTTCCTACGTTTAATGGGAGAAAAAGAAATTGCAATGTTCTTACCAGTCTGTACGTCCTGTACAAATGAAGAATTGCGATCCATTTGTATTTGGTCCAGAATTAGCCATGGATAAAATACCAGGACCAGTGTGTTTTAAAATGAAGTTCTCATCTTCAAACTTTTTTCCATAAATTGAACGACCACCTGTTCCATTATGATTGGTAAAATCTCCTCCTTGACACATCTACATTAGTTAAAGTCCAATATAATTTTTAAAAGCAAATAAGTGAAAAGACATCTCTAATTTATCATATAATATCATTGATTTGTTGTACGTTCTTACTCGTTTGTATGGAAGGATACAAATTCAGGAATTATTCGATGAAATGTACTTCCTTGATAACCAAATCCCTTTTCATGTGTACATAGAGATCTGAAATTCTCAACAGTTTTAGGAACAATATCAGCCCTTAACATCATAATAATTCTTCCAACGCTGTTTTTACCAATGTTTATATCGAAGTACACTTGAGGATTTTTCTTTGCCTTTTTAGCAGCAGGTTCTTCTTCCTGAAAATTGTAATTTTTCAAAATTATTCAAGGCAAACAAAATCTTTTACTTATTAAAATTCAATGGCATTGTTAATTGTCATTTTGTCCTTCCAATCATGGACAAGCATTTCAAAGTGGTTTATTTAAAAAGTGAGAAAACCAACATTACTACCTTTCATGAAGTCTAAGAACTGACACTATCAAATCTATACACTATATACACTGACTGATGCTCTCATCATTCCTGCCTTCAGCTAGCAACATATCTCAATATATACAATGGGTTGATTCCGGTTGATTGTTACAGTTATATACCTGTGTGTGTGTGTGTGTGTGTGTGTGTGCGCGCGCACGTGTGTGTGTGTGTAATATATGCCTCTACTTACAAATAGCACTAGAAGATATGTGCTGTTGAAGTATCACTTGATTTAGGCTGCGCCGTGTCGAAGGCAGGGGTGCCGACGTTTCGACCGACATATCGCGGTACTGTACGCGGTATCGCGGTACTATCGCGCGACATATCGCGCTTCAGGGCTGTACTGCCCTGAAGAGGACTGCAATATGTCGGTCGAAACGTCGGCACCCCAGCCTTCGAAGTATCACTTGTTTGTTTTAATTACCTGCATCATATGAACACAAAATTGATATACTCACCACACTTTCTTCATTAGGTCTCTTTTCAACTGTAGTGTCTCCTTTTTCCAATGTAGCACCAGCATGATCTTGCAACCAAACATCATCTGACCACACAGGGCGCGATGAACCTTCCTTGATCTTTTGTGGCTTGGCAAGGTTTACTCGAATAGTCCTACCAAATAGCTCTGAATCATTCTGCAATGCAAGAGAAGCAAAACATATACAAGGGTCAGTCAGTAGAAAATGCCTTTAATTTTTTCTTCTTTAATAATGTGCACAGCTATAGCCGAATAAGGTGGTGAAAACTGACCCAAACTAAATTGATAATCACAATGCTCATATAAAAGAGAACAAAAAATGTCATAGATTCACAAAAAAAAAAAATCAGCCTCCTAGGGCAATCTGTTGCAGAGATAAACGAGAAACGCGTTTTTCATGTTTTATTGTTTTCTCAGCTTTTATTGCATGTATCAGGCTGAAAGAAATTGGAGAGATGGAGAAAAATAGTTGAATTTTAAGGTACTTTTGTGAACCAATTCTGACGCCAAATTCATATAGGAAAAAATTTTTTTTGAAAAGAATGTTCAACGTGATAACATTGGAATAGTGTCTCAGTTTTTCCCCTTAGTAATATGTCTAATAATATTCTATAACGCATTTTTTTCAGATTTTTAAACAAGGTGGACAATAGAGAAAAATATTAAAGTTTTTCTACGTGAGTTTTACAATGAAATATGTGCTTAGTCTTTTTAGATATCTAGGCTGTGACATTACTTTTGAAAACAATAAAGATATCTTGATAAAAACCCAAAGATTCCAAAACATCTATGGTAAAATAATAAAATACCTGAGAAAGAAAACAAGAAAGGAAACACAACTTAAATTTTATAAAACAACAAATACTCCAAGGATGTGAGATGTGGACCATCAAAAAGAAAGATTTTACAAGAATTCAGATAACTGAGATGAAGTTCTTCAGACAAGTCAAAGGCTGCACTATATAACACAAAATAAAAAGTGAGATAACCCAAGAAGAATTAGAAGTACTCCCATTATAAAATAAAGTACAAGAATACAGGACCCCATGGTCTCAACATTTAATAGAATGAGTAGTGACCACATCCTCCAAAAAATGTATCACTACCACCCTCTTAGTAAAAGAGATGTTCGCTGCCCCAGATTAAGAGGCTGAAGACGGAACACGAGACACTCCTAACTCCTGAAGAGATGATGAGAAAACACTATGATGCTACAAACGTTTACAGAAATCATATTACACAGAAAGTACACAAATGTTACATATAACAGACATTATGATTAATCAGCAATGAAGTATAACTGCAAGTCATTCCGTATAACAATGATAAAATGCATGGATTAATGAATCCTGTTGTTCAGCCATTATTCATAATAGATCAAGTGATTTGCCTTAAGTAATAAGTCACCTAAAAAAGTAATCTAGCCCTTATGCACAATGGGCAATCTGAGGTGGACAAAGCAATAATTCTCCAGCAAAATGGCATCTTGTAACATAAATCAGCCTATGGCACAAAGAAAGATCTTGAGACACCAGCCATCCTTGGTGCTTTCTATAATTCATTTACTTACATTTACAAAAAACAATTGATTACATTTTGGCAAAAATTTTCACAAAAAATTCACATGTCACTTTTTTCATCCCCTCCACACCACACAGTCAGTGGTCCCTCACCCCCTCAATTTCTGTGTGCACTCCAATAAAAAAGAATAGAAAAGTTGGTCACCCTAGTAGTAATCATAAAGTCCAAACTTCAGGATTATTTAACTCCAGTCAAGTGAACTAATAAATGCAATCAAAATAAGGTAATGTGGGATTAGGGAAGAGTCATCCCACTAAATCCAATTCATGAACAGGTAAGAGCTGCCCTCCATGGAGCTGAAAGAATTAACACCGATCTTGCATATATCAGCCACAAGAGTTCACTAAGGTGAAACATAACCACTTGAGAAAGTTTTCGTTTCTATCTATTGCTTAAGCAGCATCTTCCAAGTTCAGCAGTCTAATTTTATTGGCATTCACACATTAATAAGAAGAATCTGGAGAAACGTGTGTTTTAAAATATTTCATGATTTACGATTCTCCTTAATAGTTTTCTAGTTTTTAAGCATTGATATATAGTTTTCCCAGCAAAAGTTGGTCATGGAGATAAGTGTAGACCTTTCCAAAGGGACAAGGGCATTCTACTCTGCAAGTAAGTACGTCGGTATATATTATGTAAGAACAGTAGTGATAAAATAAAAATTATTTCTTTAATAAGTAATTCTATTACATTAAATTTTCCATCACACTTTCATACTTTACAACACTAAAGATAGTAAATGGCATATCTCAACCAATTTCTTTTTTTTTAATGATTTGAAGTCTTGAAAACTATTATGCATATGCACCATAAGTGCACTTGTATAATGAGACCTTCAAGGACCTCTTGCGAACTTACTCCTACTGTTATGGGCAAGTAATATCAGTGACTACCAGACTAAATCATTAACCTAAAAAAATGGTAATGGGGAAAGCATAAATTCAAATGTATATTTCATAATAAAACCGTCACAAGACTACATGATAAAATATGACCATTCTTCTTTCAAAAATTAAAATTTTATACTCTCTTATGTCAAACTGTAAAGTATAATGTGCACTTTTCCCACATCTTAGTTTTTCAATTTACTTCAATGTTTAAACAAATGATTACTACAAACTTTCATTTTCAAGAGCACTCACTATTGCAGTTTGATTTGAATTGGTTAAATAATAGAATAAGCAATAAGAATGCCAAGAAAGATCCCACCACTCAACAGTCTGTGGCTTACACTTTGAACATCACTTCAAAATAAAATATAAAAAGATATTGCAACTTCCCTACTTCACAAAATAAAGCCTAAGAAAACTCAGACAAAGAAATAAAATAGCTTCACCTCTATTTCATCTTCATAATATAAATACTAACGCCTGATTCATTAAAACTTATTTTATTGATACTGGAACTTTGGTTGAGTTTCAGGCAAAGCTAAAGCTTTGCCTGAGATGTGGAAGCATCAAAGTGTATAAATAGTGTGTAAATACCATATTATCAATAGCTGCTGCAGCATCTTCTGCGGATTCAAATTCCACAAACGCAAATCCGCGATGTTTTTCCGTTTCATAATCAAGAGGAATCTGAATATCAAGAATATCTCCAAATGGAATGAAGGCTGCATGAATTACTTTCTCATCAACTTCTTCAGCAAGCCCTCCTGAAAGAAAAATGGTACTTCTAAAATTCAAGATTATCTTTAAATTAAACACAGTACAATGTTTAAAAAAATTAACAAGGCCTCGCACGAACTAACCTACGTATATTGTGCGCTTAGGGTTAGTGGACATCGCTTGTCAACTCCACTATGATATAAAAAAATTGACGAACAAAAATATACAGATAACTTTGAAAGGTCAAATGTAATAGCATTCAAAAACTAGTTTCAAATACGGGTGACAATTTCAAATTGGCCACTCATGAAATCATCGCATCTCAACCACACCACGGTACACTGTACACTAAATGTAAACTCTCTGATTAATAAATAACTTATAGTTGATTTTAAAATTTGACATTGTGGGTAAACTGCGATTTCCACAGCCGCGTTTGAAGGATATATGCTGTTTGGGTGTCATCTAATCGGAAGGCTGAACGCCACGACTATGACGTCATTATATTGAGGTGTAAGATACCGTTTCGATAAAACCGTAACAGATGATCAAATATCAGCGGCAGCAAAGTAAAAACCGCAGTTATAGCATGGATGAATATTAATCTATGAGTATAGTATCTCCCATAGTGGAAATAAGGAGGTGTAGCGCTCCGGAGGATGCGCAGTAGCAGCCAATCACGTTTGAACCCAGGGATTTATTTCCATCATGGTATCTCTCACCAGATGGAATTCGGCACGACTTTTTGCGTCTATCTTGGTTCTGCCGCCGCAAGATGTCGCACGATCGTGACCGTATCAAGCAGTGCTGCAGATCAAGCGACTCTAACGATAGGCCTGAGAATGACGCAAAAAGTCGTGCCGAATTCCATCTTGGAGATACTAGCCATAGATGCCAAGTTTGAAAACCCTTAGTATTTACTTGTTGTTTTAACGTGGAATCCGAGGGTATTATCTTCAGGATGGAATATGGCACGACTTTTTGCATCTTTCTCCGTTGTGCCTCAAGAGTCATCTGATCTGCTGCTTGATACGGTCGCGATCATGCGACATCTTGCGGCATAACCAAGAAAGACGCAAAACGTCGGCCCATAGTCCATCTTGAAGACAATACCCTCAGATGGCTCGTTACAAAAGTAGAAAATACTTCGATTTATTTAACGTCACGCCTCACGGTCACGAGCTGGAAGGGGAGAAGAACATTGTCATCAAATCAGTAGCTCCAATACCAAATATTTCAATCGTAACGAAGCTCGCGATTGGATGATAGTGTTCCCCTCTTTGTCCTGATCGTGGCCGTGAAACGCCACGTTAGATAAATTGGAGTGTATGCATTTATTCACGGCACAGAGCTTCCAGTCTTTGTACTATACTCAGGTTTAAAAAACAATGCCACTTCAACATCACAAGGATGAAGAGGCAGGCACTACCATCTAATTAGAAGCTTCGTTACGACTTACTATATACTTTCGTTACTTCTTTACGACTTATTTTTTGTATTAGAGCTCCCAATTGGATTATTATGTACCCTCTCCTTCACGCTCGACATTTCATCAACGGTGCCATCCAATCAATACCTTCTATTGAGGTAACAGTAAAGATATAGTAATAGAAGGTGTTGATCTAATCGGGACTTGGTACGGCACTACAGTGACATCACTATGCTGGCGTTCAACCAATAACTTCACTGAAACAGCTGATTTACTTCGCAGGCAACGTTGAAAATATCGCAGTATAAAAGACTTCCATGCAGAATGGCACCTTTACACAAAGAACTCATCAAATGTATGTTTTGAAGCAACAAACCTAATATCAAACGAAAACAAATTCTCCAAATGTCATAAGCAATACATTGAATATCGTCAATAATTGACTGAACTTGTGAAAGAAAGAAACGTTCTTCCAACCATCGGATGTAATAATTCATATCATACGTCAAAATTTCTAAACTATTACTAAACGTAATCTGTAATATAAGAATTTGCTGACGACCGTTTAGTTTCCGAATACTATGGGCCTGAAATCCAAAAATTACTGTCGCCTGAATGTTGTGCGCAAGTGAAGAGAGACGTCGATCTAAATCCATCGCACGAGTAATTCATACCTACAAAAATGCGTGCGTCCTAAACAAATACGAAAAGCAATCTATAATTAAAAAATCTTACTGCCCACTGCTAGTGTGAATTACGGGTCTGAATGCCAAAAAAAGGGCCTCGGTCGAACGCTGTGCGCAAAGGAAGAGGACGCTCCTTCCAAACCATCGCAATTTATAATTCATACTTACGCCAAAATGTGCCCTAAACGAATACTAAAAGTAATCTTATAATTAAAAATTTACCGCTCACCGGTTAGTGTGAATAACATGGGTTCGAATCCCAAAAATGACCCTCGGCCGAACGCTTTGCGCAAGGAAGAGGGACGCTCCTTCCAAATGACGCTATGACCTATGAGGCTGCCACCATTTATATATATATATATATATATATATATATATATATATATATATTGAGAAACGCACCGCGTTTCCACCCAAAGAAACGGCGACATCACAAGAACGCGGCAGAACGGTTGTGAAGAGGGCACTCTAGCCAAGAAAAAACGGTTACGGGCGGCGAGGTGTCGTCGGTTGGCCGGGACTGTGGGAAACGAGGCCGCGAGGAGTCAGTGGTTCGCTGGCCGCCGGCGAGGAAGGCCGCATTCGGGGTTGCCCAAGATCGAAAAGCAAACTAGTATCGCGAACGAACGCAGTGCAGAAAGATTAATTGACGGACAATCAGGCGTGATAACAATCAATAGTCGATCGGACATAGCTGCCAAAGTGATAGCTGCTATTTGGAGTAAATACAGAACAAAGACGCCGAGTGGATCGAGAATTGGAAAGGAGACGTACTTCGGAAGCGCAGCGCCTCACCTCGGCTGGTCCCAAGTGAAACGACCCCGGCAAGCAGCGAAGGAGTTGCGAGGCAACCCGAGGTCCTGAAGCCGACGCCTGCAGAGAGGAAGAAGTAACGGTGAATATTTCTTCGATCGATAAGATCGAGACTAACAGTGATTCTGCCGATATGAAATATGCTGCACCAATACAGACATTGCATCAATATGATTTGTATAGAATTAATAAATAGTTCAGCTATTTTGTCTACGGAACAGTGGTAAGCGATTATTAAATTTTGAGTTTATTTCCATGAGAAGAAGACTTGTCTCATAAAAAATTTACTGAGAACAAGCCGGCCTACCCGTTACGTCACAATATATATATATATATATATATATATATATATATATAAAATGTGTGCGTAAGTAATTCATGTTAGTTTTTGGCGAGCCGTAAATTCATGTTAATGTTTGGGCAGAAGTCAGATATTTTCTGAATTTTTTAAAGTTTTATGTTGTTGTTTTTTTTCCTAAGAACCAATGTTAACTGTTTCTCTTTGTACAGCCCTGAATTTAGGAATATAAATGCTGGAGTAATATATTTCCTAGAGCCGTTAACTCATATTAATGTTTGGCTAGGTTTAATTTTTTAATGGTTTTTCGCCCATATGAACCTATGTTAATTGTTTTTCTTGGAGCCTCAATGATTGGGAAATCTATAGAGCGGAAAATTTGGAATAGAGTACTTAATTAGCATTTAATTAGCTCTTAATTTTGAATATATCTAGAGATTTGTTCAGGCGCACTTTGATGGTTAGATGCGAATAATAGGTGAGTTTTGGTTTTGTAATTAGTGGAGAAAGTTGTCAACTATGAAAAGAAGTACTTCATTTCTCAGCATAAGGGCAACAACAAAACATGAATCTGCAATCATGAAGAAGTATGGAAAAAGGAACAAATAGTTAATTTCGGCGGTGGACGCAATATTCAGTAGACAGTCTCAGTTTTCTCTCTGTGCAAAGCATTCATGGAGGCTGGTATTCGTTTTTGGAAATTTGAAAACCAGACGTTTTAGACACTTTTTAGAAAAATATACGAAAGAAATGGTACCAACAGAATCTACGTTAACGAAAACACATCCGGACCATCCGCAAATGCAGAACCTAAATAGAATCTGTGGCCAAATTGATGATAAAAACATCTGGATCTACTGATGAAACCACGACGCCACTAAGGATGCCAATAATCTTGCGCACCCATCTGGAACTATGGAACTGACTTACTGTGAGTTCTCAACTTTTCTTCTTACATCTGAAGAATTGAGAAAGGAATGGTATAATGAATTGCTCAATCATTTACAAATTTCTGTACTACTTGTGGCCTGAGGCATACGCTATGATAATGTTTTACTTTTCATCACTGACGCTGCCTCGCATGTAAGAAGGGGCAGCCAGAGCACTGGAAAGTACTCTTCCTGAATATGTTATGACGTGCTTAATTCACGGACTTCACGGATTTTGCTGAAGAGATAAGATCTTTGCATCTCTACGGTAGACAAGTTGATTTCTGAATACTAAAAAGTGTTCTTGAAATCTTCTTTCCCGTACCCGGATTTTCAGACAAGTTGCGCCAGGATTAGCTCTTCCTCCACAGCCGATATTGACGATGGGGAACCTGGGATATCCGCGCTGCATATTACGCAAATTCAGACAAATGCGCGACTAATTTAAGGTTCTACCAGAAATGAAGCTGCATCAGTACATGAAGTGAAGAGTTTACAGTGAACTTGCGTTTATCTCGCACACATTATGGAAAGTTGTCTCAGATAATTGCAAATTTGAAAAAAGAAAATCTTTGTGTCAGCCATGAAAGTCTTTCAAGAAACATTAGAGAGTTTAATGCAGGTGCCTGAGAAAGAGGTTTAGCTGTAGCATGTAAGTGCATAAGTGTCGTTAGCGCGAATGAGGATTTGGAAAAACTGAAAACAATTTGTGTTCTCTGGGCGGTGTACCTGGAGTTGATATTGATATGACTCCAAATTCAATAGCCTGCTTTATTAATGCTCATGTTTTGGTTGAAGTTGAAAGGTCATTTTTTCGGCTGGGAAGAATATTCTTCGGCCAGACGGTTAAGTTTAAAATGTAGAAAATCTTGAAGAAATATTTAGCAGTTAGCAGCAACCAAGAAAACAAAGATCAAGTTTCCATGCAAATGGTTATGCATGATCCAGTGTTAATATGTAAAAACTTTATTCATTTTAATCATAACAAAATTCTTTTCACTTCATTTCCTTTTCTATTATCATATGTTAGATTTTACATGATTTTCTGTACCCTGCCATAGCTAGAATAAACGCCTTTTTAGTGCCTAATTTCGTAAAAATAAATGCCTTTTTGCCTGCCTATTTTAGCCGAAATAAATTTGAACTTCCAGGCTCTATCTCCTAAACCTCGCATTTAGAACATATGCCATTTAGGTCGTGAAGGATGTTGTGGAAAATAATCTTAGATACTACGAATCATGAACAATACATCTACTGTAAGTGTCTAATAGTCCAGAATGTCCTAAAGGGCGAATGATGCCTATTTTAATGTTATTGCTGAAAACTGCCGAAACAAGTAATTTTAAGAATTATCATATTTTGAATGCTATTTTTTTAAAAATTCGTTCTACTGAAACGCACCCAAAACGCAAATAACGTGTTCGAAATCGCAATCGACTACGCACCGAAATGTCTCACCGCAGACACCGAACACAACGAGGCTGCTTCCCTTCTTAGGCAATCGCACTCCTTTCCGGAGCAGCTGCGCTGTTCACAGGTTGAGGTATATCGCCGAAGCACGTCTTCGAAATCCAGGCGCGGAAAGTCACAGGCCTGGCGAAAGCGTAATCGGAAACGCGAAGCTTACAAAATTACTTTCACAGATTAGACACAGCCTTACTGTAGAAAATTGGAGATAAAGTTCATTATATACAATACTGCTAAAAATGAAAGTGAATAAAAGAAAAGCTTGTAGTCTCTCTCATAATGTAAAAATAACATCCTGCGTAATAAAAAGTATCTAAATTGATCAATTTGTGATCAGTTTGCGATGCCTGAAATATAACTTATCATGTCTAATTTTTTTCTTTGCCTGGTTTCGTCATTTAGTATGATATGTTAAGAGCCTAAAACATCAATTTTCATGCCAAGTATTACCTAATTTCGTAATTTTGTTAGCTATTTTTGATGCCTAAATCATCACATTTTTGTCCCTAAAATTCTCAGGTTAGTCGTCACATCAGATGTGTGTCATTTTCAACACTGGGGGCATTTGTCAGACCAGGAAATCGCCTCACAGTAGGACAGCCAGATTTATCATATACAGGAATTATGTAAGAGGATGAAATTGAAAATCATTGCGATGCAAAATGTAAAATATTATTTCTTATGATGTCCCTCGAAACGAACTACATGAACAGAAATGGACCGTCAGGATAACTCTCACAGTAAGTGAACACTTGCTAGCGAAATGTTGAAGTCTGCTTGCTGTCACAGCTTCCTCAATTTCCCTCAGCAGGATTTGCAGTGGCGTCGAAATTTCCTTGTTTTTTCGTAAAAGAATTTTATTTTCTTATAGAATACCTGTAATCGAGAATAATTTCCTCTCCGGGAAATTAAATTTCCGCGAGAAACGTAATTTCTCCGAGCAAGAGCGAACGATTTCGGTAGTAAGACATCGCTAGCTAGTATCTACCGAAAAAAAGCGACCTACATGACTCTCATCCGGAATATGTAATAATCTGTAAGCATTGTAGCTAGTAACTAAGTTAATAATTCCACATACAGTGAGTGTCAAAAGAATTGAACTCCTAGGAAATTTCAGTAAATGAATAAATCTCTAGTGAAAATAAAACACAAATGAAAAATTTAACCCTTTCACTGCCGGCGCCTCCCGGCCAAGTACTGCCAAAACTGCCACAGGGGAAATTCAAAGAATGCAGACACATTTTTCAAATTTTTATAACAGCTTTATTTTAAAAGATATGCAAACTATTTTTTTGTGGAAAGAAGAAATATAAATTACTTTTAATATGTCTCGATTTAAGGTAGAATAATATTTTCCTTGGAAAAATAATTTTTAACACAATATGTTACTTAAATTTTAAAAAAATAAGTTAAAAACGATTTTTTTGCTATAATTGTTTTTTTAAGATCTAAAAGTATTAAAAACAAACTCTATACATATCAGTGTATAAGTCCTTAAATATTTATTGTTTTTTAAAGTATGGCTTACATATTACAATTTTTTAAAATTATTGTGTGAAATCTTGTTTCTTAGCAAATGCCATATTGCACTTATGCTGCAGGATACAATCTGGATGTAAACCTCTGTGACAATTTTTGCACTCTGTTCTAGATCTTTTTCTTCTATTACCATCTTTTCTAGAACATACAGTGCATTATTATTCTTGGCTGGTAATTTATATAAATTTCCCCCGAAATTTTCTGAATATTCTAACACCTCAATATCAGTGTTCTTCTCTGTTAGCCAATCATTGGCAAAATATTCTATTATAGATATAGTAAATTGCATTCAACTTATTGGTTTTTCTTGTAAATAATATATGAATTTAGAATCATTCTTCCAAAAACGTTGAAGATTAAGAAGAACGTTGAAGAAGTTCTTCCAGTATTTGAGAATGAGCGCGAGTGAGAGAGTATCAGAGAGAGACTGAGTGTGTGAGACCGAAAATGTGTGTGCGCGCGTATTGTGGGGTGGGTCCGAATGTTAAGAACTTCGCATAATTATTAACGAAGTTCTTTTCTCATTGTGGATGGTGTGAGCGACATTATTTTTCATTGAACATACCGGTACAACCATTATGGACGTCCATACTGGTTTAAAGGTATTTTACCGGCTTAAAAGAGTGTAGGTACTTGATAGAGGTATGGAAAAATACCGGTATGTTACCGGTATTCAATACCTTTTCGGTCCCTGCATCCAACAGCGTCTTAACCTAGCGCATTTCGATTCCACAGCACTCAGCAATAATGCAAGGAGTTTTTGAGAATATTTCTTTTTTTTATTTTTTTTTTATTTTTTTTATTTTTTTTTAATTTGTTGCGTCCACATCTTGACGCAACGCGTCTCCAAGCCCCTTAAGGGGCGTTGAGCGCTTTACACCTCGGAGTAATCCATCAATGTGCTTTTACTTAATAATTGTCAAGTCTCGTCACGTCGCAGTCAGTCAGGCCTTTATCCTTCGCCAGGGGCTCGACGTCGTTAGATCCCGGGTTCCGGTTGGTCACCCAACCACGAACTCGCGAGTCTCGAATGCGCTTAACCTTCGTGACTTCACGAGCGTAGTAAACGTGATCGAGCTGCGCCTGGCTTCTTTCACATATATATATATATATATATATAAATATATATATATATATATATATATATATATATATATATATATATATATATATATATATATATATATATATTCAACTTGAAAATTGATAAAATAAAAAATATTTTGTGACAATAGCAGATATGTAAATATACTGAATATGATTAACTAATAATTTATTAATACTAACCACTCATTTCTTAACTATTAATACTAATAAATAAAAACTATTAAGTATTAATACAAAGTATGTAAATATATGTAATGAAAATATTGGATGGTGTTAGGAAGCTGACAATTTGCCATGATTATTTTTGAGAACGGTAAGTAGAAAGACAACAAATGCGTCATAACTAGGGGGCGGATTTAGACGACCTAAAATATCGCCAAAATCATCAATAAAAAGCTCTTAAAATGTTTTTAAAATGTCCTAATAGCAAAGAAAAATGACGTACAATATCAAAACCAGTTCAGTCGAACAACTTAAGCTGTTGGATATGGTACTGATGTAATCAAAGCTTCTTCTATTCAAGTGATCTGAGCTTTCAAACTTTTGGTTTGGACATTCTTCGCCCGAAAATCTCTGTCTTTAGTTATCCTAATTAGTGAACCGCCAATGGCACTGACTGGCGTCATAGGAACGTCAGATTAGATACTCACAAAGGCTGACATTACAACTTCTGAGCGAAGAAATCGAATAGCCTACCAGGTATGGGTACTCTGGAACTCTACGGAGAACTTTTGTTGCATCTTCTAATTATTTGAAGCAAGTACCATTGCAATGACATTAAAATCGATGAAACTGCACTAATAATTCGGGAAAATTAAAATTCCTTATTTGAAAAAAATGAATATCTATTTTAAAAATGCACTGTTTTAAAGTGAAAAGAAAAAATTATGTTTCATTAAAATCCGCCCCCTAGTAAAGACAGAAAGTTCAGTCTTCTAATGCGGAGATGCCAAATCAGTTGGACGCGACTTTAGCTGGAAAAGGGTTTCTTTCGATATATCTATTTTTAATTCGTTCTTACAATTTTATGCCCTTGTATTGTTTGGGTATTAACGCAAAATTTGAAAACGTCTCTGACATTTGATATTAAACCGTTTTAAACATATTAGTTATCGTAAAATGCAATGAAGTTCAGAAAATTGAAAGTGCCTCCCTTACTTTATGACTACAACGATATCCAAACCTATTTCCACCCAACAGGACTGATCCATTGGCCGGCCCGGTGGCCGAGATCGCTACGGCAGTAGCGTCGTAGTGTTAGCACCGAAGGGCCGCGGGTTGGGGTCCCGCCTACGGTGCGGTTGGATTTGTGTTCGTCCTTCACCCCTTATCACCGTTTCCTTCCATCTGCATAGTTACCATAATAATAATAATAATAATAATAATAATAATAATAATATTTATTGAGTCACAAATACAATTACAATCGCGTATGACGAGTCAAATATGTTGTATATGGAGGAGTACAATTGCATGCATCTTCTTGGGTGCAGCGAGTGAAGTTCATTTATTGTCCAGATGCAAACAAGGGGCCATCTCAGCATTTGCTCAAAGGACTAGGGAAACGACAAAACCTGATCAAGATGGGGTATTTGGCCTAAAGACTATGCTACTATACTTGTTACAGATATATTAAGATATTACATAGTAGATAATTATTTTTAATAGCAAAGTAGATAAACATTTAACTTAATTTAATTTAAAATAATTTAACATTTCAAGATTTGTAGTTTCATTGTTCAAAATAACATTTACTTGGAATAATGATTTTACTGCTACTACTTATAATAATAACAATAATAATTATATTAATAATAATAATAGATAACATTTCTATAAATTAATAATAGTAATGGCAAGTAATAGTAATAATAACAGTATATGGTATCAATTATGGTAACAGCTACATATCATTTAACAGTATTAGCATATTCCTTGATTAAATCTTGAAATGGTGGGGTATTTGGGGTCATTGAGGTACTCCTGAACGCTATAAAAAAGTTTTTCCTAAGGAAGTGTTTGAGCTTTATTCTAGCTGTGTGTCCATGTGTTTCTCAGATGTATTGGTAATTTGTTGAAGAACTGTATACCTGAAGAGAATGTAATTTTTGCAGTAAATGTGCTTGTACACATTGGTTGATGAAGGCGTTACATGCTTGCCTTGTGTTATAGGAATGTAAACTTGAGTTAAATTTGTAAAGTGTGTCATTGTTTAGTAGATTTTTCTTTAAACATGATAACTTCATAAAATGAATATACAAGGCAGTGGTAGTATGTTAAGTTTTTTGAATTGAGGTCTGCAGGACTCTGTTCTTTTGTATTTGTCATTGTTCGAATGATTCTCTTTGTATTTTGAATGTTTGTTTAGCTCTGGTGCTTGGCCCAATTATTATCCTGTATTTGAGAATAGAGTACATTTGCAAAGTACACTGTCTGTGCTGTCTCAATGGTGCTGTTTCTTATTATTATTCTAAGAGCATAATTAAGTTTGCTCAATTTTGAATTAATATCTTCTATGTGAGTTCCATTTGAGGTTGGACTGTATGATGATTCGAGAAATTTTGTTTTCAGTCTTGTGTGATGCTGTTTCTTCTAATGTTAAATTTGGTGAGTATTGTTGTGTTGAGGGAGTTGTGGAAAGGTATTGTGATTGCTTTGTCTTTGTTCAGGATTAGTTTGTTGTGGTGGATCCATTGTATTAGTTTGTCGATGGCTGGATTGGCTTTGTCTTGCAAAGCTTTTGTTCTTTCTTGAATATTATATTAGTGTCATCAGCAAAAAGTACGGTTGTGTTGTTTTCATTATTGATGGCAGGTCATTTACAAACATAAGAAATAAAATCGGCCTAGTGTGGATCCTTGGGACCCTATGTCACATCCTTGGCTCGGAGTGATGATTATTTATTTTGTTGTCTTTTGTAAGGTAATGCTACTATTGTTTTCTGTCTGATAGATAGATTTTATCCACTTGTAAGCAATTCCTGATTCCATAAGATTCTAATTTTGACAATAGAATACTGTGATCTATCGTGTCAAAGGCTTTGACAGGTCAAGAAAGAGACCAACAGGAATTTTTTTTTGTTCTAATGCCATGAGGATTTCATTTACAAAGGTGAATAAAGCAGTTTCAGTTGAATGATTTTCCCTGAATCCATGTTGTGAGTCAGTGATAATGTTACAGTGTATCAAGTAGCTTTTTAACCTTTCATAGAAGAGCTTTTCTAATATTTTTGAAAAGCCTGACAAGAGTGAAAATGGTCTATAATTCATTACATCTTGCTTGTTACCTTTTTTGTGTATAGGTTTAATTACTGCAGTTTTAAATATGTTTGGGAAGGAGCCAAGAGTTAGTGATTGGTTGTGTAGCGTCGCGTGGTTCGGCGCCGCGGCGTCGGGCCGCGCCGGGACGCGCCGGGACGCTTCGGGGAAACCCGCTCTAAGCCGGATGCTAAGTGGGGGTGTGAAGGCGACGGCGCCTCGCGCGCCGGCTGGAAAACCGTAGGAATCCAGGCTGGAAATTCCTGAAAGGACGCGCGGATGCGAGGCTAAGAGATGTCGGTTGCAGCCCTGGAAGGGCTGGCCAGCAGCCGTATGACGCCCGCTGCTTGTAGGGTGGGGGCGAGCCAACGGATATATAAGGCCGCACCGACAGGCGCCTCGTGGGATACGCTGGGTGTCGAAAGACGAGAGGTATCTCCAGTGCATTCATTGCACGTGATCTTCGGGTCGAAGATCGGTTTGGCGACAGGCCATGTAACTGGTATAGTTACGGGACTCTATGTCCGACAGCTTCGCACCTCGCGTTGCTTTTTGCTGCTTTCGAAGCAGTGGTACTGGGCGAGGCCTAGGACGGTCGGGGTTTCGCGGCTAAGAGAATTGAAAGGTTGCCAAGGGTTAGATTTTTGTATTGTAATCTTTGTACATTAATTGTAAATATACTGTAAATATATTGTAAATATCAATCAGAGCAGTCGTCTGTGTTTTTTCATCCTAGTACGTCACAGACTCGGAACCTTTCTTTTCTATGGCCATGGCAGCGGTTATCGTAAATTCACGCCGGAGTGCCTGCGCCAATTGTTGCAATTGTAGTTCAAAATTGGTTGCAGTGGTGTTTAGAACTCACACCGGGTGGTTGTGCCAATTGCAGTTAATAATTGGTTACAACAGATCAAAGACTCACGTCTATCAATCAGCTTAGTGGAAGCAGTTACTACGTTCGCAACGAACGGGGAACGCGGAAGTCTGCAGCAGTCCGCGGGGACATCAGAGCGGCATCAGAGTCATCGGTGCGCGCTGATTAATCAGAACAGCACGCGTAAGGACAGTGTACGCAGTTAAACGTGCACACGCGTCGTAAATACGTGGCGCCGGCAGCGTCGCGCACGCCACGAGAAACCGAAAGTGCGGTGTTTCGGTACGGTAGTTTCGGGGCGGTACAATCCGACTCGGAACCTTTCTTTTCGAAAACTTGGAACTGGTACTGGAACGAGCTGATATTGGTACTGGAACTGGAGCAGCCGATATTGGTACTGGAACGAGCTGACATTGGTACCACTGGAAGGAGACATCCCGGACGAGAGGAAGGAAGGAGGCCAGAAAACCGGATCCAGAAGGCGCTCACGCGACACCGAGGTCAACTGAACGTAAGTGTGTTTTTTGTTCTGGCCGGGGATCAATTCAGGCAAAATGGCTTTCTTAGCGGGTTATAGGAAAGAGGTGCTTGTTAGGGTCGCGATGGAGATGGGGGAAACATTAGAAGGAACGGACCGTGGTTAAACTTAAATCGATCATTACGGAAAGCGAGCAGTACGAGGAATCATTCGTGAAACAACTCGCTGACCAAGAAAAGAACAGGTCGCAGAAATACGCGAGCAGGAAAGAATACGCGAAGAGAGAGGAGAGAGCAGGAAAGAATACGCGAAGAGAGAGAGCAGGAAAGAATACGCGAGCAGGAAAGAATACGCGAAGAACGGCAATTTGAACTTGAAAAGCTTAAACTAACGAATCAGGCTCCCACGCGTGTATCCATAGGTAGTAGCGACACGGGAAATCGAACTAATATTCGTATCAGCCAAGTCATGGACAATTTAAAGGCGAAGGCGACGATATTACGTTGTTTTTAAGTGTTTTCGAGGCGCATGCTCGCCAGCTTGGCATTGCGCCGGTCGAATGGGTAAGCCATTTAATGGGTTTACTTCCTAATGAGGTGAACAACTGGCTCGTAGTAGGATCCGATACCGGATCAAGATTATGACCTAATTAAAGAACAACTATTAGATATGTTCAAGTTTACGGCGGAAAAGTGCCGTCAGATGTTTTGTAGTCACGTAAAAGGTGCAAAGACCACTTGGAACGTCTATGCACGTGAATTAGCTAGTTATTGTAAAAAATGGATCTCAGGTTTAAAGGTAGAAACATTTGAGCAATTGCTAGATCTCATTGTAACAGACCAGATGAAGCGGAAGGTGCCGGCGGTTATGCGTGACCATTTCATTGATGTGTGGGTGAGGTTTCTGCGTCCCAAGATTTGGCACGAAGGCTGGACACCTACGAAAACAACCGGGCTAGCGGATATAAGAAGGAATTCTCGCGGTTCAGCAATAAAGAGCAGGCAGGCGAACGGAAATGGCCGAAGGTGACGGAAAGCGCACCGTCCACTTCCAAAACGGCAGTGCCGAAGGTAGCTAGTAACGCGGAGTTCGAAAAGCCGCAAGAACGGACGTGTTACTTATGTAAAAACCAGGTCACATAAAAAATATTGTCCTCAATATAACAATAAACCTAGCGAGAAGATGTGTCAGTGGCCGACGCTAGTGCGCCAGAGTTATTGTCTCCACACACATTTCTTGCCAAAATTTGCGGCGAAACAGTCACCTGTCTCCGTGATACGGGTGCGACGATTGACGTCATCAATGCAAAGCACGTCACGCCGACACAATACACCGGCGAGTCCGTATGGGTTCAGCAGCCCCTGGACGAAGCGCCGAAAAATCTACCGGTAGCCAAGGTAGAGATAGTAGGGCCATTCGGTACTCTCGTTACAGAGGCCGCAGTCGCGAAGAACTGCGACTGCCTTATTACATTTTAGTAATCGTTCTGCTACGATTTGAAGAATAAAGCAAGGTTTCTTAGAACCACAGCCTATCTGGCGAACAATGCGGCAGACGAAGCGCCTCAGACAATAGACGAGAGTAAGGGAACCGACCGTGGGCCGGACGCGTTCCAGGTAAGCGTTTCGGAGGAAACCGAGGATGAAAATAGAGTTGGTCAGGGCGAGGTCGACGCCCCGGGCAACTCGGAATCAGACGATCAGGAATCTGAATTAGATTTCGGTAGCATTGCTTTGGCTCGTTTGGACCCCACCGAATTTGAAACGGCTCAGAGACAAGACAAGGAGCTCGCGCCGTTGATTGAGCGTGCGGAAGGACCCGAGACGGATCGGCACGATTATGTTATGAAAAACGGCCTATTGTTTCGTGTCCGGCATAGTAAGCGCGGAGAGCAGTTCTCTATGTTAGTAATACCGCGGGTGTATCGTGGCACGATCTTAAAACTTTGTCATGAAGTTGCTCACGGCCATTTGGGGGTCACAAAAAGCAAAGATGCCATGGCCAAATATTTCTTCTGGCCGAATTGTTATAAGGATATTGAAAACTATGTGCGTAGTTGCGACAGTTGCCAGCGAGTAGGAAACGGCGGCGAAAAACTTCGCGCGCCTTTAAAAATTGTTCCTATAACGGGCGAGGCATTCGAGAAAGTGAATGTCGACGCGTGTGGCCCATTTCAGAATCGGTCACCGGAAACAAGTTTATTTTAACGGCGATGTGTTTAGCCACGAAGTATCTCGAGGCTATTCCGATACGGACCTAACTTCGGTCACTGTAATTGAAGCATTATTAGAATTATTCAGTAGAATAGGATTTCCACGCGAATTGCAAACCGACCAGGGCACCTGCTTCACAAGTGCTTTGACAGCGGAATTCGCCGAGCGGTTTGGCATTAAACTGGTGAGAAGTTCGCCGTATCACCTCAATCAAACGCAGTCGAAAGAATGCATCGAACTATGAACCGGCTTATGAAGGTTCTGTGTTTGGAGGCAGGGACGGATTGGGAATGCCAACTTCCCGCTATTATGTTCGCGTTGCGCACGAGTGTGCACGAATCATTAGGTTTTCTCCAGCCGAATTGGTGTACGGAAGAATCTCCGTACCCCCATGACACTTCTTTATGAAAGGCTTGCGGGAACTGCGGAAGGTAAAGAAAATTCTGTAGTTGAGCATGTATTCAAATTAATCAATCGTTTGAAACGCTCCCGTGACCTAGCTCACAATAGAATGGCTGAAGAACAGCAGAAACGTAAAGTGTGGTATGACCGGAAGGCGGTCTCACGTACTTTCGAGATAGGCGCTAAGGTGTTGGTTCTCGCACCTAACAGGACGCGGAAGCTCGCGGTTCAGTGGATAGGGCCGGGCGAGATTCGCGAGAAAATTTCGGAGCATAACTATTGGTCCAGATGCCGGGGCGGAAGGAACCCGCGTCTATCACATTAATATGCTTAAAAGATACCACCAGCGGACAGAGTACTTGAATGTGCTTAGTTCTACGTCTGTGACAGACGCAGGTGACGAAGACGCGCTAGATCGCTATGCGCTTAAATTGGATTGTTGCGACTTTGACGCGGAAGAAATGCTGAGCGGACTGAGGTCGAACCTGAGTTTCGCAACGCTCTGAAAACGGTCATTTGTAAGTACAGTTCTATATTTAGTAGAAACCCGGATTGACAGATATCACTACCATGGATATCGAGTTAACTGATACCAGCAAAGTGGTTCGAAGCGTACCCTACCGTACATCGCCGAGGCAGGCTAAAATATTACGGAAGAAATCGATAGAATGCTTCGCGACAACATCATTGTGGAGGCGAGAGTGATTATACGTCTCCATGATATTGGTTGAAGCACCGGGCAAGAAACCACGGCCCTGTATCGATTATAGGCGCCTCAACGAAATTATTAAGACCGAATACTTTCCGTTACCCAATCTCGAAGAACGGATAGAACAGGTAGCTGCAGCAAAAATTATAAGTGTACTGGACCTTTGCAAATGTTTTTGGCAGATCGGTCTTACGGAAAGAGCGCAAAGGTATTCGGCGTTCGTGACCAGTTTCGGCACGTACCGGCCGCTTAGATTACCTTTCGGAATAAAGAACGGTCCCTATCAATGTTGTCGTATTATGGGCACCTTATTGAATAAATGCCAAGAATTCGCGGTACCGTACCTTGATGACATCGCGGTTTTCAGTAACACTTGGCAAGAACACATTCGACACCTCGATACGGTCTTTCGCATATTAAAATCCGCCAAATTGACAGTGCAGCCGCGCAGTGTTTGTTTGCGCGGGCTAACGTAAATATCTTGGGTACGTAGTCGGTAACGGAAATTGCGGCCGGCCGAAGCCAAGATACAAGCAATCCAGAACTTTCCCAGACCAGAGTCAAAGAAACAAGTGCGTTCTTTGCTCGGTCTGGTAGGATACTATCGACGTTTGATACCAGGGTTTGCGGAGAAAGCGGCAGCGCTTACTGATGCGCTGCGAGGACGCGAGCGCCAAGGTAAAATCGTCTGGACAGAGGCATGTGAAACATCTTACAATGAGCTGCGACAAGCTCTCAGTGAGAAAACAGCGGTATATGCACCTGATTATACCAAGGAATTTCGAGTTCAGGCAGATGCTTCTCGGAGAGGCTTAGGCGTGGTTCTCTACCAAGTAAATGACGAGGGAGTAGAACAACCAGTCGTTTTTCTAAGCCGTAAATTAAATGATGCCGAAATTAATTATGGCACCACAGAACTAGAGTGTTTAGCGCTGATTTGGGGGTTGGATAAACTTAAGATTTATCTCGACGGGCAGGCCACAATTCAGGTCGAAACCGACCACAATCCGTTGGTCTGGTTGCGTAATACGGCCGGCAAAACCCCAGATTATTACGCTGGTCTCTTTTAATCCAGCACCTCGATTTACGCATCAGGCACAAAAAGGGCTCAGAAAATGTTAATGCAGATGCGCTTAGTCGCATGTTTGATGATGTGAATTGATCCACCGGCGAGAATAGGGAACACGCACGTTCATGACATGTATAAATGTCGGTGAAATTCTATGTAAATAATTTTGTAAACTCAAGGGTAAAATTGTTGTGTTTTTTTTTATATTTTTATATGTAAATACATACATGTGTCAATAAACTCAGTTAAGAACGGCACATGATGTATGTAACGAATTCCACAATTATGTAATACTTCAATGCAAGTAAATGTTTTGTATTTTATATTTCAGGATTTCATGTAATGCAAGATGCGTCAAGAATTATTATGTAATACTTCAATGCAAGTAAATGTTTTGTATTTTATATTTCAGGATTTCATGTAATGCAAGATGCGTCAAGAATTATTATGTAATATTTCAATGTAAAAGTAAATGTTTGTATTTCAGGATCATATGTAATTCAAGATGCGTCAAGAATACTTATGTATGTATATAGGAGTAAGGTTTAAATGTAAATGGCAACATAGCTTAGGTGAAAGGGAGGGACAGCCCAGAGATTTATTTCACACATTTCGATTAAATAGGGTTTAATATTCTGGTATAATTATGTTCATGTTCATGAAAAAATTTGGATGTAGAGGTCTCACGACCAGGTAACTTAGCAGAATTTTTTTCCTGGGCATATTTGCTGCGAAAAAATTCTCACCCCCCGGCATGGGAGGGTCTGTAGCGTCGCGTGGTTCGGCGCCGCGGCGTCGGGCCGCGCCGGGCCGCGCCGGGACGCGCCGGGACGCGCCGGGACGCTTCGGGGAAACCCGCTCTAAGCCGGATGCTAAGTGGGGTGTGAAGGCGACGGCGCCTCGCCGCGCCGGCTGGAAAACCCGTAGGAATCCAGGCTGGAAATTCCCTGAAAGGGACGCGCGCGGATGCGAGGCTAAGAGATGTCGGTTGCAGCCCTGGAAGGGCTGGCCAGCGAGCCGTATGACGCCCGCTGCTTGTAGGGTGGGGGCGAGCCAACGGATATATAAGGCCGCACCGACAGGCACCTCGTGGGATACGCTGGGTGTCGAAAGACGAGAGGTATCTCCAGTGCATTCATTGCACGTGATCTTCGGGTCGAAGATGGGTTTGGCGACAGGCCATGTAACTGGTATAGTTACGGGACTCTATGTCCGACAGCTTCGCACCTCGCGTTGTTTTTGCTGCTTTCGAAGCAGTGGTACTGGGCGGGGCCTAGGGACGGTCGCGGGGTTTCGCGGCTAAGAGAATTGAAGGTCCCAAGGGGTTAGATTTTGTATTGTAATCACTGTACATTAATTGTAAATATACTGTAAATATATTGTAAATATCAATCAGAGCAGTCGTCTGTGTTTTTTCATCCTAGTACGTCACAGTTGTATAAATATGTTAATGGTTTGATGATATATGGAGCAATCTTTTTTATTAAGAAGTCAGGAATGTTGTCTATCCCAGCGGATTGTTTATTTTGCTTTTTGTTTATAATTTGAAGTTTTTCCCTTTTTGTTGTTTCTGGGGGATGTACATGCTAGAAAGCAAGTTTTAAAGAAAGGTGGTGGTTGTAGAGGCGTAGTGTTTGGTTTTCTTTTTTTGTAGTAGTCTACCAGCAATCTCAGAGAAGTGTTTGTTGAATATATTCGTTTCATTAGGGTTTGTTATTCTTCTGTTTTCATGGACTAGTTCAACATTTTGTGTTTTTATTTGCTGGAAATTTTTTTACAATATACTCCAATAGTGGTCGCAAAGACCTAGATGTTGATGCGGCCTTAAATAACAAAAACCCTGATTCTTTGGTATGTGTTAGGCCGTTGAGCTTTCTTTCCTAAAATTTTTATGTCTAGAGAAAGTTCATCATTTTGACATTTCCAATCGCGGGCGGCCATTTTATAATTGTGCCGGTCGCGCGGGGATTTGGCCTCGGCGAACGAGGCCACGGATGCCGGGGAACGGAGACAGAGCGGTCCGAAGAATCGGCAAAGAGGGAGGTGGCTGCACTGCTGAAACGTTTCAATGTGCTCACGTTATAGAGATGCGGGAACTGCTCACCGCGGCTCTGATTCATTTTTGACATTTTGACACAAAGGATGGTTTTGTCTATCGCGCAAATTATTCTTCCGTAGGGGGTTTAAACGTATAAGGATCTCCAGGATTCCTGAAGGAGGATATCGCAAGGGAGTCAGATCAGGGGAGCGCGCATGCCACAAACAAAGTGTGATGATCATGCCTCCATAAACGGAAGGGAAGAATACCGAAACAGCGTGCTCTGTTGAAAAAATGACCGTAATTACGCTCATTCGTCAAGATTTGGAAGAAAGACTAGGATAAGATGCACGTAAAGGTTTGGCACATTTTACGTATGTGTCCTACACACGCACTTTCTGCGTGAGAGTGAACTTCGAGCGAACCATCAGAAACCGACTATTCACCAAGACTGGAAAGCACGCCTTTGCAGGGCGAGCGAGGCCTCGCACCGTCGTTCCCCCAGCGAGCGAGGGTCCGTCGGCCGCGACGAATATTTCACGATCGCGTACACTAAACGGACAAACGCATTCTACAAACACTGATGACGCAATTTTTGATATTTCGATACAATTTTTCATTGCCTACAGCAGTACGTAGATTTACAATATAAACAGATAATTTGGCCCCTCCTCCGAGTATTTTCAAAGTAAAAAGCTTTAGTTCTTCTTTGCAATTTCACAATAAAAATAAATTTTAAACACATTACTCGTGCCCAGCTTTTTTTTATTTATTTTACGTCAAATACAGTTAAATAACTGTGTGTCGTGTTATGGGGAAGTGAATTCTGTGCATGTTTTCAAAATTCTGTGATCCTTATTTAATGTATATACGACTTGAATTTTGAATACAGAAAGAAAATGAGCGCTTATAGAAATAATTGTTTAAAAAAATATTCGCTCCGATGTTATAAAATATATTTTCAAGAGTAAATCAGCAATACATTTGGGCTCATTTCCCTCATCATGTCCTTCGTCTAGGTTTAAATACTGGGCCGGAATAGAAATGACAACTTGAATAACTATTTTTCTCACTGAATTCTAGAAGACGAACACAGATAATGAAGTTATATTTGGTCTACATTGGGAAAAAAGATATATAAAATTATTAAAATACTTGTTTAACCCTATCTTTACAAAGTTAGGGTTAATTATCGTCAATGTAATTTAATCAAATCGTAACATTTCTGAAAGAAACTATTCTGCAATTCCCAGCCTTTCACTAATGTAGGCGTAGGGCCTCTGAATCCCTTAAGAGCACGGTTCCCAGAATTCTACCTGAATTTCCTAGACAGTGCGAAGAGGCTAAGAGTTGTGCCAATCGAGTCTTGTCGAAAATGGAACGAATTATTCATCACCTTTGTATGTACCGTGCGTCACCCAAAGCGTGTTTTAATTGCTTTAAAAGCCCCCAAACTTGATTTTAAAGAAATGTTTTGAGATATTATGTGAATAATTGATCGGTCCTTCACCACGAGACCGCCTCGGCTCGAATGACATTTCATTTGTCTCGATTGGGGACCTGTAGACAGACTGCTCGATTACGCAAAAACTCGACAATGCGAAGGATTCTTTGTTTCATACAAAAACACAACCAGGCTGGATTCTCGGATTCCATGCGATTTCACGAGCTGTTACAACTTTATGCAAAACCTACATTTCGAAGTGCTAAGAAATATTAGAGAGTATAGCGTATTTTCTCCGTTTCCCATAGGCGAGAACGACTGAATGAGACTGGGACCCACGAGAAGCGTTCTCGAGAACGATGCGACTCCATATTCTCGCAGCTGTCAGTTGTAGGGGCATGCCAACGCAGACATCAGCAGGGGCTCCAGTAGTCGGGGATTGCGTTCGGGCGCAAAGCTTGGTAAAGATGCGATACCGCCTTGAAAATTCATCCAATTTCTCGGAACAGATGTTATCCTTGCTAGTAATTATAGGGATAGAACAAAGGTATCTTCGAACGCATCCTAAACTTCCTTCTTGCCGTGATATTGTTTCTAATCACACAATCAGATAATTTTTCCCTTTTCTGACCATATCCCTAACATTTGGGAAAATAAGAGCACAACTAAAAATACGTGGTCCAGTTTTGCATGTTTGTTTATACTATATTTTAATAATTCAATTATTATGTAATTGTTTTATATTTTTGCCGGCGACAAAGAAACCCCCTATAATAGCTAAAATGAATCGAAAATCTAAATTGAACGCAAATAAAAATATTTTGACAATTATTCTGAAGGGTAGGAAACAAATGCATAATGATGGCTACAAAATTGATCATTGAAACGCGATTTATGTGCGCACGTACTGTATTTTATTATTTATTACTATTTCTCTCAAAATTGAGAACTGCAAATGTTAAAATAGATTAAACAAATAAACAAAGATTTTACGCATTACGCGTTCTCCCTACAGTTTAAAAATATATCAGAGTGGTCGCTATATGATAAAGATGTTAAAAAGCGACCATAAAAGAAAGCTTCCTCCCTTGAACAAGGCAAATATTTTATTTGTGGCCTTGTTTAATAATTAATATTAAAAACAATCAGTTTTTAATTTTCTCAGAAATGCGTTAAAATATATTTTGGAAAACCATATTGAGCCAGAAATCTGAACTCTCTGTGCTATCTCAGTGACAAACCTCCCGGAGTTCGCCATAGAAGAGCCCGGAGGATGACGTCCTCCGGCCACGGCGCAAATAACGAGGAAAGGAGTCGGAAATGCCAAGGTACTGTTCGGTTCCGAGATCTTCGGCCTTGTGAGAGGGGTCAAAATTTCTCCACGGGGTGAAGGGAGCGCGATAAGGTGAGGGTTGTAGATTTGTTTGACCCGAGATCTTCGGCCTTGTGAGAGGGGTCAAAATTTCTCCACGGGGTGAAGGGAGCGCGTTCTTGGTCAATGCTTTGGGTTTTCGCCAAAACATCAGCTCAGTTTGGATTCAGAGGTTTCAGAGTGAATGTTAAGCCTGTTTTACACGGTCATTTTTTCATTTCCCGTCGATATAAGCAGTCTGGATGTAATTTGTACGAAAAAATGTTGCATGCTTCATTTTTCCGTACATATTTCATCCAGTTTGACTACAGCGCCCCTAGTGTCACTTTATGGAACTTTCTTCGATTGTGTGAGTTCTCCGGCAGGGAGGATATATATCTGGTGCGTAGCGTGGGCACGTGTTGTTTGTGATATTGAGTATTTGCGTTCAGTGATCCCTCTAGCAAATAAAACCACAATACCTCACACATCATTCTACTCCTTACTCTGCAAATTCGTAACTATCTTATCATTTTCCCGCTAATTTAATTTGTTTCTGTAAATGCGATGTTCAACTGTTAAACTTCCAGCGCTTCTTGCGGCTTTTGGGAGGAAGTATTTTCATCACGATTACGTACAGACCAGGAATGACCGAGTAAAACGTTGGGATCACGTTCATCCAGTTTCGGTACGCATAGAACCGAACGTCCTTTTTCCATCCAGTTTCTGTACAGATAAATGATGGAAAAAGGAAGAAAAAAATGACCGTGTAAAACAGGCTTTAGATGCGGAATGGCGAAACGGAAATCGAATTCGACAATTTTAAAGGGAAGGGTTTTGTTCTGCATCAGGCGATTACCATGGTCAGATGAATAAGAAAATTTTGAAAAGTGGGTGAGAGAAACTTTTAAAAACTGCCTTCTAAGGCAGTAATTGTTCTTGATAATGTTCCATATCGTAGTGTGTTAGCCAATAAAACCCCAACTGCGTATGCATTAAAGCGCGACATGATTCAATGGTTGAATGCAAAAGGAATGCATGTTAATGAAAACCTGAGGAAGCCGGGAATTACACCAACTAGTTCTGCAACAAAAACCTCAGTACAAGACATACAAAATTGATGAGCTGATTACCAGTAGGGTCATTCTGTCATCCGCCTTCCTCCTTCATGTGAACTGAATCCCATTGAAATGGCACTGGCAAAAATTAAGAGACTTATAAAGGAAAGCAAAAAAGTTAGAGCTGGGCTATCACTCAAGTCACTATTGAAGACTGGGGGAGGGACGGTCCAGTGCCAGGTATTGTTATTAATATGGACTCGGATATCGAGTGTGAAGACACAGAAAATAGCGATAGTTCATCAGTGAACAATGATTAGGTAAGGTCTTTAACCCCACTCCCTACCGTCGCTTCCTTTCTGTATCCCCACTCTACCCCCTCTCCTTCGCTCTGCGACGGACACAGCAAAATGGCATGACGTCAAAGAGCCGGAGACATCAGAACCCAACAGTATGGCCGTCGACTCTCATGAGTGAGATATTCTACTCGATGAAGACTGTGCAGAGACAGAGTGCGCTCTCACACTCACGGTCTTCATGTCCCCTTCCCCCTCTCTGACACACACAACACGGCAGAAAGTTTGCTGGGGCCTCCGGTCAAACATTCACCGTTCACTTTTCTATCCTCCAAATTGCGAAAAGAAATTGTGAGCCTGGATAATGTCATGTTAAAACAGCGCATTTAGCACCATTATACAAAAAGTTAAAAGACAATTTTTGAGCAGTTTTTGAGAAAATGACGTTTGAGCAATGACAGACTTAATGGATGTGAATGATGTGTCACATCCCCAAGTTTTTCCGCTCTTTTAAAAGTTGTTAAAAATATTTTTGAATTCGTAAAGTACATTTGTCTGTTCCCGTTTGTCCTTCTGTTTTTCCCCCATGCGCTTTCCGTAGGCTTTCGGACCTCCGTGGATGTAACATCCTTTCGCGGGCATCGCTTCGTTCCTGAGGTCAGGGAAACTGCCCCGCGAGCTGGGTGGAAGACGCATTAGCGCTTCTTTTCCCCCGCCATGCTTCTTTCCCGGACGGGGAACCCCAGTGGCCACGTGCCTAAGACTGAGGCGTCCACAGCAGGTTTGGTGGGGGTCTTGACCACGCGCATGCGCACGCGTTTGCCAACAGTCCTGATCCAGAAGGTGATTCAGGAGACGGGCGAACATGTAGACAAAGAATTGCTCGCGGATGGTTCGATGCCAGGTTTTTCGCGTGTATTGAGTGTTGCTAAAGTGCTGGTTTTCTTGAAATTGTGTTACGGGGAAAACATGGAAGTACTTCCGCAAAGAAAAAGGATTTAGAAATTGTTACGCGATAATTTCTATTGAACAAATCTCGCGCGAAACGATGCGACATGGCGAGCACATGGTTTGCAGAAGAGTATGAGTTACATGAGGCTGGAAATGGTGAGTGGAAACTCCTGTGTTGCTTTGAAAACTATTTCAAAACTATTTAGTTCTCGGACGCTAGAAGATATCGGCAGATCGGACTCTAATCAAAGAATTATTTGTATTGTTCTGTTTCAATGTACTTTTGTTTATTGTATTAGTTCTTTTTGTCAGGGCAAGCAATTCAAAATTAGCAATTCTCAAAGAAGGTACAGTGGGTATGTACATCGTAATACGGAATGAATAAACATAGTGCGATGTGGATTAGAAACCTTAATTGGTGTTCCGTGTTTAATCGTAAAACTCTGTTTGCAGAAGAGTATGAGTTATATGAGGCGGGAAATGGTGAGTGAAACTCCTGTGTTGTTTTGAAAACTATTTAGGTCCCAAGTACGCTAGAAGATATCGGCAGATCGGACTCTAATCAAAGAATTATTTGTATTGTTCTGTTTCAATGTACTTTTGTTTATTGTATTAGTTCTTTTTGTCAGGGCAAGCAATTCAAAATTAGCAATTCTCAAAGAAGGTACAGGGTATGTACATCGTAATACGGAATGAAAAACATAGTGCGATGTGGATTAGAAACCTTAATTGGCGTACCGTGTTTAATGCGAAAAACTCGGATTGCATCCATGCTACGGACCAGGAGACGCCATTGCGTTATTTTGTCCATTTGAAATTATGTGCGGTTGTTTGAGCTCAATGTCACAGAAAACTCCCTAGTTTTCGAGAAATTTTGTAAGACACCAAAAGAAGCACATTCACTCATAAATGTAGTATATAGAAATCGCAGGAAATGCAAATATTAACGACATGAGAGATTTTCGAACATAATTTTTTAAGAAACAAACGAATAGAGGAAAGTGACGTTAATATCATCTTCTACATTACAATGAGAAGTATCCCTAAAATTCAGATTAAAGAGTGAAAATCGGACCTATGCCATGCTATTGTGCTCTATTTTTTCGAATAATATAAAGGAAAATATTAGGAGCCATATGTGAAAAAACTTCGAAAATGGCCCCAAAAGCTTCATATTAAGCACCCCGAATTTTAAAGAATGTGAAAATTGCAAACCTTCGAGTCGAACCAGGTCAACCGAGAATATCCATTTTGATAAAACCCCATGTGCAGTTTTGGCGCTGGGCGGTGTTCACGACGGTCGGACTTTTTCGGTTTGAGGGACCCCAAAACGTATTTCAGTTGAAATCTCGAGATATCTTTTCCGCAGAATTGCTTTTCTCTTTGATTACGTGTAAGAGAAGTATACGTAGCATGGGGAAAGTCAAGTTTATAGGGTTGTACACAAAGGGTTTTTTACGAAAATGGATCTTGCTCGGTTTTTACTCCCCCGTATACTTACGTGTAAGTATAGGAGAAAGTAAAACTTGTTAATTGGAAAAGGTCATGTACATTTTTCTTTTAAAAATATGATTAGTTAGAAATAATTGTGTAATTTTTTCCCCTGCCCCATTTGCTTACCTTCGGAAATATCGAAATGGAATATTTTATAATTTTTTAAATTTCTTTTTTTGTAGGGCTTTATCCAGCCGAGAGCTGGTTATCTTTGCATCCTGGACGCATACTTCCAATAGTCACCAACGCTCCTATCAGGGGTCAACAGAACGCGACAACACATACTCTAGAGGCACAGGACAACTAACCATGCACAAGACGGAGTTGACCCGGACCTTTCAGACCAAGCGCTGAATCGGCACATGCTCTTAGCCACCTCTGCCATCCAGGTCAGTATAATATGTTTCTTATGATACTTTAAAAAACAATTCTAAATAGAAATGAGTATGAATAAAATTCAGAAAATCTTTGGAAATTTTTACACATAGGGGTTTTGAAAGATAAGGAAATTTATTATAACCATTCTAATTGAAGGATTCCATGATATATTTGTTTGTAGGAATAGAAGGAGAAATAAATAATTATTAAGACAATTTTAAGCAAATTAATATTCTCTCAAATCTAGAGGAAGTAAACCATCTTCTAGAAGAAGACTAAAAGGACGGGATGTAAATGCCCCTAAACTTAAATGGCAAGCTGAATGAATGATTGGATTTAATTGTCGTGAAAGAGTAGGCTTTGTAGAACTGTAACTATTGAACTGCAATCAATTTTTGGTTAAATAAAAATGATTGCAAGATAAAATAGATGTATCTGCTTTTCGTTGTAAAGACAATAAAGTTATTAATGAAATTATTCAAGCACAACAGTTGGCTTTCAAAATTATTCATGAGGATTATTCCAAGAATGTTTTTCATCAGACTGAATTCAGACAACGAACGGATTTATTTTTATTTTATTTAATTCATACACTTATTCCACAATGTTCTATTGTTAAATTTGTAAGTAGATAAAGATCTATCAAAAAAATTAACGTATAGTACTATCAGATTAACAATATCAGCTATTCAATTGTGAGGCCCAAAGACGACACAATTTTTATTTGATTTCTTCACATCCAGTAGTTTCTTTTTTCGCAGATTAATTCTGGTGCACAGTAGGCCAAATTGCTCCAATATTTCAGGAGATCGATAAAACCATTGATTACCTTATAAAAAAAAAATTAGATCATCTGTCTCTTCATTGAAGGCTATCAATTGTGAGTAGATCTTATACATTATCAGTGATTCTTACATTTTTATCTCGACAGTGATAAATCAGGGATTTACAGAACTTCTGTTGAAATCTTTCATTTCCTGTGGTTTTTTGGGCTGTGTATGGTGAACTATGCTTCCATATTCCAGTATTGCTCCCACTATGGCAGAGAAGAAGTGACACAGTGTGATATTTTCAAATTCACTTAGATCTAGGTATAAATCCTAAGATTACATGCTTTTCTAGTATGATCGGCAAAAGTAAGTTTATCATCAATCATTACACCCAGATCTTTTAAATGAGTTAACAGTTTGGACGTTTTTTCCATCTATCTGGAAGTTGATATCATATTGACTACGAGCATGAGAGAAGTTCATCATAGGACATTAGTCAATATTCAAAAATAATTTGTCATCTATATACCATGTCTCTAGGTTAGATATGTTTTTTCAAAGAATAACTATATCCCTTTCGCTTTCAATAAGTCTATAGATCTTCATATCATCAGTGTATAACAAAATTTTGAATTTATGTATTCACCAGTGTCGTTTAAGAAAATAAAGAATTGTGTTGGCCCAATATGAGTTCCCTGTGGTATGCCGGACTGAACATCATATGATAAATGACCATTGGCTTTCACTTGTAGGCACCTACCCATCAGATATGAATGAAGCCAATCAAGGGCTGTTAGTCGAACATCATAATTGTACAATTTCGACAACAATTTTTTGTGATCAAACCTTATCGAAACCTTTGCTAAAATCTGTGTATAAAGAGTGTACGTGTAGCCCTTTGTCAAATGCATTTAAGATAAAGTTGATATATGTAAAGAGATTAGTAGATGTTGATCTTCCTCCATTGAAACCATGTTATTTAGAAGTAATGATATTCTTGAATGCTGCTATTAATTGTGGAAGAACAAATTTTTCAACAAGTTAGGCAAGTGAGGACTGAATGCATATCGGCCAATAGTAATTCACTGTTGATTAATCTCCATTTATATGTGTGATATGAGATAATTTCCAGGCAGATGGAAAATAGCCCGATTCAAGTGATTTATCAAAGATGTGCGTAATGGGTTAGAACAATTTTTCAGTAGAATATTGGGTATGTTGTCCGGTCCATGTCCTTTGTTGATGCCGTTGTCATTTCGCAAAGGTGACTTAAAAACGAGCGAGGTCCGCATCTGGATACTCATTGCCAACATTACATCTAGAAATAGTTGAGGCTCCTGTAGGTTCATCATATATGCTTTTTAAGAAGGTTGCAAATAAGTTCCCGGTATCCAATACATAGCTCGCTGTATCATCATTCCAAGTCATCACAGAAGATCCATGATTCGGATGTTTGTTTTCAACTAATTTCCAAAATTTTTTAGGATCCGAGATCAGATTTTATTTGTTTTCTCACTATTTTTGTAGCAGGTTTCACTTAATTGTTTGCACTCTGATCTAAGTTTGCTGAAAATAACATAATCAACAATACTTCATCTCATTTTGTAATTTGTATGAGTAATATTCTTCTCTATTGTCAATGGTATTAATTCCTTGGAAAACAATCTTGGAACATTTTTTTTCTTCCATATATCACTGGAAGAAATTGAATCAGGCCCAATAGATCACGTTGAACCAGTTTACTTTATCATCTATAATGGCCAATTTATATAAATCTATCCAATTAACACTCAGAAAATAGTTATTCATAGCTACATAATCAGTATTCTGAAGTAATAAATCCTAAATCTTTTGCCTTATAGGTGAGTTGATTGAGGGCTCATTGCATTAATTGATTGGTTAAGTTTTTTTTTTTTTCAGTACAAGGAAGGGTAATATCATCCTCAAAAAAAAACAGTATAATTGGAAATTTTTACAAACAGTCGACACTTCATTACTCCCTATTGTATCTGACATTGAACCTTGAGATATACCATTTTCTAACTGTAGTTTTGGAGAAGTAATATAATCATTACATCATAATTTGAAGTATAATTTGATAAAGAAGTTATAAAAGCTAGCATATTTCCAGTTCTTTTCTTTTTCTGTGTAATCATAAGGAGATGAGTTTAAGATATTAAGTCATAGGCTTTCACTATATTCAAGAAACCAAGATCACATGAAGTTGAGGAAGGCATTACAGTTTTCAGTAATTATGTTGACCAAATGATCGTGAGATCATTTGGGAAAGAAAGGGTCAAAAACTGCTTTGGAAGGGAGAGAGAATATTACTTGATTGTAGATATCAATTTAAATGTGCTTCTAGATTTTCTAATTATTTACACAGGGAATGTTTTTAGAAATTGCTCTGAAATTTCTTACACTAAAAATTTTAATACAATTTGGAATTCTCAGTCTTTCCCTATCAACAGACTGAAGCTATTGTTCTTCCTAAATAAAATAAAGATCATACGAATAAGATGAACAGGTGAACATAGATACTAAAATTTGTAAAGCCTTTCCTTGTTTTTTTGCCATTTAGAATGAACCCTTTGTAACTTCATGGAGTAAATTAGTAGTTATATTGATGAAAATTGGGTAATGGTGACAATTATATAGAGTATTGTTAGAGTTCCATGAAATATTAAAAGCAATAAAGAAAATCACGATCTATAACACTTTCTGAAGAATTACTTACAATATAATGAGTGAATATACCAGCATTTAAGAGAATTAATTCATTATGATTTGGTATCAAATTCTTCATTAATTTTCCACGACATGTGTTTTATGAGAACCCTAAAAGGGATTATCACTGAAAAAATGTCCAACTAATGAAAATGGTTTTGGGAGTTGATTAGATATATTGTTTAATTCTTTAGTGTTAATAACTTGGGTGAGAGGAAGAAAAATATTACAAATTGTATTATAGAAATTGAGTGTTACTTGTGCAGCAGTAACTTCTAAAGGAGAATTTATGGAAATATGATGTCAGAAATTGCTGATTTTAAAAAATTGCCACTCCGGGTAGCTATAGGAATGTTTTTCTGTTTGTGAATGTTGATTTATGACCTTTAAATGGTCAACAATGGTGATTATTTAAGTTTGTCTTTTGTAAACATGTAAACTTAGAATTATATTAATTAAAAAGAAGTTTGAGGTAGTTTGCGTCTATAAAAACCATTACAATTCTATTGAAGGAAATCCATATAATAATAATAATTATAACAAAAAATGTGGAAAATATTGTTAAGAAACTGAAAACTTTGTTTCCTTTTAGGTTTTTTAATAATATGATAAAGAAATAAAATACATAGTTTTGTATCAATGAAATTGTAAAGTGAAATAAATATTACTATGCATTCTTATCAAGGGTGGAAAATATTGTGAGAATTCTTTAAGTTTTTGAGCAGTACAATTGTTCCCTTTGGTTCTATCGAAGAAATTGAATAATTGATAATTTTTATCATTATTATAGCCCAGAAATTCAAGCATTAAAGTAACCTTAAAGAGGCAGACAAAAAGGCATTATTTTGAATAAAATAGGCACTCAAAACAGGCTTTTTGATCTAGCTTAACTAGGTGTGTAGAACACAGGAAATATAGAAAATAATTATTTACTAGTAAATATTGTAAAAGAATTAGTTAAAATGATTTACATTTTATTCTAACACAAATTTACATTACACTTACATGGAAAAGAAAATATCAGTTCTTAGTTATTTTGATTGCATATGCCTGTCTGGTATGATGACTACAAAAATAAGAGTAATATCAAAAGATAAAATTGTATATTTTACAGGTATTATAGTAAGAGAGATGGAGAAATAGAGGTTTATTTGAGAAGGCTAGGGGTTTGGGCCCCAAAATGCCAGGTGACTGCCTAAATTAGAAGAAGGTAATGAAGATTGGGCAGTTTAAGAGGCTAGGCTGGAGCCCTAGTGAAGCCACTCGTCCACACGCTGCCAAGCCTTGCTTAGGTAAGTATTGATTGACAAAGAATGAGAAATCGGACATCAATCTAATAATCTTGGAGAATAAGCAGATCTTGAGACCTTTTGATTAAACACATTTGGGATGCAATGCTGGTCTGACCCTATAAAGCAAGATTCACTTAGCATAATAATAATAATAATAATAATAATAATAATATTTATTGAGTCTCAAATACAATTTCAATCGTGTATGACGAGTCAGATATGGCAGAGTGTAGTTACATTTACTGTCCAGAAAACAAAACAAGGGGACCATTTGCTCAAAGGATCAAGGAAAACTGGACAAAAATCCCTGATGAAGTTGGTCATTGATCTTACAAAACTCAATAATAATAATAATAATAATAATAATAAATAATAATAACAAAATAATAATAGTAATATTAATTATAATAATAACAATACTAATAATAAAATACTATTCATTCAGAAATGATCTAATGATATTAATGATGCCTTAGTGCATTTGGCAAATTCAGGATGAAGGAAATAGAATTTTGGTTTAGTATTCTCCTTCTGTAGGAGTCCAGAAGAATCTGTCCAACTGCAATTTAACACAGGCAGGATGGGATATGCCAGTTCTTTTTTCTTTGCTTCTACTTGAACAGTCAACATGAAACAGAGAATCAATGAGATTAGAATTTTTATTTTTGTTTTTTAAGGAGGTAGTGATGTGATTTGTGTATTCCTTCACACTGTAGAATATGTTGTTAAGCAGGAAAGCTTTCAATTTACTTTTAAATCTATGTATTGTATTAATATCTTTAATATCATGGCTCAATTTGTTGTAAAGTGTAATGCCCTCTATTGGGGTACTTTTTGATAAAGTGTAGTTTCAGAATGGGGAACATGTAGATTATCCTTTTGTCGAGTGTTATAGTTGTGTACATCAGAATTTAGAGTGAAAGTGTCTTTGTTTTCCATGAGAATCTTCTTTGTGAAGACAACTATTTCAAATATGTACATGCACGGTGTGGAAGAATCCTTAATTTTTGAAAAAGGGTTTGCAAGACTCAGCTATGAGTGCTTCATGTTTGCGTATTCTTTTTGATAATAAATGTACTAAAGTGTTTTGGGGCATTTCCCAAAATATTAATCCATATTTCAAATGCGAGTGCACATTCGATAATACATTGTCCTAAGAGTCTCAATGTTGGAGCTTGACCTGGGGGTGTATAGGCATAGGAAGATTTGGTGAGCTTTTATTAAGATTTGAAAGGGAGTATTCCATTTTAGGTTTTTTTTGGATTGTTAGCCCAAGGAAGGTAGTTTCAGGGATATTTTACAGGATTATTATTTATGAGCAAATGCTGGGAGAGTTTTTTTTTTTGGATCAGGGATTCATGAAATTTAGAGAGACTGTCTTGCTGGTGTTTATGATGAGTTTGTAGTCTTGAAACCATTTTACTAGTGCATACAACGTTTCTTGAGTTTCTTTTCTAATTGTGCTTTTTGCTTTTAATGATTATGTTTGTGTCATCTGAAAACAAAATTGTTTTTTATTTTTCAAGCCAAAGGCATGACATTTATGTATACAAGGAATACAAGGCCCAGGATGGATCCTCATGGCCCTACAATTTATCATCTGGGGGTTGGGAGTAGTACGAGGAGATTTTGTTATTTTTTACTGTGCTGGAGGGAAAATTACATGACTACGGTTTGATAAATATGATTTAATCCACTGGCCTGCAATGCCCCGGATCCCAGCATTTCTAGTTTTGTTAAAAGTATGTGATGATCAATAATGTCAAAGGCTTTTGACAAATCTAAGAAAAGGCCAATGCGAATTTCCTTCTGATTTAATGCAATAAGTATGTCATTTAAAAAGGAGAAAATGGCTGTCTTTGTGGATCTATTACACCTGAAACCATGTTGTGCATTTGTAAGGATATTATTTGCATTGAGAAAATGTTCGAGTCTATCATTGAAAAGCTTTTCCAAATTTTTGAAAATCCTGAAAGCAGGGAGATAGGTCTGTAGATCATTGGATCATATCTATTCCCTTTTTAAACAAGGTTTAATTTTTGCCATTTTGAATACATTTGGGAATATGCCTGTTTTTAGAGAGTAATTGAAATATGAGACAGGCGGCGCACTATATTTGCACTGTGTTTGATAAGAAAATCTGAATGTTGTCCAGGCCGGGAGAATTTATTCTCCATTTGTTCAATGATTTTAAAAATTTCAGAGGGGGTGGTTTCATATAAATATATGGAATTTGCAATTTGTGAAACATTATTGTTTGTCAGGTGTGTTTTATTGTTTAGGTAATGTTGAGATACTAACTTTTTACCAATTTGTGAAAAGTGTTCATTGAATATGTCAGCAATTTCTTGTGGGTCTTGTAAAGTTTGGTTTTTGAAATGGAGCTCTATATTTTTTTCTGTTATTGTTAGTTGGTGCTGTTGTCTTTTTAATAATGTCCCACATAGCTTTTGTTACGTGCATTTGTAATGTACTTGTCATTTGTCATAATGTTCGCTTGTTTGATTACTTTTTTTAGGATTGAATTTTGTAGTATGAAATAAAGCCGGGGTTACATTTGTTCAGGTAGTTTTTTTCAAATCTTTTTGATTACTTTTTTTAGGATTGATTTTTTGAATCTTCGAGTTTTTGGAGGAAACGTGTCATGAAAATGTCCTTCAAGTATTTATTTATGAATGAGTTAAACTTATCGTTTGTGTCAGTTGCCTTAAATACTTCATTCCAATTTTGTAATCTGAGTAAGTTTTGGAATTTTATTATGTTATCTTGGGAATAGTTTCGAGTTTCTTGTTAAGTTGTATGTTCTGTGATTTTTGTTTCTATTTGAAGTGTTAGAATCTGGCAGGGTGGTCATTGAAGCTGGTAATAAATGTAGCAACAGAAACACTATTATTATTTGATCTATTGCAGTGCTATTTATTTTTGATATTCTGGTTGGTGTATTTATGGTTGTTTGTAGATTGTAAGATTTTAGTGTCTTTAAATAGATATTCATTACTGGATTGAGTGAGGAAATTATGTTGAAGTCACCGAAAATAATAATTTTATACTGTCTAGCTTTTTAAGTTTTGTTAGAATAATTTAGGTTTTTAAGATTTTCAGATTTCCAGTTGGGCTCGTAACGTGCATAGGCCCCATGTTTTATTCCAGTGAAGTCTGTGATAGATATTTCAAAGTCTTTTTCTTTTATGAGGCGAGTGTGATTGGTGTAGGGTGCAAAACTAATTTTATCTTCAATAAAAATGCATGTCCCACCATATGCATGATGTGCGTTTTTAATATTTCGACACGAGCTGCTAGCTACAGAGAAGCCTGGTATATGTGTGTTGTCTAATTGTTCCTTGGTCAGCCAGTGTTCTGTAAAGCATAGTATTGATATACAGTAATATACAGTTCTGTAAAGCATAGCATATACAGTCGACTCCAGTAATAGTGATCATCTGGGGACTAACATTTTTGGTTCTGTATATCCGAAGTTCACTATATCCGAGGATGTCAAAATTAATTGAATTTCTCCACAACGATTGATTTTAGGAAAGACATACAGCAAAATACATAAAATGCACTGACAGAAAATTTCAATATCTTTATTAGTTCTTAAAAAAATTAATTATTTTCTACAAGTTGGGTGTGCATTTTTTTCATGTCTTCAGGATCATAATGCAGTCTCATAACCCATACCTAAGCCTCTTTCACAGTTGGAACACTTGTCACACTCTCCAAGCTTTTAATTGCCTTTAAACATACAAGATGTTTTAGGCAGTGGATAGTAGTGTTATTTGAAAGAAGACAAGAAAGTAATTTGAAGAGAGACAAGAAAGTGCGGATGCAAGAAAGCAGATACTTTCTCATCATTATCATCATGATCATCATGATCATTATCATCATCATTATTATTATTTTCTCATCTTGTTGGCACATTAGAATTAATTGCACAGATATATTAAATCAAAGCACAATACATCTATTTATTAAAAATAATTTATAATACATTGTTTCCAGAGTTCCGACTATCCTTGTTGTTGAAGCAACAACCGCCTTCTGCATGGGTTTCTACAGGTCTTCTTTCAAACCCAGTTGCTTAAAGGGACCAAAAAGACTCTAGGGGTGACTCAGCTTGAAACAATTATCGGGAAAATGGTGACCCTTTTCATACTCCACTGTTTCTCAATGGGTTCAATAAGATTTGCATAGTTACTGTTTTTTTTTCAGTGTATTTGCTTTGAATGTTGCCAGTATTTGGGACAGAAACATCAATAAGCATGACATGTTTCTCACACTTGTTAATCACAACCAAATCTGGTCTATTGTGAATAACTGTCTGATCTGTTAAGATAGTTCTATCGCAATACAAGTGCCACTCTTCATTCTCCAGAACACTCATAGGTTGGTACTTAAAGTACAGTACCTTAACTTCAGTCAGAAGATGGCATTTCTAAGCCAACGCTTGTTGTAAAATTTTGGCCACCGAATCATGTCGCTGTTTATACTACCAAATGTGAACAACCCAAGGTAACATGATGAATTGATTCCACTGTTGGAGAACCATAAACCCTTCAGTTTCTGGAAAGATCTGTCCTGGTATAAGCCAGTAGTTCGATGCTTTCAAATCGACATGTTCTTGACTCATCTCATTTGGGTGTCTTCCATGAAGAGCTTTGGCCATCCATAAACTCTCTTTTGCCGCATTGCATGAGAAGTCCTGCAACATCCTGTCTCAGCTGTGACAGCTCTATCGGAGTATAGACATCTGCTTCACAAGTTGCTTCATGCAGTTTTGATGTATTTGCCGCAGAGTGGAAATACATTCTCATGCTCTTCACTTGCCTGTGTTGGTTTCAATGTTGTGTCCTCTTCCACCCATATTTCGTGGAAGTGTTATATGTTTGACTGCAGATTTTGGATGGTGCATGCATGCTTTCATCACATAGCTTCTCTCAGTCCCATCTTCAGCGATTCCACCAGTCTTTCGTCTTCAGCTGTAGTTAGATCATCTGTTGTAGGGACATTTTTGTGGGACTCTGGGTGAATTTCTGATATTTAGGTTGTAAGTTCTCATCCTCATCCAGTTCTAGCTCACAACCAACTTCCATTTTAATGGTCTGGAGCCATGTTTCAGAAATCAGTTTATTACGTAAAATCAGTCGATACTGACTTGGGCACTCTTGTTTTCAGTTACGGGAAAATTCAGGGGAAAATCTGTTGAAATTCTCTAAATAATTTCGCCTGTATCCAGTCACATCTGTGTCATTTTTTGTGATCCGGTAATAGATGAGCATTATTTCTTCATTAAGAGCCGTTGGCTATTTTCTGCACTGTATTGGCAGCCTTGCTTGGGTGGGCGCTGGTTGTAATACCTGCGCAGCACCTTCAGCAGGGAGGCATTCCAACGGGTTCGCCCTTTCAGGCTGTCACATTTCGGATCCTGACCAGGTCATGAACCTGCTCAACTCCTGGTTTATCAGCTTGCATACTGTCACCTCAGTGATGGCTCCAGACTTTCTTTTTTAGCACCCGGTTTTCCCTACTTATGGGCGATTTTATTCCTACTGCTAAGACAACTGTAGCCACTCAGGCTTTGAGAACCGCTTTGACCATTTTAAATTTGGGTTTCCTCCACCGACTCTCTAGGCACAAGCCCAGTTGGCTGACTTGCACCATCCTGATAGGCCTTATCCCAGAAATACCTTCTAGTAGCCCTATCAGGACCTAATGAGAATTAGTTGGTCGACTGTCTCACCGAAGGGGCTGGATACCACAACCTTGAGACAAGTACGACTGAACAGGGCTCCCTGCATGAAGGGTGAGAGTGGAGTTGGGTGTGAGAGGTTATAGCATTATAATGATTTTATTGTTATTGTTATTATTGTTATTATTATTATTATTATTGAATCATTTACCAACTTTCTGAATCAAAACATGATTATTAAGATATAATATCTGAAAACAATAGGTAAAATAGTTCATTATCAACATAAAAATAATAGTGAACCAGTTGCACTCAGATTATTGATAAAATTTAGTGGATATATGAATATACTCTAGAGGATATATATTATTCATATATCCACTAGAGTAGTAGAGTCAGAAGTAAGTCTTCTTCTGATTCTCTTTGTTATTTATGTTCTTTTGTCTTTATGTTCTTTCAATTTTTTTTTCTAATATGTATAAAAATGAGTAATTCAACCCCCAGCTAAGCATGTGTGAAATGAGTCTTATATTAAGTGTTCAATCATGATGTCAGTGAAACAAATTGACCTCCTCACTACTAGTCTTCACCATCTGTCCTCACTGCACAAATCTTTGCCCTTCGATGGTGCCCATCCATGGCCTTCTGTTACAAATTTATTCAAGAAGATGGTTTTTGTATTGAAGAAACAAAGAAAGCTAGAAATGAGGCAAAGATTCATTATTATAGTAATTTGTGTTTTAAGATATTAAAAACAGTTATATTAGATATTACAAAATTACAGATATTAAAAGTCCGAGGGCGACTTCCAAACCCAGGACCCTGGCCCAAGGGGTTGGAAGTTGCCTGAGGCAGAAACCAGGTAATGCCGTAGTGCGTACAAAAATTTATCGTTTACTAGTTTGGTGCTGAATCAAATGAGAATTGTATATAAATTATAATTTTTCTAGTGTCTAAATTGGAAAGAGCGTTGTAATCGTCATTTGTCAATACAATGTTTGATAAACAAAACAGACCATATATATATAATTACTCTTGCATAATCGTTGTTTGACTGTTTTGTTCGTACAAAATGAAAAAATATTGTGAAGTTTAATTGGAAATTCTTGCAAATGTCAAACAAATAACATTTTGAGGATGTTACTTGATGTGGCTTACGCATCTTATTAATAGTAGTATTTTTACTCAGAAGCATTTGTGTAGTCTCTGTAGATATGCTTCGAGAATAGGAAATGTGAGTGACAGATGCCAATTATAAATTTACGAGAGCATTTTCAAATGGCAACTTTTATACCAATAACATAAAATTAGATTTATAACAAATTATTTTACTTATCTGAGCATATATTTATGCCATATACTAATTGTATTTGAACTTTAATAAATAACATTCATAAAAAGGTTGTAATTATTGGGTTGGTATTAGATCAGGCATAAAGTTTTCTAAAGGTCTGCGAGGGTGATAACAGTACCATTATGTGTATTGGTTCAGGCCTATAAAAACATAGCAATGAACTTGCCAACCAACCATAAAAGAATAATATACCAAAAACCTGAATCTTAATTGTACTAAATACTATCATTACATGCAGTTAATTTAAAAATATGTATAACTTTAAATTCCAGTGGCTCCTCGAATGGATCGGAAAAATTTCCAGAAGAAAATTATCTACAGTGGACAGATGTCTGTATTGAAAGTGATGTCTAGGAGAAACCTGCTCTAAGATAACGAGGGCATGAAGAGACCATGTTCTGAAAATCCAAGAGAGGTAAAGAAAAGAATTTCAGTTTCTTTATCATATACCATAGTAAATTTTCTTCTATTTAAATTCTCAATATTTATGACTACATTGCTTCAAAAATAAAAGTTGCTTTGGTTCCTCAGTAGAAAGCAAAATTTTTTTAAATTTTTTTTTAAATTTCACCACTGTATACATTTTGTGTGAAATATTTGGTTTTCCTGAAAACTTGAGTATATCTTAATTGTAAAGAAAACCTGAGATGTAATTCACTTTATTGTGAAACCAGGAAATATGAAAATATCGGTATTTATGGTAATGGTTTTTTCATCAATGTTTCATCCGTGTACAATCTGTTCAGAAAATTTCATATTGTTAAGAAAGTCACAAGTCTCAGCCCCAAAAGTGCTTGCCATTATCAAAATTGCAGTCCCATGTAAAGTTGTGCATAACATTGATGCTAAACTTCACTATGTGAACTGATATACTTCCTGGTTTCACTGTAAATAAAAAAGTGAAATATCCTTGAAGACAACGTTAATTTTTTATTCACATTCTTTATTTAACAGAAATTATTCCCTTTAGTGAAAAGAGACAAAATTTAACAAGACAAGTCAAATTCTAGTTTGACTTGTTTAAAGTTAAATGGGTGGTTAGGAGCACAAATATATTTCCCTTAAGTTGCATATCGTTATTGAAGTACCATATTGATTTGTTCTTTGTTACTTTCTTACCTAGTTCTTCAAAAAACATTTCCTTATTTACACATATTTAGTTTAATCAAATTTTCTAAGTAAACTTAGTGTACTAAATTTACTCACTTTTTAAGTTTACTAAATTTACTTGCTATTTTCCTTACCATCACTGGTCCGAAATCTAAGTACGAGAGAACATGAAAATTGACAAAGATCTGGGGGAAGGAGGTGAAACTGGGAGCAGAGGAAAAGAAAACTTATGTACAGTTCAATGTTAACAAATGAAACAGTACCGCAGATGCATTTCACTCCAGCCTAAGAAAAATATTGAAATCTTTTAAAACCAAAATTCTGAAAAACTAAAGACGGAAATTCTGATTATAAAAGCAATGTTTTAAGGGAAAATACTTGTGATAATATTTTTCTCAAGAAACATGAAAAAATGGCAAAAGGTGCATGTTTTATTTGTTGTTCGACAATGAAACATTTTACTAAATTGAAATTAAAAGGTTTTGCATCATTAGTTGACCCTGGTATTGATTAAGTTAGGATTATGATATGCACATGGTGTTTACACCATGTTAACAACAATACATTGTTGGAAATTAATGACAAAATAAAGATGTCAATAACAAAGAAGAAATAATTCACTTTTATAAATGTTTTCATCATTAGGATCAAATTATTGTTCTTAACAGTAAATTACGATTGCTTTAAAAATGTATTATCGTTTGTTTGTTGGACCTCTTTAAATCTTAATTGCTGGTAGGTACAAAAGTTATCGTTCTACACTGCTATGTCACAATTCAAATAGCTGTGTAATATTGAGAAATCATATCTCTGGTGGTGAATTTAAGTGTAAAGAGCGACAAATTAATGGTGTAAAGAGTTAAAGCCTTATCATAGGTCTCATGAGCCCATAGCCACTAGCCTCATGGGGCTGTAAAGCCCGAATACATTAAATAATAATTTATGAGCCAATTCTGAGTTATGTCTTCTGTTTGATTAAATTTTGAATTTCAATTTTATTTTTAATTTATTTATTAATTTATTTTTTTGCTGCTCATATTTAGATTAAAGATTGAAAATGAGGATTATAAAATCACCTTTATTCTGCAAAAAGAAAAGAGAGCTGATGCAGGAATTTTTATAGTTACTGCAAAGAATGACTCTGGCACCAAAGAAGTGAATGTGGAAATAATCGTTTTCAGTAAGTATTTACAACGTATAACATTTTCAGTATGTATTTTACCTTAAATTTGTAGTTATAACTGAATGTGCAATATCAGATTTTTTGAAATACTAAAAGGTTAGAAAAAGGGGACAAATCCTTTTCTAATATGCAGTAAATGAGTCCCTCCAGCATGTTATGTAGGAGATTATCATAAATAGTGTGCCCTTGATCCCAAAAAAGCAGGACACATTTTACTTTCTCAAAAGGTGAATATACCAGTACATGACCATTTAAGCATATGATCATTAATGTCTAGTAATGACTACATGAATTTACATTCAAATACAATGGTACTCATATAGAGTTTATAAAAGCCACAGAATAGTTCTACCATGATAGTTAATATTTGTTGAAGAAAAGCAGTGTTTAAATTTTAATTAATTTATACTCTGCACACCAGTGAAAGACTGAATGTTTTCAGTTGCTTGGACGGACACCATTAATGTAACCATGAACGTAAATGACAACCTACCATAGTACTTTAAGAATATGATATTTTATATTCCTTTTTCAGTCATATTCTATTATATTATGGGTGCTCCCAAAATGGAGGAATCAGCAAATACCACCTACAAGCTAGCTTTTGTGTTGTTATGTGTGTCGACAATAAGCATATGTTATGAGCAGTAAACTTAATTTAGTTGTTAATTGGTTAAATAGGCATATAGTTAACTTAGATGTAGTTTAATCGCTACACATAATGAAGCCATACTCTAAAGAGGAATACGAATGATTTTCACCATAATTCTGCTTATTATTGAATAGGAAATGTAGTTGAAACCTTGAAGAAAATAACAAAAATAATTTTTGTAAATGAAAATTGAATGAAAACAACATGAATTCTATTCTTACAGAAAATCTGCAACAAGAAAAACATGTTTGTCATTCTAAGTGAACTCTATATGATAATATTCTAGTTAAAGATTGACAGTTATTTTATAAACACAAACTGGCATTCTTTCTTCTATTTCATTATGTATTACTTGTGTACACATACTATTTTGCCGGATTTAGCAGGTGACTTATATCGCATTCACCCATTTTATATGGAATTTTTTTCCGACACTGGTAGCAGTTTATGCTGCTAAATGTATTATCATGGTGCAATTATTCGTGTTTGTGCATGGCCTATTTGTGTTTGTCAAGTGATTTAATTAAAGTTTAATTAGAGCTACAGCTAGCCTCAGTTTTCAATTGTCAAATCATCAGTTTTAATTCATTGGATATATTGTAAAGGCTTCACCAGAAATAGGCAAAGTATCAGTGAAAGTCAGTAAAGTGCCTAGTGAATTCATAGGGTAGGTCAAAGTGAATTATTACCGGAGAAGAAGAAATGTCATTTAAAAAAATAAAATAAAATAAAACAGTTGTAAAATTTCTAGCTAGTGGGTAAGATGATATCAATCTATATTCATAGGAAGAAGTTTTTAGTAAATTAATTGATAATTTTTCTTCACTGCTTACAAAAATTTCCAAAATATTGGATTACTTGACTTCAACCACAACATCTACTGTAAGCACCCTCTAGTAATACTTTATCACTAAATCTGAGTAGTGAAGAGGGCTTCTGTAATTTACTTCCATTCATATATTTTAAGTTTAGGTTTCTTATTCTTAGACCACAAAAAAGTAATTTTGAAGGCTACCATGAGTGCAATGGGGTCAATGATATTGAATCCTGCATTCAATGAAATTGGTCTTGTCATACTGCATTGTGTGGATCTTATCTTATGTAGTTTGTCTGTGTATCATCATGTCAAGTTGAAGGTTATGTCAATGAAGTTGACACCTTTGTGTGAAGAAAATATTTTATGATTCTAAAACATTACTGAAAGCGTGAAATCCTTGGTTAAGAACATGAATTAGGAAATGAAAAAACTTGTATTTCTCCCATTTATTCTGGTCTTGTTCCTTTTGTTGTATAATACACGTCATATTTAAATCCACAAATGTACTTCATTTCTGTTTTAAAATTTTATATAAGAATACTAGTATTAGTAAAAGTGAGAGTTCTGGGAACAAATTGTAATACTATTTTTTTTTATTATCAATTGTTATATGTATGTATACAAGTAATGAGAATTTACAAAAATCCCACATGAAGATACGAACAGTACGGAACAGCTGATGGCAATTTCATCTGTCACATTAGACTGATTTCACTGTGGCAGCACTCTCTGTTGGCACAATATGAAACTCCTTCCATTGCGACGACCAATACTTGCAAAAACTGTTTCTCCACTTTACCCGTCATTGATATCTGTCAAAATGGATCAAATTGTCAAATTGAATTAAAACTTACTTTAATATAGAATACTTTCAATACAACTGACGCTTTATTTACAGGAAAGAAAAGCAAAAACCAGCTTTAATCAACAAAATAGTTTCCAAGTGTAAAATAATTGATTTTCATTACTCTCTTAGAACTTGTATTCTATAGAAAATTAAATTAGTATGAATATTGTTTCTCAATAATATTGATACTGCTTTAGATTGCTTTAAAGTTTGAGTGTGCACAAACTCTCTATTAATAAGGAGACTAATCCAGCTATTATATTGCTGTGTGTATAGTAGTTTGTAAAGCGATGGATCCACTGGAGGGGGGAGGCACGCCCCTCCCTCCCTCAAAATACCAGTTTTCGTTCAGCTTCTTTTATTCGGCAAAATTGATTTAATTAGTTATTTGTAATAGAATATGAGATTATTTAAAAAATAATTATGTGTAGTATCATTTGTACACTATAAAAATATTTTGCAACATTAAAACAAATGTTTATTATTTAACAAAAATCTATGATGGTTCCCTCCTACATGATAGGCTTGATCCGCCCCTGTTTGTAGCATCAGTGTTTTCTGGCCATTTTCAATGACCTTTGTCAAGGATTTTTATTATCTTGTGATTCAGCATATTCTTTTATCACTTATTATTCCCACATATTGCATCACAATTTTTTCACGGGAAACATTTTCATGAAAAATTTCACAGGCATCTCACTAGCAGTGGAATGAGTTTCCAGACTTTAAAATATGTGTTTTCTGAATTTGCATCTTAAGGAAGTGAAATTGCATCTAAATGACCAATATCACTCCTATCATTAAGTTTCTTCATCATTTTCTGAAGATGAATTTTTAGCATTTTCTTCTCTGTCTTATTGTTTTGCTATAATTTTTTTCCTGTTCATCTCATGATATGAATATTTTCATGGTGATGTCTTGTTTCATCTAGTTAATTGAAGTCATTAACTTATATGTTTTTTAGTGACCAAGAAATGTTCATAGAATTACATTATTGTAAAACTTGTATAAACATATCATAATAAATTTAAATTTCATCATATAGGTTTTAAATTTTTTTAACAATATTACTATATTTTTAATAGTGATTAGTGAATTAATATTTCTTTTAAATCTCAGTTATTTTGGGATCTTTTCTTATCTTTATCGTACTTGAACATTCCAGTAACACATGACTAATTGTCTATGGGGAATTGTGTGCGGAATCCACACGTATGTCACTTTTTCCAGATGAAAAAACTTAACACATTGGGTAATTTGTACATTTGTTCCATCTTCTAATTTGCCTGTCCAACTGCACATCCTCCATGTGGTAGTTTTGAGCCATCACTATCTATGTGAAGACTTGATATTGGTTTCGTATTTTATAGAAAAGAATTTGGTGTATTACAGGATTAGTTGTTTCTTTCATTTATTTTTCCAGGCATTTTGAGGAGTTATTTTGGTGTAATTCTTGTTAGTATATTATCGAATTCATTGAAGTATTATGTTGAAACTGGATTTAGGCTGTTGGGTTGTTTGGGTTTGAGGCCACTAGGAAGGTGTAAGAAATAGTTTTTCTCTTTTGAAGTTTAATGGTTCTTCTCCTGATTCAGTCTGAATATAGGTAATGAGGCTTGTACAAAGAGGTAATGAGGTTTTTATTATTTGAAATGACAACGCCTTCAATCATTTCCCCAAATTTTACTAAGAGAACCAATGGCCACTATGAGGCTTGTGTTATGGATTACATATAATTAATCCAGTATATTGTCCTTTGCAGAAGACTATGTAACTGAGCCGTAATGTACTTTAGATCTTACAATCTCGAAAATAATTAAGTGGTATTACCTCCTTGTTGGCACCCTAGTTGATTGATGAGATCATTTTTATGATATTTAATCTGTTGAGTCATTCTGCTTCATGCAATATGATTCCAAGAGGTTTCATCAAAGCTGAAACCAAGATTTTAATTAAAATAAATGTTTTGTTTAACATATTCGAAATTTCAGATTACTCAATTTAGTGGGGTTTTTTGGTTTTAATGGCAATGATATATTCAGATTTGCTCAATTATTTATCATATTTACTGTTAATTGTATTGTATCTTAAGTTGTTGCAAGGTTTTTTCCCACTTAATGTAATGGTGATTCATCAGAGTACAGTAAAATTCTTTTGCAGGGGGTTGAAGATTAGTAACTTTGTTGATTGCAATCATAAATAGGGTTATGCTAAGAATGGATCCTTGAGGTATTCTGTCTTGGATCAGTATCTCATCTAATTAACATCCATTGATTCTAATCTTGATTTTGCAGTTGGTCTTCAAGTTACTGATGAATTTCAGTAATTTACCACTGATGTGTTTTTTAAGTATCAAAAGTAGGGAGAGGAATTTTATGCCCTAAAAATCTTGAAATATGCTATTAAAAAATGCATTTGTGACCTAAAAGTTTTACAATCAAAAATAATTTTAATTGTAATAATTGTAATTTTATTATTATTAAAATTTTTTTAAAAAATTCTGCATTAACATTTCATAATCAAATTCAGGAGAAGCGTTTATTTTTGGACATAATCTACCTTACTTAGTGGGTGAAGTAATTAAAGTAAATAATTACCTTAGTGAAGTACATTGTGTGTCTTGTTGCATTTCTTCTGTCCGGTTTTCAAAATACATCAAATCAGGAAATTTCCTACATTTGCATAAGTATTTTATCATTTATAGAAGAGAAAAAGAAAGGCAACTGTGACAAGCTCTTAGTGATCTATGAACGTTTACAAATAAATAGATTGTAAGAAAAGTTGAAACATCATAGAGGTAAGTCTCATTATTAACAAAATATGTCCTTATCACATGAATATGCACTAACAACAAAAAAAGGCCAAATATGCTCTAACATATTAATCTGCATAGCATTGAATTCTAACCAAATGTCATGAAATTTCACGTAGCTATGCTCTGAAGCAACAGACAAAAATGTGCAAAATAAAAGAAATGGTTCAATTTTTTAGTGTGTATCATTTTTGACCCGGCAAGTTATTTTAAAATTCTCATTAGGAAATATAACTTGAGTTATAATTCTGTTCTAGTTTCAATGTTCACTATGAAGTTGTGCTCTCAGAATGACTGATAATGACCAATAAAAATAAAATTCTCATTCCCATGAGAAAAGGTTCATTTACTCCAAAATGCTGATTTTTCAGGACATTGATTTACAACTAGAATTGTGAATCAAGTTCATGAAGTATGACAATCTGTAATGTTCTTTTGAAAGACTATTAATTTTTACTTTTCTTTCCAAGGAAAAAAAGTTTTCAAGTTTTTCATATATTAGGGTTCTCCACAGTTTGGTTTTTTGTGGATATAGTAAAGATAACATTGCATTCTCAAACATGCAATGATTTTGGCTATTTTTCATCTTCAAATTACCAGAGAAAATATCTCAGGATTGTGTTGATAATTTTCAGAAACATTTCCCCAGCCAAGTGAACATAATACTTTACTTTTGAAATAAAACAAATCAATATCGCTAGACATGATTCTCGTGCCCTTAAAATGCTAAAACTTGCATTCATATGCCAAATATTTAGGCCCATCATTTAGTCCCATACTAAAGTGATGCATCTTCTCCCACCTTACACAATACTATAACTATGATTTATCCTGACCTCTCACTACATTTATTAGTTGTTGAGTGCACATTCTTCTCAACTATTTTTTCTTGCATTCAGTGAGAACAATAGTTCAGTTATGACATTAACATGTTGGTAGTGTAGGATTTTGACCTCTCACTACATTTATTAGTTGTTGGAAAATGAATTTAGAGTAAAAGTATCTTTTTTTTTCCATGAGAAACTTCTTTGTGAATTCAAATATATACATGCATGGTAGTGGGAAAAATCCTTAATTTATTGAACTAGGGGTTTTCAAGACTAGCTTATGAGGTCTGGGCATTGTTTGCAAAAATTTTTAGGATAATAAATGTGCGAGAGCTTTCAGGAGCATTTTCCCAAAATATTATTCCAAATTTCAAGTGTGAGTGTACGTTTGCAAAACACATTGTCATAAGTGTCTGAATGATGGAGCTTGACCTCAGGGTGTTTAGGGCATAGCAAGATTTGGTGAGCTTTTATTAAGATTTGAAATTTAGCATTTCACATTATGTTTTCGTGGATTGTTATGCTGAGGAAGATTGTTTCATGGGATATTGTAACTGGCGATCATTTATGAGCAAATGCTGTGAGAGTTTTCCATTGGATTGGGGATTCATGAATTTTAGAGAGACAGTCTTGCTGATGTGTATGAAGAGTTAGTGGTCTTGAAACCAATTTTCTAGTGCATGCAAGGTTTCTTGAATTTCTTTTTCTAATGATTGTAGTGTTTTTGCTGTCTCTCTAAATTTGTAAATGTGTAAATAAATTTCTAAATGTGCTGTAGGGTAAACTACTTCCACGGTTTAATAAATATGATTTGATCCATTGGCCTGCAATGCCTTGGATCCCTAGCATTTCTAGTTTTGTTAAAAGTATGTGATGATTAGGAACAAATTTATTGCAATAAAATGCAAATGTTACTTATTTTCCAAAAGCATGTAAGAAAAAATGGAAAATATATAAAATAAAAATTCATTTTTGTGTTGAAAATTGTTCTCTACAAACATTTTCTGAGCATTGAGCATCGGCGATGGCTTTGGATGAGAGGCTTTGGAGTTAGTGAAAGATTATACTTCTGCAGAAGTAATTGTACACTAGTCTTCATCCCCCACAAGAATTTTATTCATAATATAAAATAAGTTCTTGTATATATTACAGTGTTTACGAGGAGCTGGTATTCAAGTGAATAGTAGTACCGAGTATCCAGTGATGGAGTCTGGAGAGGGGGTGTTCGAGGGAGGATGAACAGAGGGTTAAATTCACCTCAGCTCGAATCCAACAACGCGGCTAGACAATTAACAGTAAAAAATGTTTCTTAGTTTTCGATCGAGTAACAAATGTGCTGTTTGAAACATTAGCAAGCATGTGGTTAAAATTACTTGTTCAGAAAAATCCGTTCATCCTTTACTTCAAGTACGCAGTGAATGGAGGGGGGGTTAGTTTAACAATTCATTGAGAAGATATGATGGTCATAGAAGCGCAGCACCATTACTTTTGATTTGTAAGAAAGATGATTCCGTAATACATATCGCAAAAGCACATCTGAAATATTCCATTTCGACATATAAATAAATGAAAATGTATTGAAATATGTAGTAATAGGTAAATAAAAATATGTAATTATACCAAAATATATAAAAATACGTAAAATAAAAACAGTTTTCATTCATTCAGAAAGTCTTGTAAAATCTAAAACACATTATTCAATGCAGGTATCTAGTTCCTGTGTCTGCAATTTGAATCAATCTTATTGCTTAGAAACCACTTTGCCCATTTGACAATTCGTTTGACATGTGCCCATTTGACATGTATAAGCTCATTATTGACCTGCATTTACAAATCCTACACTACCAACATGTTAATGTCATAACTGAACTATTGTTCTCATCTGAATGCAAGAAAAAAATAGTTGAGAAGAATGTGCACTCAACAACTAATAAATGTAGTGAGAGGTCAGGATAAATCATAGTTATAGTATTGTGTAAGGTGGGAGAAGATGCATCACTTTAGTATGGGACTAAATGATGGGCCTAAATATTTGGCATATGAATGCAAGTTTTAGCATTTTAAGGGCACGAGAATCATGTCTAGCGATATTGATTTGTTTTATTTCAAAAGTAAAGTATTATGTTCACTTGGCTGGGGAAATGTTTCTGAAAATTATCAACACAATCCTGAGATATTTTCTCTGGTAATTTGAAGATGAAAAATAGCCAAAATCATTGCATGTTTGAGAATGCAATGTTATCTTTACTATATGCCACAAACAGCAAACTGGAAAGAAAATAAAATTAATAGTCTTTCAAAAGAACATTACAGATTGTCATACTTCATGAACTTGATTCACAATTCTAGTTGTAAATCAATGTCCTGAAAAATCAGCATTTTGGAGTAAATGAACCTTTTCTCATGGGAATGAGAATTTTATTTTTATTGGTCATTATCAGTCATTCTGAGAGCACAACTTCATAGTGAACATTGAAACTAGAACAGAATTATAACTCAAGTTATATTTCCTAATGAGAATTTTAAAATAACTTGCCGGGTCAAAATGATACACACTAAAAAATTGAACCATTAATGTATAAACATTTTGTGAATGTTAAATACGAATGAAATCACAAAAGTCCATGGTGCTTGCAAAATTAGCAATATGTGTATTGGCATCATCCTGAAATACATGTTCATGATCTTGTCATAGAATGCAATAGGTATTTAGAATTCATGAAATCCATGATCATCTGCATCAATGGACCATAATGTGTGCATCAATGTAGTTTATTTATTTAATTATTATTTATTTATTTATTTTACGTCAAAACATTAAAAACTGCGTATGACGTGCTATGGGGAAAAGTGAATTGTGTGCATTTTCAAAATTGTAGTTTATTTATTTAATTATTTATTTATTTATTTATTTTACGTCAAAACATTAAATTTTGAATTTTTTAAAGGGGGAAAAAGAAACAAAAACTCCCATGTAATAAAATCTATTTTCAAGGATAAACAAGCAATAAATTTTGAATTTTGAAAGGGGAAAAACAAACAAAAAACTCCCATGTAATAAAATCTATTTTCAGGGATAAATAAGCAATAAATTTTGGCTCTTATTACTTCCTGCCGCGACAACATGGAAACGATAATTTGAATAATTGGTTTCACTGAATTCTAGAAAATTTTGAAAGGGGAAAAACAAACAAAAAACTCCCATGTAATACGGTCTATTTTCACAAGTTAAGAAAAGGGGCCATCTCAGCATTTGCCCAATGGATCAGGGGAAAATGACGAAAACCTGATCGAGATGGGGGTCATTGATCCGGGAAACTGTAGTACAATAGTTGTTACAGGTGTTTATACTCATTTATACAGTTCTGGTCAATAATGCATTATGTATCATTGTTAAAATTAATGTTACTTCTTTTGTGATGTCTGTATAGTTCCTAATTGTAGAAACAAATATGCAGCAGAAACGATTTCAGCACTTGGTATTTAAACTTTCATTGAATTTAATCGCTTAATGTCATCTGGCAAAAGTGTTGTAAATAAATGTACATGTATTGTAAGGTGAATTTTGTAATGAGCTGTTGATACTGTCACCTGATGAATATGATTTCTAATACGAGTAGTTATAGTAATAGACTTCGAATCTCTGAAAATATAGTTCTACTTGAGCAAGTCATTTACAAAAACCACTGATTCGTAAATTAAAAGACACAGTAATGGTAGAATTCTCAGATTAATGGAAGTGAGGCTTAAGGAATCACACGGGGTGGGATTTGCTATTCGTGATAATCTGCTTTTTTGTAATCTAAAAGTTCAGAGCTTATAAGATGTATTTCCTGGTAATATTATGCCATCTCAGGCGTGGAATGAACGACGCTAAGAAGTGCATACAACGAGCAGTATGAAGGCTGACTGAATTTGTAAGAATTCTGAACGCGTGAGCATAATGAACTTAATTTCTGTTCAATTGATTTAAAATGACGCTTCCATTTGATAATTTGACTGAATTGAGAGACCTAAAAATTTTGTTGCCTTAACATCGGTCAATGGTACACAGTTGTGGTCAATGTGGTCAATGGTCACATCACATCACGCTTAATACGGCGTGGCATTTCCATATTTCAAAAATAATATCTATTATGTATCAATCATGGAATACTCCTATCTCTAAAAGATAAAGACTTTGAAATATCTATCATAGGATTTACCAATCAAAGAATATGGATTTTTATGTATGTACTAATAGCCCTACTGGAAAACATACACAAATGTTTTCCTAAAAAATCTTGAAATTGTTCTTGTTAAACTTAAAGACGAGAGAAATTATAAAATTATATTATGCGGTGATTTCAACATAAACTGTTTGTCAAAATCAAAATGATGAGGAACTATTCACAATTTACTTAAATCTTCAACTTACAAACTAGGTTTATAACCAACCTCCACTAGAATATCTAAAAAGTGCATCACATTGACTTAAATAATAATAGACACAAATGATTGCAGCTATCTAGTTGTTACATATAACACAGCCTTAGTGACACAATAAGCACAAATTCAAACTCGAATTGGATACTAGTTATTAAGGAAGATTATGAGAAATTGAAACTTCTCTTTGGTGGGAAAAAACTTTGACAAATCTTTAACTCCCTAATAAGTTCAGAAATCAGAGGAGGTGTACAAAGCAACAGACACAAATAACAAATTCAACTTATTCATAAACATATTCCAAAGTTATTTCAACACTGTTTTCCACAAACACTGAAGAAATAACAAGCAAAACCACAAATCATGGATAACTAAAGGAATCAAAACATCATGTGAAGGAAGAAACATGCATGAAACACATCCTTCATCACGAATGTAGTTCGATTTCATTGCTTATTACAAAACCATACAAAAGTATCTTAAAGAAAGTAATTAAACAGGCCAAACTGTTAATGAATGATCGACACATTGCCAAAGCACTAAACAAACAAAGCAATGTGAACATTGTAAAAATACTCTAAAACAGAAACAGAAACACAAAAACATTGAACTTAACTACAAGAACAATGTTCTATGAACACAGCAAGTAGCAAACACTTTCAATAGACATTTCTCAGAATGGAAAAGTTAATACACTGCAATTCTGTAATAATATAAATATGCATGAATATCCCACATCACCAAATGCAAAGTCCATATATATCTCTGAAACATCACCTGCAGAAATACAGAAAATCATAAATAAAATGAAAACAAATTCTCTACAGGACTGGATAATATCCTGACATACTCATTAAACATTCAGCAACATATATACTAGAACCACTCACACATTTGTAATCACTCCTTAATGACAGGTAGCTTCCCAGAAATTCTCAAAAAGCAAAGTTAAGCTCTATTCAAAAGGCAACACCTACTGATCTCATGAATTACAGACCAATATCCTTACTATCTGGATTCTCAAAATTCTAGAAAACTTTTTAATGATAGACTCAAACATTTCCTCAATTCAAATAACATATTGACAGAGGCTCAACATGGATTCAGAATGGTAGATCAACAGACACTGCTATCTTCACCTTTCTAAATAACATACTTCTTGCTCTAGATCAGAAAGAAATTCCATCGTTTATTTCTAGATTTATCAAAAGCATTTGACATTATTGATCATGACATACTGTTATTCAAACTTGAAACTTTGGAATTAGAGCATTGCACATCAATGGGTAAAATCTTACCTTTCAAATCGTTGTCATAGTAGTCACAATCAAGCATGTTAGAGATAAAATGATTTCAAGCCATTTTTCCCAACCTAGAATGATAAATTATGAGTCCCACAAGGATCAATCCTGGGCCCTATGCTAGTTCTCTTGTACATCAACGACATGCCCTTGACTCTACAAAGAGCAAAATGGTCCTTTGCAGATGACACTAACATTATCATTAAAGCAAACCCAACAAACTCTACAGAAAGAAGCACAAACAGTTCTAGAAGCACTAATAAAATGGTTCCAGGAAAACAAACTCATCATAAACACAGTAAAACTTCTCCTAAACTTTGAATCCACTCTCTAAAGAAAAGCCTCTAACACAATTGATGATAAAACACATGCCTGTAAAATGCCCAAAAACAACTTTCCTTGATTGACAATTCAAGACAATTTAAAATGGAACTCCACATCACAGATCTAAACAACAAGCTTACAAGTCATGCTATGCCATCTACATCCTTAAGTCAAATTCAAATTTGGATACACTCAGAACAGTGATTTTGCAAATGTCCACTCGCATCTAAAATACGGAATCATATCTGGAAACTCCCAGAAAGTATTCACTTTTTTTCATCCAAAAAGAATACTGAGAACAATGACAAACACTCACAAACATGAGTCCTGGAAACCACTTTTCAAGAAATTACAAATCCTACCACTCCCATGCATATACATATTTGAAATATTAATCTTCACAAAAAGCGCTATGGAAACAAGGATTCTGTTACTCTAAATACTGATGTTCATAACTATAATACTAGACAAAACAAGAATCTGCATGTCCACACTGTGAAACTTCACTCTTTCAAAAAGTACCTTTTGAAGGCATCACACTATATAACAAACTCCCTAGTGAATTTAAAAGCTAAACTCAATACAAAATTCAAAAATAAATTGAAAGCTTTCCTGTTAAAACCATACATTCTACAGTACAAAGGAATACCTAACCATAAACACATATCAACATCAATATAAACTAATAAAAATAATTTTTTTGTTGCATATTCTGCTGCATGACTTAGCCCCCTCAGCTGATTGATGGATATAAAAGGATAGATCCAGCCCAAGCATCCATCTCATGAAGATTCTCCTTCTTCTCCTTTTTATTTATTTTGCTCTCAACTTTAGCTTTACCTACTATTTATAAAATTAATTTGTATTTAGCATGAAAACAGAATTCAATTTTATACCTGTATTAATATTTAATATTTGCATTGTACATTGTATGATCATATAATGTCCTGACTTGTCATACATGGCTTATGCTGTATTTATGTGACAAATATATTATTATTATTATTATTATTATTATTATTATTATTATTATTATAGTTCATTTTCAATGGAGCACAGAATTGTTTATTTGAAATGGAAAACTGCATTAAAACCGTTTTCTTTTCGTTTACTATTAATTTGTTATTTCGGAACCAATTTGAAACATCTGATATTGTACTATTTACGGTTTCTTTATTGCAAAGGATGTTCGTATCATCCGCAAAGAGAACCGTTCTTCCGTTTCGAATTGTCGAGGGCATATTGTTTACGTAAAGTAGGAACAGAATAGGGCCTAAAATCGATAATGGAGGAACTCCACATGCAACAGGCAAAGAATCAGAAAGGTGCGTACGTAATTTTCCATCATTCCAGTAAGGTATTTCAACTCTCTGAGATCGTTGTTTAAGGTACGAACATAACCAATCTAGAGCAATACCACGAATTCCATATGAAGGTAATTTGGAAAGTAATATGTCATGATCAATGACGTCAAAGGTACGAACATAAAAAGTGATAGAAGGGAAATGGGCCGATAATTTTGAATTTCATTTTGTTGCCTTTTGAAAAGCGGCTTAATTTTAGCTGTTTTGAAAATATCTGAAACGTTCAGTGCATAAGATGCATTAAATATGTGAGTTAACGGTGTATAATGGCATACGCACAAGTCTTTAACAAAGAATCCGGAATTCATCTAAAACCGGACGAATATTTATTTTTGTTTACCGATTATTTTGAGAATTTCATAGGAAGAAGTTTCGGAAACGAACATTGTGTCTAAAATTTTGGGTGAACTGTCTGTTTTTGAGTTTTGTGCCTGAAGACCCTTAGTGGATCGGAGCAATTCTCGAAAAGTATTAGTTAAAGATTAGCCACTGTTGCCGGATCATTCACATTTATATCGTTATATTTTAAAACAACATTCTCTATGGGTTTTCTAGTTGATTTGTTAGTATTTTTTATTATATTCCACATTGCTTTTGTTATATTATTTGAGTTCAAAATATCCTAATCGTTTTCATGATTTTTAGCCTGCCTTATGACTTTTCGTCACAATGTTTTGTATTTTTTAAAGTAGATAAGGAAATCTTGAGATACGTCATGACGTTTAGAAATAAAGTAGAGAGTACGTTTATTTTATACACAATGTTAGAATTCCTTTGTGATCCAAGTATTACTTTTTCGTGAAATGTTTAATTTTCTTTTTAATAGGAAAGCTATGCGTTAAAGAGAAATGAAAGCTTTGAGAAAATGATTATTTTTCATTTGTGTCAATGCGTTATAAACTGCCTCCCATGATTCTTTCAGCAAGTAGTTCGTAAATAACTTCATGTTAACTAGTAAATGCTCTGCACATGCGTGTTTTATTTATTGTGTCAGTATTCATGTTATTAGTAATTGTAAGAATTTGTGCATCATTTTCACTGTAACGTAGATTATTGGTTATTATTTCATATCTAGTTGTTGTTTTGTTAATTTGATCTATTGGTGCATCATTTTCACTGTAACATAGATTATTGGTTAATTAAATTGAGAAACTGCTCTTTTTCGTGGTATTCGCTCAGAAAATCAATAGTGAAATCTCCACATACAACAATGGATTTAAAACAGAGATTACTAATTTTGTTCAGAGTTATCTCTAGATTTTCTACGAAATTGAAATAATCTAAAGCTTGCTTTGTTGGAGGTCTGTAGATGAAAAGTAAGATAATTTAGAGTGTAGTAAGATGTACAACTGTTATTTCAAAAACTTTTTCAACTGCATATAAATTGAATTCTGACAAGAAGGTAGAATCAATAGTATTTCTTACATAAAAACACGAACCTCCGTAGAAGGCCTTCATTTGATTCCCTTGTCTACAATAAGATCCTCAAGGTAAAACTAGGAATTTGGAGTGTGTTTAGGTCATTATGAGATAACCAATGTTCTGTAAAGCAAAGAACATCTATTTAACTGAGATCACACTAATGCTGCCTCGATAAATTCAATTTTATTTGAAAGAGATTGCACACTATGATGCATTATTTGAATCTTTTGCATGTACCTACACGGATGTTTTTCTGCTGCATCTGGCTGTAGTTGCTATTTATTTATCTCATTTTTACCTCGAGTGCGTGGTCGAAGGATGTATCGTGTCCCAGCAGTGTTAGGAGGTGAGGAAGGAGGTTACAGATGTAGGGGAATGAATAATGGGAGAGGTAGTACAAGGATTAGGTTCAGGGAATAAGGTAATTGGGTCCAAAGGGGTTCTGGAGGATGGAAGAGAACTAGGAGATGTAGGTGGGGATGAATCTTGGATAGGATACTGCTGAGGTGTAAGGATGTGTTTGGCAAGTTCGCTACCGAGTGCATGTTTTCCGACAAGGTTCAAGTGAAGACCATGCCGGGTGAAGTGTTTTGCTGAGAGAAAGTTAAGCTCAAATAATTGAACATGTGTGCCTCTCCGATGCAGTTTTAATTTGTTTGTTTGCGTGTCTAATTTCTTTGCACAGTGTTGGTTTGTTGTACCAGAAGGGCAGAGTCGAGATTACAATGTTCGTGTTTTGGGCGGCACGTTGTTGTTTGTCAACATGTTGCTCAGGTGTAAAGTGACCAACCAAATTGATGTCATTCTGCCCTCCTATGATGATGACTGTCTTACGTTTGGTGAGAGTTTTTGTGTGGGTGTCCAATTCACTGATCACGTCGGCAAACCTCCCGTTAGGTTTAAACACACATGACAGAGAAATTGGATGAGAGTTTCCCACTGAGCAGGGAGGAGATTTGTCGCCCATGGCTATCTGCTAAAATTAGTACCTTTTTGGTGGGCTCAGTAGGAATGTCCTTGTTTACTTGTGGGCCAGGTTGTGCAACTCTACGTGTCTTTGTTTCTTTGCGCTTGCTAGCCTGTTTGCGTCGGTTTGTGGGTGGACGTGTCGATGATGGGAGGGGGTAGTGAGGATTGGGAAGGCATGGAAAATCATTGTCATAATCTAACACAGCAAATCTGTTTTGAGTCATGATTGGTTGTGATGATTGTGTTTTTGCTTTCGCGGATGGATGGTTGAAAGTTTCTGCGGTGTTGCCTATTGTTGTCCAACCATCTGAGTTTTGAACGACATCTTCGAGCCTTCGGATATGTTCATCTAAATTATTGTTTACGTGTGTGAAGGCTTTCAGAAGGTCGGCTTTGAGAGTGTACAGAGTAGAAAGTGTATAGCGAATTGTAGCCATGTCACGAATGCGTATCAAATTCGTGGCAAATATGAGAATAAATAAATAGATGAGAAATCAGATTGTGTCAAAAATGTTTCCTAAATTATCTTTTTAATTTACGTGTAATAAATTATTTAATTTAAGTTACGAATTTATTTAAAAAATAAAAGAAATATGATTCTAATTTGTATTTAAATTTTATTGGTTAATTGCGAGTAGAGTTGAGTGTGTTTCTGTTAATAGATCTAAGCTGCAAACTAATAAATACAATTAGATTACTATACTTTAACTCTTTAAAGGCCACATAAATTCACCACTTTGATGTTTGTGAATTTGAAATCACAAGGTTCGAAATTTTCCGTTACTAATATATACGAAACTTTGAATTTTGATGTTTTTCACAATTATCACAACACTTTCACTAGTTGTTTTACCCTTTACGCAAAACTAAATTTATTTGTACAGCAAATATGTATTATAAGTCTTTGAGCTCGTTAAAATGCACGTTTGTCCGTTACGCTGTCTTTTAAACCAATAACTATTTACTTCTTTTCCACTGCTTCGGACAATATAAATCTCTTTCAGCGTTCCTGTAACAAGTAAACAAGTAAAGAATGCAATTTAAAAACAAAAGATACCTGAAAGATGTAAGAAAGTAGTCAAAATTAGTAAAATATTGGAGCACAGTCCGAGCACGGCAGTCACGCAGGAAGCAACCAACCCTGGACCATCACTTGTTTCAATGACCAATTTCCATGACTTTCTGTGCCAAAAACTACCTGAAAAATAAAATTATTTATACAATAGTATTTGAAAATATAATTAAAGTAATAATTGTTGGGAAAAAAAGAAGAAAAAAAGTAAGTGTTTTACAGGTTTTTTTAAAGGAATGCATTATTATTTTGTTCAATTATTTACTGAAAATGATAGACGTTAGTCTCAATTTAAATATGTAAACAAAATTCTGTGCACTTATAACATATACTACACCACAATTAATTGTACAATTTCTAATTGCAATTAATGACACTTCAGTTATATTAAAATAATTTCAATGAATTGGCTACATAGTAAATATTATTCTTTTACATTTAATACAAATTTGCAATGCATAATTGAGTATTAAAAGCTATCAAATAACTTAATATTTTTTTAATAGGTACTTTTTCGATAAATAAAAAAAGCACAAATGAAAGCAATTTAATGAGTTTGGAAGCCAAGCTCTCTATAACCACTAAACAACATTAGAATTTGAACTACTGGTACTGGTTTCGTAGATTTTAAGTCACAAAGTATGGGATACATTACTTTAGAGATGGGCACACAGAAACAATTAACATCCATTGTGAAACACAGTTTTTCTTACCCAAGAAATCTTAAAACAAGACAAATACTTTTTGTGTGGCCCAGGTAGTGCTTACCTACGTGCTCGAAGTGATGCACTACTCAATCGAGGTCAAGGCCTTAGAAGAGAGCCCATGGGACGGACTAAGCAGAGCTGTGACATACGGAGGGAAAGAGGCACTATGTTGGTGGTTGTTACGAATACTGTGCTATTGAACAATATTAGCATATTTGAAATTGATGAAGAAAACTCATGTATAGACAGTTTGTGTTGAGATATGTATGACTTAAAAAATTGAGCATAACTGTTTTTGCAGGAAGATCAGGCATTGAAAAATATACGTAATAAGCCCGAAAAATTATTTTTCTTATCCACTAAAACTTGTCTTGTGTACTTGAGTACCACTCGTACCCCAGGTCGTCGCTTGTCTTTCTCAAAGCGGTCTGATTCCATTCCCGGACAATCTCGAGTGAAAATTGTTGTGACAAACCGCGTTTAGTTGCTTCACTGGGGCTAGTCCAACCCCTGTCCTGGCTCCTTCCCAATTCTGGCCGCTGGGTGGTGACGCAGGAGCGCTAGAGTCCCTGGATACAGAGAGTAGCGCATTCCGTTGCGCCACCGCTGCCGCCATTTTATAACCAGTTGAACAAAACGATATTGTGGGTAACTTACGAACCACCAATCTGCCTAAAAACAATGATAATATACTCGAAATTCCTCATAATGCCTTTGATTGTTATCATTTGTCCTCAACTCCTGAATGCTGCCTGTAGAAAATATTATTACATGGAATACATTTAACAAATCGTCTGCCTACCATTGCCCCACAAATGTAAATATTGCATAAAACCTTAGTGCACAAAAAATAGGTGTATGTGTGTGTGCTCGAGGATTACCGAATTTTTTTCACGCTGGATCATTTTCATGCCAACAAAACTTTGTTAACCGGATGCTGTATATAAAGTTTTGTTTAAATTAAATGTTCCCAGTGATTGAAAACGAAAAGCAAACCGCGGGGGTACGACACCGCTAAAGGCGGGGATGGGAAGGGAGTGACATTCACCAACAAAATCATTACGCAACGCGCAATGCATATACCACCTGAAATGGGGACATGATAAAGCGAACATGATAACTATTAGAGGATGTCAGTAGAAAACGGTACCATGTGTAGGCCTGGAAGCAACAAATAGAAATTGCTTTATTGCATGAGTTGTAACGTGTACTAAACCATTCGCTCTAATAGTTCTTTTGAGAATCCTTAACCATCGTAACGCTGGCACAGGTAGGCGCGTCGCCGACCTGTAAAGAGGTGTGAGAGTGTTGTTGGCGCATGCGCAGGAGGCTGCTGCTGGCGCCGCTGCGGGAAGAGCCTAGCAGGAGTTCCTCAGGGGCCTGATGGAGAACGCCTTCTTCTTCTCCTGCGACGTAGGCGGAGGCGGCTGCTGGGCAGTGACTGCTCACCCGGCGGCAGGGGCGTCTCGCAGAACGATGCTCTTCATCGTCAGACGGAGCCACTGGCGTCGTGAGGTTCCAGAGTATGACGGTACTATTCACATTACTATCGGACCCCGGGCGCCCTACGGGCCTGAGACTATGCTTTTCCTTTGTCTCACGTCTGCGTACAGCATCTCCACTTCCCCCTCTCTATCCCTCCTCTGCATCACTTTTGTTACTCTTCCTGTCCCTTCCCACGGCCTCTTCTCTGTGCTCATTCCCTCTCTTTGACTTCCCTCATTTGAGTATGTCTCCTCGGTGGGTGAGGGGTTAGCTTACTGGCCTCTGAACCCCCAGTGCGCGGGTTCGATCCCGGCCGAGGAACCCGGATTTTCGGAGGGTGGAAAATCCACAGTAGCCATGTCACTCTTGTGGCATGTAAAAGAACCCTGGCAGGATGCCCGGCAAAATTAAATCTCTCCGACAATGAGATCTCACTTCCTCTCAACCAGACAGTTCGGATATTGTGAACTGAGCCCGACACCTGACGGAGAAAGTGAGAGTCAAATCTCAGGCGCAATTACGGGACTGCCCACGGGGTGCGCCTACTTAGATAAAAGTCCCCAGACCCGCGTCGGAGGTAGGCTTTGTAGGAAGCCTGGGTTGTAACACGGGTGCGGAATAACTGCCTACGGGCAGTCTCCCCGCAAAATAACCCATACGATAAATAAATAAATTTGAGTATGTGGAGAAGTCCTCAACGCAGCTGTACTGGCTTTTGTGTTGCCATTCGGAATCTTCATTCATGTTCAGTTTTATGAATGAAGTTTCCATCAGTTGTAATTTTACGTTGTTGTACTTTCTGCCGAATGTAGTCACAACTGTCCACGAAACTTAGCAGTCACATATATTCCACATTAAACTGGTATTTAATAATAAGTATTAAGGTTTGGATGTCTATATTCCTATTGGAAACAAATCGTTTGAACATTTTAATAGTGATTACGAATATTGATTAAGTTATGTTTAATTAACAGGTGGGATTTAATTACTTAAATAGGAATAGTTATTTCTTTATCAGGAAGTATTTAATATAATCTACAACGCACCATTGCCATACAATGCTGGGACGTGGACGTTTGAGAAGCTTTACCGAGAATATGGACGGCAACATGGACGGGAGGGAGAAAAGATAAGGAGGCAGTATTTACTTCATTACAGTTAATAATAATAATAATAATAATAATAATAATAATAATAATAATAATAATAATAATGAATCAATAAATCATTCAATAATTCAATAAATCAATAAATAAATTCATAAATAAAGTTGGCTTTATTTGTGGCAAGGCACAGGCCTAGAGGCCCGCTCTTGTGCCTAACCACTTTTAAGCTGTGGTATCGTCAAAATCGATGTCGCGATGCAGTCTCAAAGTCAAGTTTACAAGTCTAGGTATTTGAGTAAAGTTGAAATCACATCTCGAAGTCTCGCGGTCCACAGATGAAATTATAGTAGTCGAATCGAAGTCAAGACCGTAAGTCGACTGTTCGAAGTGATGTGTGTCAGTCGAGTGTCGGTAATAGAATAAGTCCACCTCGAACCTGCGCCTCCCGCGCGAAATCTCGATCCCAGACCGCCTTTTGCTTTAACAGTTTCACCCATTAGAGCGCTTGCGACAGAGTCGAACAAAGGACGTGCCTCGGAAACGCTCGTGGGGACGCAGTGCGTCTCAGAGTATTTGCAAGAAGTAAATCTTTCCCACAAGAACCGAATGTTTTACAACACTTGCGCATTAAGTAGGAATAGATTATTGCAATGTTATAATTTTGCACTAAACAACAAGCATCTCCCCATGATTGCACGTGATCTCAATTCCTGAACTTGGCTGACCCTAACAGCTGCTTCCGATTCAGCCTTCTTTCATTCTCTTTTACGCAACATACACTATTGACCTGCGCCTGGTCGATTTTTTTAGTTATTTGAGTTAATACGGATAGTGTTTTCTCAAATACTCTTTTTTTATATCAGAAACTAACAGTTTTACGCGCTTTCTATATATGTTTGCTATTGAGTACCTCAGCGCGCTGACGAGCTTTTCCTCTGTAAACTCCATTTCAGGGTTTCTCTTCGATGCTAGAACATTGAAGGCATGGCATTGATGGATAGACATTTTACAACAGATCCTTTATACGTACCATTTTCGGGCGAGTAATCGGGGGCTGGCTACTGCCGACCCGTTTCTCCTCTGCAACATTATACCAAAAAATGCAGCTCTTCGGGAAAAGAACATCAAACATTTTTATATGTTGCCCGCTTTTCTATGATTGGGGCAGTGAAACTATTGCAGGAAGTAAATCCTTCCCACAAGAACCGAGTGTTTCCCAATACTTGCGAATTAAGTAGGAATATATTATTGCAAGGTTATAATTTTCCACTAAAAAACAAGCATCTCCCCATGATTTTACGTTATCTCAATTCCTGAACTTGGGTGCCCTTAACATCTGCATCCGATTCAGGCATCTTTTATTCTCATTTACGCAACATACTCTATTGACCTGCACCTGGTCGATCCTTTATAGTCATTGCAGTTCAATGGGGATAGTGATTTCTCAAAAACTCTTTCTTTTCATATCAGAAACTAACAGTTTTAGGCGCTTTCTATATATGTTTGCTATTGAGTACTGCAGCGCGGTGACGACCTTTTCCACCGTTAATCCCATTTCAGGGTTTCTCTTCGATGCTAGAAATTGATGGAGGCATTGATGGATTGCTTTTCTTTCTATATATGTTTGCTATTGAGTACTGCAGCGCGGTGAGACCTTTTGGGGGCGAGAATCATCTTTACGCCCACCCCCCTCGGATATTATCCCAAAAATGCCTTTGGGAAAAAATTAAAAATTTTGAAATTTCCCCCGACTTTCTAGTTTGGGAGTAAAAATTATTCAGGAAGAAAACCCTTCCACAAAGAGGGTTTTAAACACTTGGCTTAATAAGGAATATAATTTAAGGTTAAAATTTTTCCCCCCAAAACAAGTTTTTAAAACCCATTATCTCATTTAACTTGGGTGTTTTAACAGCTGCTTTAGGCTTTTTTTTTTTCTTTACCAAATACTATTACCACCTGGTGTTTTTTTTTAGTTTTTTGATCAATGGAAGTGTTTTCTCTTTTTTTTTCATACGAACTAAATTTTTACGCGCTTTCAATATATTTTTTTTGATCTGAAACGCGGTGACGATTTTTCCCCCGAAAACCCATTTGGGTTTTTTTGATGTTTTAAAACATTGATGGATTAAAATTTTAAACGTCCTTTATACGTCCATTTTCGGATAATCGAGGTTTGGTATCCTACTTTTTCCTCGGATTTTTTCCCAAAAAGGCTTTTGGGAAAAATTTTAAAAATTTTTTGTTGCCCTATTTTCTATTTTTGGGGGAGTGAAATTATTAAGGAAAAAACCCTTTCCCCAAAACGGGGGTTTTCCACTTGCGATTAATAAAAATATATTATTTCAAGGTTATAATTTTCCCAAACAACAAGTGTCTCCCATCTTTTCATTGACCCAATCCAAACTTGTCCCCTTAAACCCGCCCCCAAATAGGCTTTTTCATCTTTTTACGAAATACACTATTGCCCTCCTTTTGGTCGTTTTTTTTATTTATTTGATTTTTAATTGGGTTAGTGTTTTCTTTTCATATCAGAAACAAACAGTTTTACCCTTTAATATATGTTTTTGAGACGCAACCGGGGCATTTTTCCCCCGTTTCCCAGGTTTCTCTGTTTAGAACATGATGGATTGACTTTTTAAAACGACCCTTTTATAGTACCTTTTGGGGGCGATAATCATGGTTCTACGCCCTTGTTTCTCCTCGGATTTTTTCCAAAAATGCGTTTTTGGGAAAAAATTTAAAAAAATTTTTGGGGGTTGCCGGACCTATTTTGGGGGGAGTAAATTTTTAAAAAGGGAAAATCCTTCCCAAAAGGGGAGGGTTTAAAACACTTGGCTTTTAAAAAGGGAAAATTATTCAAGGTTATATTTGCAAAAACAACAAGGTCCCCCCATCATTTCCGATCTCACCCTAATTTGGGGTGCCCCAGTGCTTTAGGCTTTTTTCATTTTTTTACGCAACAAACTTTGCCCTTTCGGGTCGTTTCTTTTGTTTTTGAGTTAAATTGGGGAAGGGTTTTTCTTTCATATCAGAACTAACAGTTTTACGCGTTTCAATATATTTTTCTTTGAGTCCCAAGGGTAAAGGCTTTTCCAGTTAACTCCATTTCAGGTTTTTTTGATGTAGAACATTGATGGATTACTTTTTAAAAAGATCCCTTTAACGACCCGGGGAGAATCAGGCTTGTCTGCCTCCTTTCTCCTCGGTTATTCCCCCAAAAAAATGCAGCTTTTTTGGGAAAAAATTTAAAAAAAATTTTTAGTTGCCCAAAATTTTATGTTTGGGGAGTGAAATTATTGCAGGAAGAAAACCCTTTCCCCAAAACGAGGGTTTTAAAACACTTGGCTTTAAATAAGAAAAATTTTATTTCAAGGTTATAATTTTGACTAAACAAAGTGTCTCCCATATTTACTGATCTCAATTCCAAATTTGGGTGCTTTAAAAACTGTTAAAAAGGCTTTTTCATTCCTTTTACGCAACAACACTATTGACCTACCTTCGTTTTTTAGTTTTTGAGTTAAAGGGGGAAGTGTTTTCTTTTTTTCATACGAATAAATTTTTAGCGCTTTCAATATATGTTTGTATTGATTGCAACGCGGTGACAGTTTCCCCCACCTTTAAATCCATTTCGGGGTTTCCCCATGTAGAAATTGATGGATTGAATTTTTACAAAAGACTTTAAAAACCCTTTTTGGGGGGGAAATAATATTTGCTACGGGTCACTTTTCCCTCGGGAAATATACCAAAAAAGAGTTTTTTTGGGAAAAAAATTTTAAAAAAATTTAAAAGTTGCCCGCGATTTTCTATGTTTGGGGATGAAATTTATTGCGGAAGAAAACCTTCCCCAATAACGGGGGTTTTCAACACTTGCGATTATAAGGAAATTTTTATTTCAAGTTAAAATTTTGAAAAACCAAAAAAGTGCCCATATTTATGATCTCAATTTCCTGAATTTGGGGTGCCCTTTACGCGTTTTTGTGGGTTTTTTCATTTTTTTTACGCAACAACAATTGACCTTTTCCTTGTTTTTTAGTTATTTGAGTTCATGGGGAAGTTTTTCTTTTTTCATTAAAAAATAAATTTTTGCGCCAAATAGGGCTATTGAGTACGCAACGCGGTGACGAGTTTTTCCACCGACTCCATTTCGGGGTTTCCCCGATGCGAACATTGATGGATTAAATTTAAAAACGACCCTTTTAAGACCATTTTCGGGCGAATAATGATGGTTTAACGCTTCATTTCTTCGGATTAACCCCAAAACGCGTTTTTTGGAAAAAAATTTAAAAATTTTGAAAGTTGCCCGCGACTTTCTATGTTTGGGCAGTGAAATTATTCAAAAAATCCTTCCCAAATAACCGATTTTTTTACAACACTTGCGCATTAATAAGGAATAAAATTTTTTTAATTTAAAAATTTGCCCCCAAAAACAAGTGTCTCCCTATTTCACTGATCTCAATTCCAAACTTTTGCCCTTAACACCCGTTCCCCAAATAGGCTTTTTCATTTTTTTTACAACATACACTATTGCCCTATTTTGGTCGTTTCTTTTAGTTATTTGGTTAATTTGGGGGTATGCTTTTCTTTCAGAAACTAACAGTTTTACGCGCTTTAAATATTTTTGCTATTGAGACCAACGGGACAGCCCACCTTTAAACTCCATTTCACTTGATGCTAGAAAAGTGGATTGAATTTAAAACCCCCCCCCCCCCCCCCCCCCCCCGGGGGGGGGGGGGGGGGGGGGGGGAAAAACCGGGTTTTAAACATTGCTTAATAAGGGAATATATTTTTTCGGGTTATTTTTCCCCAAAACAACAAGCTCTCCCCTATTTACTATCTCAATTCCAAAACTTTTTCCCTTAACTCCATTACCCTTTTCTTTTTTACGCAAAAACTTAGACCCCCCTGGTCGTTTTTTTGTTTTTATTCATGGGGATGTGTTTTCTCTTTTTCATATCAGAATAACAGTTTTCCTTTCAATATTTTTTGTAGATACTTTCGGGGGTGACGAGCTTTTCCCCTTTTTTTCATTTCCCTTTGAGGGAGAACATTGATGGATTGACATTTAAAACAGATCCTTTATCGACCATTTTGGGGAAAATCTTTTCCTATGCCTCATTTTTTTCCCCTTCGGATCATTCCAAAATGCAGTTTTAAAAAAAAATTTAAAAAAATTTTTGAAAGTTGCCCGCGACTTTCATTTTTGGGGAGTGAAATTTTTGCAAAAAAATCCTTCCAAAAAAAAGGGGTTTAAACACTTGCTTAAATTTAAAAAATATTTTATTTAAGGTTATAATTTTAAAAAAACCAAGTTTTCCCCCAATTTTGTATCTAAATTTCCCAAACTTTGCCTTTTAAAGCTGCTTCCAAAAGGCTTTTTTATTTTTTTACGAAACAAACTATTGACCCACCTGGTGTTTTTTAGTTTTGATAAAATGGGAAAAGGTTTTTCAATCAAAACTAAAGTTTTAGGCTTTCAAATAGTTTGCGGAGACTGAAACCGGTGACGAGCTTTTCCCCCTTACCCATTTCGGTTTTTCTCTTCGATGCAAAGGCATTGATGGATTAATTTTTACAACGTCCTTTATCTCCATTTTCGGAAAAGTAATCGAGGCCTCCTATTTTCTCTGGATTATTACCCCAAAAAAAGAGCTTTTGGAAAAAAAATTTTAAATTTTTTTTCGTTGCCCGATTTTCATTTTGGGGATAATTATTCGGGAAAAAATTCCCCCCAAAACGGGGGTTTTCAACATTTGGGTTAATAAGGAATATATTTTTAAATTTAAATTTACCAAAAACAAGTGTCCATCTTTTCCTTGATCTAATCCCAAAACTTGGTCCCTTAAATCTTAAAAGGCTTTTTCATTCTTTTTTTTAAAATACACTATTATATTTTGGTCGTTTTTTTTTAGTTATTTGATTTTAAGGGGGTTAGTTTTTTTCTTTTTCATATCGAAACTCGTTTTACGCGTTTTCAATATATGTTTGTTTTGAGTACCCGCGGTGACGACTTTTCCATTTAAACTCATTTAGGGTTTTTTTCGATGCTAGAAATGATGGTTGTTTTTACAACGATCCTTTATGTACCTTTGGGGATAATCGGGGTTCTACTCCCCTCATTTTCTCCAATTATTACCCCAAAAGGCTCGGGAAAAAAAATTAAAAAAATTTTTGTTTTTCCGATTTCTATGTTTGGATAAATTTCAGGAAAAACCCCGTAAGGGGGTTTTAAACATTTGCGCATTAAAAAGAATAATTTTTTCAAGGTTATATTTTGCAAAAAACAAGTGTCCCCCATCATTTCACTGATCTAAAACCTAAAACTTGCCCAAACAGCTGCTTCCAAATAGGCTTTTTTCATTCTCTTTACGCAACATACACTATTGACCTACTGGTCGTTTCTTTTAGTTATTTGAGTTCAATTGGGATAGTGTTTTCTTTTTCATATCAGAAACTAACAGTTTTACGCGCTTGCAATATATGTTTGCTATTGAGTACTGCAACGCGGTGACGAGCTTTTCCACCGTTAACTCCATTTCAGGGTTTCTCTGATGCTAGAACACTGATGGATTGACATTTTACAACAGATCCTTTATACGTACCATTTTCGGGCGAGTAATCGATGGCTTGCTACTGCCCTCACGTTTCTCCTTTGGATTATTATCCCAAAAATGCAGCTCTTTGGGAAAAAATTGAAAACATTTTTGTATGTTGCCCGTGACTTTCTATGTTTAGGTAGTGAAATTATTGCAGGAAGAAAATCCTTCCTGCAATAACTGAGGGTTTTCAACACTTGCGCATTAATAAGGAATATATTATTTCAAGGTTATAATTTTGCACCAAACAAACAAGTGTCTCCCATCATTTCACGTGATCTCAATTCCTTAACTTGGGTGCCCTTATCAGCTGCTTCCGATTAGGCTTTTCTATTCTCTTTTACGCAACATACATATTGACCTACTTCTGGTCGATTCTTTTTAGTTATTTGAGTTCAATGGGGATAGTGTTTTCTCTTTTTTCATATCAGAAATAACAGTTTTACGCGCTTTCAATATATGTTTGCTATTGAGTACTGCAACGCGGTGACGAGCTTTTCCACCGTTAACTCCATTTCAGGGTTTCTCTTCGATGCTAGAACACTGATGGATTGACATTTTACAACTGATCCTTTATACGTACCATTTTCGGGCGAGTAATCGATGGCTTGCTACTGCCCTCACGTTTCTCCTCTGGATTATTATCCCAAAAAATGCAGCTCTTTGGGAAAAAAATTGAAAAAATTTTTGTATGTTGCCCGCGACTTTCTATGTTTGGGGCAGTGAAATTATTGCAGGAAGAAAATCCTTCCCGCAAAACCCGGGGGTTTTTACAACATTTGGGCATTAAAAAGGGAATATATTATTTAAGGTTATAATTTTGCACCAAACAACAAGTGTCCCCCCATCATTTCATGATCTCAATTCCTAAACTTGGTGCTTTTAATAGCTGCTTCCAAATAGGCTTTTTCATTTTTTTTACGAACATACACTTTTGGGCCCTATTTCTGGTCGTTTCTTTTAGTTATTTGAGTTCAATTGGGATAGTGTTTTCTTTTCATATCAGAAACTAACAGTTTTACTCCCTTTCAATATATGTTTGCTATTGAGTACTGCAACGCGGTGACGAGCTTTTCCACCGTTAACTCCATTTCAGGGTCCTTTATACGTACCATTTTCGGGCGAGTAATCGATGGCTTGCTACTGCCCTCACGTTTCTCCTCTGGATTATTATCCCAAAAAATGCAGCTCTTTGGGAAAAAAATTGAAAAAATTTTTGTATGTTGCCCGCGACTTTCTTTTGTTTGGGAGTAAAAAAAAAAAAAAAAAAAAAAAAAAAAAAAAAAAAAAAAAAAAAAAAAAAAAAAAAAAAAAAAAAAAAAAAAAAAAAAAAAAAAAAAAAAAAAAAAAAAAAAGTAAAAAAAAAAAAAAAAAAAAAAAAAAAAAAAAAAAAAAAAAAAAAAAAAAAAAAAAAAAAAAAAAAAAAAAAAAAAAAAAAAAAAAAAAAAAAAAAATTAGGGAAAAAATTTTCCTGTATACAACTGAGGTTTTCCACTTCTCCATTAAGGTTATCAAATCAGGATTGAATTTTACAACAGATCTTTAACGTCCATTTTCGCGATAATCGATGACCTATGCCTCACGTTTCTCCTCATTATTATCCAAAATGCAGCTCTTGGAAAAATTGAAATTTCTGTTGCCCGCGACTTTCTATTTTTGGGCAGTGAAATTATTGAGAAGAAAATCCTTTCCGAATAACCGAGTTTACAACCTGCGCATTAATAAGGAATATATTATTTGAAGGTTGATTTTGCCAAACAACAGTGTCTCCCCATCATTTCACTCGTTCTCAATTCCTAAACTTGGTGCCCTAACAGCTTTCAAAAGGCTTTTTCATTCTCTTACGCATACATATATTCCTACTTTGGTCGTTCTTTTAGTTATTTGAGTTCATTGGGATAAGTAAGTTTTCTTTTTCTATGAAATAACAGTTTTACGCGCTAATATAGTTTGCATGAGACTGCAACGCGGTGACGAGTTTTCACCGTTAACTCATTTCAGGTTTTTTTCAATGCTAGAACACTGATGATTACATTTACAACTGATCCTTTATACGTCCATTTTCGGCAGTAATCGGTGCTTGCTACTGCCCTCACGTTTCTCTGGATTATTATCCAAAATGCAGTCTTGAAAATTGAATTTTTTTAGTATTTCGCGACTTTCTATGTTTGGGAGTGAAATTATTCAGGAAGAAATCTTCCGCAATAACCAGGTTTTACACACTTGCCATTAATAAGTGAATATATTATTTCAAGGTGACGATTTTGCACCAACCATGTCTCCCATCATTTCACTGATCGCATTCTTAAACTGTCCTTAACGCCCATTTCGCAGGAATCATTCTTCTACTTTTCACCCTCATTATTGACCTCAATCGTCTTCTTTAGTTAATGAGTTCAATGGATTTGTTTTCTGCTTTTTCATATCAGAAATAACAGTTTAGCCTTCAATATATTTTCGCTATAACTGAGGGTTGACGAACTTTCATTAATAGAACTCATTTCAAGGTTTTATTGCTAAAACTAGATTGACTTTCACATCATTTCACCGATCTCAATTCTAAACTTGGGTGCCTTGTACGCCTCTTCCATGTTTTATTCTTATTACGCAACACTGAATAACTACTTTTGTTTCTTTGTTATTTGAGTTCAATTGGGGTAAGTGTTTTTCTTTAATCTTAACTAATATTTTACGCTTTCAATATTGTTTGTATTGAGTACTGCAACGCGGTGACGAGTTTTCACCACATAACTCTCTCAGTTTTCTTGATGCTAAAACTGATGGACCTTACATTTTCAACTGATCCTTTTACTTCTCTTTTCGCATAATATGGTTGCTACTGCCTCACGTTTCTCTCTGATTATTATCCCAAAAATGCAGCTCTTTGAAAAAATTGAAAAATTTTGTATGTTGCCGACTTTCTATGTTTGGGTAGTGAAATTATTGCAGGAAAATCCTCCATAACGAGGGTTTTACAAACTTGGCATTAATAAGAATATATTATTTCAAGGTTAATTTTGCACCAAACAACAATGTCTCCTCATTTCATGATCTCAATTCCTAAACTTGGGTGCCTAACAGCGTCCCAAATAGGCTTTTCATTCTCTTTACGCAAAACATTTGACCTACTTGTCGTTTCTTTTAGTTATTTGAGTTCAATTGGATAGTGTTTTCTTTTCATATCGAACTAGAGTTTAGCTTTCAATATATGTTTGCTATTGAGTACTGCAACGCGGTGACGAGCTTTTCACGTTAACTCCATTTCAGGTTTCTTGATGCTAAACACTGATGATTGACTTTTTAAACTGATCTTTATACTACCATTTCGGGCGAGTAATCGATGGCTTGCTACTGCCCTCACGTTTCCTGGATTATTATCCAAAAATGCAGCTTAAAAATTGAAAAATTTTGTATGTTGCCCTGACTTTCTATTTTGGGTATGAAATTATTGCAGGAAGAAAATCCTTCTGCAATAACGAGGGTTTTACAACCTTGCGCATTAATAAGAATATATTATTTCAAGGTTATGATTTGCACAAACAACAAGTGTCTCCCATCATTTCACGTGATCTCAATTCCTAAACTTATTCCCTAAAGCTGCTTCCAAATAGGCTTTTTCATCTCTCTTTACAACATCACTATTGACCTCTTCTGGTCGTTTCTTTTAGTTATTTGAGTTCAATTGGATAGTGTTTTCTTTTTCATTCGAAACTACGCTTTACGCCTTTCAATATATGTTTGCTATTGAGTACTCAACGCGGTGACGAGCTTTTCACGTTAACTCCATTTCAGGTTTCTCTTCGATTAGAACACTGATGGATTGACATTTACAACTGATCCTTTATACGTACCATTTTCGGGAGTAATCGATGGCTTGCACGCCTACGTTTCTCCTCTGGATTATTATCCAAAATGCAGCTCTTGGGGAAATAAATTGAAAAATTTGTATGTTGCCCATGACTTCTATGTTTGGGAGTGAAATTATTGCAGAAGAAAATCCTTCCGCACAATAGGGTTTTACAACACTGCGCATTAATAAGGAATATATTATTTCAAGGTTATAATTTTGCACCAAACAACAAGTGTCTCCTCATCATTTCATGTGATTCACTCCAAACTTGGGTGCTCCTTAACAGCCGCTTCCAAATAGTTTCATTCAATTTCTTCTTCTTTTACGCAACATACAATTATTGACCTACTTCTGGTCGTTTCTTTTAGTTACTCTGAGTTCAATTGGGGACAGTGTTTTCTTTTTTCATATCAGAAACCAACAGCCTTACGCGCTTTCAATGAGCATGTTTGCTAGCTGAGTACTGCAACGCGGTGACGAGTTTTTTCCACCGTTAACTCCATTTCAGGGTTTCTTCATCGATGCTAGAACACTGATGGATTGACATTTTCCATAACCGATCCTTTATACGTACCATTTTTCGGGCGAGTAATCGATGGCTTGCTACTGCCCTCACGTTTCTGCTCTGGATTATTATCTCAAAAATGCAAAGCCTTGGGGAAAAATTGAAAAAATTTTTGTATGTTGCCCGCGACTTTCTATTGTTCGGGCAGTAAATTATTGCAGGAAGAAAATCCTTCCCGCAATAACCGAGGGTTTTACAAAACTTGCGCATTAATAATGAATATATTATTTCAAGGTTATAATTTTGCAACTAAACAACAAGTGTCTCCATCATTTCACGTGATCTCAATTCCTAAACTTAAGTGCCCTTAACAGCCGTTTCCAAACAGGTTTTTTTCATTTTCTTACGCAACATACACCATTGACCTACTTCTGGTCGTTTCTTTAGTTATTTGAGTTCAATTGGGGATATGTTTTTTCTTTTTCTCATATCAGAAACCAACAAAGCCTTACGCGCTTTGCATCATATGCTCTGTTATTGAGTACTGCAACGCGGCAGACGAGCTTTTCAATCGTTAACTCCATTTCTGTGGTTTCTTCTTCGATGCTAGAACATTGATGGATTGACATTTTACAACTGATTTCTTATACGTCCCATTTCGGGCGAGTAATCGATGGTTTGCTACTGTTCTCACGTTTCTTCCTAAATTATTATCCCAAAAAATGCAGCTCTTTGGGAAAAAAAAATTGAAAAATTTTTTGTATGTTGCCCGCGACTTTCTATGTTTGGGGCAGTGAAATTATTGCACAAAGAAAATCCTTCCCGCAATAACCGAGGGTGTTACAACACTTGCGCATTAATAAGGACATATTATTTCAAGGTTATAATTTTGCCCCAAACAACAAGTGTCTCCCCATCATTTCACTCGATCTCAATTCCTAAACTTGGGTGCCCTTTACAGCTGCTTCCAAACAGGCTTTTTGTATTCTTCTTTTACGTAACATACACTATTGACCTACTTCCGGTCGTTTCTTTTCTTAGTTATTTGGAGTTCAATTGGGGGTAGTGTTTTCTCTTTTCATCAGAAAGTAACAGTTTTACGCGCTTTCATCATATATATTTCGTTAATATACTGCAACGCGGTGACGAGCTTCTTTTCCAATCGTTAACTCCATTTCAGGTTTCTCTTCGATGCCAGAACACTGATGCTGATTGACATTTCCATAACTGATCATTTATACGTACCATTTTCGGGCAAGTAATCGATGGCTTCGTTACTGCTCCCTCACTTTTCTCCTCTGGATTTTTTTCCCAAAAAATGCAGCTCTTTAGAAAAAAATTGAAAAAATTTTTGTATGTTGCCCGCGACTTTCTATGTTTGGGGTAGTGAAATTATTGTAAGGAAGAAAAAAAATCCTTCCCGCAATAACCAAGGGTTTTACAACACTTGCGCATTAACAAGGAATATATTATTTCAAGGTTATGATTTTGCACCAAACAACAAGTGTCTTCCCCATCATTTCACTCGATCTTCAATTCCTAAACTTGGGTGCCCTTAACAGCTGCTTCCAAATAGGCCTTAATTTTCTTTACGCAACATAATTATTGACCTACTTCGGTCGTTTCTTTTAGTTATTTGAGGTCAATTGGGGATAGTGTTTTCTCTTTTCATATCAGAAACTAACAGTTTCCATCTCTCTTTTCAATATATGTTTGCTATTGAGTACTGCAACGCGGTGACGAGCTTTTCCACCGTTAACTCCATTTCAGGGTTTCTCTTCGATGCTAGAACACTGATGGATTGACATTTTACAACTGATCCTTTATACGTACCATTTTCGGGCGAGTAATCGATGGCTTGCTACTGTCCTCACGTTTCTCCTCTGATTATTATCCCAAAAAATGCAGCTCTTTGGGAAATAAATTGAAAAAATTTTTGTATGTTGCCCGCGACTTTCTATGTTTGGTGGCAGTGAAATTATTGCAGGAAGAAAATCCTTTTTCTGCACACCGAGTGTTTTACAACACTTGCGCATTAATTAGGAATATAGTTATTTCAAGGTTATAATTTTGCACTAAACAAGTGTCTCCCCATTATTTGACGTGATCTCACTTCCTAAACTTTGGTGTTCTTCACAGCTGCTTCAAAATAGGCTTTTTTCATTCTCTTTTACGCAACATACACTATTGACCTACACCTGGTTGATTCTTTTTAGTTATTTGAATCGGGGGGAAATGGGGAGAGTGTTTTGTCAAACTCTCTTTTTTTCGTATCAGAATATAACTGTTTTACGCGCTTTCTCTATATATTTGCTTTTGAGTATTGCAGCGCGGTGACGAGCTTTTCCTCCGTTAACTCCATTTCAGGGTTTCTCTTCGATGCTAGAACATTGTGGGATGGCATTGATGAATTGACATTTTTAAATAGATGCTTTACATCCCATTTTCGGGCAAGCAATCGAGGGCTGGCTACTGCGTCACGCTTCTCTACTAGATTATAATCCCAAAAAATACAGCTCTTTGGGAAAAGAATTTCAAAAATGTTTTTATGTTGCCCGCGATTTTCTATGTTTGGGGCAGTGAAATTATTGCAGGAAGTAAATCCTTCCCACAGTAACCGAGTGTATTACAACACTTGCGCATTAACTAGGAATATATTATTTCAAGGTTATAATTTTGCACTAAACAAGTGTCTCTAGATTGACGTGATCTCAATTCCTAAACTTTGGTGCCCTTAGCAGCTGCTTCAAAATAGGCTTTTTTCATTCTCTTTTACGCAACATACCCTATTGACCTACACCTGGTTGATTCATTTTAGTTATTTGAATAGGGGGGAAATGGGGATAGTGTTTTCTCAAACTATTTTTTTCATATCAGAATCTATCTGTTTTACGCGCTTTCTATATATGTTTGCTATTGAGTACTGCAACGCGGTGACGAGCTTTTCCACTGTTAACTCCATTTCGGTGGTTTCTTCTTCGATGCTAGAACACTGATGGATTGGACATTTACAACTGATCCTTTATACGTCCCATTTTCGCGATTAATCGACGGCTGGTACTGCCGCCGTTTCTCTACTAGATTATTATCCCAAAAAATGCAGCTCTTTGGGAAAAAAATTGAAAAAATTTTTTTAATGTTGCCCGCTATTTTGTATGGTTGGGGCAGTGAAATTTTTGCAGGAAGAAAATCCTTCCCGCAATAAGAGTGTTTTACAACACTTGCGCATTAATAAGGAATATATTATTTCCAGGTTATAATTTGCAATTAAACAACAAGTGCAAACTTCATCATTGCACGTTATTCTCAATCCTGAACTTGGGCCCTTATCAGCTGCTTCCGATCCAGGCTTTCATTCATCTCTCACGCAACATACACTATTGACACAATTCGGTTGATTCTTTTTAGTTATTTGAATCGGGGGGAAATGGGGATAAGTGTTTTCACAAACTCATTTTTTTCATATCAGAATTCTATCTGTTTTACGCGCTTTCTATATATGTTTGTTATTGAGTACTGGAGCGCGGTATTTGTTTTTCCACCGTTAATCTACTCTGCGGGTTTTTCTTCGATGCTAGAACTTTGATGGCATGGATGAAGGCATGGCATTGATGGATTGATATTTTACAACAGATGCTTTATACGTCGCATTTTTGGGCAAGTAATCGACGGCTGGCTACTGCCGTCACGTTTTCTCTACTAGATTATTATCCTCTAAAAATGCAGCTCTTGGGGAAAAGAATTTTCAAAAATTTTATGTTGCCCGCGATTTTCATGGTTAGTGAGTGAAATTATTGCAGGAAGAAAATCCTTCCCGCAATAACCGAGTGTTTTTTAACACTTGCGCATTAATAAGGAATATATTATTTCAAGGTTATAATTTTGCACTAAACAAGTGTCTCCCCATCATTGCACGTTATCTCAATTCCTGAACTTGGGGGCCTTTATCAGCTGCTTCCGATTCAGGCTTCATTCAATCTCTTTTACGCAACATACACTATTGACCTGCTCCTGGTCGATCCTTTTTGTTTATTTGAGTTCAATGGGGACAGTGTTTTTTCAAAAACTCGTTCTTTTCATTTCAGAGACTAACAGTTTTAGGCGCTTTCTATATATGTTTGCTATTGAGTACTGCAGCGCGGTGACGAGCTTTTCCTCCGTTAAATCAGTTCAGGTTTCTTCGATGAAGTTCTTTTCATTTCAGAGACTAACAGTTTTAGTCCCGTTTCTCCTCTGCAACATTATCCCAAAAGATGTAGGTCTTTGGGAAAAGAATTTCAAACATTTTTTTTATGTTGCTCGCGCCTTTCATGTTTGCAGTGATTCTATTGCAGGAAGTAAATCCTTCCCACAAGAACCGAGGGTTTCCCAACACTTGCGCATTAAGTAGGAATGTATTATTGCATGGTTATAATTTTGCACTAAACAACAAGGATCTCCTCATGATTTCACGTGATCTCAACTCCTGAATTCTGGATCATATAACAGCTTTTTCCGATGCAGGCTTCTTTCTCTATTATGCAATATACTCTATTGATCTGCAGCTGTTTGATCCTTCGTTAATCTATATTTCAGGTTGTTTTTCGATGCTCGAACATGGATAGCGACGGCAAAGATTGACATTAAAAAACCGATCTATGAGAGTTATAATTTGGGACAAGTAATCTGTGGCTGGTGACTTACGTGGAGTTTCTCTTCTGCATTATCATTCCAAAAAATCGAGCTCTTTATGAGAGGAACTTCAAAAATTTTAATGTTTAACGCGTGTTTGTATGTTTGGGGCAATGAATTTATTGCATGAAGTAATTCTTCCTGCCAAGAACCTGGTGTTTCAACACACATGCATTATCTAGAATATGCCATGGCTTGTTTCAATATTTTAGTCGAACAAATAAATATGAGAAAACTATATAAAATCGTTTCGGGGCAGTATATACGGTATGGTAAAGTCAAATGATACCAATTCTGAGCGAAATTTACTAATCTCGACCGATAATGTACTGTAAGTAGACAATGTTTACAAAGACTTGTTGGTTGAAAAAATAATAATATTGAAAGTACGTGAGCGACTCATTATCCAGATCGTAGTCGCAGTTGTACGCCGTAGGGGCGCTTATCTTTGACAGGGTGAAACGCGAGGAAAGAGGTCCCAAGAACGCAGGAGTTTTTGCTACTACCGGAGGAAAATTACTGAATATATTGTGCAAAGGGGCGGAAAGAGGAAAAACTAAAGAGAGCGTCACTCTACCCGCGTTTAGAGTTGGAGATCTAGTATTTTTTCTTTAGAAAAGCGTGTGAACCCAACCGATTACTTCTATCTGTATCACAAATTTCCCGTTTCAAAGGTCATACAAGATCGCAGTTTTTTCATCTAAACGCGTTCATGCTTGCGAATGAAGAGATGGTGGCTTAAGGTCAAACACACACAAGACAATTAAAATATGCACAATAATACACATACACACAATACAATAATAATAATAAAAAGATAAAGACTACTGCAATGCAATATATAATATAAAAATACTACTACATATTCTATAGAAATTAAAATTAAATTTGTTACATTGTATACAAGAACGGCAGTTAGACTTTAAATCCTTTTTCAACCCCGCTGCTCTCTCACCTTCATAAGAAACTACATTTGGTTACACTACAACTCCATCACCAACAAACCATTACAGTCCCACATGCTTTAACTACTTCAAGTACACTATATTTATTTTCTCAGAGATAATTCAGAGTACATTCAGTTCTATCAATACATATAAACAGCTAGTCACAAGGAAAAGTAAATATAAATAAAAATATTTCTCAGAAATACGAAGTGGTACCACAGACTGCCTCCCCCAACAAAAAAACCCACATTCGCACAAACAAACATATGTTTTGAGCTTAGAGTTTTTTCAGTTCTAATGCAGCACATATGTTCCTTTTTCTGAACATCATATATTTACAAAGTATCTGCCATTGGTCATTATTATTTGACACCATTTCAATAGTCACTATTTGAAATTCATCTGGATGTTGAAAGAGAAGGTGTCCTTGTTGATGTTAAAGATCTGAAGTATAAAAAATCTCATATACATCTTATTTCATAAACGTTTGTTGAAAATTAAATTCTGATATCAAATCTATTAAAGTTTTTACCAATATTGATGTATATAGATGACTCTGAGACACCTGTAAAGTACAAATAACAACAAAAGTAATAATGGTAAAAAATATATTTCAAAAAGCCAAGATCAGCTTAAAAACAATTAAGAATATCAACTTTAAATACACCATTTACTTGCCCATGATGGTGTAAATACGTGATCATAGCTTGCAACTCTGCACCCAGAAGAAATAAAAAATTGTCAAATCTTTTTTCAATCAATGAAATATATCAATAAAGATAACGATACTCGACCATAACTCCCTTAAGAGACACCAGAGGGCCCGAACAACAGCGAGGGAAGATCATCATCATCATCATCATCATCATCAGAGTCATCCACCGATATTTACAATGATGAAATCTCACATCGTGCCTAACTTCTACTCTCCAATCTTCTTGTATAATTTTCTGTGTGTGCCACATAATTTTTCCAGCCAGCTATAGTAAAGGAGCACTTTATATTAACAACTTCCCTGCAAAAGAAAAAATCAAGGCAACATTTGCTTTTCATTTTGTGTCACTTAATACTCCGCAGAAAACCTGGGTTTAATGTTTATTTCCATTTTCTTGTCACTGCTTGGTGGTCAAAAGTGGTACCAATGCATGTCTCTTGGTAGTATCTTGCATTGGCTCCATACCAACTCAATAGGGTTTTAGTTGCAAGGTATGGCGGTAAACTCCCAGAACTTTGATGACCAGCTTCTCAATAATTTCATCCACTACATTCAAACTACATACACTGATATGATTTTCAACTAATGACAACATTGGCAATCACATCATCATGCGAAAATGAAACTGCCTTATTAAACGTTTAATTCAACAAAACTTGTGCTTATTTCAAGAGTACCTTTTCTGAACACAAACCTAAGCCAAAAGAAGACTCTTAAAAGTATGCTCCAGCATAAATGGTATATTGTGCCTGGTGAAGAAACTCCTGCAGTTCACTCTTCCTCCACTTGGATGATGGCCTTTTTCACTTTCTAGAAAATTAGGAAATGACAAAAGGATGTTTATTTCCTCTAATTTATTCAAAATTGCATTTCTTTATACTCTCTTTAAATAAATATAAAAGAAAGATAAATAATAGACAAATAAAAGAAATGCATCTATTGGCAATCTAGTTCTCTAAGAGACATTATTTTTACTGATTTAACTAAAATCACTGAACACAATTTAATATAATAAATTTTGTATTTCACCTTTTTTTGTGAAGTAAATAATTGTTGAAATAACCTCTTACCACTAACTAGTTACAAAACCTATTTTATAATCAGTTATTTTTATAAAGGATTAACTGTATTCTTTGAAAGAATAATTTCTACATTTCGAAAAGAGCACTTCTTGAAATGTCACTCACCAGCACAGAACAATGAACAGGTGCATTGTCCATTGGCAATAACTGATGGTTCTGGCAAACGAGGTAGTAATTCCTCTTTCATCCACTTTTGGAACATTTCTGCTGTCATAGTTCCACGGTACTCATCTACTTCTTTTGTCTTCGAGGGAAACAATAGTTCTGCATCCTGAATGAAACCATTTGCACCTCCTGCATGTAATACTACATACCTTTTACCTTCATCTAAATTTTTGCTACAGCAGCTCTTCTTACTTTTATCTTGCCATGACCGAGAGGCGTAACTCAAAGGATAGATTTATTAAAAGCAATTACTAAAAAATGATGTAGCAAAATAAAATCATATTAACCCCACATGGTGTCAAACTGAGACACAATATTCATGATACACTCATGTCATTACACTCACTGAAATAATCTACAATTTCAATAAACCATATTCCCATTACATGCAACCATGCCTTCTTTGATTCACTTATGACTTTCTATACTATACAATAAAGATTTTCATACTTTTCAACGCTTACAAAAATTTCAGATTTTGTTGTCTTTTGAATAAAAAAACCATGTTTCCATCTAAAAACACACCAGAACCTTGAGCCTTCAGTTTCATATATTCCATCAAAAATCTGATCTTGCAACAACAATACTTCTTTCCATTAGTGACCTGCAGTTGTCTGTCTTTTCCATTCAAAACCTATGGTCGTAAGCAGGTAAGACAAAGGAAGTTCTCCCAGTAAACTTCTATATCTCTATCATGTTTGACTGCAGTCAAAATTGAGTCTAGAGTAAACATTTCACTCTGAGAAAATGTTGTATTTAAAAAAACATAGGAAGTTGCTTACATGCAAATATAAGTAAATTATTTACCATTCTCACACATTGAATAAATAATGCGCCTCTAATTTAGCCCTGTCCAAAATCATCCACTTCATGCGTTTTCTTCCTTCATTCCAGCCCTGGACGCTTTCTTTTTGAGTCAGTGCAGTATCAGGTCTTGTTTCCAAAATCTGTGATAGTAAATTTAACATTATCCAAGACAATTTCTACCTGATACTTTATTACAATTTTACTACTTTTGAACAATGTGAGTTTCCCAAATTCAATGCATAGGCAGTTCATTAATAACTGAAGAAGTTTCTATATTGCCTCACATCATCAGCTCTTCTACATATCTTGCAATAAAAAGATGTCTTCTGGCGTTGATGCTTCATTACTTCTCCTTCATGGACCTCATTGCTAGTTACTCATAAATTATTAACATTTCTAATTAACTACATTAAATATTACAAAAATAAATATCTTCTATAATAAATAAAGTAATTAAAATGCAAGTAATTATAAATTAAATATATTATAAATAGCTATTATTAGTGTTATTAAACTGTAAATTTAACTTATTATTAGTTTCTATTAATGTTATATCTAATAACACAGTGAATTAAATATAATATAAAAAATATTATAAATATAAAATAAATAATGGAAATCTCCGAAATATTTGGAGTGAAATCGTTCACGTCTCCTCTCGTCTGTGTCAACGATCTCACTAAGGTTCAGCAGGCGCAGAAGGGATCCGACGGGACCCCCGTGGGGGTAACGCAGGCAAAAGTACACAAAAAGGGTCATAAACAAGGAAGATCCTTGAAACTCTGGAGAAAGGCCTGCCCTGACTCACTAAGAGTGCTGAACGTCCTGCTAGCTGAACCTCCTCATTTCTGCAACGATCTTCCAAATTCAAACTGAACGTAGTCTTAAATTATTAACTTTAAAAATAGTTATCTTGAACCTAGTTTCAGGAGTATTTCAACATCATTATTAATATAATACAATATTTTTCATTGAACTTTTCCTGTCGGATTGACAATACTAGGGTTGTTCCATCGCCCAAGACACGTTAGGCTAACGCTCACGAATTGAAAAGTTAATCATTTGCATATTAATAGCCGAATTACTCTAGACGAGATCCTTGCGTTTGGCGACAGTGGCTGTCAAAAACCGGTCGCACAGACTGAACGGTCTGTATATCAGTTCGCATAGTGAAGTTTAGCATCAATGTTATCTTTACATGGGAATGCAATTTTGATAATGGTAGCACTTTTGAGCTGAGACTTCAGACTTTCTTAATAATATGAGATTTTCTGAACAGATTGTGTACAATTCAGGATGAAACATTGATGAAACAACCATTACCATAAATACCGATATTTTCATATTTCCTGGTTTCACAATAAAGAAGTGAATTACATCTCAGGTTTTCTTTACAATTAAGATATACTCAAGTTTTCAGGAAAACCAAATATTTCACACAAAATGTATACAGTGTGTTAATAAAGAGAAGAAAGATGCTGTAGATATTATACAACTTCCATTGATACAAAAAAGTCTAAAACTTTTTATAAAAATCAAATTTAGTTCCTATGCGGAACTAAAATAATAAAAACATTTCTTTGAAATTACATGTGTATAAAATAAGACACTATTAATTAGAAAATTTTGCTTTACTGACTGAGGAACCAAAGCAAACTTTTGGCCTTTTAAAGCAATGTAGTCATAAATATTGAGAATTTAAAATAGAAGAAAAATTTACTATGTATATGATAAAGAAACTGAAATTCTTTTCTTTTACCTCTCTTGGATTTTCAGAACATGGTCTCTTCATGTCCTCGTTATCTTAAGAGCAGGTTCTCTCCCTAGACATCACTTTCAATACAGAACGTCTGTCCACTGTAGATAATTTTCTTCTGGAAATTTTTCCGATCCATTCGAGGAGCCACTGGAATTTAAAGTTATACATATTTTTAAATTAAGTGCATGTAATGATAGTATTTAGTACAATTAAGATTCAGGTTTTTGGTATATTATTCTTATGGTTGGTTGGCAAGTTCATTGCTATGTTTTTATAGGCCTGAACCAATACGGCTACTGCACTGTTACCACCTCGCAGGACCCTTAGAAAACTTTTTATGCCTGATCTAATACCAACCCAACAATTACAACCTTTGCGAATGCTGGTTTATTAAAGTTCAAATACAATTAGTATATGGCATAAATATATGCTCAGATAAGTAAAATAATTTGTTATAAATCTAATTTTATGTTATTGGTATAAAAGTTGCCATTTGAAAATGCTCTCGTAAATTTATAATTGGCATCTGTCACTCACATTTCACTATTCTCAAGAAGCATATCTACAGAGACTACACAAATGCTTCTTGAGTAACAGTACTACTATTAATAAGATGCGTAAGGTTACATCAAGTAACATCCTCAAAATGCTATTTTACATTGCAAGAATTTCCAATTAAACTTACAATATTTTTTCATTTTGTACTTTAACAAAACAGTCAAACAACGACATGCAAAAGTAATTATTATATATATATATATATATATATATATATGGTCTTGTTTTGTTTATCAAACATTGTATTTAATAAATGACGACATAACGCTTCTTTTCCAATTTAGACACTAGAAAAATTATAATTTATATACAATTCTCATTTGATTCAGCACCAAACTATAAATCTATAAATTTTTGTACGCATCACGGGCATTACCTGGTTTCTGCCCTCAATCCCAACCTCCCTGGCCAGAGGTCCCTCGGTTTGAAGTCGCCTCTCCGACTTTCTTTTTAATATCTGTAATAATATCTGTAAATTTTGTAATATCTATAACTGTTTTTACATCTTAGAAACATAAATTACTATAATAATGAATCTTGTCTCATTTCTAGCTTTCTTTGTTTCTTCAATACAAAACCATCTTCTTTGGAATAAATTTGTAGAATATGATGGGCACCATCGATGGGCAAAAGATTTGTGCAGTGAGGACAGATGGTGAAGACTAGTAGTGAGGAGGTCAATTTACTCTACTGACATCAAGGATTGACATAATTTAATATAAGACCTATTTCACATGCTTAGGCTGGAGGTTGAATTACTCATTTTTATGTTATATTAGGAAAAAAAAATTGAAAGAAACATAAGACAAAAGAACATAACAACAAAGAGAATCAGAAGAAGACTACTTGACTCTATTATTCTAGTGGATATATGAATAAATATATCTCAGAGTATATTCACATATCCACTAAATTTTATCAATAATCTGAGTAACTGGTTCACTATTATTTTATGTTGATAATAAACTATTTTACCTATTGTTTTTAGATATTATATCTTAATAATCATGTTTTGATTCAGAAAGTTGGTAAATGATTCAATAATAATAATAATAACAATAATCATTATAATGCTATAACCTCCACACCTAACTCCACTCACCTCTTCATGCAGGAGCCCTGTTCAGTCGCATTTGTCTCAAGGTTGTGGTATCCTAGCCCCTTCGCAGACAGCCTAATTAACCACTTCATTAGGTCCTGATAGGGCTACTAGAAGGTATTTCTGGACAGGGGCGGGCCTATCAGGATGCGCTCAGCCAACTGGGCTTGTGCTCAGAGAGTCGGTGGAGGAACTAACATGAAATGGTCAACAGCGGCTCTCAAATCCCAGAGGCGCAGTTGTCTTGGCAGTAGGAATAAAATGCGCCCATTAAGTATGGAGACACGTGCTAGAAAGAAAGTCTCGGAGCCATCACTGAGGGTGACAGTATGCAAGCTGATGATGACCAGGAGTTGAGCAGGTTCAGCTGACCCTGGTCAGGATACCCGAAATGTGACAGCCTGAAAAGGAGCGAACCCATATGGAATGCCTCCTGCTGGGTGCCGCGAGGTATTACAACCAGCGCCCCACCCAAGCAAGGCTGCCAATACAGTGCAGAAAATAGCCAATTGGTTTTAATGAAGAAATAATGCCATCTAATAATCGGATCACAAAAATTGACACAGATGTGACTGGATACAGGCAGAAATTATTTAGAGAATTTCAACAGAGTTCCCCTGAATATTCTAACTGAAAACAAGAGTGTCTGATCAGTATCGACTGATTTTACGTAATAAACTGATTTCTGAAACACGGGCCCAGACCATTAAAATGGAAGTTGGTTGTGAGCTAGAACTGATGAGTGATGAGAAACGGCAACCTAAATATCAGAAATTCACCCAGAGTCCCACAAAAATGTCCCTACAACAGATGATCTAACTACAGCTGAAGACGAAAGACTGGTGGAATCGCTGAAGATGGGACTGAGAGAAGCTATGTGATGAAAGCATGCATGCACCATCCAAAATCTGCAGTCAAACATATAACACTTCCAATGAAATATGGGTGGAAGAGGACATACAGAGACATTGGAAACCAACTTTGTCGGCAAGTGAAGATGAGAATGCATTTCCGTAAATACATCAAACAATAAGCAACCTGTGAAGCAGATGTCTATAATTCGATAGAGCTGTCGAGACAGGATGTTGCTTGACTTCATGCAATGACGGCAAAATGAGATTTATGGATGCCAAAGCTCTTCATGAAAGACATCCACATGAGATGAGTCGAATGATTTGAAAGAACAACTACTGGCTTATATCAGACAGATCTTTCCAGAACTGAAGGGTTTGGTGGTTATGGTTCTCCAACAGTGGAATAATTCATCATGTTACCCTTTGCTGTCTGGGCATTTGGTAGTATAAATAGCATGATTCGGGTACAAAATTTTATAACAAGCGTTATTTAGGAAATGCCATCTCTCTGACTGTTAAGGTACTGTATCAAGTACCAAATCTCCATGAGTGTTCTTGAGAAATGAAGAGTGGCACTTGTATTGGGATAGAACTATCTTAACAGATCAGACAGTTATTCAATAGACCAGATTTGGCTGTGATTAACAAGTGCGACAAACAGTGTCATGGTTAATGACGTTTCTGTCCCAAATACTGGCAACATTCAAAGCAAATACACTGAAAAAAACAGTAACTATGCAAATCTTATTGAACCCATTGAGAAACAGTGGAGTATGAAAAGGGTCACCATTTTCCCGATAATTGTTTCAAGCACCGGAGTCATCCCTAGGAGTCTTATTTGGTGCCTTAAGCAACTGGGTTTGAAAGAAGACCTGTAGAAACCCATGAAGGCAGTTGTTGCTTCAACAGCATGATATGGAAACTCATGGGAAACAATGTATCATAAATTATTTTTAATAAATAGATGATTGTGCTTGATTTAATATATCTGTGCAATTAATTCTAACGCAACAAGATGAGAAAATAATAATAATAATGATGATGATAAAGGACGCATGATGATGATACGATGAGAAAGTATCTGCTTTCTTGCATCCGCACTTTCTTGTCTCTCTTCAAATTACTTTCTTGTCTTCTTTCAAATAACACTACTATCCACTGCCTAAAACATCTTGTATGTTTAAAGGCAATTGCCTTTTGCTCTCAAAGCCTTTTGCTTTCGGAGAGTGTGACAAGTGTTCCAACTGTGCAAGAGGCTTAGGTATGGGTTATGAGACTGCATTATGATCCTGAAGACACTGAGGAAAATGCACACCCAACCTTGTAGAGCCCAACATCTGAGAAATGAAGAAGTATGCAGCAACAATTGAAAATAATTAATTTTTTAAGAACTAATAAAGATATTGAAATTTTCTGTCAGTGCATTTTATGTATTTTGCTGTATGTCTTTCCAAAATCAACTGTGAGAAATTCATTAATTTTGAGCATCTCTCGGATATAGTGAAACTTGATATACAGAACCAAAAATGTTATCCTCAGATGATCACTATTACTGGAGCTGACTGTATATGCTTCTTTACAGAAACCGTATATTACTGTATATCAACACTATGCTTTACGGAACACTGGCAGACCAAGGAACAATTAGATAACACACATATACCAGGCTTCTCTGTAGCTAGCAGCCTGGTCTAAATATTAACACCCACATCATGCATATGTAATATGCATTTTATTAAAGATAAAATTAGTTTTGCACCCTACATCAATCAAGCACTCACCTCTATAAAAGAAAGAGACTGAAATATCTATCACAGACTTCACTGGAATAAAACATGGGTCCTAAGTATGATCGTGAGCCCAACTGAAATCTGAAAATCTTCTTAAAAAAACTAGAAATTATTCTAACAATACTTAAAAACGCAGACAGTATAAATTATTCTTTATGCACTTCAAATAATAATTATCTCTACCTAACTAGCAACGAATATCTATTTAAAGACTTACTAAAATCTTGCAATCTACAAAACAACCATAAATACACCAACCAGAATATCCAAAATAGCAGCACTGCAATAGATCAAATAATAATAGTGTTTCTGTTGGGTTAAGATTGACATCGGGCTTCAGGACCACACTGCCCAGATTCTAAATAATTTCAAATAGAAACAAAATCAATATACAACCTTAACAAGAAACTCGAAACTATTCCCAAGATAACATAATAAAATTCCAAAACTTACTCAGATTACAAATTGGAATGAAGTATTTAAGGCAACTGACACAAACGATAAGTTTAACTCATTCATAAATAAATACTTGAAGACATTTTCATGACATTTCCTCAAAAACTCAAGATTCAAATAATAAAACAAAACGTGGATTACTAGCGTTGCATCGAAGTGTCTTGTAGGAAGAACAAACATGGCAAAATACTATCACTGAACAAATGTAACCTCGCTTTATTTCATACTACAAAATTCAATCCTAAAAGTAATCAAACAAGCTAATATTATGACAAATGACAAGTACATTGCAATGCACGAATAAAAAGCTATGTGACATTATTAAAAGACAACAGCACTAACTATACAATAATAGAAAAAATATAGAGCTCCATTTCAAAACTAAACTTTACAAGACCTACAAGAAATTGCTGATATATTCAATGAACACTTTTCACAAATTGGTAAAAAGTTGTATTCCCAAACATTACCTAAAACACAAAACACACCTGACAAACACTAATGTCTACAAATTGCAAATCTATATTTATATGAAACTACCCCCTCTGAAATTTTTAAAATCATTGGACAAAATGGAGAATAAATTCAGCAGGCCTGACAACATTCCAGATTTTCTTTCAAAAACACAGTGCAAATTAGTGCAACCGCTTGTCTCATATTTGCAATTACTCTAAAAACAGGACCCCAAATGTATTCAAATGGCAAAATTAAACCATTGTTTAAAAAGGGCACAGATATCCAATGATCACAGACCTATCTCCTGCTTTCAGGATTTTCAAAAATTCTGGAAAAGCTTTTCAATGATAGACTTAGCATTTTCTCACGTAAATAATATCCTTACAAAATGAACAACATGGTTTCAGGTGTAATAGATTCACAAAGATGTTTTCATTTTTCCCTTTTAAATGACATACTTATTGCATTAAATCAGGAAGGAATTGTATTGGCCTTTTCTTAGATTTGTCAAAGCCTTGACATTATTGATCATCACATACTTTAACAAAACTAGAATTTAGGATCCGAGGCATTGCAGGCCAGTGGATTAAATCATATTTATCAAACCGTGAGCTACAGTTACCTCCAGCACAGTAAAGATAACAAAATCTCCTCGTGATTTACTCCAACCTCAGATGATAAATTGTGAGTCTCGCACAGATCCATCCTACGGCCTTGTATTCCTTTGTATACATAAATGTCATGCCTTTGGCTGGAAAATAATAAACAATTTTGTTTGCAGATGACACAACATAATCATAAAAGCAAAAACGCAAATAAATTATTAGAAAGAAACTCAAGAAACGCTTGCATGCACTAGTAAAAATGGTTTCTAGACAACAAACTCATCACAAACACCAGCACATAGTCTCTCTAAATTCTCATGAATCCCTATCCAAAAAACTCTCCCAGCATTTGCTCATAAATACACAATCCTGTAAAAATACTACATGAAACTACCTTCCTTGGTCTAACAACTAAGAAAAAACTCAAAATGGAATGCTCACATTTCAAATCTTAATAAGAAGTCATCACCAAATCTTCCTATGCCCCATGGCACCCTCATAGGTCTAAGCTCCAACATTGAGACTCTAGACACGTATTATGCTAATGTGCACTGTGATTTGAAATATGGATTAATATTTTGGGGAAATGCCCTGAAAGCACTCAGACATTTATCCAAAGAATACTGCTAACAACACCACTCATAAGCTGAGTCTTGCAAACCCTTTGTTCAAAAATTAAGGATTCTTCCACTACCGCAGTGGCATGTACATATTTGAAATAGTTGTTTCTGCAAAATAAAGATTCTCATGGAAAACAAAGACATCACTTAAATTCTGATGTACATAAACTATAACACTCCACAAAAAGGATAATCTACATGTTCCCATTCTGAAACTACACTTTATCAAAAAGTACCCCAATAGAGGGTGCATTACACTTTACAACAATTTGAGCCATGATATTAAAGATATTAATACAATACAGATTTAAAAAGAAAATTGAAAGCTTGCTTAACAAATACGTTCTACAGTGTAGAAGGGAATACACAAATCACATCACTACCTCCCTTAAAAAACAAAAATAAAAATTCTAATCTCATTGATTCTCTGTTTCCATGTTAATTGTCTGCGAGAAGCAAAAGAAAAAGAACTGGGTATATCCCATCCTGCCTGTGTTAAATTGCAGTTGACAGATTCTTCTGACTCTACAGAAGGAGAATACTAAAACCAAAATTTATTTCCTTCATCCTGAATTTGCTAAATGCAATGCAATTAGGCATCATTAATATCATTAAATCATTTCTGGAATGAATAGTATTTTATTATTAGTATTGCATATTATAATTAATATTACTATTATTAGAATTGTTGTTGTTGTTGTTGTTGTTATTTTTTTTTTTTTTTTTTTTTTTTTTTTTGTGAGAGGAAAAAATGACATGTGCACCTTCAGGGATTCAGATGGTATAATCCTGGTGTGTGGGACTCCCATTCTCAGTGGTATACCCACTCAAAAAAACCTCTTCTTATGCCCATGCGCCTCCACGAATCGCCGAGGCAGGTGGCTGAGCCTTTACTCTGTTTTACGCTCGAGTCGCTCTTCTTTCCTTTTCATCACAAGGGTCAAGAACTCTTGTATTGTTGTCCACCTTTCCTCCGATTGAAGCATAAGCCGAATCCATGTTTGATGGAGAAATGTCTGCCTCCAACACTGCTCAATCTTCTTCTCCATGTGTCCCATGCTACGCGATGCAAATATTGTGTGCATGGCGTCATCATCCTCGTAACCACAGAATTACATTTTGAGTCAGTATGCTCTTTAAATCTAAATAGGTAGGATTTAAAACAACCATGACCTGTGAGCACTTGTGTGAGGTAGAAGTTTACTTCTCCGTGCATTCTATTGAACCACGGTACGATATGCGGTATCAAGAGGTGTGTCCACCTTCCTTTAGGATCCCCATCCTCCCTCTCCTGCCATTCCGCCAGTAGTGATGTTCGGGCGCTCTTCTTAATGTCTTCTTTCGTCCCATCGCCGGTTGTTTCGCCGAGTCAGCAGATCTTTTCGCTCTGTCATACAATCGCTTTTTCTTCAGCCAACATATCAATGGGGGTATTCTGGCCAGTACCTCTACTGCGCTGTCGGATACTGTGCGATAAGCTGACACTATTCTCAGCCCCAATCTCCGTTGCACATGCGCGTACATCAGTCCCACGCTTTACCTACTTTGTCAGCCCATACCGGAGCCGCATAAAGCATTTGTGAGTGATCTACGCTGGCAATCATACGTATCTTGGCTTCTTTTGGTCCTCCTACATTTGGCATAATTCTGGAGAGGTTGGCTCCAGTAGCCAGCTGCCTTGTCTGCCATTTTGCTGGATGTGGGGCCCGAAGTCTGTTTCATGGTCTATTTCTGACACCTACATGTAATTCATGTTTCCAGGATATTTACTCCGTCCAAAGTGATGCGGGGAATTGATAGCTCTTTCGGTCCGTTACCAGTACTGCCTCTGTCTTTTCAGCTGCCATTTGCAGGCCTCTTTATGTCATCCATCTTTAATCCTGAAGAGAGACTCATTTAGGTGCATCTCTAGCAGTTCTGTGTTTTCACTGTGGCTAGTAATCAGCGTGTCGTCTGCATATCCAATCAGCTGGGTATGTTGTGGTAGGTCGATTTTTGTAGGTCGTCATACATGACGTTCCATAAGAATGGGCCTAGTTTCGAACCTTGTGGCACTCACATGTCACGCCACACGTCACGTTCTCCCATTGCGAAGAGATTCGTATAGACTATACTCCTCTCATGAAGATAGTCTTCAACCATTCTCAGAAGCGGTATCTAGGACTTTGTTATCTATCAGAGCCTCCATGATGTCCTTCCATCTGGCGCTATTGAACGCGTTCCTGATTCATGGCCACCAGAGCACAGAATCCTTTCTTCCTTCCCGTCACCCCTTTGGCTCTGTTCTGCAATCCCTGACCACTTCCTGGAGAATGGCGTCAGTTGTCGTCCGCCCTCCGGAAGCCATACTTGCTTTAGGGGACAGGGTCTGATAGGTATACCCAGCCTTGATATAATTAGTCCTCTAGTAATTTTCCCATGGTGTCCAGAGTGTAAGCGGTCTAAAAGACGAGGTCTTGTCGAGCGGTTTATTACCCTTCCGGAGGAGGATGAGTTTCTGGTCTCTTCATCTTCTGAGGAATATTCTGTCTCCTGAGACATGAGTTAAACATTGATAGTAGATAGTCAGGATGTTGCTCTGCAACAATCTTGAGCATTTGCTCGGAATCCCATCGAATCCCGGAGCTTCTACACATTTTAGGCTATTTGCAGCCCTCCGTAGTTCGTCCATGTAAACAGGACTCTCGTCAAAAGAGAAGACGTCGGTCTTGTCTTGTCCAGCACTCTAATGGGGAATAGGTCACTTCTATGACTTTCTCACCCAGTCCGGATCGCTCAGTCCAGGCGTCCTCCCCTCCATTCAAGCTTCTTGGTCACAATTTCCAGGCCATGCCCCACGGGTCACTTTCGACCTCTCTGATGAGCCTCTTCCAACATATGACCTTTACTTTTTTAATCTCTTCTTGAGGAGTTTGCGTGAGTCGTCTTGTAATGCTCTTAAATGTGGGATCTGTCTTAGCTCGTCGTTTGCCTTCTCTCGCCTGATGCATCTCTTACGTATTGCTGCTATTTCGTGTCCACCAATAGATTCCAAGGTTTGCGTCTAGGGCCACGACGTCTAGGCATCGAGGCATCGCATGCAGCCACTACTGTCTCTATTGTTGTTTTTGTAATTTCGTCGGGTGTTTCTGCTTTTTTTGTCCAGTCCAGGCTATTCAACAACTTGGATTCTTCCAAGGACGTTTTTGCCTTGTCCACATCCATTTTCTTAGGATTCCAGGGTGGTCGTTTATTGTTCCTGGTGGTCGCTTCGTCGCCTTGTACCCGCTCTGTTTCAACTGAGAACACTATATAGGTGGTCACTTCTAGAGTTTCCTCCTCTAATATTTCCCAGCTCTTGCATATCTAGCGAGGCTAGTTGAGCATATTGTCAGTCTTAGAATGGAGGAGGCGTTCCCTCGTTGGAAGGTTCTCCAGCCCCGAGTTTAGAATGATAAGATCATTCCTACGCGAATTCATCAACAATAGCTCCTTCTATCGGAGCGTCTCACCCCATTCCGAGATTTACTGTTAGTCGCCGGCAAGTAATACATTCCTTTGATTTTATTGCCCAGACCAGTGTCTAGTTCGTACATTTCCTGGCTATAACCTGTCGATGGTATCGTTCGGAGAGAAGTAGCAACTGTATATTCTTATGTTACTAACTTCTACCCAGACGAACCCGTATTTCGTCACCTTGTACTTCTGTACGCCTAGGTTACCATTTACAACCTTAATACCAGCTCTTCTCTGCACATCCTGATACCACGTAGAGTCGTCAGAGGGCTGTTCACAAAATAATAATAATAATAATAATAATAATAATAATAATAATTATTATTATTATTATTATTATTATTATTATTATTATTATTATTATTGAGTTTTGTAAGATCAATGACCAACTTCATCAGGGATTTTTGTCCAGTTTTCCTTGATCCTTTGAGCAAATGGTCCCCTTGTTTTGTTTTCTGGACAGTAAATGTAACTACACTCTGCCATATCTGACTCGTCATACACGATTGAAATTGTATTTGAGACTCAATAAATATTATTATTATTATTATTATTATTATTATTATTATTATTATGCGAAGTGAATCTTGCTTTATAGGGTCAGAATTTCAGCATTGCATCCTTAAATGTGTTTAATCAAAAGGTCCTGATCTGCTTATTCTCCAAGATTATTAGATTGATGTCCCATTTCTCATTCTTTGTCAATCAATACTACCTAAGCAAGGCTTGGCAGCGCAGGCACGAGTGGCTTCACTAGGGTCTCCAGCCCTAGCCTCTTCAACTGCCCAATCTTCATTACCTTCTTCTAATTTAGGTAGTCACCTGGCATTTTGGGCCAACCTCTACAGCCTTCTCAAATAAACCTCCGTATTTCTCCATCTCTCTTACTATAATACCTGTAAAATATACATACTTATCTTTGATATTACTCTTATTTTGTAGTCACTATACTACAGGAATATGCAATCAAAATAATCTAAGAACTATGTTTTCTTTCCATGTAAGTGGTAATGTAAATTTGTGTTAGAATAAAAATGTAAATCATTTTAACTAATTCTTTTTACAATATTTACTAGTAAATAATTATTTTTCTATATTTCCTGTGTTCTACACACCTAGTTAAGCTAGATCAAAATGCCTGTTTTGAGTGCCTATTTTATTCAAAATAATGCCTTTTTGTCTGCCTCTTTAAGGTTACTTTAATGCTTGAATTTCAATATATTAATGATAAAATTATCAATTATTCAATTCTTCGGAGAACCAAAGGGAACAATTGTACTGCTCAAAACTTAAAGAATTCTCACACATTTTCCAATTTGATAAGAAATGCATAGTAATATTTATTTCATTTTACAATTTCATTGATACAAAACTGTGTATTTTATTTCTTTATCATATTATTAAAAAACCTAAAAGGAAACAAAGTTTTCAGTTTCTTAACAATATTTTCCACATTTTTTGTTATAATTATTATTATTATATGGATTTCCTTCAATAGAATTGTAATGGTTTTTATAGACGCAAACTACCTCAAACTTCTTTTTAATTCATATAATTCTAAGGTTACATGTTTACAAAAGACAAACTTAAATAATCACCATTGTTTACCATTTAAAGGTCATAAATCAACATTCACAAAACAGAAAACATTCCTATAGCTACCCGAGGAGGGTACTTTTTAAAATCAGCAATTTCTGACATCATATTTCCATAAATTTTCCTTTAGAAGTTACTGCTGCACAAGCAACACTCAATTTCTATAATACAATTTGTAATATTTTTCTTCCTCTCACCCAAGTTATTAACACTAAAGAATTAAACAATATATCTAATCAACTCCCAAAACCATTTTCATTAGTTGGACATTTTATCAGTGATAACTTTTAGGTTCCTATAAAACACATATGCGGAAAATTAATAGAAGAATTTGATACCAAATCATAATGAATTAATTCTCTTAAATGCTGGTATATTCACTCATTATATTGTAAGTAATTCTTCAGAAAGTGTTATAGATCGTGATTTTCTTTATTGCTTTTAATATTTCATGGAACTCTAACAATACTCTATATAATTGTCACCATTACCCAATTTTCATCAATATAACTACTAATTTATCTGAAGTTACAAGGATTCATTCTAATGGCTATGTTCACCTGTTCATCTTATTCGTATGATCTTTATTTTATTTAGAAGAAACAATAGCTTCGGTCTGTTGATAGGGAAAGACTGAGAATTCCAAATTGTATTAAAATTTTTAGTGTAAGAAATTTCAGAGCAATTTCTAAAACATTCCCTGTGTAACTAATTAGAAAATCTAGAAGCACATTTAAATTGATATCTACAATCAAGTAATATCTTCTCCCTTCCAAAGCAGTTTTTTGATCTTTTCTTTCAACTGATCTCACGATCATATTTGGTCAACATAATTACTGAAAACTGTAATGCCTTTCACCAACTTCATGTGATCTTGGTCATTGAATATAGTGAAAGCCTATGACTTAACATTCTAAACTCATCTCCTGGATTACACAGAAAAAGAAAAGAACTGGAAATATACTAGCTTATAACTTCTTATCAAATTATACTTCAAATTATGATGATGCAATGATTATATTACTTCTCCAAATTACAGTTAGAAAATGGTATATCTAAGGTTCAGTAATCTAATATTTAATAGGGAGTAATGAAGTGTCGACTGTTTAGAAATTACCAATTATACTGTTTTTATTTGAGTGAGGATGAGGACATTCTTCCTTGTACTGAAAAACAAGAACTTAACCAATCAATTAATGCAATGAGCTCCTCAATCAACTCACCTATAAGGCAAAAAAATTTAGGATTTATTACTTCAGAATACTGATTATGAAGCAAGTGAATAACTATTTTCTGAGTGTTAATTGATAGATTTATATAAATTCGCCATTAAAGATGATAAAGTAAACTGGGTTCCAATCGCGATCTTATTGGGCCATAATTCAATTCCTTCCAGTGATATATAGAAGAAAAAAAATGTTCCAAGATTGTTTTCCAAGGAATTAATACCATTGACAATAGAGAAGAATATTACTCATACAAATTACAAAATGAGATGAAGTATTGTTAATTATGTTATTTTCAGCAAACTTAGATCAGAGTGCAAACAATTAAGGGAAACTGCTACAAAAACTAGTGAGAAAACAAATAAGATCTGATCTCGATCCTAAAAATTTTGAAATTAGTTGAAAAAACAAACATCCGAATCATGGATCTTCTGTGATGACTTGGAATGATGATACAGCGAGCTATGTATTGGATACCGGGAACTTATTTGCAACCTTCTTAAAGAGCATATATGATGAACCTACAGGAGCCTCAACTATTTCTAGATGTAATGTTGGCAATGAGTATCGAGATGCGGACCTTGCTCGTTTTGAAGTCACCTTTGATAACATTCTTCCTGAATTGACACAACCAGTCCGTCAACAAAGGACATGGACCAACAACATACCCAATATTCTACTGAAAATTGTTCTAACTCATTACGCACATCTTTTGATAAATCACTTGAATCGGGCTATTTTCCATCTGCTCGAAATTATCTCATATCGCAACATATAAATGGGAGACAAACTGGACAGTCCCCACTTGTCTAACTGTTGAAAAATTTGTTCTTCCACAATTAATAGCAGCATTCAAGAATATCATTACTACTTCTAAATAATATGGTTTCATTGGAGGAAGATCAACATCTATTAATCTCTTTACATATATCAACTTTATCTTAAATGCATTTGACAAAGGTCTACACGTACACTCTTTATACACAGATTTTAGCAAAGGTTTCGATAAGGTTGATCACAAAATATTGTTGTCGAAATTGTACAATTATGGTGTTCGACTAACAGCCCTTGATTGGCTTCATTCATATCTGATGGGTAGGTGCCTACAAGTGAAAGCCAATGGTCATTTATCATATGATGTTCAGTCCGGCATACCACAGGGAACTCATATTGGCCAACACACCCTTTATTTTCAAACGACACTGGTGAATACATAAATTCAGAAGTTTTGTTATACACTGATGATATGAAGATCTATAGACTTATTGAAAGCGAAAGGGATATAGTTATTCTTTGAAAAGACATATCTAACCTAGAGACATGGTATGTAGATGACAAATTATTCTTGAATATTGACTAATGTGCTATGATGAACTTCTCTCATGCTCGTAGTCAATATGATATCAACTTCCAGATAGATGGAAAAAACGTCCAAACTGTTATCCTTATCGAAAGATCTGGGTAATGATTGATGATAAACTACTTTTGCCGATCATACTAGAAAGCATATAAAATTCTAGATTTATACCTAGATCTAGAAGTGAATTTGAAAATATCAACATACTGTGTCACTTCTTCCTGCCATAGTGGCACAAATATGAAGTATAGTTCACTACACAGCCCAAAATACCACAGGAAATGAAAGATTTCAACAGAATTTCTGTAAATCCCTGATTTATCACTGTCGAGATAAAAATGTAAGAATCACTGATAATGTATAAGATTGATAGCCTTCAATGAAGGAGACAGATGATCTAATTTTTTCTATAAAGTAATCAATGGTTTTATCGACACACCTGAAATATTGGAGCAATTTGGCCTACTGTGCACCAGAATTAATCTGTGAATAAAGAGACTACCGGATGTGAAGAAATCAAATAAAAATTGTGTCGTCTTTGGGCCTCACAATTGAATAGCTGATATTGTTAATCTGATAGTACTATACGTTAATTTTTTTGATAGATCTTTATCTACTTACAAATTTAACAATAGAACATTGTGGCATAAGTGTATGAATTAAATAAAATAAAAAAGTAAATCCGTTTGTTGTCTGAATTCAGTCTGATGAAAAACATTCTTGGAAAAATCTCATGAATAATTTTGAAAGCCAACTGTTGTGCTTGAATAATTTCATTAATAACTTTATCGTCTTTACAACGAAAAGCAGATACATCTATTTTATCTTGCAATCATTTTTATTTAACCAAAAATTGATTGCAGTTCAATAGTTTACAGTTCTACAAAGCCTACTCTTTCACGAAAATTAAATCCAATCATTCATTCAGCTTGCCATTTAAGTTTAGGGGCATTTACATCCAGTCCTGTTTAGTCTTCTTCTAGAAGATGGTTTCATTTCTCTAGATTTGAGAAAAATATTAATTTGCTTAAAATTTTCTTAATAATTATTTATTTCTCCTTCTATTCCTACAAACAAATATATCTTGGAATCCTTCAATTAGAATGGTTATAATAAATTTCCTTATCTTTCAAAACCCCTATGTGTAAAAATTTCCAAAGATTTTTCTGAATTCTCTATTCATATTCATTTCTATTTAGAATTGTTTTTAATGTATCATAAGAAACATATTATACTAACCTGGATGGCAGAGGTGGCTAAGAGCATGTGCCGATTCAGCGCTTCTGAATCTTGAAAGGTCACGGGTCAACTCCTGTCTTAGCTCTAGAGTATGTGTTGTCGCGTTCTGTTGACCCCTGATAGGAGCGTTGGTGACTATTGGAAGGATGCAAAGATAACCAGCTCTCGGCTGGATAAAGCCCTACAAAAAAAGAAATTTAAAAAATTATAAAAATATTCCATTTCGATATTTCCTGAAGGTAAGCAAATGGGGCAGGGGGAAAAAATTACACAATTATTTCTAACTAATCATATTTTTAAAAGAAAAATGTACATGACCTTTTCCAATCAACAAGTTTTTACTTTCTCCTATACTTACACGTAAGTATACGGGAGAGTAAAAACCGAGCAAGATCCATTTTCGTAAAAAACCCTTTGTGTACAACCCTATAAACTTGACTTTCCCCATGCTACGTACACTTCTCTTACACGTAATCAAAGAGAAAAGCAATTCTGCGGAAAAGATATCTCGAGATTTCAACTGAAATACGTTTTGGGGTCCCCTCAAACCGAAAAAGTCCGACCGTCAGTGAACACCGCTAGCGCCAAAACTGCACATGGGGGTTTTATCAAAATGGATATTGCTCGGTTGACCTGGTTCGACTCGAAGGTTTGCAATTTTCACATTCTTTAAAATTCGGGGTGCTTAATATGAAGCTTTTGGGGCCATTTTCGAAGTTTTTTCACATGTGGCTCCTAATATTTTCCTTTATATTATCTGGAAAGAATGGAGCACAATAGCATAGGTATTAGAACTGATTTTCACTAATCTGAATTTTAGGATACTTCCTGGTTGTACTGTATCAGATGACATTAACGCCATTTTCTTTCGTTTGTTTCTTAAAAAATTACACAATGTAATTGTTTTGAAATCTCTCTCACGTCATTAATATTTACATTACGGGAAATTTGTATGAACTACTGCATTTATTAGTGAATGTGCTTCTTTGCGTCTTACAAAATTTCTTTCGAAAACTAGGTGTTTCAGACATTGAGCTCAAACAACCGCACATAATTTCCAAAAATGGCACAAAATAACGCAATGGCGTCTCCTGGTCCGTAGCATGGATGCAATCCGAGTTTTACGCATTAAACACGGTACACCAATTAAGCTTTCTAATCCACATCGCACTATGTTTATTCATTCCGTATTACGATGTACATACCCACTGTACCTTCTTTGAGAACTGCTAATTTTGAATTGCTTGTCTGACAAAAAGAACTCAATACAATAAACAAAGTATACTGAAACAGAACAATACAACAATTCTTGATTAGAGTCCGATCTGCTGATATCTTCTAGCGTACTTCTTGAGAACTAAATAGTTTCTAAAGCAACACAGTGGATTTCCACTCACCATTTCTAGCCCCATGTAATTCATACTCTTTCTGCAAACCGAGTTTTACGCATTAAAACACGGTATACCAATTGCTTCTAATCCACATCGCACTATGTTTATTCATTCCGTATTACGATGTACATACCCCACTGTACTCTTCTTGAGAATTGCTAAGTTTGGAATTGCTTGGCCCTGACAAAAGAACTAATACAATAAACAAAAAGTACATTGAAACAGAACAATACAAACACTTTGATTAGAGTCCGACTGCCGATATCTTCTAGCGTACTGAGAACTAAATAGTTTCAAAGCAAATACAGGAGTTTCCACCACTCATTTCTAGCCTCATGTAATTTATACTCTTCTGCAAACTGAGTTTTACGCATGGAACACGGTACACCACCTCGTTTTCTAATCCACATCGCACTATGTTTATTCATTCCGTAATACGGACATGTACATACTCCACTGTACTCTCTTTGAGAATTGCGTTTGAATTGCTTGGCCCCTGACAAAAAGAAATCCAATACAATAACAAAAGTACATTGAAACAGAACAATACAAATAATTCTTTGATTGAGTCCATCCGCCGATATCTTCTAGCGTACTCGAGAACTAAATAGTTTTTGAAACATTTCTAGGACGTTTGGACCTTTCACTCACTATTTCCTGACGCCTCTACGTAACTCATCCACTTCTACACACCATGTGCTCGCCACAACGCATTTTTTCGCACGAGCATTGTTGAATAGAAATTCATCGCGTACATTTTCTAAATCCTTTTCTTTGCGGAAGTAATTTCCATGTTATACCCTGTAACACAATTTCAAGAAAAGCACTTAGCAACACTCAATACACGCGAAAAACCTGCATCGAACCATCCGCGAGCAATTTGTTCACTGTTCGCCCACGTCTCCTGGAATCACCTTCTGGATCAGGACTGTTGGCAAACGCGTGCGCATGCGCGTGGTCAAGTCCCCACCAAACCCTGCTGTGGACGCCTCAGTCTTAGGCACGTGGCCACTGGGGTTCCCCGTCCGGGAAAGAAGCATGGCGGGGGAAAAGAAGCGCTAATGCGTCTTCCACTCAGCTGGCGGGGCGAATTCCGTGACCTCGGGAACGAAGCGATGCCCGCGAAAGGATGTTACATCCACGGAGGTCACAGACGCCTACCGGAAAGCGCATGGGGAAAAACAGAAGGACAAACGGAACAGACAAATGTACTTTACGAATTCAAAAATATTTTTAACAACTTTTAAAAGAGCGGAAAAACTTGGGGATGTGACACATCATTCACATCCATTAAGTCTGTCATTGCTCAAACGTCATTTTCTCAAAAACTGCTCAAAAATTGTCTTTTAACTTTTTGTATAATGGTGCTAAATGCGCTGTTTTAACATGACATTATCCAGGCTCACAATTCCTTTTCGCAATTTGGAGGATAGAAAAGTGAACGGTGAATGTTTGACCGGAGGCCCCAGCAAACTTTCTGCCGTGTTGTGTGGGCCGGGGGGAGAGAGGGAGGCGGGGGGGATATGAAGACTGTGAGGAGACGTACTCTGTCTCTGCACTGTCTTCTACTGGTAGAATATCTCACTCATGAGAGTCGACGGCCATAATTGTTGGCCTGATGTCCTGCCTTTGACATGCCATTTTGCTGTGTCCGTCGCAGAGAGTATACTAATAGAGACGCACCAATGTTAATCCCAACGCTCATTCAAAATTTCACTCTCATGGGAGGGGGAAGCCGCCATCTGGGCCCCTGCCTGAGCCAATAGCGTCGAAGGGCGTTCTACCAATGGAGGTGGCGCGTATTGACGTGACCGGACATTTAAATGAAGTTGTTTTCAAATGGCGTCAAATGAATACATTATTTTAGTGTAAAATACGCTAGTAATTAAGAAGATCAAAATATTAGGATTTGGAATCCTAAGTCACTTGAATGGGAATTATTGTCCAGGTAGTGCAAAATAAAAAGTTATTTTATAAACACAATATTTATTTCTAAATTATGTAAATAGTCATACACAATATAAATACAATACAATTTTTACAAAATAAATGTGAGCAAGTAATCAGACATAAAGATTATTTTACTTTGCCATTGACTAAATATTGAAATCCATGAATTTAGACAATTGTCCAAATATAACTAGTGACCATTACTTCTTTAATATTGCATCATTATTAAAAATGACATTCCAGCTATCAACACCTGTCAAATTTCAGCCTGCCATCAAAATTACTAGCATAATACAAATGAATATTGATTATAGTTGATAATACTTGTAAACTGTAGTCTGCACGTCATCACAAATCTAGCACCTTTCTCTTTGTAAAAAGTAGTTATTTATTAAATTGCATTACTGTGAAATGTTGCTGACCCACTAGCATGGTGATTTAATAAAAGAAAATTACATGACTCTGAACTCATTAATCCAACTAGGCTTTGACTGTATACCCACTAATATCAAGTAATCAATATACATTCCAAAAGTACTTGTATTAGTCATTTAATCAATCATGAAACTTAAAATTGATTTTATTGTCTGAATTTATCATTACTTCAGGAGACTATTAGTTTCACCTACAAACATTTAGTGCACTTAACATATAGTATATAATCTGACTATCATAATCATTGCAAAATAACATACAACTAATAAAAGATCGTGATTATAACAGAGGCGGCCCACTGATAATTCAGGTACCACTTAGAAAGATACAGGTAGCATATCAAAATACTAGAATTGAGTTATACAAAGACTTACATAGTTCACAAGACAGAGAGGGCCAAAACACCTGAGATAAAAATTTACTGCAACAGAAACACCAAATGATTATCACTCAAAATACAATTTTTATTAAATTGAATCCCAAAACTTCAATTAAGTACATGTCCTGCAAGAAAGTGGTCCTGCAGTTTGGATTTCATTAAATTACATATAGTAACTGGAAGTGCTACAGAACAGCTTTCTCAAAGTTAAGTTTCTAATTTCCTTGGAGGACCGGCTCTTACGATCTTCCCCTCATCCTCTTGCCAGCTGGCATCTATCGCCTCAAAATACATTTTTTGCCATTTTCTCAACTCTTCGATTACCAAATAGTAGAACCGAAATATTATTTTAAGAGTATTAAAGAAGGCAAAACCTTGTCTTAAATAGCAAGTTCATTGAAAATTTGAAGCCATTAAAAAAAGGCGTTAAGCGCATTGTAAAATGCAAAATTGAGCTCTTTTCTGGAATCTATTTGAGTTTTCTTTTAAAACTTCATTTCACTTGAAGTAATTTGAAGAACTTCCACTACAAATTCACAATATATCCATTGAAATGTGCATATTACTGCATGAGATATTGAAGAAATAAAAACATTTGTGCAATTTGGGGAAAACAAAAGTAATACAAAATGAACATTACACTATATATTATATTAAATAGTACTCATTACCACTATTCAAGAAATAGTTTAAAGAAAGAAATTGAAGCCACTCTTGAGAAATGGTGTTTGAGCATTCTGAAAATGAGTAATTTATGCCTATTTGAATAAAAAAAGGTTGAGTTTTCAAGAAAATTTACTTGACATTGATTTTAAAGTGTATGTACTCTAAGTATAATACTGTTCAGAAAAAAAGTGGAGCCGCTTTAGAAAATCTCTTTTGTCATTTTAAAATTCCAAATAGTTCACCCACAATTGCACAAAATCTACTTAATATTTACAAAACAATCTCTACACATTAAAATGAAGAACTATTTATGCACATCAAATTTAATCAAGGAAAAGTCTCTAACTTCAATATTGTAATTGTGTTAGTTGATGATAAAAACGCACACTTTTAAAATTTCTGAAAATTCAGGATACTTTTGAAATCTGACCTTGCCACCTTATAAGTATTTTTACCTTGTTCTACTAAGAAATTAAAACAAAAATTTGGTGCCATTTTTTGAGAAAATTCTAATCATTTCCTACGGCTTCATATAAAGTTCCCCAAAACTAAGGAAGGTTTTTAAAATTTCTAACCTCTACTACATACATATTGACAGGGGTTTCTTCAATTTGAAAAATTCTACGCATGGTTTAGGCGCTATGTTTGTTCACATACTACAGACGCTTTGCTTCCAGTTGGTTTTTCGCATCAAAGATCCTACAAACCGAGATTTTGACTACACCACGTGTTACAGGATTTTTCTTCATTTAGCAACCGAGAACTCAGGAGAAATGTTGTCACTTACATGCCGAAAGCAGACCCTGCAAATGAAATAAGGATGTTTAATTAAATTAAAAACGAAAAAGCTTTTCATTACATCTTCTTAGCTAATAATAATAATAATAATAATAATAATAATAATAATAATAATAGAAACGCAGCACCTTTGTTGTGGTAAGCCTTCATAAATGACCTGAGTGCACCCTCCGAAACTCAGGACGACATCAGCAAAATTATGGCTCCGCATTAAGTGCTAGTCTGCCTGCTGCAGTGAACATTTCAGCGTGGAAGTGCTCCATACATACATATCTCAACATTATGAGAATTTCCTAAGGGCTGATGCCAAAGTCAGATCCCCAATTGCCTTTAACCATTTCATACACCTGTAATAAAATTAGTAATGTATTATTGAGCTATTATAGTTATATCAAAATCAATTTTAATGTTAATATAGCTATTATAACTTATCAATTACATGATTATTAAAGCAACCAGTGCTTTCTATGACTTCAATACATTGATGTCTATACTAATAGTGTTTGTAATATCCTCGCATTTAATTACATTATGTAATTAATTTCGATGTATTATTTAGTGACATAGTTAATTTACTACGTCACTAAATAGTACATGAAAAAATTGTTATAGAACCATGCTAAGCATTTCATATCGCTTACCTTTCAGGATCTCTTGGAAACTTAAAGAATTGCTGTTCACTCCTATTTTGGTTGTATCGGCAATTGGGTACCCAACAACGCCTAAATTGGGGCATTTCGAGAAACACAAACGCAGAAACACACAAACGCTAAAACACACAAACGCTCTGGCAAAAACGTTCAGATGAAATCGTTTCGTTTTCACACAAAGCATGTTAATGCCGGGTCTGTCTGTAGATTTCACCGCGCTTTGCGCCCTTCGACGCCATATTGCCCATTGAGGCCTCATATGGAATTCAAATTTTTAAATTCAAAATTTTAAATTTAAAAGTTCAAATACATTTCCCAAATAAGAATGTCTGGCCTATCTACTGGCAAACCACTGGTCCGTCGCAGAGCGAAGGAGAGGGGTAGGAGGATACAGAAAGGAAGATTGCAGGGAGTGGGTTAAAGACTCCACTAATCATTGTCTACTGATGAACTATCGCTATTTTCTCTGTGTCTTCACACTCGATATCCGAGTCCATATATTTAACAATACCTGGCACTGGACCGTCCCTCCCCCAGTCTTCAATAGTGACTTGAGTGATAGCCCAGCTCTAACTTTTTTGCTTTCCTTTATAAGTCTCTTAATTTTTGCCAGTGCCATTTCAATGGGATCTGCCCATACATGTAAGGAGGAAGGCGGATGACAGAATTACTCCCTACTGGTAATCAGCTCATCAATTTGTGTCTTGTACTGAGGTTTTAGTTGCAGAAACTAGTTGGTAATTCAGGCTTCCTCAGGTTTTGGCTAACATGCATTCCTTTGCATTCAATCATGTCGCTTTAATGCATACGCAGTTGGGGTTTTATTGGCTAACATATCTACGATATGGAACATTATCAAGAATTACCGCCTTAGAAGGCAGTTTTGTAATAATGTTTCTCTCACCCACTTTTCAAAATTTTCTTGATTCATCTGACCATGGTAATCGCCTGATGCAGAACCGACCTTCACTGTAAATTGTCGAATTCGATTTCCGTTTCGCCATTCCGCATCTAAAGCCTGTTTTACACGGTCATTTTTTTCTTCCTTTTTCCATCATTTATCTGTACAGAAACTGGATGGAAAAAGGACGTTCGGTTCTATGCGTACCGAAACTGGATGAACGTGATCCCAACGTTTTACTCGGTCATTCCTGGTCTGTACGTAATCGTGACGAAAATACTTCCTCCAAACGCCGCAAGAAGCGCTGGAAGTTTAACAGTTGAACATCGCATTTACAGAAACAAATTAAATTAGCGGGAAAATGATAAGATAGTTACGAATTTGCAGAGTAAGGAGTAGAATGATGTGTGAGGTATTGTGGTTTTATTTGCTAGAGGGATCACTGAACGCAAATACTCAATATCACAAACAACACGTGCCCACGCTACGCACCAGATATATATCCTCCCTGCCGGAGAACTCACACAATCGAAGAAAGTTCCATAAAGTGACACTAGGGGCGCTGTAGTAAAAGTGGACGGAGCCAAATTACATCCGGACTGCTTAGTAACACGGGAAATGAAAAATGACCGTAAAACAGGCTTAACATTCTCTCTCACCTGAAACCTCCTCTGAATCCAAACTGAGCTGATGTCGCGAAACCAATGCACACCAAGAACGCGCTGGCCCTTCCTACAGCCCAGGCATCACGGATGTCTGTCAACTCATCCTACAACCCATCACCTTATCGCGCTCCCTTCACCCCGCGGAGAAATTTTGACCCATCTCACAAGGCCGAAGATCTCGGAACCGAACAGTACCTTGGCATTTCCGACTCCTTCCTCGTTATTTGCGCCAGGCCGGAGGACGTCATCCTCCGGGCTCTTCTATGGCGAACCTCCGGGAGTGCCGTCACTGAGATATAGCCAGAGAGTTCAGATTTGGCTCAATATGGTTAATTGTTCCAAAATATATTTTAACGCATTTCTGAGAAAATTAAAACTGATTGTTTTTAATATTAATTATTAAACAAGGCCACAAATAAAAATATTTGCCTTGTTCAAGGGAGGAGTTTCTTTAAGTGATCGCTTTTAACATCTTTACTGTATAGCATTCACTTGATATATTTTAAATCAGGAGAACGCGTAATGCGTAAAATCTTTTGTTTATTTGTTTAATCTATTTTAACATTTGCAGTTCTCAATTTGAGAGAAATAGTAATAAATAATAAAATACAGTACGCGCACATAAATCGCGTTTCAATGATCACTTTGTGTTTACCATTATGCATTTGTTTCACTCCTCTGTGAATAATTGTCAAAATATTTTTTATTTGCGTTCAATTTAGATTTTTTGATTCATTTTAGCTATTATAGGGGCTTTATTGCGCACGGCAAAATATAGAAACAATTACATAATAATTGAATTATTAAAAATATAGTATAAACAAACATGCAAACTGACCACGGTATTTTTAGTTGTGCTCTTATTTTCCCAAATGTTGTGTGGATAAGTGGCTGTGAAAAGGAAAATTATCTGATTGTGTGATTAGAAAACAATATCACGGCAAATATGAAATTTAGATGTCTGAAGATACCTTTGTTCTATCCCTATAATTACTAGCAAGGATAACATCTGTTCCGAGAAATTGGATGAATTTTCAAGGCGGTATCGCATCTTTACCAAGCTTTGCGCCTGAACGCAAGGTCCACGACTACTGGAGCCCGTGCTGATGTCTGCGTTGGCATGCCCTCACAACTGACAGCCGCGAGAATATGAGTCGCATCGTTCTCGAGAACGCTTCTCGTGAGTCCCAGTCTCATTCAGTCGTTCTCGCCTATGGGAAAACGGAGAAAATACGCTTATACTTTCTAATATTTCTTAGCACTTCGAAATGTAGGTTTTACAGTTGTAACAGTCAGAAATCGCATGTGAATCCGAGAATCCAGCCTGGTGTGTGCTGTGTAAGAAACAAAAGAATCCTTCGCATTGTCGAGTTTTTGCGTAATCGAGCTGCGTCTGTCGTACACGTCCCCCAATCGAGACAAATGAAATGTCATTCGAGCCGAGGCGGTCTCGTGGTGAAGGACCGATCAATTATTCACATAATATCTCAAAACATTTCTTTAAAATCAAGTTTGGGGGCTTTTAAAGCAATTAAAACACGCTTTGGGTGACGCACGGTACATACAAAGGTGATGAATAATTCGTTCCATTTTCGACAAGACTCGGATTACTAATAACTTCCTCGTTTTTTTCGCGTGAATTTGTCTAGAAACGTCCAGGTAGAACTCTGGGGAAACCGTGCTCTATGATTCAGAGGCCCTACGCCTACATTAGTGAAAGGCTGGGAATTGCAGAATAGTTTCTTTCAGAAATGTTACGATTTGATTAAATTACATTGACGATAATTAACCCTAACTTTGTAAAGATAGGGTTAAACAAGTATTTTAATAATTTATATATATCTTTTTTCCCCGTAAATGAACCAAATATAACTTCATTATCTGTGTTCGTCTTCTAGAATTCAGTGAGAAAAATAGTTATTCAAGTTGTCGTTCTCCATGTCGCGGCCTAGTATTCATCCTAGACGAAGGACATGATGAGGGAAATGAGCCCAAATGTATTGCTGATTTACCCTTGAAAATATATTTTATTAAACGGATTGGATATTTTGTTATCAAAACACGCTTATTTTCTTTCTGTATTCAAAATTCAAGAAGTGCATGGCTTTGGGTAGGGATAAAAAACTTAAAACGTGCACAAGACATCACTTCCCATAACACGTTACATACAGTTTCCAACTGTTTTTGACAAAAATAAATTTTTTAAAAAAGCTGGCACGAGTAATGTGTTTAAAATTTTATTTTTATAGTGAAATGCAAAGGAAGAACCAAAGCTTTTTACTTTTGAAAAACATTTCGGAGGAGGGGCCAAATTATCTGTTTATATTGTAAATCTACGTACTGCTGTAGGCAAATGAAAAATTGTATCGAAATATCAAAATTGCGTCATCAGTGTTTGTAGAATGCGTTTGTCCGTTTAGTGTACGCGATCGTGGAATATCTGTCGCGGCTGACGGACCCTCGCGTCGCTGGGAACGACGGTGAGGCTCCGCCTGCCCTGCAAAGGCGTGCTCTGGGTCTGGTAAGGTCGGTTTCCTGATGGTTCGCTCGAAGTTCACTCTCACGCAAAAAGTACGTGTGTAGGACACATACGTAAAATGTGCCAAACCTTTACGTGCATCTTATCCTAGAGTCTTTCTTCCAAATCTTGACGAATGAGCGTAATTACGGTCATTTTCAACAGAGCACGCTGTTTCGGTATTCTTCCCTTCCGTTTATGGAGGCATGATCATCACACTTGCCTGTGGCACGCGCTCCCCGACTTGGACTCCTCCTCTCATGATAATCCTCCTTCAGGGAATCCTGGGAGATCGCTTTATATGTGACATCCCCATACGGAGAATAATTATTGCGCGATAGACAAAACCAGAGGACATCCTTTGTGTCAAAATGCCAAGAATGAATCAGACGCGGTGAGCAGTTCCAGCATCTACTATATGTGAGCACACCAAAACGTTTCAGCAGTGCAGCCACCTTCCCTCTTCGGCAATCCTTCCGACCCCCCAGTCTCCATTCCTCGGGCATCCGTGGCCTCGTTCGCCGAGGCCAAATCCCTGCGCGACCGGCACATTTATAAAATGGGCTGCCATGATTGGAAATGCCAAACGGGATGAACTTTCTCTAGATATAAAAATTTTAGGAAAGAAAGCTCAACGGCCTAACACATACCAAAGAATCAGGGTTTTTGTTATTTAAGGCCGCATCAACATCTAGGTCATTAGCGACCACTATTGGAGTTAATGATATGGTAACTATGCAGATGGAAGGAAACGGTGATAAGGGGTGAAAGGACGAACACAAATCCAACCGCACTGTATGGGACCCCAACCTGCGGCCCTTCGGTGCGAGAACACTACGACGCTACTGTCAGTAGCGCGATCTCGGCCACCGGGCCGGCCAAGGATCAGTCCTGTTGGGTGGAAATAGGCTTGAATATCGCGTAGTCATAACGTAAGGAGGCACTTGCCTCAAGTTTTCTGACTTCATTGCATTTTTACGATAACCTAATATGTTTAAAACGGTTTTAATATCAAATGTCAGAGACGTTTTCAAATTTTTGCGTTAATACCCAAACAATACAAAGGAGCATAAAATTGTGAAACCGGAATTTAAAAATGAATATATCGAAAGGAAACCCTTTTCCGTGCCGATAAAGATGCGTCCAACTGATTTGGCATCTCCCGCATTAGAAGACTGAACTTTTCTGTCTTTACTAGGGGCGGATTTTAATGAAACGTAATTTTTATTTTCACTTTAAAACAGTGCATTTTTAAAATAGATATTCATTTTTTTATGACAAAAGGAAATGACCCATTTTTATACGTCATTAGTTTTGAATTTTTATCGATTTCGGATAATAAGGCTTTTCAACTTTTCCGTAATTATTAGTGCAGGTTTCTCTGATTTCATCGATTTTAATGTCATTGCAATGGTACTTGCTTCAAATAATTAGAAGATGCAACAAAAGTTCTCCGTAGAGTTCAAGTACCCATACCTGGTAGGCTATTCGATTTCTTCGCTCAGAAGTTGTAATGTCAGCCTTTGTGAGTATCTAATCTGACGTTCCTATGACGCCAGTCAGTGCCATTGGCGGTTCAGCCAATATTAGGATAACTAAAGACAGAGATTTTCGGGCGAAGAATAGTCCAAACCAAAATTTGAAAGCTCAGATCACTTGAATAGAAGAAGCTTTGATTACATCAGTACCATATCCCAAAAGCTTAAGTTATTCGACTGAACTGGTTTTGATATTGTACGTCATTTTCTTTGCTATTAGGGCATTTTAAAAACATTTTAAGAGCTTTTATTGATGATTTTGGCGATATTTTAGGTCGTCTAAATCCGCCCCCTAGTTATGACGCATTTGTTGTCTTTCTACTTACCGTTCTCAAAAATAATCATGGCAAATTGTCAGCTTCCTAACACCATCCAATATTTTCATTACATATATTTACATACTTTGTATTAATACTTAATAGTTTTTTATTTATTAGTATTAATAGTTAAGAAATGAGTGGTTAGTATTAATAAATTAATAGTTAACATATTCGGTATATTTACATATTCTGCTATTGTCACAAAATATTTTTTTATTTTATATTTTCAAGTTGAATATATATATGCAAAGAAATATTCTCAAAAACTCCTTGCATTATTGCTGAGTGCTGTGGAATCGAAATGCGCTAGGTTAAAACGCTGTTGGATGCAGGGACCGAAAAGGTATTGAATACCGGTAACATACCGGTATTTTTCCATACCTCTATCAAGTACCTACACTCTTTTAAGCCGGTAAAATACCTTTAAACCAGTATGGACGTCCATAATGGTTGTACCGGTATATTCAATGAAAATAATGTCGCTCACACCATCCACAATGAGAAAGAACTCGTTAATAATTATGCGAAGTTCTTAACAATTATGGACCCACCCCACAATACGCGCGCACACACATTTTCGGTCTCACACACTCAGTCTCTCTCTGATACTCTCTCACTCGCGCTCATTCTCAAATACTGGAAGAACTTCTTCAACGTTCTTCTTAATCTTCAACGTTTTGGAAGAATGATTCCAAATTCATATATTATTTACAAAGAAAACATTAAACTTCTGAAACCAATAAGTTGAATGCAGTTTACTATATCTATAATAGAATATTTTGCCAATGATTGGCTAACAGAGAAGAACACTGATATTGAGGTGTTAGAATATTCAGAAAATTTCGGGGGAAATTTATATAAATTACCAGCCAAGAATAATAATGCACTGTATGTTCTAGAAAAGATGGTAATAGAAGAAAAGATCTAGAACAGAGTGCAAAAATTGTCACAGAGGTTTACATCCCGATTGTATTCTGCAGCATAAGTGCAATATGGCATTTGCTAAAACAAGATTTCACACAATAATTTTAAAAATTGTAATATGTAAGCCATACTTTAAAAACAATAAATATTTAAGGACTTATACACTGATATGTATAGAGTTTGTTTTTAATACTTTTAGATCTTAAAAAAACAATTATAGCAAAAAAATCGTTTTTAACTTATTTTTTTAAAATTTAAGTAACATATTGTGTTAAAAATTATTTTTTTCCAAGGGAAAATATTATTCTACCTTAAATCCGAGACATATTAAAAATAATTTATATTTCTTCTTTCACAAAAAATAGTTTGCATATCTTTTAAAATAAGCTGTTATAAAATTTGAAAAATGTGTCTGCATTCTTTGAATTTCCCCTTTGGGAGTTTTTGCAGTACTTAGCCGGGAGGCGCCGGCAGTGAAAGGGTTAAATTTTTCATTTGTGTTTTATTTTACACTAGAGATTTATTCATTTACTGAAATTTCATAGGAGTTCACTAATTCTTTGACACTCACTGTATGTGCGAATTATTAACTTAATTACTAGCTACAATGCTTACAGATTATTACATATTCCGGATGAGAGTCATGTAGGTCCTTTTTTCGGTAGATACTAGCTAGCGATGTCTTACTACCGAAATCGTTCGCTCTTGCTCGGAGAAATTACGTTTCTCGCGGAAATTTAATTTCCCGGAGAGGAAATTATTCTCGATTACAGGTATTCTATAAGAAAATAAAATTCTTTCACGAAAAAACAAGGAAATTTCGACGCCGCTGCAAATCCTGCTGAGGAAATTGAGAAACTGTGACAGCAAGCAGACTTCAACATTTCGCTAGCAAGTGTTCACTTACTGTGAGAGTTATCCTGACGGTCCATTTCTGTTCATGTAGTTCGTTTCGAGGACATCGAAATAATATTTTACATTTTTCATCGCAATGATTTTCAATTTCATACCTCGCCTATAATTCCTGTATATGATAAATCTGGCTGTCCTACTGTGAGGCGATTTCCTGGTCTGACAAATGCCCCCAGTGTTGAAAATGACACACATCTGATGTGACGACTAACCTGGGAATTTTAGGCACAAAAAAGTGATGATTTAGGCATCAAAAAAAGCTAACAAAATTACGAAATTAAAGTAATACTTGGCATGAAAATTGATGTTTTAGGCTCTTAACATATCATACTAAATGGCGAAACCAGGCAAAGAAAAAAATTAGACATGATAAGTTATATTTCAGGCATCGCAAACTGATCACAAATTGATCAATTTAGATACTTTTTATTACGCAGGATGTTATTTTTACATTATGAGAGAGACTACAAGCTTTTCTTTTATTCACTTTCATTTTTAGCAGTATTGTATATAATGAACTTTATCTCAATTTTCTACAGTAAGGCTGTGTCTAATCTGTGAAAGTAATTTTGTAAGCTTCGCGTTTCCGATTACGCTTTCGCCACGCCTGTGACTTTCCGCGCCTGGATTTCGAAGACGTGCTTCGGCGATATACCTCAGCCTGTGAACAGCGCAGCTGCTCCAGGAAGGGGTGCGATTGCCTAAGAAGGGAAGCAGCCTCGTTGTGTTGACGAGCAGGGCTCCTTGTGTTCGGTGTCTCGGGTGAGACATTTCGGGTGTAGTCGATTGCGATTTCGAACACGTATTATTTGCGTTTTGGGTGCGTTTCAGTAGAACGAATTTTTAAAAATAGCATTCAAAATGATAATTCTTAAAATTACTTGTTTCGGCAGTTTTCAGCAATAACATTAAAATAGGCATCATTCGCCCTTTTAGGACATTCTACGCACTATTAGACACTTACAGTAGATGTATTATTTCATGATTCGTAAACATCTAAGATTATTTTCCACAACATCCTTCACGACCTAAATGGGCATTTGTTCACAAATGCGAGGTTTAGAGATAGAGCCGGAAGTTCAGGCATTTATTTCGGCTAAAATAGGCAGGCAAAACGCATTTATTTTTACGAATTAGGCACTAAAAGGCGTTTATTCTAGCTATGGCAGGTTACAGAAAATCATGTAAAATCTAACATATGATAATAGAAAAGGAAATGAAGTGAAAAGAATTTTGTTATGATTAAAATGAATAAGTTTTTATATTAACACTGAATCATACATAACCATTTACATGGAAACTTGATCTTTGTTTTCTTGGTTGCACATAACTACTAAATATTTCTTCAGATTTTCTACATTTAAACTTAACCGTCTGGCCGAAAGAATATTCTTCACAGCCGAAAATGACCTTTCAACTTCAACCGAAGACAGACGAGTTGGGAGCATTAATAAAGCAGGCTATTGAATTTGGAGTCATATCAATATCAACTCCAGGTACACCGCTTAGAACACTACAAATTGTTTTCAGTTTTTCCAAATCCTCATTCGCGCTAACGACACTTATGCACTTTTGTGCTACAGCTAAACCTCTTTCTCCAGGCACCTGCATTAAACTCTCTAATGTTTCTTGAAAGACTTTCATGGCTGACACAAGATTTTCGCCCCTTTTTCAGATTTGCAATTATCTGAGACAACTTTCCATAATGTGCGAGGATAAACACAAGTTCACTGTAGCTTCTTCACTTCATGTACTGATGCAGCTTCATTTTCTGGTAGAACCTTAAATTAGTCGCGCATTTTGTCTAGATTTGCGTAATACGCAGCAGCGGATATCCAGGTTCTCCATCGTCAATATCGGCTGTGGAGGAAGAGCTAATCCTGGCGCAACTTGTCTGAAAATCCGGGTACGGAAAGAGATTTCAAGAACACTTTTAGTATTCGAAATCAACTTGTCTACCGTAGGATGCAAAGATCTTATCTCTTCAGCAAATCCGTGAAGTCCGTGAATTAAACACGTCACATGAAGCATATTCGGGAAGAGTACTTTCAGTGCTCTGGCTGCCTTCTTTACGTACGGGGCAGCGTCAGTGATGAAAAGTAGAACATTATCATGGCGTATGCCTCCAGGCCAGAAGTAGTACAGAAATTTGTAAATGATTGAGCAATTGTTGTACCATTCGCTTTCTCAATTCTTCAGATTAAGAAGAAAAGTTGAGAACTCACTGTAAGTCAGTTCCATAGTTCAATGACGATTACCTAGATAGCATCCTGTAGCGTCCGTAGTTTCATCAATGGAAATCCAAATGTTTTTATCATCAATTGCTTCACGAATTCTATTTAAAGTTTCTACATTGCAGATGGTCAGATATGTTTTCCTTAACGTAGATTCTGTTGGTACAATTTCTTTCGTATATTTTTCTAAAAGTGTCTAAAACGTCTGGTTTCAAATTTCCAAAAACGAATACCAGACTCCATGAATGCCTTGCACAGAGAAAACTGGGACTGTCTACTGAATATTGCGTCCACCGCCGAAATTAACTGTTGTTCCCTTTTCCACTCTTCTTCGCGATTGCAGATTCATGTTTTGTTGTTGCCATATGCTGAGAAATGAAGTACTTCTTTTCATGGTTGACAGCTTTCTCGCACAATTTGCAAAATAGAATAGCACCATTGTTGGAAAATACAGCCATCTAAAGTTAGCAGCGCCCAGAACGAATCTCTACCAAATTATATTCAAAATTAAGGGCTAATTAAATGCTAATTAAGTGCTCTATTCCCGAATTTTCCGCTCCTATAGATTTCCCAAAATCGTGGGCGCAAGAAAACAATTAACATAGGTTCATATGGGCGAAAAACCATTAAAAAAAATTAAAACCCTACCCAAACATTAACATGAGTTAACGGCTCTAGGAAATATATTACTCCAGCATTTATATTCCTAAATTCAGGGCTGTACAAAGAGAAACAATTAACATTGGTTCTTACGAAAAAACAACATAAAACTTAAAAACTTCAGAAAATATCTGAAAAACTACCCAAACATTAACATGAATTTACGGCTCCAAAAACTAACATGAATTACTTACGCACATATTTGATATATATATATATATATATATATATATATATATATATATATATATTGTGACGTCACGGGGTTATACGAACCCGTAACGCCACCATAAGCCACTAGAAAAGACCAAAGAACTGAGAAATAAGGTACGAGGCGGAGCGATGGTCCGAGAAGGCGACATCTACCCGCAGGTTTTCGCACTCCGATGTCCAAAGTTAGCGGATAATATTTTCTCGAGAGGGCGCGAAGGAGGAGAAAATTCACCCCTCCAGAAATTTTTCCCCAGGCGGAGTTGCATAAATACCGTGACGCACTTCGGTAGAGTTCTCTTACGACTTCGACAGCGACGGCGACTCAACTAAATTCTTCAGCGGTAGTAATTGGTTAGTGCAGGAGTATAATTTTACTTGCTTAAGTAAAGCTGATTTAAGAAACGCGGTAATAAGTGATAGAATTCAGAAGCAAAGTGCATGTACAGCATTTGCACTAACATTACGCGAGTAAGCAAGTTGCGACTGCTCGACTTGAAATAGTTTCATAATCAAGTAAATTCGCGCAGAAGGACTCTGAACGAAATCCAGTATTTAATTTTGTACGCCACGACCGCACGCTCAAAGTGTGGTATGTCGGCCGAGTGCTAAAGTAGTCAATTCAAGCACGTTAGTTATTTAAAACTGGAAGCGCGAGCAACGGTACGCGGCAGGCGGCAGAAGGACGACTCAACACTCAAGCGTAGGCGAAAGACTTGACCAATCCGTGGACGGTACGAGCCTGAGGACGAGAGAAAGGTTTGGAATTTGGACGTGTGGCAGCATCCTGAGTTCGAGCGAAAGAAGAGCTTGTAACCGCGGGACATCGAATCAGTCAAGTGACGTGGCGAGGACTGCGAGCGACCGAACACCCCAAGGTTAACTGACGGCGAGCGGGAAGGAAATGTCGAGGTAAAGGACTGGCAACTTCTATGCGACCATTTGTTGGAAACTGTGTAGCTTTAAACACCAGGCGTAGCGCCCTAAATAGGTGAAAGTTCCATAAAACTACTGGAAATATTTCGAATGTATGAGCGGCAGTTTTGATTACATTCGCTGTATGCCCAGTAAATTCGTTTGAATGCCATACCTTGACAACTTTTCTAAAGTAAATTATAATTTTCATGTAATGTAAAGTAATCTTATTGAAAGTATTGTGTCCATTGTATGTCAGGGATAATCAGTTGCTATAATTTTGTAAAGGGTACGATTTAGTAACGTGTGTGTCACGTTTATTATTGTGTTAGAGTTAACAGCATTGTAATAAATGCGCAGCTCAAGACTGACCTCTGTGAAGTCTATGAAAGAATAATTAGAGAATCACTTAAAGGGCCGTGCACGGAGAAAACGTTAGATTAACCACAGTTAAATGAGGTACACGAAATAATTGAGAAGGAGGTCAAAGCAAAAGTATTGTAAATAGTATGTCCGTATAGTTAGCATACCCACTTATCAGAAAATTAAAAAAGAGTATGCCATAATTTTGTACTAATTTTAAACTAATTTTAACCCAAATTTAAAAATTTTGTACCAATGCAGAACATTAAAAACGGGAGTATAGAGTGGGTGTGCTAACTTAACGTTAAGTTAGCACACCCACTCGATGATATCGAAAAACTAAAAATACCACAATTTTGTACTAATTTTAAACTAATTTTAACCCAAATTCAAAAATTTTGAACTCATGCAAAACATCTAAATAAAAAATGTATACGTTTGCGGGGGTTCACCTACCGTAAAATTAGCAACAACACCAATGAAAATCAATGATATCGAAAAACTAAAAATACCATAATTTTGTACTATTATTAAAATAATTTAACCCAAATTCAAAAATTTTGAACTGGTGCACAACTTCAAAATAAAAAATGTATACGTTTGCGGGGTTCACCTACCGTAATGTTATCAACACCACCATGAAATCGATGATATCGAAAACTAAAAATACCATCATTTTGTACTAATATTAAACTAATTTTAATCCAAATTCAAAAATTTTGAACTGATGCACAACTTCAAAATAAAAAATGTATACTTGTCGAGACGTCCCCCCACTAAAGGACAAAGCGTGTCAAAGCACGGCCATCTTCAGAAGGTGGATGGTCAAGGCGTTGGATCGCTTTTTAACGGCCTGTCAGAGACCGAGTGACCGATTGTGATATTCCCTGTTGAGTGTTGAAGCTTTTAACGATACTCATAAAATTAATGTTACTTGACATCACATTGGCAGATGACAATAAACAATTAAAATCTATTCACAAGTTTAAGGGGCAAGTAAAATATTTTTTGCTGCATAATTGTTTCTGTACAATTAGATGCTATTCTATCAAAAAGAAAATGGACATACTTATTTTGACCATAACATTTAATAAATTAGTTAACAATTGTACTGTATAATTTTAAAAGACTAACTAAACACTAAAACAATGTACTTTAGCTTTTGGGACAATGACTCTAATTGCGGTTGCTTATTTTTGTCAATTTCTTAGATCAAGTGAGCAAGTCCTCAGATGATCCCTTGTTGTTGTTTTTTCACATAAATGTAGTTTCATCAAGCACATGTTTTGTTGATCTCTCCTTTTGCTGATTGGACAGTGGGTTGTTTTTATGTTAACAAATATCATAGAATGAAATCTGTAGTTTGTTTATCTATACAAATAAGTTTTCTGTAAATTTGTTGGCCCTTTTATTCATCATTCAAACTATGTAAGACTGTGGAAGAGGTTGTGGAGCTGAAGAAAAAATATGCAGATTGTACTTTTCCCCCCAAATATCAGTTTGAGTTCCTACTAGTTTCTTTTTTACCAAAATAACAAATAAAATAAAATATGAAGAAAACATTGCTTTATATTTATTGTACTCATTAATTTGGAACATAAATATATGATTTGAAAGTCAATGAAATTCAGCATTAAATATTAAGTTGGTTTTGATAAAAGTTGCAGTTGTTTCAACAAAAATATGATTGAGTCACAATCATTGCATCTCTTGAAGACAGTTCACATTGAACTACACCCTTTGTACAACAATGAAAATGAAAGGAAAAGAAGAAAAAAGAAAATTAGCAATTTTCTTATTAGTTATATTAAGTACTTTCGTAAATATCAATGTATTGGTACAGAAAAATATATTTTTATTAAAGTAACTTTATTTGATTAGTAGAAAATAAATTTGATCATAATAAATAAAACTTTAAATTAAGAAGTGATTAATAATAAAATAAACTTTTGTTTTTTTGTCAAGTAAGATCCTGTCTATCTGTAGAATATCTTTATGAATAGCTGTGTGATGTTTCAAGGATATCTGGATGTTGAAGAGTTGATCAGCATTTATTGAGATTGTAAAATTATTATGTTGTTAAATAGATAATATTGAGATCATGGCAATCCACACTACAAGGGTTGCACAATTATTTGAATTAATGATAATCTGAGGCCAAACACCAGAGGCTAAGTTAGAGGCTAACCTTTAAAATACAAAAGAGAATCATGCAGATGTTAACAAATACAAAAAGCACAGTCGTGTAATCCTTGATTCAAAACACCTAATATGCATCCACTGCCTTGTACATTCAGTTTACTTAGAAGTCCTCGTGTTTGTAAGAAAAATCAAACAAACAACAAAACACCTTACAAATTTAATAAACCTATGCTCATACACAGCAAGGAAATACATTCTTGTCAATTAATGTTTATAAGCACATTATATGAAAAATTACATTATCTGCAGAAATACAACACACCTGAACGGCATATCTTGATTGTTCAACTTCAGAATAAACTCAAACCCTTTGGCAAAAACCTTTTGTTGGGTTCAGGAATACCTCAGTGACTAATATAGCCGATCTATTTTCTGGTGCTACAGTTGTGAGTCAAAAAGCCTCCCCCTTCTGCTCATATTGTGTTTATAAAAGTTTTGAGGCAGGGAGTTAATATCTTCCTGACGCACATAGTCGGAATTATCTCATGATGTAATTTATAAGTCAGTCAGTCGAAGAGCAGAGCCAAAATTATAGTATCAAGATTAAAATGTCAGGATTATCATCTTTTTACACCCCAATACCTTAATTGCGGCAAAAACATAACGAAAATATTTTACGTTGATACAATAAATAAGATTTCTTCATTATTAAATGTGGTGTATACAGTTTATTGAAAAGTTATTTGAATAACCATAAAAATGGCAATTCAAAATAAACAAAAATGTGAAATATTTTACAAAATTTGAAAGAAAATGATAATATTTGTGTGGAGTAAATGTGCCATTTTTTGTATTGAAAAAATTGTAAGCAAGCCAGAATCTGTCCACTGAAAATTTCAATTTTTGAAAATAATTTTCTTCATAATGCCTCTTGTATTCTTCCCCAACATTAAGGGATTAATTACTCTTCTACAGGTCTACTCTTCAAAAATAGAAAAATATTTCATGACTTCTTTTGTGGTTATATTGAATTCTTTAGATACATGTAATTTTAAGATCTTTTAATAATCCTTGTTTAACTAGCTTGGTAGGTTTTATTTTCGCATATCATACCAAACACTTTAAGCTATTACATTGCAAGTACATTGAATGATATGTCTGGTATGTGTTTGGCATTTTAATAAAAACTTGTATGAAATGACAGAGGTTGTTGATGTGTTCATGACCTATTGCATTTCATATGGATTTCCTTTTGCTTTTCCTCTGTATTTCCCATGGTTAAATTTTTATTAATAGACTGCTGAGGATTTGAATTTGAATTATATCCCATCTCGATCAGGTTTTTCGTCCAGTTTCCCTGATCCATTGAGCAAATGCTGAGATGGCCCCTTGTTTTGCTTCTGGACATAAATGTAACTTCATTTTCTGTGCACGTCTTCTAGAATTCAGTGGGAAATACAATTATTCAAATTATCGTTTCCATGTTGTCGAGTCAGGAAGTAATAAGAGCCAAACTTTATTGCTTATTTATCTTTGAAAATAGATTTTATTACATGGGAGTTTTTTGTTTTCTCCCTTTCAAAAATTCAAAATTTAAGTAGTATATGACTTAGTGTAGGGATCACAGAATTTTGAAAATGTGCACACAATTCACTTTTCCCCATAGCACATCATACGCAGTTTTTAACTGTTTTTGACGTAAAATAAATAAAATAAACTATTGTAAATAAAAACTGGAACAATATTACATACAAACTACATAAATATTTTATAACATGAAGCAGCATAATTTTGTGATATATATTTTACCTATAATTACAATACATTTGTAACCGATGACTTATGTTGTTTTCCATTCATTGTATTTGTAAAAGTATAAAACAATCCTTATTATGTTTTGATGAACAGATTATTAGCTCTCGGACAGGTGTCAGAAAAAATATAGCAACATGTGCGCGAAGGGGAAAAATCATTGATACGTTTTATAAAAATAAAAATGTCTAGGTTCCCATTTGGTAGGTACTTTCCGATTCTAGACGACGTCACAAAGAAGTGCGAGTCCCGGCGGCCGATCTTTTCGTGGTAGGTGACACCAGCCGCCTTCACTCAGTATCTCGTGGTCTTGCTGAGACGTGAAGTAGAGACCTGACACGGTTCGTAGACGTAAAGTGGAGACGACTTTTCTCGCAAAAATCTTCTTCGTATTACTTCTATGTAACGTAGAGTCAATATTGTAATGCTACAATAATAAATAGCAATTTTTTCGACAGAAAAGAAACTCATTTGCAGATCCCTGATTCCGGAAAATTAGATTTACCTTGCTCCTTTATGTAATGTGCTATATTGTGTAAATGGTGTGCTATATTATGTAAAAGATTAATTTTTCTATACTGTGTACGTTGTGTTGTCACAATTCATTTTGTAGGCTGTATGCCGAAGAGCAATATGTCCGTCCGTGAACTATGGCTATGACCTAAACTATACACAGGATTTTCATCAATTGTGATATTCTCCGTTTGATCTAGATTGGTGGTATGCTTAGGTAGCTAGAACTTTGCTTCTTCGTATATTTTTATTGTAAATTAAGCGGGTGCCAGAAGGGTTTGAGAGAACTGTGTAAACGCTTCAGGGAAAACTGGATTTAGTGATTATTGATGAGCCTAGCCTTTTGTTTGCGTGTTATTTAAAAAGTACTATCATCATCATTATTTACTAAGCAATATTTCGGTATTTGAACCAGAGAATTTTGAGTATCTGAACTGCCTCCAGTATTTGCCTTTGTTCGCTTAGAATAAGTAAACAAAATTGATAATGTACTAAATTAAGTATCTTTTTGTATGAATTGCATTTTGACTAGGCATTTCATGATAAAGGAATGAGAATATTGGGCTAGGATGAACTTTTTCATTTTTATAAGTAGTCGGACCAAGTTTTCGTTGTTTTTCTGGTGTTTTATTTTCTTCATGATTAGATAAGATTTTATAGAAAATGAGAAGCTATTATTCCCGCCACGAATTTACGAAGTAATAAGTGTTACAATCAAGTCAATCGATATTTTGCTTCATGAATATGGTGTCATACCCTTGGCAGAGTTGAAAGTGTGGAGTTCCTGTTTCTCTACTTTCCTTCGCTGTGAGATTTCCTGGACATGTGTAACTCTTGAGGTTCTTCTGCGGGTAAGCATACTGACTATTCTGGTTTATTGCACGATGATTTCCACTCTTTATCAAAAAGTAGCTAAAACTTGAGATGTTACATTTTAGTGGTTTGATTTGCATATTTGGAAAATGATGGCTTATTACCGATGAATTACAAAACAAAATCCTCATTGCTAATAGTATTTCTCGTGATGAAGTCTAGCCTTAACGTCACGAGGTCGGCGAATAAATTTAATTATTATAGATAAATTGCATTGTTTAAGGTTGTTCTATAATAATCGCGAGCGCCAAATGCGGGCTTCCTTCCAAATTAGGACAAGTGTAGCGAAGTGTCTCCTAGACCCTATAAGTTTTAGTCAAAGAAGACTGCGAGAATAGTCTCAATTTTCGTGTTGGAGCATGGCAGGGCGCGGGTGTATGTGGTTGGAGGCACGGTGTAGGAAAAAAACAATAAGTCGGCAGCAATAAACTCTGAACTTCAACGCGACATCATGCGGTGAAGAAAATTTATCTCGGCCTTTTCCGTCCCCCAAAAAACACTGAAACGCGCTGAAATATATCTTGACCAACGCCATTGACTTACTAAAGTGACTTGAACCATAGCTTGGCTGTCATTGGCCGAAAATGCCTTAAAGGATCATAGGTCGCATGTTGTCGCCGAATTGTAGGTGTGCCGATTAGCTGTTGACGCTTTACGCATTCCCTAACACAAGAATGAAATATCATCCTTATAATCTTCACGGTCAGCCATGAAGACATGACAGAGACTCAACTCCGCTGTTGGAAACATAGTGGGTGTACCCGTATGAAAAACTTCGGTAGCTAATCGGAACATTTTGATGTTTAGCGACATCGCGCGGTGAATGAAGGAACTTATTACGGCTTTTTCGACCAACCAACGACGCATATGCATCGCCGGCCAAGGTATTGACAATTTAGTGTAGTGTAGATGGCATTGACTAGATCATGGCTTACTGCACGGAGTACTAGGAGTCAGCCGTGACGACCTTATCTTAATGGTCATTGACCTAAATGCCTTCGAGTTCTCTCATTGACCTCGTAATTTGGCTGAAGTTCAGGCGTGCCGATTAGCTGCCGACGTTTTTCATGCATACCCCCATCTTCATTATGCGTGCTCCAAAGACACGTAACAGTATACCTACACCACCTGAGTTGAATTTCCTTCTTAATATTTTGAAGGTTTCAGCTTAGATGTCGCAATTTCGTTTGGTCGCTGTAGCTCACAGATCGCAGAATACTATAGAGAAAATACCAGGTACAAGAGGGCTAAAATAATAGTTTCTTGTCCTTTTGCCCGGCTGTCAGCTGTTGCACGAGCTGTCCCCCACCCACAATCCACTCGCTACCTGCCGGCACCAACTATATAAGTTATAACTTATAGTTATACTTTATAAGTTAGGTGGCCAAGCTATTCTGTTTTAAAATGTGGATACGTTGTAAAGGAGCATACGTTATGTTTTTAGCGAAATGAAGGTGACATTGAAATTGTTTTGGACAATTAACGTTGAATAGATAGTGCTAAATGCACAAAATAACGTGTCATAAACGGCATTTTGATGTAATTTTTAAATAAAAAATACTAAACATATTTTTGAAATTCTTTTACGTTAATATTTACAGTACGGAAGTGTTATGTAGCACATTATTGAATTGTTGAGTGCAAGCGCGTCAAATAATTTCTGTTGAAGTTTTTCGAAAACGAATTTTTTTTTCAAAATGAGCTGACAATCGCGCGTTTCAGAAACGCCCAGGCGACATTTTCTGAATGGAAATTTGCATGTAGTAGGTTTTACTCTTCCTTGCATTCTTGTTCATATTTAAAATGTTAGTATTAGGAACGAAAATGGGACAATGTGAAATCTTTTTTTGTGCAGAGAGAGATAACGGCTGGGAAGAGGGTGGGACAAAACAGACAACCTATCCCAATTAAAGAGATTCGGAAAGTAAATTAGAACAGAAAGGTCATGTACCATTTGGGTAGCACTAGTTACATTTAGTTTTGTTTAGCAATATACTGAAGAGAGACTTGTTTTTTTGTCCAATATTTCTAGTACAATAAATTATACAAAAGTTATTATACCAACATAAAAGCAGATTATACATTGTAAAGTCAAATTTAGGAATTTAGATTCGTCCACCCCTAAAGAAGTATAGTGAGATGCGCGACACAATGAGACTGTACCTCACGATTTAAAAAATATTATTACTCAAGCACTGATTTAAAAAAGTGCATGACATCATTTGAAGATGTACAATTGAACTAAGTTATGGAAGAAAACATTCATGTCTCTGAATCAATGGTTGAAGAATGGCTTGGAAAGTTTGGACACATCTTAAAATTTCGTGCAGCAAGAATCCATGCCAAAAGTTAAATATGGGTGGGATTGTATATGTAGAAAAGTTCTTAATATTCACTATCATTCGGAAAATAGGAAAACCCCAAAACTTTTTCATATCGTTGATTATTTGTTTCCGGAAACCAACAAAACGATAGTTTACCATTTGGCACAATATAATCACTATTCTACTAAATCAACACTAAATTAAACATGTTTCGGAAAATTTCAGAGAAATGTTTTATATTACCAAGATCTGTACATGCATGTTGTGGTGGATTATTGCAGGATATCGGCTTTTCATTTTAGTTGAAAAACGTAATCCATTTGCACATGTTATTATAAACAATTAAGCTTTTTTATTTGAACCGATTGCTGGACATAGCGTTTATATAGTCCTACTCTCATCTTTGCATTTAAACATTCACTCTTCGACTTAAAAAAGCGTATCCGCAAATTACAATCTCAATTCATGTTTTCATAAGAAGAAATGTCTAATGCTTTCAAAATATCGATTACAACTCGCATGAAATAACTCAAACACATTCTAATAGTGGCCCAACTAAAACTGATTGTTGAGATAAATGAGTTTGAAATTTCACCTTGTGTTTTAAAACGGGTCATTCTCTCATTACATGTGCCTTTTCTTGGTGAAATGCAATTGCTATGGGAATGCAGCAACAACCTGCTGGAAGGTAGACCAATCTGCAATTCTGGAGAGTCGTTAACTTAACATTTGTATTTTTAGGTCGTGCAACTTCTTGCGGCCACGAGCGTTATAATAGGAGTATGCGCCGTCACCCATCATCGCATGACCTGGTGGTCAACTCGCAATAATTAATAATTTAAATAATTATTAATAGTTTAAGCATCACAAAGATTTTGTTTTGTCAGGCTAATTCACCAGGTGATATCAACGGTTTATGATCTAAAATTGGTGACTATGTGCGGGATGTAAAAAAAATCGTTCAACAGAACTATCGTACATTGATGTATTTGTCTCAAAATAATCGAAGGTTGGCGTACAATGTTAGTTATATTTGCATACCGCGGGCGCTTTTTGGCATCGGGTTTCTGTTTCTCAGAGGCGAACAGCTCGTGCTCGGAAGAACAGGCGCTGCGCCGCGCGCGGCGTTAATGGGCCTTTGTCAGGGCATCAGTAATGACATTCGCTTAGCGCAGGCACGTCAAACCGCGCCCGCGCGAGCTACTTGCCCGCCTGGGGAGCCCGGCGCTCCTACGAGCACGGGCAACTTTCCATGACTTCGGTATCCTTTCCCCTCCAAATCCAGAAAGGGGTGTACACGCGCAAGCTGAAGCGGGGCGAGGCAGTAAATAGTGGCTTCGCACGAAAATATGTTTAACAGATTTTTATTTATCAAATAACCGCGATGTATTGTATTATGTTTATATTCTGCACTACTTATTACTAATTGATGTTTTTATTTTCTTGCTAAATTCTCTCTTATATAAACGTCTTTTCTAGGTGACCGGAATATGAATGCGAGTTCTTTCCTTGTTTTCGTTTTGTGTTGTGTTATTAAATCATTCAGTTATTTATTGTATTTAGCAATAATGTGAAATAAATTAACAAGTCTATAAGTTAACAATTCTTGCTTACGGACAGGCAGCACTTTTAACAGACAAGAATATTTGTCTGTTAAACTTCTAACTTGAAATGTAGAAAGTTTATGCTTTTGTATCACTCTTAAGTAAGCAGGATTACAAAATCAAGATTATTTTGATTCAATTTTCTTTTCAATTGGGAATCTGGAATCGAAATGATGTATTATTTAATTTTAATGGATTATTTCTTTGCCTTAAAGAGAAAATGTAATGTATTGCTAAATTTGTGACAATAACTGTCAAGTAACTTCTCGCAAAGACTGTCATGGGCCAGGTATCCAGTGACGTACCGCCACTCGGAGGAGTTGTACAACCCTTTTAAATCTCGCGCCAATTTCTCTGGACGCAGTGCCCGCGAGCTCTAGTAAGCTTGTTACCTTGCCCGCGACGTTGACATACCTGGCTTCGCTGCCCTGAATTGGAGGTCGGGCTTGTAAATTCGTTTGTTCTTTCGGCGGACATTCTCTTACAGTGGCCAGGCCTGCAGAGAACCCGCGCGAACAACAGTTTGCAACATGAAAAGTGTGGAACTCATATTTTTCAGTAACTTACAGTGCGAGATGGCAGCTAATTTTCACATTACATAGAAATAGTGATTATCTGTAGAAAAAAAAAATGGGGTTAGTTTCGACCTTTCACTTGTTGAAAGGTTCCTTGCTTCAAGACCAGCCGTTGAACTAACCCCTCATTTCGCCAACTTCAAAATTGATTGCCCATCTTTACCGTTGATTTGTGACGACTTTGCCCAAACGAACATTTATTTCGCAGCTCATAAAAAATCGAGGGTTCACGGAAGTGGAACAATAGTGTCCGTAACCATTAAATATGAGTTAAATGTTACGCATAATATTGTTCCATGTCCATGAATGGATATGTATAAATTGGATGAAAATCCTTAGAATATAATAATTTTTCGGAATTTGTTGATGTTTTTAACTATTCTCATCCGCAAACATATTTGCCTGTATCAGTATTGTTACTTAAACAGGCTCGATGCTTACTACTTACTGTTCACTACTTAAACAGACACGATGCATGACTTACGTAAACTAAAGCTATTCACACTCCGTATCATTGGGCGATCCCTTAAAGAAATTGTTCTGGAAATGAAAGTGGATAGTGGCAACTTCTTATCGGGTAAGAGAGAAACTAAGGTATGTTCCTCCATTTCATTCAGCGATAACATGAATTACGAGTCTGATGTCATGGCGACATAATTTATATTTTTATTTTACATTTTCTTGTGCAACGAGGTAAGCGTGAATGGAACTGCAATTAGCACGCGTAGTTACGAACAGGAGATTGAGAATACGCCCACTGGAGACCTCAATAATCAGTAGTTATTGTATGCGATGAAAATAGGAAAAGAGTAGATTACAATTACAGGAAGAAAAAAGTTACAGAATGGAATTTCGAGAAATCATGTATTTCTCTTTGGGGTGGTTTACATTTATATTTTTGGATATCTAGATTTGATTCCTCGGCATTGGTTTGAGGTTTTTCCTAGGTTGTATATGGAAGTTGCAGGGAGGACGGTGAGCAAAGAAAAAATCTTTGTTTTGGTGTTTGATAATGATCAAATCGTGCTGAAGCTTCAAGCATTCCTAATTTGTTAGCAATTGTTTGAGTGTAACCCCAGCTGTATTGTTGATAAATAGACAATCTTACCGCATAATTATGAATACAAAGAAATATGTGCTGTAGAACTAATTGGTATTTGTAATTGGTAAAAAGTGATATAAACGAAAGTCTAACCCCACTATTAACGGTAGCCGACAGGCGAAGAAATAGGAGGAAATGAAAGGTAGAGACCGGTACACAGTCTGCGAAGAAAGGTAATAGGGAGTTCATTGATAGTTCGCAATATTTCGCGCAGCTTAACATTAGTGAAATTTTTGAAACTCTACCCATGCGCAAAATAGTCAGTTTCATTTCATATTTACTAATATCGAAAAATTACCTCGTAATTGTAAAGAAGGGGTAGTCTTTGTCACGTTGTCATGAAGTACTCTCACGATCGACCTATACTCTAACAAATTTATCGGTTTTAGATGACCATCATTTCGTTTCAACAAATTGTCCGATTCTTTAAAGCAATGAATTCAATTGGCGATAAAATCTTGTTTTCTCTCTTACAGGAGCTATTTATTATAACTATCTCCTTTTCTGTGAACCCAAACCTGCCGGCAACATAGAGGATCATAACATAGCTGATTGTTCTTCTGCAGATCCAACGGCTATCAACTACAATGCAACCCCATTAACTGAGTTGATAACACTGACATTCCAGGACTTTTTTAAATGATTGCTTCTGCCCAGCGCTCAGATTGTATCGTGCTTCTCTCACGAGCGATTGAAGAAACTGATTTCCTCTGCAATCAGCAGCTCAGGAAAAGCGTCACATATTACAAGGTTATTCGTATTTGAATATGCTGTCACAGTTTGTCCTTCTGCATCATCTGGAACTGTTTTGGACTTTCGCTTTCAGTCCACTATCTCTTCTCTACTTACCTCCTCTTCTCTCCCGGCACCGAGCCAGCGGCTGTGGTAGGGTTATTATATTCCTTTGTTTATAATCAGCTATTTTCTTACATGAAGCATATCGTTTGGACGCGAAAACTGACATGTCAAATACCATAAAATACTTTCTCTATTCATTACATGCACAGCTTTGCAGTTCTTTCGGAAAATTTTGATGACAAACACAGGAACACTGTATGTGAATTTCAGAATTACAAAGATTTATAATTCATCGTCTAGTTGATGAATTTGCAATGTATTAAATTCCTGAAGTGATATTGCATGTTGTTTGACAAAATAATTTTTTTATTAAAAATGAAACATTATTAAATATAGATGTTTTCGAATATTTTTTAGTTGTGTACAAATATCATATGACAGAAAAAATAGTAATATTTGTAAAATTTGATGTAATTTCAAAGAAGTTCAAATGTAATTTTACTTCGGTCCTCGATTTCGCCCGACTTGAGTTCACCAGAACCGACCAGAACGCCAGCCGACCGTGAGAATTGCATTTGCTGTTTGCAAACGACGCCAATGACCTCCATTTTTTAAATACGCATGAAATTGCGCTGGTACTGAGCTGGGAAGAAATCGAAAATTACAACACAAAAAACAACATAAAACAAAACTCTTTCTGGGAAATAGTTCTGGGCCCAGAACGATAGAGGGGTATTTGTTGCTACTATTATGAGGAACACACAGGAGTACTTTTTCTTCACCTGAAGTCATTGTGTACAAAGGGCGTCAGTGCGAAACTTTTGCCCCGAAGGTGACGGAAACTCGAGAACCTGTGGCCCGAGGGGCTGGTAGTTGCCTGAGGGACAAAAAAATCAATTACAGCTAATGTTGCGTATAAAACTTTATGGTTTACTACATGCTAGTTTGTTGCTGAATGAAAGGAGACATCGAAAGAACTTTAAATTTTTCTTGCATCGAAAGAGAAAAAAAGAAACGCATTACAATCGTCAGTTGTTAATGGTGCCAGTTTAATTTGTAGTTAGGCAGGTTTTTCGTACAAACGGGGTTCAGTGAAATCTCTATAGGAATAAAATTGGGAATGTGATTGACATTTGGGTGTGAAGGAGGGGCATTGCCGCATGCAGCGAGCTCTATCACGTACTCTCAGCACTAGCAAACAGAAGAAGGAAACGTTTAGAAACTCGTAACAAGTTTGATCCTATCATTTGTTACAATTGTTTGTAATCTTTGTAATATTTGTTTGCTCGTAACATTTGTTTCCTAATTTTAGGTGAGAACAATGTGCAAATGCCGAAGCTTCTGATTTGGTGTTCCCTAGGTTACGACGCCGGCGTGATCACGTGACCACGTAATGTAGATCCCCATTCCTAATTTTATTTCGCACCTTAGAAAAACGTTAGGAGAACGATATTCTTGAGTTAATTTAGGGGCGACAATGAGCTTGTTAAGGCAATTGCAGTGAATGTAGAGTACGTATACTGCCGAAAGCTACCTAGAATATTCCATTACATCACAAAATAAAATTTGGAGGGTGTTGTTCTACATCTACTATTACTCTGATTTAAACATAGGTGCACTTCAAAGTCTGACTGAAGGAAAGGGGACATTGTTTTCAATCAGGAAACTCCAATATAAAAATGTCCTAACGAAGCTTTTGATTGGATGACAGTGTTCCCCTCGTCTTCCAGCTCGTGATCTTGAAGTGAAGCTATGTTTGAATAGGAGAATACTTTTAGTACGACTCAAAATGCATATGTGTCTAGAAAAGAAAATGTAATATGCGTACGTAACAGTGAAGGAAAAGGGACTTGATTAAAACGTAAAATTCGTGGGAACATTCGAAAATTGCCATTTTCATACTAAAAGAAAAAATCACAGTATAATTAGTTTTACTTACTTGGCTACTACCTCTTACATAGTAAAAGAAATTATGGTAGATAGTGCTGCAGAGGAAAGTGGAGATTTTTGACAGAAAAAGTCGTGTGTGGGACGTGACATCGAAAAAGTGGATAATTTTTGTTCCTATATTCAGCACCCGCGTCTAGCATGCTGTAGAGTTTGCTAGGGTACTGCTCCGGGTTTTTGTGGGTCCTTGATAAGGAAAAGCTTGACGGAAAAATGGGTGTGCTAGCGTTAAACAATTTTTTTGCACAATTCATACCACCACCGATGTGGTCGAACTCGAGGACCCTGGAATTTTAAGCGGATATTTTGATTTTTGGGGGTTCTTTACATGGAAGCCTCAACATTCTCAACATTTTGTGAATAATGGCTCACGGGGAGAGTAGAATAATGGCTCAGGGCATCAACTGATATCACTGCAGTGCATCTGATCAGGAGATCCTGGGTTTCGAGTGCCGACGGTGGCAGTTTTTTCGACCCTATCTTAGTCGAATTAAGCCCCTGCCAAGTGGAGGAGTATACTAGCTGCCGACTACTTTGATCAATAGTTTTCCGTGGTTTTTTCAATGAACACCAGGAGAATGCCGGAGCAATACCCTAACAAATGGCCACGGACCACGCGCGATCTTTCCCTTCCTCTTGTTTGTCCTATCCTTACACACACAGTAACATTCACCATATACCACACTTGCCAGGAGAACCGAAGTCAGTGCCTTCCATAGAAATATGAATAAGAAATACCGACTGGTGAAAAATGGATTGATATTCTTGACTTTCACAACGTAATCGCTTCGGGGAGTAGAGTAGTATAGCTTAAGTAAGTAAAAAAACTACATATTTAATGCAGTAGGATTGAATGGTAAAGGATGTAATTACTGGAAGAATAGTGCGGAGAAGAATAGAGTAATTTTCTGCGGAGAAAGAATATTGGTGGAGAAAAAATATTACGTATTGGGATGTATGATAGTTGGATTGTTGTAAATTGTATTGTTTTTCTCAGATATGATCTGTTCGGCTTAGTTAAAGTAGCAGGTAGCCGCATTAATGCCGGTGAATGTATTTTGATATTTTATTGAATATATTGGTACGGGATCGTGTTCATATTCAAACAATTACACTGGAAAACAAATTTTAAAAAGTGGCGTATATCTTGGTTCCTAACACTTGTTCTAAAATAAGTGAAACGTGCTAATTTGAAATATACTTACCATATGTCTCTATCATCGACAGTTTTGGGATATATTCCTTCAAACATTATATTTCACTCCGAACAATTATTGTTTACATACATATTTGAAGATATAAGCCACACGCTGAATCCATACACACTGACAATGTTTAACGTAAGGTGTATTTAAACTTACTAGTGACACGGAAGTATCCTGCCGTAGTCAACCAATGCTACTTCACTCCCGGTTCCTGATGAGACTCCATCACGGAGATTTGAAGGAAAGAACATCTTCTATGTTGGTCACTGACGGAACCTAAATTTTCAGGGCGGAAGTGAAGAGTGATACTCGAGAGATGAATTTTGAGATATTTTGACAGCTGTTTGCAAGCATGATGCACTTCTTTGGGGCATGTATATAGACACTATTTTTTTATTTAAAGCTTTTTAACCTCCTTAAGGAAGTTATTTGCTTTTCTTAAATTTTACAATACATATTACTTCAATTTTTATACATTACATTGATTTACATTTTACACTACATTTCAACTTTTTGACAGTAAATTTCTGTTTTAACAATTCCATATATCTTATACTTTTATTTTACCTTAATGACAGAAATGCATAAATGTATTTATACCATTGATAATAGGTTGTGCAAGGAATATTTTGACATCTAAGGGTAAAAATATTTTTATCTTATTCAATCTTTTGATTAGGTATTCCCTTTCCTCTTTATATATTGAACATTGCCATATTACATGATTTAGATCCTGATTATTGTATCCACAATGACATGCTGGATCAGATATCAATTTGACTCTAAATAATGAAAGTTGGGGCTATGGCCAAGTGTCCATTCAGTTCACCATTGAAGCAAAAAATCTCTCTCAATGGATTTTCCATGAAACCAAGATTATCTCAAGCTTCTTTATAAAATGATGCAAAGTATTCCTTGCCTTTGATGTTTGCAGCTTGCTTAATACTATTAACCGTTACCTTCATAGCACTGCTCTTAAAAAATATAATGAAAGTGGTGTAAAGGTATTTTTAAATTTGAAGTTTCTTAGTTGTGCAGTTTTGCCTTAGCGAGTCAGCCATTTCATTTCCACCAATCCTTTATTATTTTGGGTATCCAAATAATATTAACTTTAAAGTTATTGTCTAATTGTAGAAATTCCTTTATCTTATTTTTATTATCTAGTAATACATGGTGGTTCTTATATTTACTGTCTTTTTCTAATGTTAATGACACTAAAGGGAATCAGTGTATATCAACATCTCTGTCTTTGTGCTTCAAAGCTATGTCCATTGCATCTCTGATAGCTATACATTCAGCGGTGAAAATTGATGCATATGGATGCAGACTTCTAATTACGTGAACATTGATATCAGGACAGATACAAGCAGTTCCAACTGCTTTGGCATCCTTGACTTTACTTCCATCAGTGTAAATGGATGCCAAACGTGAAAAATTTGAAGTACTGACTTTTGGAAGAAATTCATTGATTCTGCATCCATAACAATTTCCATATTCTTTATCCAAGAATACCTGGTACATTAAAGAATGTAACAATTAAACTTATATAATGGAAAATTTTGATCAGCTACAACTATTTATCAACATGGGTGAAGTAATTAAAGTAAATAATTACCTTAGTAAGTACATTGTGTGTCTTGTTGCATTTCTTCTGTCGGTTTTCAAAATACATCAAATCAGAAATTTCTACATTTATAAGTATTTTATCATTTATAGAATAGAAAAGAAAGGCAACTGTGACAAGCTCTTAGTGATCTATGAACGTTTACAAATAAATAGATTGTAAGAAAAGTTGAAACATCATAGAGGTAAGTCTCATTATTAACAAAATATGACCTTATCACATGAATATGCACTAACAACAAAAAAAGGCCAAATATGCTCTAACATATTAATCTGCATAGCATTGAATTCTAACCAAATGTCATGAAATTTCACGTAGCTATGCTCTGAAGCAACAGAAAAAAAGTAATATTCTATCATTAATGATTATTTTAAAATTCTCATTAGGAAATATAACTTGAGTTATAATTCTGTTCTAGTTTCAATGTTCACTATGAAGTTGTGCTCTCAGAATGACTGATAATGACCAATAAAAATAAAATTCTCATTCCCATGAGAAAAGGTTCATTTACTCCAAAATGCTGATTTTTCAGGACATTGATTTACAACTAGAATTGTGAATCAAGTTCATGAAGTATGACAATCTGTAATGTTCTTTTGAAAGACTATTAATTTTTACTTTTCTTTCCAAGGAAAAAAAGTTTTCAAGTTTTTCATATATTAGGGTTCTCCACAGTTTGCTGTTTGTGGCATATAGTAAAGATAACATTGCATTCTCAAACATGCAATGATTTTGGCTATTTTTCATCTTCAAATTACCAGAGAAAATATCTCAGGATTGTGTTGATAATTTTCAGAAACATTTCCCCAGCCAAGTGAACATAATACTTTACTTTTGAAATAAAACAAATCAATATCGCTAGACATGATTCTCGTGCCCTTAAAATGCTAAAACTTGCATTCATATGCCAAATATTTAGGCCCATCATTTAGTCCCATACTAAAGTGATGCATCTTCTCCCACCTTACACAATACTATAACTATGATTTATCCTGACCTCTCACTACATTTATTAGTTGTTCAGTGCACATTCTTCTCAACTACTTTTTTCTTGCATTCAGATGAGAACAATAGTTCAGTTGAAATTAACATGTTGGTAGTGTGGTTTGTAAATGCAGGTCAATAATAATTTTGGGGTAAAAGTATCTTTGTTTTCCATAGAAACTTCTTTGTGAATTCAAATATATACATGCATGGTATGGAAAACCCTTAATTTTTGAACTAGGGTTTGAAAGGAATTTTGGGAGGTCTGGGCATTGTTTGCAGTATAATTTTAGGATAATAAATGTGGGGGAAAAACCGGGGATTTCCCAAAATTTGTTCAAATTTAAAGTGTGAGTGTACGTTTGAAAAACACTTATCATTAAATTTCAAAATGGGGAACCGACCTGGGTTTTGGGGGTTGGTTTTGGTAAAGCTTCTGAAGATTTGAAATATGACATTTCACTTTTATTTTAAATGGTTTTTTGGGGGAAGATTTTTTCCTTGGGATATTGTAACGGGGCGTATCTTTTGGGGCAAATGCTGTAAGTTTTCCATTGGTTTGGGGGTTTCCCGGGGTTTGAGACAGTCTTTGTGTTTGGAAAGGTTGGGGGTCTTGAAACCAATTTTAATTGCATAAAAGGTTTTCTTGAATTTTTTTCCCCTAATAAATTGTAGTTTTTTTGCTGTCTTTTAAGTTTGAAAATTTGTTAAATAAATTTTCTAAATTCAGGGGGTAATTTACTTGCGGTTTTTATGATTTGACCCTTTGGGCCCCAAAATCCTTGGTTCATTTCCCGTTTTGTTAAGTATTGATGTTTTGGGAGCAGAATTTATTGCAAAAAAAATGAAAATGTTCTTTTTTTTCCAAAAAGCATTAAAAAAATGGAAAATATAAAAAAAAATTCATTTTTGTATTTGAAAATTGTTCTCTCCAAACTTTTCTGAGCTTTGAGCATGGTGGCTTTGGATGATAGGCTTTGGAGTTAGTGAAGATTATATTTCCCAGAAGTAATTTAATTTAGTCTTCACCCCACACAAATTTTTATTCATAATAAAAAATAAGTTCTTTGTATATTTTCAGTGTTTAGGGGGCTGGTATTAAGTAAATAGTAGTCAGTACCCAGTGGGAACCCGGAGGGGGTGTTGAGGAGGATAAACCCCAGAGGTTAAATTCACCTCAGCCCAACCCAACAGGGCTAGACAATTAACAGAAAAATGTTTTAGTTTTGTTCGAGTAACAAATGCTGTTTGAACATTAGAAGCATGAAAATTTAAAATTACTTTTTCAAGAAAAATCCTTCATTTTTACTTAAAATTCGATGAATGGAAGGGGTTAGTTAACAATTCTTTGGGAAAAGATATGATGGTCATGGCGCGCACCATTATTTTTAATTTTAAAAAGATGATTCATTACATATCCAAAGCACATCTAAAAATTTCCCATTTGACATATAAATAAATAAAATGTTTAAATAGTTAAAAAAAACGTAAAATTTTAAAATTATCCAAAAATATAAAAATAAAATAAAATAAAAAAATTTTCTTTCCCTTTTCAAAAAGTTTTTAAAAACTCAAAAACACATTATTAAATGCGGGTATCAGTTCCTGTGTCTAAAATTTTAATCAATCTTTTGCAAAAACCCTTTGCCCATTTAAAATTGTTTGTTATTCCCCATTTGAAAATAAGCTATTTATTGACCTGCTTTTTAAAAAACCACTCCAACATTTTAAAGTTTTTTTTAAACTAATTTTCTCATCTAAATTTGGAAAAAATAGTTGGAAAATGTACTCAACAACTAATAAATGTAGTAAAAGGTCGGGAAAAAAACCCTTAGTTATATATTGTTGGGGGGAAAGATGCATCCTTTGGTATGGGACTAAATAATGGGCTAAATTTGGCATATAATCAATTTTTGGCTTTTAAAGGGCACGAGCCCTTCAAAAAGATTTTGGGTTTTTTTATTTAAAAGTAAAGTATTTTTTTCCATCGAAATTTTTTTTAAATTATCAACAAATCCGAGATTTTTTATTTTTGAAGATAAAAATAAAAATCTTTTGCATTTTTGGAAATTTTTATTTTATATACAAACAGAAAATTTTGGAAAACCCCTAATATATGAAAACTTAAAATTTTTTCCCTTTGGGGAAAAAAAAGAAAAAATTAATAGTCTTTCAAAAAACATTACGGGTTGTCATACTTCATGAACGTTCACAATTCTAGTTTAAATAATGCCCCTAAAAAATCCTTTTGGAAAAATAAAACCTTTTCTCATGGGAATGAGAATTTTTTTTTTATTGGTCATTATCAGTCTTTCCCAAAGGGGCCAAATTTCATAGTGAACTTTGGGAAACAAAAAAATTATAACTAAAGTTATTTTCCTAATTTTTAAAATAACTTGCCGGGTAAAAATTTTAACACAAAAATTAAAATTAAAATAAACATTTTGTAATTTAAATAAAATTTAAACCCAAAAATCCATGGTCTTGCAAAATTAGAAATTTTGTATTATCATCCTGAAATACATTTCATGATCTTGCCCTTAGAATGCAAAAATTATTTAAATTCATAAATCCATGATCACCCATCAATGGACCAAAATGGGGCCATCAATGTAGTTTTTTTTTAAATTTTTAAATTTTTATTTATTTATTTTACGTCAAAACTTTAAAAAACTGCATGTGACGTTTTAAATTAGGAAAGGAAGGGGGTGTGCATTTTAAATTCTGTGACCCCTCCCTAAGCCCTTATACTACTTAAATTTTAAAATTTTTAAAGGGGAAAAAAGGAAAAAAAAACTCCCATGTAATAAATCTTTTTTCGGGATAAAAAAGGCAAAAAATTTTTGAATTTTAAAGGGGGAAAAACAAAAAAAACCCCCATGTAAAAAAATCTATTTTGGGATAAAAAACAAAAAAATTTTGGTCTTTTATTTCCCCTCCCCGGACAACAGGGAAACATAATTTGAATAATTGGATTTACTAAAATTCAAAAATGCTGAAAATAAATTACATTTATGTCCCCCAAGCAAAAAAAAGGGGGCCATCCCCTTTTTTTAATGGATCGGGAAACGGGAAAAAAAACCCCAATGAGATGGGGTCATTGATCCGAGCTGTAGTAAAAGGGGGTTGTTACAGGTTGTTTATACTAAATTTTAGTTCAAAGGGTCAATAATGCTTATTCTTTTAAAATTAATTGCTTCTCTTGTGATGCCCCATTATATCATAATTGTATAGAAACAGTTATGCAGAAACGTTTTCACTCGGTATTTAAACTTTTCTATTAAAATTTTAATCGTTTTGTCATCTGGCAAGAATTTTTAAAATAATGTACATGTATTTTGAATTTTTTAATAAAGCTGTTGATCTTACCTGATAAATTTTGATTTCTACGTCAGTGTTAAAATTGGGGAACTTTTTCAATGTTTTTCCCCCCCTTAAACCCAAGTCTTTTTTAAAAAAACCACTGATTCGTAAAAAAAAGACAAAATGGGGTTAAAATTTTTAATGAGGGCTTAAAGGGAATCACGGGGGTGGGATTTGGTTATTATTATTTAAATTCGTTTTAAATCTAAAGTCTGGGCTATAAGTTTTTTCCCAGAATATTATGCCATATCTCAGGCGGGAAAAACTTTCGCAGAAAAAACCAACGAGCATTATAAAGGCTGACTGAATTTAAAAAATTCAAACCGGTAGCATAATGAATTTAAATTTTGAAAATTAATTAGGTTTTGGACTTCCTTTTTGGGTTATTGAATTAAGAGACCAAAAAATGTTTTTATAACATCAGTCAATGGTAAAGTTCATTTCAATGGAACAAAATTTTATTTGAAATGGAAACTGTTAAAAATTTTTCTTTTCTTTTACTATTTTTTATTTTTCGGGAACCAAATTTTTAAACATCTGATAGTATTTTGGTTTTTCTTTATTGAAAAGGGATGTTCTTATCATCCCAAGAAAACCTTCTTCCATTCAATTGTCAGATATTGTTTACGAAAAGTAGGAATGAATGGGGCCAAATCGATCCTGGAACTCCACATGCAACGGCAAAAATCAAAAAATTGACGTAATGTTCCATCTTTTCCATTAGGTTTTTCCCAACTCTCGGAATCGTTTTTTAAAGGGTACAAATACAACCCAAACAATCCCCAAAATTTTATATGAATTTAAATTTTGGGAAAAAGTAAAATTTTGATCAATGACGTAAAAACTTTGAGATCAAAAAAATCAATGGTCCTCTTTTGATCAATGAGGGGCGGCATCTTTAAAAAAAGAAAATATAGCAGTTTCTTTGAATTTGATTTTCTAAATCCATTTAATCTAAAAGCGCGTCGTTTTTATGAAAAAGGTTTTCCCATTCGTACGTAAAATGTCTCTAATTTTGAAAAAGTGATAGAAGGAAATGGGGAAATTTTGAATTTCATTTTTTTCCCTTTTTTGGGCGGTTTAAATTTTTAGCTTTTTTGAAAATATCGGGGAAACTTAAATTAAAGATCATTAAATATGTGATTTAAAGGGGGTTTTGGCATACCCCTGGTCTTTAAAAAAAATGGGAAATTCCCTTAAACCGGACAATTTTTCCTTTTTACCGATTTTTTTGAAATTTCATAGGAAAAATTTTTAAAAGGAACTTTTATTATCTAAAATTTTGGGTAAAACCTTCTGTTTTAAATTTTTGTCCTAAAGGGCCCTTAGTGAGATCGGCAGAATTCTCAAAAAGTATTATTTGAAGTTAGCCACTGTTGCCGGATCGTTCATTTTATTTTATTTTTTAAAAAAATTTTTTCTCTAGGGGTTTTCTATTGATTTGGTAGTATTTTTTTATTTCCATTTTTTTGTTTTTATTTGATTAAAATACCCCTAATCTTTTTCCCTTGATTTTAGCCTCCCTTTAAAAAACCTTTCGTAACAATGTTTTTTTTTAAAGTGAAAGAAATCTTGGATACGTCGACGTTGAAATAAGTAAGTGTTTTTTTTTTACAAATTTTTAAATTCCCTTTGACCCAAGTATTATTTTTCTTAAATGTTAATTTTTTTTTTTAAATTGGGAAAAGCAGGGTTTAAGAAAAATAAAAATTTTGGGGAAAAATAAAATTATTTTTTTATTTTTCAATGGCGTTAAAAACTGCCTCCAGGGTTTTTAAAGGCAATTTAACAGGGTTAACTAGTAAATCTCTGCACAGGGTTTTATTTTTTGTGCCCAGTATTCATTTTTAAATTTGTGGGTTTGGGGAAATTTTTCACTGTAACTGGGTGTGGTTATTTTTTCCCTTATCAGTTGTTTTTTTTTAAATTTTTGATCTATTTTTTGTTTTGATTTAAAATTTTTTCCTTAAAAGGTACGTTCCTGTAATATAAAAATTAAAAAAAATAATTAAATTGAAACTTTTTTTCGTGGTTTTCCTCAAAATCAAGGGAAATCTCCACATAAACAATGGTTTAAAAAGGGGGTTAAAATTTTTTCAGGTTATCTCGTTTCAAAATTTTTGAAATAATCAAAATTTTCTTTTTGGGAAGGTTTTAGATGAAAATAGATAATTTAAAAATTAAAATGCTGAAAATTTTATTTCAAATTTTTCAACTGCATAAATTGAATTCTAAAAAAAGGTAGAATCAATGTTTTCTTACAAAAACCAAAACCTCCGTAAAAAGGGGGCCTTTTTTGGGAATCCCCTTCCCAAAAAAGACCCGGGAAAAAACCAAAGAAAAATTTTGGGGTGTGTTTAAAATCTTTATGAGAAAACCAATGTTCTGTAAACAAGAACACCCTTTTAAACTGAATCACACTAATGCCCTCAAAATTTTTATTTAAAAAGAGATTACCTTGGGGGGCCCATTTTTGTTTTGTCCCTTTGGATTTTTTCTGCTGCATCTGGCTGTTTTTGCTTTTTTTTATCATTTTCCTAAAGTGCTTGGTCGGAAGGGAAAGTATCTGTCCAGCAGTGTTAGGGGTGGGGAAAGGGGTTACAGTGTGGGAATGAATAAGGGGAAAGGGTTTTTTTCGAGATTGGGGTTCGGGGGAATGAGTAATTGGGTAAAGGGTTTTGGGAGGGAAAGGAACTGGGATGTGGGGGGAGATGAATTTTGGGAATGGAATGCTGAGGTGTGGGATGTGTTTGGCAATTTTCCTTCCAATTGCTTTTTTCCCGAAAAAGGTTCAAGTAAGAAATGCCGGGTAATTTTTTTCTGAAGAAAAAAAAACTCAAAAAATTGAACTTTTCCTCTAAATTTCATTTTTTTGGTTTTTTGCGTGTCAAAATTTCTTTGCACAGTTTTGGGTTTTTTTGTCCAGAAGGGCGATCGAGATTACAATGTTCTGTTTTGGGCGGCCTTTGTAGTTTGTCAACATTTTGCTCGGTGAAAGTCCCCCGATTATTTTCTCCCCTCCTATTTTGATGACTTCTACGTTTGGTGGGGTTTGTGTGGGTGCCCAATTCCCCAAGTCATCAAAACCCCCCCCGGGGGGTTTAAAACCCACATGACAAAAGGGGTGGATTTTTTTCCCCACTGACAGGGGGGGGTTGTCCCCCTTGGTACCCAAAATTTAAAATACCTTTTGGTGGGCTAAAGGGGAAAATGTCCCTTTTATTTGGGGGGGTTGGGTTTAAAACCCCTTATCTTTTTTTCTTTGCCTTGCTAGCCTGTTTCCCGTCTTTTGTGGGTGGCTGTCGATGAGGGGAGGGTAGTGGGGGATTGGGGAAGGGGATGGGGAAAAACATTTTCATAATCTAAAAAAAAATCTGTTTTAGTCATGATTGGTTGTGATGATTGTGTTTTCCGGATGGATGGTTAAAATTTCTGCGGTGTTGCCTAATTTTAAAACCCTCGGTTTTGAACGACATCCTTAGCCTTCGGATATTTCCATCCAAATTTTGTTTTCGTGTGGGAGGCTTTGGGAAAGGGCGGGTTTGAGGAAAGGTAAGGGTGGAAATTTTGTAAAGTCACGAATGCATTTTCAAAATTTGTGTTGGGAAAAAAATAAAAAGGGGGAAAAACAGATTGTGTAAAATTTCCTAAAAAATCTTTTAATTTACGTGTAATAAATTATTTTAAATTTTTGTTAATATTTAAAAAAAAAAAAAAAATATGATTCTAATTTGTATTTTTTGTTTGGAAAATTTAGGGAGAGTTGAGGGGTTTCTGTTAGATCTAAAAAGCAAACTAATAAATACAATTAGATTATATACTTTAACTCTTTAAATAAATTCCCCCCCTTTTATGTTTGTAATTTTTAAATCACAAGGGTTTAAATTTTTCCTTATAAATATACAAACTTTGAATTTTGATGTTTTCCCCATTTTCCAAAAACTTTCACTAGTTGTTTTCCCCTTTCCAAAACTATTTTTTTACAGCAAATATGTATTATAAGTCTTTTTTTGGGTCGTTAAAAAAAGCACGTTTTCCCTTATTTTTTTAAACCAATAATATTTTCTTCTTTCCCCTTTCCGGACAATAAATCTCTTTCAACGTTCCCGTAAAATAAACAAATAAAAAAATCAATTAAAACAAAAAATACCGAAAGGGGAAAGTAGTCAAATTAAAAAAATTGGGGCCCGGGAGGCAAGGAATCACATGAAACCAAAACCCCGGACCATCACTTGTTTCAACCCAAATTTTCCCTATTTTTGTTAAAAAATACAAAAAAAAAATTATTTTTACAATAGTATTTGGGAAAAAATAATTAAAGTAATTTGTTGGAAAAGAAAAAAAGTAAGTGTTTTTCAGGTTTTTTTTTTAAAAAAATCCCTTATTATTTTTTAATTATTTATGAAAAAGATGGGCGTTATCTCAATTTAAATATAGTAAACAAAATTCTGTGCCCTGTTTTATACTAACCCCAAATTTAAATTTTCAATTTCTAATTGCCCAAATTGGGGACACTTCAGTCTATATTAAAATAATTTCAATGGAAATTTTACATAATGAAATTTTCTTTCATTTTTAATACAAATTTGTGCCCCTTTAGTAAAAAACTAATCAAATAATTAAAATTTTTTTAAAAAATCTTTTAACAATAAAAAACACAAATAAACAATATAATGGTTTGGAACCAAGCTCTTCCACCCAAACAAATTTTAAAAATTGGGAAACCCAATTTGGTTTTTTTAGATTTTTAAAAAAGTATGGGATTTACTTTGAGATGGGAAAAGAAACAATTAAAACCATTGTGAACGGGTTTTTTTCCCCAAAAACTTAAAATAGGGAACCCAAAAACTTTTTTTTGGCCCCGGGGGTGTTAAAACCCACGTGTCAGTGATGCCCCTCAATCGAGGGTCCCAAAGGGCCCGAAAAGGGCCGAATGGGACGGACTAAGCAGGCTGTTTACAAACGGAAGGGGGCTCTTATTTTGGGGGTTTTTACGTATACCCTTTCTTTTTAACAATTTGATATTTTAAATTGATGGGAAAATCATGTATAGACAGTTTGAGTTGAGATATTTGACAAAAAAATTGGGATCTGTTTTGGGGAAAATCGGCATTGAAAATATACAATAAGCCCAAATTATTTTTTATCCTAAAACTTTTTTGTGTCCGGTACCACTCTTCCCCCGGTCTCCTTGTCTTTCTCCAAAACGGGCTGGTTTCCTTTTCCCCGGGCAATCTCAGTGGTTTTGTGACAAACCCGTTGGGTTTCTTCAAGGCTAGTCCCCCCCTGTCTTCCCTTAAATTTCCGTGGGTGGTGACGCGGGCGCTTGAGTCCTGGATACAGAGGTAGCGCTTCCCTTGCCCCGCTGCCACCCTTAAAAAAGTTAACAAAACGATTTGTGGGTAACACAACCACCAATCTGCCTAAAAAAATGATTTTAAAATTTGGAAAATTTCCCCATAAAAAAACCCTTTTATTGTTATCATTTTTTCCTCCCTCCTGAATTTCCTGTAAAAAAATTTTTACCCTGGAATACATTTAACCTCGTTTTGCCTACAATTTTCCAAAATTTAAAAATTGCAAAACCTTGGGACAAAAAAGGTGTATTTTGTGCTCGAGGATTACCAACATTCAGGATCCCTTTCATGCCAACAAAACTTTTTAAACCCGGGTGCTTTTAAAAGTTTTTTTTAAATTAAATTTCCCCGTGATTGAAAACAAACAAACCGCGAAGGGGCGACACCCAAAAAGGATGGGAAGGGTGCATTCCTGAAAAACATTACCCAAACCCAGATATCCACCTAAATGGGGAAAGATAACTAATTTGAGGATGTCGGAAAAAGGTACCATTTTGGGGCCCGGAAAAAATGAAATTTCTTTTGGTTGTCGTGCTAAAACCTTCATTTAAAAGTTCTTTTTAAATCCTTACCCCTTCCCTCGCTGGCCGATGCGCGTGCATGATGTAAAGAGGTGTGAGTGTTGTTGGCGCATCGGAAAGGGTGCTGCTGGCGCCGCGCGGGAGGGGCCTGGGGTTCCTCGGGGGCCCGATGAAGGAACCCCTTTTTCTTCTCCTGCGACGTAGGCGGAGGCGGGTGCTGGGCAGTGACTGCTCCCCGGGGGCGGGGCGTCTCGCAGAACGATCTCTTCATCGCCAGACCCGAACTGGCGTCATGAGGGGTTCCCAAAATGAATTTCTATTTCCCTTACTATCAGGGCGCCCCCGGGGCCCGGACTTGCTTTTTCCTTTTTTTCTCACGTTTCCTTTTCACATCCCTTCCCCCCTCCTTTCCCCCCCTCTGCATCCCTTTTGTTACTCTTCCCTTTCCCTTCCCCCAATTTTTTCTTCTCATTTCCCCCCGACTTCCCCCATTTTTAGTATTTGGGAAATCCCCCAACATAACTGTACCAACTTTTTGTTGCCATTCGATTTCTTCAAAATTTTTAGTTTTATGAATGAAGTTTCCATCAGTTAATTTACTTTTTTACTTTCCGCCCAAAAATAGTCACCCAACCAAAACTTAGCAACCCCCTATATTCCCATTAAACTGGGGATTTAATAATAAGTATTAAAATTTGGATGTCTAATTTCCCTTTTAAAAAAAAACTTTGAAATTTTTTAAAAAGTGATTACGAATATTGATTAAAGTTTGTTTAATTCAGGTGGGTTTAAATTTCAAAAAGGGAAAATTTTTCTTTATCAGGGAATTTTTTAAAACTACAGGGACCTTGCCATACAATGCTGGGGCGTGGGTTTGAGAAACTTTTTAAGGGAAAATCATTGTTGGACGGGAGCATGGACGGGGGGAGAAAGATGAGGCAGTATTTTTCTTCATTACAGTTAATAATAAACTAATAATAATAATGAATCAATCGTCTTAATAATTCAAAAATCAATAAATAGTTTTATAAATAAATTGGCTTTATTTGTGGAAAAAACAGGCCTATAAGGCCCTCCTGCCCAACCCGCTGTTAAACTCCAAATGATTCTTTATGCAGTCTCAAATCAAGTTTACAAGTCTAGGTATTTGGTAAAATTGAAATCACTCTCAGTCTCCGGGGCCGCAGATGAAAAATAGTAGTCGAATCAAGTCAAGGGGGGTAAGTCCTTTTGAAGTGATGTGTAAACGGGGAGTGTCCCCTTCGGGAAAAAGTCCCCTCAACCTGCGCCTCCACCCCAAAACGATCCCAGACCGCCTTTTTTTCGGGTTTTACAGCCATTACGGGGCTTGCGGGGAAAGATTTTGCTTGCGACAGGGGCAACAAGGACGGCCCAGGCAACTCGTGGGACACCCGTGCGTCTCAAGGGATTTCCCAAAAATAAATCCCTTTCCCGAACCGAATTTTTAAACTTGCGCTTAAGTAGATATTTTTCAATGTTTAATTTCACTAAACAACAAACATCTCCCCATTGCACGTGATCTCAATTCCTGAACGTGACCCAACGGGTTTCTTCCGTTCCCCTTTTTTCATTTCTTTTACCCCCTTTCATTTGGCCTGCCCCGGGCCTTCTTTTAGTTATTTGAGTTCAATAGGGGTGATGTTTTTTCCAAATACTTTTTTTATATGAAACTAACAGTTTTACCCTTTCTATATGTTTGCTATTAGTACCTCAGGGGGTGTGACTTTTCCTCTTAAACTCCCTTTCAGGGTTTCTCTTGATGCTAGAAATTTAAAGGCATGGCATTGATGGGGTGTTTACAACAGTTTTCTTTCCATTTTCGGGCCCTAAACAGAGGCTGGGTTTTCCCCCGTCATTTTTCCCCCTCAACATTATAAAAAAAGCTCTTTGGGGAAAAACCCAAAAATTTTTTTTTGTTTTCCCCTTTTTTATGTTTGGGGCAGTGAAACTTTTTGGGGTAAATCCTTCCCACAAGGAAAAGTGTTTAATACGAATTGAGGGAAAATATTATTGCAAATTTTTAAATTTTTCCCCTAAAAAAAAAGTCTCCCCATGATTTTGTTATCTCAATTCCCGAACTTGGTGCCCCTTAAAACTGTCGATTTGAAAAATCTTTTTTCATTTCAAAAATACTCTTTACCCGCCCGGGCGATCCTTTATAATCATTGCAGTTCAATGGGGGTGGGGATTTTTTCAAAACTCTTTTTTTCATTTTCGAAACCCAACAGTTTTAAGGGGCTTTCTATATATTTTGCTATTGGTTTCCAGCGGTGACCTTTTTCACGGGGAATCCAATTTTAGGTTTTCTTCGATGCTAGAACATTGATGGCACGGCATTGATGGATTGACATTTTACAATAGATGCTTTATACGTCGCATTTTCGGGCGTGTAATCGAGGGCTGGCTACTGCCGTCACGTTTCTCTACTAGATTATTATCCCAAAAAAAGCAGCTCTTTGGGAAAAGAATTTCAAAAATTTTTTTATGTTGCCCGCGATTTTCTTGTTTGGGGCAGTGAAATTATTGCAGGAAGAAAATCCTTCCCGCAATAACCGAGTGTTTTACAACACTTGCGCATTAATAAGGAATATATTATTTCAAGGTTATAATTTTGCACTAAACAACAAGTGTCTCCACGTGATTTGACGGTATCTCAATTCCTGATCTTGGGTGCCCTTATCATGCTTCCGATTCAGGCTTCATTCATTCTCTTTAACGCAACATACACTATTGACTTACACTTGGTTGATTCTTTTTAGTTATTTGAGTTCAATGGGAATAGTGTTTTCTCAAATACTCTTTTTTCATATCAGTAACTAACAGTTTTACGCGCTTTAAATATATGTTTGCTACTGAGTACTGCAACGCGGTGACGAGCTTTTCCACCGTTAACTCCATTTCAGGGTTTTTCTTCGATGCTAATACATTGATGTCATGGATGAAGGCATGGCATTGATGGATTGACATTTACAGTAGATGCTTTATACGTCGCATTTTCGGGCGAGAAATCGAGGGCTGGCTACTGCCTCACGTTTCTCTACTAGATTATTATCCCAAAAATACAGCTCTTTGGGAAAAGAATTTCAAAAAATTTTTTTATGTTGCCCGCGATTTTCTATGTTTAGGGCAGTGAAATAATTGCAGGAAGTATATCCTTGACACAAGAACCGAGTGTTTTACAACACCTGCGCAATTATAAGGAATATATTATTTCAAGGTTATAATTTTGCACTAAACAAAAAGTGTCTCCCCATGATTTGACGTGATCTCAATTCCTGAACTTGGGTGCACTTAACAGCTGCTTTCAAATAGGCTTTTTTCATTCTCTTTTACCCAACATACACTATTCACCTACACCTGGTCGATTTTTTTTAGTTATTTGAATCGGGGGAAATGGGGATAGTGTTTTCTCAAAAACTCTTTTTTTTCATATCAGAATCTAACAGTTTTACCGCTTTCTATATATGTTTGCTTGAGTACTGCAGCGCGGTGACGAGCTTTTCCTCCGTTAACTTCATTTCAGGTTTTTCTTCGATGCTAGAACATTGATGGCATGGTATTGATGGATTGACATTTTACAATAGATGCTTTATACGTCGCATTTTCGGGCGAGAAATCGAGGGCTGGCTACTGCCGTCACGTTTCTCTACTAGATTATTATCCCAAAAATTCAGCTCTTTGGGAAAAGAATTTCAATTTTTTTTTATGTCGCCCGCGATTTTCTATGTTTGGGGCAGTGAAATAATTGCAGGAAGTAAATCCTTCCCACAAGAACCGAGTGTTTTACAACACCTGCGCATTAATATGGAATATATTATTTCGAGGTTATAATTTTGCACTAAACAAGTGTCTCCCCCTCATTTCACGTGATTTCAATTCCTGAACTTGGGTGTCCCTATCAGCTGCTTCCGATTCAGGCTTCATTCATTCTCTTTGACGCAACATACACTATTGACCTGCTCCTGGTCGCTTTTTTTAGTTATTTGAGTTCAATGGGGATAGTGTTTTCTCAAATACTTTTTTCATATCAGAAATAACAGTTTTACGCGCTTTCTATATATGTTTCTTATGAGTACTGCAACGCGGTGACGAGCTTCCCCCGTCAACTCCATTTCAGGGTTTCTCTTCGATACTAGAACAGTGATGGATGGCATTGATGGATTGACATTTTACCACAGATCCTTTATACGTACCATTTTCGGGCGAGTAATCGATGGCTTGCTACTGCCGTCACGTTTCTCCTCTGGATTATTATCCCAAAAAAATGCAGCTCTTTGGGAAAAGAATTTCAAAATTTTGTATGTTGCACGACTTTCTATGTTTGAGGAAGTGAAATTATTGCAGGAAGTAAATCCTTCCCAAAGAACCGAGTGTTTTACAACACTTGCGCATTAATTAGGAACATATTATTTCAAGGTTCTAATTTTGCACTAAACAACAAGTGACTCCCCATGATTTTGACGTGATCTCAATTCCTGAACTTGGGTACCCTATCAGCTGCTTTCGATTCAGGCTTCATTCATTCTCTTTTACGCAACATACATTATTGACCTGCTCCTGGTCGATTCCTTTTAGTTATTTGAGTCCAATGGGGATAGTCTTTTCTCAAATACTCTTTTTTCATATCAGAAACTAACAGTTTTACGCGCTTTCTATATATGTTTGCTATTGAGTACTGCAACGCCGTGACGAGCTTTTCCACCGTTAACTCCATTTCAGGGTTTCTCTTCGATGCTAGAACATTGATGGATTGACATATTACAACAGATCCTTTATACGTACAATTTTCGGGCGAGTAATCGATGGCTTGCTTTTGCCGTCACTTTTCTCCTCTGGATTATTATCCCAAAAAATGCAGCTCTTTGGGAAAAGAATTTAAAAAATTTTTGTATGTTGCCCGCGACTTTCTATGTTTGGGGCAGTGAAATTATTGCAGGAAGAAAATCCTTCCCACAATAACCGAGTGTTTTACAACACTTGCGCATTAATTAGGAATATATTATTTCATGGTATTAATTTTGCACTAAACAACAAGTGTCTCCCCATGATCTGACGTGATCTCAATTCCTGAACTTGGGTGCCCAACAGCTGCTTCCGATTAAGGTTTTTCATTCATTTTACGCAACATACACTATTGACCTGCACCTGGTCGATACTTTTAGTTATTTGAATCGGGGAAATGGGGATAGTGTTTTCTCAAAACTCTTCCTTTTCATATCGGGAAAATAACAGTTTTACGCGCTTTCTATACATGTTTGCTATTGAGTACTGCAGCGCGGTGACGAGCTTTTCCTCCGTTAACTCCATTTCAGAGGTTTTTCTTCGAAGCTAGAACATTGATGGCATGGCATTGATGGATTGACAATTTACAATAGATGCTTTATATGTCGCATTTTCGGGCGAGTAATCGAGGGCTGGCTACTGCCGTCACGTTTCTCCACTAGATTATTATCCCAAAAATGCAGCTCTTTGGGAAAAGAATTTCAAAAATTTTTGTACGTTGCCCGCGTTTTTCTATGTTTGGAGCAGTGTAATTATTGCAGGAAGTAAATCCTTCCCACAAGATCCGAGTGTTTTTCACAACACTTGCGCATTAATTAGGAATATATTATTTCAAGATTATAATTTGGCATTAAACAACAAGTGTCTCCCCATGATTTGACGTGATCTCAATTCCTGAACTTGGGTGCACTTTACAGCTGCTTTCAAATAGGCTTTTTCATTCTCTTTTACCCACATACACTATTGACCTACACCTGGTCGATTCTTTTTAGTTATTGGAATCGGGGGAAATGGGGATAGTGTTTTCTCAAAAACTCTTTTTTTCATATCAGAATCTATCTGTTTTACGCGCTTTCTATATATGTTTGCTATTGAGTACTGCAGCGCGTGACGAGCTTTTCCTCCGTTAACTCCATTTCAGGGTTTTTCTTCGATGCTAGAACATTGATGGCATGGCATTGATGGATTGACATTTTACAATAGATGCGTTATACGTCGCATTTTCGGGCGAGTAATCGAGGGCTGCCTATTGCCGCCACGTTTCTCTACTAGATTATTATCCCAAGAAATGCAGCTCTTTGGGAAAAGAATTTCAAAAATTTTTTTATGTTGCCCGCGATTTTCTATGTTTGGGGCAGTGAAATAATTGCAGGAAGTATATCCTTGACACAAGAACCGAGTGTTTTACAACACCTGCGCAATTATAAGGAATATATTATTTCAAGGTTATCATTTTGCCCTAACAAAAGTGTCTCTCCATCAATTCACGTGATCTCAATTCCTGAACTTGGTGCCCTTATCAGCTGCTTCGATTTAGGCTTCATTCATTCTCTTTTACGCAACATACACTATTGACCTGCTCCTGGTCGATTCTTTTTAGTTATTTGAGTTAAATGGGGATAATGTTATCTCAAATACTATTTTTTCATATCAGAAACTAAGAGTTTTACGCGCTTTCTATATATGTTTGCTATTGAGAACTGCAACGCGGTGACGAGATTTTCCACCGTTAACTCCATTTTAGGGTTTCTCTTCTATGCTAGAACATTGATGGAAAGCATTGATGGATTGACATTTTACAGCATCCTTTATACGTACCATTTTCGGGCGAATAATCGATAGCTTGCTATTGCCGGCACGTTTCTCCTCTGGATTATTATCCCAAAAAATGCAGCTCTATAGGAAAAGAATTTCAAACGTTTTTTAATGTTGCCCGCGCCTTTCTATTTTTGGGGCAGTGACATTATAGCAAGAAATAAATCCTTCCCACAAAACCGAGTGTTTCGCAACACTTGCGCATTAAGAAGGAATATATTATTGCAAGGTTATAATTTTGCACTAAACAAGAAGCATCTCCCCATGATCTCAATTCCTGAACCTGGGTGCCCTTAACAGCTGCTTCCGATAAAGGCTTTTTTCATTCTCTTTTACGCAACATACACTATTGACCTGCTCCTGGTCGATTCGTTTTAGTTATTTGAATCGGGGGGAAATGGGGATAGTGTTTTCTTAAAAACTCTTCCTTTTCATATCAGAAACTAACAGTTTTACGCGCATTCTATATATGTTTGCTATTGAGTACTGCGGCGCGGTGACGAGCTTTTCCTCCGTTAACTTCATTTCAGGGTTTTTCTTCGATGCTAGAACGTTGATGGCATGGTATTGATGGATTGACATTTTACAATAGATGCTTTATACGTCGCATTTTCGGGCGAGAAATCGAGGGCTGGCTACTGCCGTCACGTTTCTCTACTAGATTATTATCCCAAAAAATGCAGCTCTTTGGGAAAAGAATTTCAAAAATTTTTATGTTGCCCGCCATTTTTCTATGTTTGGGGCAGTGAAATAATTGCAGGAAGTAAATCTTTCCCACAAGAACCGAGCGTTTTACAACACCTGCGCATTAATATAAAATATATTATTTCGAGTTATAATTTTGCACTAAACAAGTGTCTCCCCATCATTTCACGTGATTTCAATTCCTGAACTTGGGTGTCCCTATCAGCTGCTTCCGATTCAGGCTTCATTCATTCTCTTTGACGCAACATACACTATTGAGCTGTTCCTGGTCGCTTTTTTTAGTTATTTGAGTTCAATGGGGATAGTGTTTTCTCAAATACTCTTTTTTCATATCAGAAATAACAGTTTTACGCGCTTTCTATATATGTTTGCTTATGAGTACTGCAACGCGGTGACGAGCTTTTCCACCGTTAACTCCATTTTAGGGTTTCTCTTCGATGCTAGAACATTGATGGATTGACATTTTACAACAGATCCTTTATACGTCCCATTTTCGGGCGAGTAATCGATGGCTTGCTACTGCCGTCACGTTTCTCTACTAGATTATTATCCCAAAAATGCAGCTCTTTGGAAAAGAATTTCAAAATTTTTTTTTTTGCCCTGCCATTTTCTATGGTTGGGCAGTGAAATTATTGCAGGAAAAAATCTTCCACCAATAACCGAGTGTTTTAACCTTGCGCATTAATAAGAATATATTATTTCAAGGTTATAATTTTGCACTAAACAAGTGTCTCCCCATGATTTGACGTGATCTCAATTCCTAAACTTTGGTGCCCTTAACAGCTGCTTCAAAATAGGCTTTTTTCATTCTCTTTTACGCAACATACACTATTGACCTACACTGGTTGTTTCTTTTTAGTTATTTGTATCAGGGAAATGGGATAGTGTTTTCTCAAACACTTTTTTAATATCAGAATCTACTGTTTTACGCGCTTTCCATATATGTTTGCTCATTGAGTACTGCAGCGCGGTGACGACCTTTTCCACCGTTAATCCCATTTCAGGGTTTCTCTTCGATGCTAGAACATTGATGGCACGGCATTGATGGATTGACATTTTACAATAGATGCGTCGCATTTTCGGGCGTGTAATCGAGGGCTGGCTACTGCCGTCACGTTTCCCTACTAGATTATTATCCCAAAAAAAGCAGCTCTTTGGGAAAAAATTTTCAAAAATTTTTTAATGTTGCCACGCATTTTCTGTTGGGCGTGAATTATTGCAGGAAGAAAATCCTTCCCGCAATAACCGAAGTGTTTTACAACACTTGCGCATTAATAAGGAATATATTATTTCAAGGTTATAATTTTGCACTAAACAACAAGTGTCTCCCCATGATTTGACGTTATCTCAATTCCTGAACTTGGGGGCTTTTATCAGCTGCTTCCGATTCAGGCTTCATTCATTCTCTTTTACGCAACATACACTATTGACCTACACCTGGTTGATTCTTTTTAGTTATTTGAGTTCAATGGGGATAGTGTTTTTAAATACTCTTTTTCATATCAGTAACTAACAGTTTTACGCGCTTTCTATATATGTTTGCTATTGAGTACTGCAGCGCGGTGACGAGCTTTTCCTCCGTTAACTCCATTTCAGGGTTTTTCTTCGATGCTAGAACTTTGATGGCATGGATGAAGGCATGGCATTGATGGATTGATATTTTACAACAGATGCTTTATACGTCGCATTTTCGGGGAAGAAATCGACGGACTGGCTACTGCCTCACGTTTCTCTACTAGATTATTATCCCAAAAATACAGCTCTTTGGGAAAGAATTTCAAAAATTTTTTATGTTGCCCGCGATTTTCTATGTTTAGGGCAGTGAAATAATTGCAGGAAGTATATCCTTGACACAAAACAGTGTTTTACAACACCTGCGCAATTATAGGAATATATTATTTCAAGGTTATAAATTTTGCACTAAACAAAAGTGTATCCCCATGATTTGACGTGATCTCAATTCCTGAACATGGTGCCTAACAGCTCTTTCAAATAGGCTTTTTCATCTCTTTTACGCAACATACACTATTACCTACACCTGGTTGATTCTTTTATTTATTTGAATCGGGGGGAAATGTGGATAGTGTTATCACAAACTCTTTTTTTCATATCAGAATCTGTTTTACGCGCCTTCTATATATGTTTGCTATTGAGTACTGAAACAGGTGATGAGCTTTTCCTCCGTTAACTTCATTTCAGGGTTTTCTTCGATGCTAGAACATGTGGATGAGCATGGTATTGATGGATTGACATTTTACAATAGATGCTTTATACGTCATTTTCGGGCGAATCGAGGGCTGGCTACTGCCGTCACGTTTCTCTACTAGTTATTATCCCAAAAATTCAGCTCTTTTGGAAAAGAATTTAATTTTTTTATGTCGCCCGCGATTTTCTATGTTTGGGGCAGTGAAATTATTGCAGGAAGAAAATCCTTCCCGCAATAACCGAGTGTTTTACAACACTTGCGCATTAATATGAATATATTATTTCAGGTTATAATTTTGCACTAAACAAGTGTCTCCCATCATTTCACGTGATTTCAATTCCTGAACTTGGTGTCCCATCAGCTGCTTCGATTCAGGCTTCATTCATTCTCTTTGACGCAACATACACTATTGACCTGCACCTGGTCTGTTTTTTATTATTTGAGTTCAATGGGGATAGTGTTTTCTCAAATACTCTTTTTTCATATCAGAAATAACAGTTTTACGCGCTTTCTATATATGTTTGCTTATGAGTACTGCAACGCGGTGACGAGCTTCTCCACCGTCAACTCCATTTCAGGGTTTCTCTTCGATACTAGAACAGTGATGGATGGCATTGATGGATTGACATTTTACCACAGATCCTTTATATGTACCATTCTCAGGCGAGTAATCGATGGCTGCTACTGCCGTCACGTTTCTCCTACTGGATTATTATCCAAAAATGCAGCTCTTTGGGAAAAGAATTTCAAAATTTTTGTATTTGCACGCACTTTTCTATGTTTGAGAAGTGAAATTATTGCAGAAGAAATCCTTCCCACAAGACCGAGTGTTTACAACACTTGCGCATTAATAAGAATATTATTTCAAGGTTCTAATTTTGCACTAAAAACAATGCTCCCCATGATTTTGACGTGATCTCAATTCCTGAACTTGTTCTGATCACTGCTTTCGATTCAGGCTTTTCATTCTCTTTTACGCAACATACATATTGACCATCCTGGTCGATTTCTTTTAGTTATTTGAGTCCAATAGGGATAGTCTTTTCTCAAATACTCTTTTTTCATATCAGAAACTAAGAGTTTTACGCGCTTTCTACATATGTTTGCTATTGAGAACTGCAACGCGGTGACGAGATTTTCCACCGTTAACTCCATTTTAGTGTTTCTCTTCTATGCTAGAACATTGATTTGGGAACATTGATGGATTGACATTTACACAGATCCTTTATACGTACCTTTTCGGGCGAATAATCGATGCTTTCTATTGCCAGCCCTTTCTCCTCTGGATTATTATCCCAAAAAAAGCAGCTCTATGGAAAAAAATTTAAACGTTTTTAATGTTCCCCCCTTTTTTTTTGGGGGGGGGCATTATAAAAAATAAATCCTTCCCCAAAAAACCAGTGTTTCCCGCCTTTTTGAAGGGAAAATATTATTGCAAGGGTTTAATTTTCACTAAACAAACATCTCCCCATGATCTCAATTCCGAACCTGGGTTTTCCCTTTAAAAGCTGCTTCCCATAAACTTTTTCATTCTCTTTTACGCAACAAAATATTACCCGCTCCGGGGATTCGTTTTTGTTTTTTGGGGAAACGGGGGAAAAGGGGATAGTGTTTTCTTAAAAACTCTTCCCTTTTTATATCAAAACTAACATTTTACCCCATTCTATATATTTTCTTTGGGACTGCGGCGCGGGGACGAGCCCCCCGTTAACCCTTTCGGGTTTTCCGATGCTAGAACGTTGATGGCATGGTATTGATGGTTGACATTTTACAATAATCTTTATACGTCGCATTTTTGGGCGGAAAAAAAGGGCGGCTACCCCTCGTTTTTCTATAGATTATTATCCCAAACAATTCAGCTCTTTGGGGAAAAAATTTAAAAAATTTTTTTTTCCCCCCCATTTTCTATGTTTGGGGCAGTGAAATAATTTCAGGAATTCTTTCCCCCAAAAAACCGGTGTTTACAACCCTGGGATTAATATAATATATTTTTCGAGGTTTAATTTTCCCAAACAAGTGTCTCCCCATCATTTCACGTGATTTTAATTCCTGAACTTGGGTGTCCCCATAGCTTTCGATTCAGGCTTCATTCATTCTCTTTGCCAAAATACACTTTAGGGAGTTCCCGGTCCTTTTTTTTTTTATTTGAGTTCAATGGGGATATGTTTTTTCAAAAACTCTTTTTCATATCAGAAATAACAGTTTTGTTTCTATATGTTTGTTTTGAGTACTGCAACGGTGACGGCTTTTCCCCCTTAACTCCCTTTTGGTTTCTCTTGATGCTGAACATTGATGGATTGACATTTTAAAAAGATCCTTTATACGTCCCATTTTTTGGGGGAGTAATCGATAAACCCCTGCCTCCCTTTGTCCTCTGGATTTTAAACCCAAAAAATCCCGGAAAAAAATTTTAAATTTTTTTATTTTGCCGCTATTTTCTATGGTTAGGGCAGTGAAATTGCGGAAAATCCTTCCCAAATTTTTACAAAGCGCATTAATAAGGAATATATTATTTCAAGGTTTAATTTGCACTAAACACAAGTGTCGCCCCCCTTATTACGTTATCTCAATTTCTGAACGGGATATAGCTCTTCCGATTCAGGGTTCATTCATTCTCTTTTTTCCCAAAAAACCCCTATTATCTGCTCTGGCGATTCTTTTTTTATTTAGTTCAATGGGGAAAAGTGTTTTCTTAAATCTCTTTTTCATATCAGTAACTAAAGGTTTTAACTTTAAATATATGTTTCTACTAGTACTGCAACGGTGACAGGGTTTTCCTCCTTAATCCATTGGGGTTTTTCTTCGATGCTAGAACATTGATGGTTGACATTTTACAACGGATCCTTTTTCGTCGCATTTTCGGGCAGTAATCGATGGGTTGCTACCCCTCACGTTTCTCCCTGTTATTATCCAAAAATCGCTCTTTGGAAAAGAATTTAAAAAAAAATTTTTTATTCCCGCGATTTTCTATGTTTTGGGGGAGTGAAATTTTCAGAAATAAATCCTTCCCAGAAGAAACCGGGGTTTTAAAAACCCTTTCCATTAATAAGGGAAAATATTATTATTTCAAGGTTATAATTTTACTAAACAAGTGTCTCCATGATTTTACGGATTTAATTCCCAAACTTTGGTGTTTAAAACTCTTCAAAAAAGGCTTTTTCATTCTCTTTTACCCAAAAACCCTTTTTCCTACCCTGGTAGATTCTTTTTTGTTTTTTAATCAGGTAAATGGGATGTGTTTTCCTCTTTTTCATATCATTGATGGGTTGATATTTTACAGTTTCAGGGTTTTTCTTCCATGCTAGAACTTTGATGGCATGGATGAAGGCATGGCATTGATGGGTTGATATTTTACAGCAGATGCTTTAACGTCGCATTTTCGGGCAAGTAATCGACGGCTGGCTACTGCCGTCACGTTTCTCTACTAGATAATTATCCCAAAAAATGCAGCTCTTTGGGAAAAGAATTTCAAAATTTTTTTTTGTTTTGCCCGCTATTTTCTATGGTTGGGGCAGTGAAATTTCAGGAAGAAAATCTTCCCAAAATCCCCTTTTTTTTACAACACTTGCGCATTAATAAAGAATATATTATTTCAAGGTTATAATTTTGCACTAAACAAGTGTCTCCCCATGATTTGACGTGCTCTCAATTCCTAAACTTTTTTCAGCTCTTCAAAAAGGGTTTTTTTTCTCTTTTACAAAAATACACTTTGACCTAAACCCGGGTTTATTCTTTTTTGTTTTTATCGGAAATGGAAGTTTTTCAAATTCTCTTTTTTTGTATCAGAATATAACTGTTTCCCTTTCTATATATGTTGCCTATTGGTACTGGCGGACAGCTTTTTCCCCCGTTAACTCCATTTCGGTTTCCTTGATGCTAAAATTGATGGCATGGCATTGATGGATTGATATTTTACAACAGATCTTTATGTCATTTTTTGGGCAAGTAATCGACGGCTGGCTACTGCCGTCACGTTTCTCTACTAGATTTTAAAAAATGCAGCTCTTTGGAAAAGAATTTCAAAATTTTTTATTTTGCCCGCCATTTCTTGGGTTGGGGAATAAATTTTCGGGAAAAAAATCCTTCCCGCAAAAACCAGTGTTTACAACCTTGCGCATTAATGGGGAAAATTTATTTCAACGTTATAATTTTGCACCCCAAACAAGTGTCTCCCCCTGATTTGCTAATCTCAATTCTAAACTTTTCCCTTTAAAAGCTGCTTAAATAGGGTTTTTCATTCTCTTTTACGAACACAAATTTTCCTACACCTGGTAGATTCTTTTATTATTTGAATCGGAGGAAATGGGGATAGTGTTTTACAAACTCTTTTTTTTTATCAGAATCACTGTTTTGCCTTTCTATATATGTTTGGGTTGGTACTGCCGGGGTGACGACTTTTCTTCCGTTAACTCCATTTCAGGTTTTCTTCGATGCTAGAACTTTAGGGATGGATGAAGGCATGGGATTGATGGATTGATATTTTCCCGATCAATACGTCGTTTTCGGGGGGAAGTAATCGCGGCTGGCTACTGCCGTCACGTTTCTACTAGATTATTATCCCAAAATGCGGGTCCCTGGGGAAAAATACAAATATTTTTATGTTGCCCCCGATTTTCTATGGTTGGGGCGTAAATTTTGCAGGGAAAATCCTTCCCCCAACAACCAGGGGTTTTTCAACACTTGCGCATTAATAAGGAATTTAAAATAAAAAGTGTCTCCCCCCTCATTTTACGTGATTTCAATTCCCGAACTTGGGTGCCCCATCGCTGCTTCCGATTAGGCTTCATTCATTCTCTTTTTCGCAACATACACTTTTACTGTTCCCGGTCGTTTTTTTGTTATTTGGGGTTAATGGGGGTATGTTTTTTCAAATACTTTTTTCATATCAGAAATAAAGTTTTACGCGCTTTCTATATATGTTTGCTTTTGAGACTGCAACGCGGGGGACAGTTTTTCCCCCTTAACTCCATTTTAGGGTTTTCTTTTATGTAGAAACATTGATGGATTGACATTTTTCAACAGATCCTTTATACGCCCATTTTGGGGGGTAATCGATGCTTCTATGCCGCCCTTTTCCTCTGGGTTATTATCCCAAAAAAAGCAGCTCTTTTGGGGGAAAAAATTTCAAATTTTTTTTTTGCCCGCTTTTATTTGGGCAGTGAAATTTTCAGGGAAAAAACCTTCCCAAAACCCAGGGTTTTTCAAACTTGCGCATTAAAAGGAATAATTATTGGTATAATTTTGCACTAAACAAAAATTCCCTTGTTTTTTTTAATTGGGGGTTTTTTCACCCTTCCTTAAAACTTACCCTTTTTCGCAAATAATTTTACCCGCTCCTTGATTTTTTTTCAAAACAAAAGAAGTTTTTTAAAACCTTTTTTTTAAACTCAGTTTTACCCTTTTATATTTTGCTTTAAATCGGGCAAAAACTTTTCCCCGAAAATTTTTGGGGGTTTTTTCATGTAAACATTGATGGATTGACATTTTTCAAGGGTCCCTTTTTAGTCGCATTTTCGGGCGAGAATCGAGGCGTACGCCGTCCCTTTCCTCAGATTATTATCCCAAAAATCAGCTCTTTGGGGAAAAAATTTCAAAAAAATTTTTTTTTCCCGCATTTTCATGTTTGGGGGAGTTATTCGAAAAAAACTTTTTCCAAAGAACGAGGGTTTTTCAAACTTTCGCAAAAGGAAATATTTTTATTTAAAGGGTTTTAATTTTTCACTAAACAAGTGTCTCCCCCAATTTACGTGATTCAATTTAAAATTTGTGCCCTTTCAGCTGCTTCCAAAATTTTTCATTTTCTTTTTCGCAACATAACTTTAAACCCCCTGGTGTTTTTTTAGTTATTTGGTCAAAAGGGGATAGTGTTTTTTAAAACCCTTTTTTTATCAAATACGTTTAGGGGCTTTTATATATGTTTGCTTTAATTTCACGCGGTGACGAGCTTTCCCCGTTCTTTTTTAGGTTTTTCTTCATGCTAGAACATTGGATGGATTTTGGGAATTTTAAAAATTTTAACGTCCATTTTGGGGGGTAATCGAGGCTGGGTACCCCCGTTTTCCTCTGATAAATTTTCCCAAAAATGCAGCTTTTTGGGAAAAGAATTTCAAATTTTTTTTTTTTTATTTTCTATGGTTGGGAGTGAAATTACAGGGAAAAAAAACCTTCCGAATATCGAGTGTTTTTCAACACTTGCGCATTAATAAAAAATATATTATTTCAAGGTATAATTTTGCACTAAACAAAGTGTCTCCCATGATTGACGTGATCTCAATTCCTAAACTTTGGTGCCTTAACAGCTGCTTCCGATTCAGGCTTCATTTCTTTTACGCAACATACACTATTGACCTGCACCTTCTGATTCTTTTAGTTATTTGAATCAAGGTAATGGATAGTGTTTTAAATACTCTTTTTCATATCAGAATCTAACTGTTTTACGCGCTTTCATATATGTTTGCTATTGAGTACTGCAGCGCAGTGACGAGCTTTTCTTCCGTTAACTCCATTTCAGGGTTTTCTCTTTGATGCTAGAACATGATGGATGGCATTGATGCATGTTTACAACAGATCCTTTATACGTCGCATTTTCGGGCGAGTAATCGATGGCTTGCTACTGCCGTCACGTTTCTCCTCTAGATTATTATCCCAAAAAATGCAGCTCTTTGGGAAAAGAATTTCAAAATTTTTTATGTTGCCCGCGATTTTCTATGTTTGGGGCAGTGAAATTATTGCAGGAATTAAATCCTTCCCAAGAACTGAGTGTTTTACAACACTTGCGCATTAATAAGGAATATATTATTTCAAGGTTATAATTTTGCACTAAACAAGTGTCTCCCCATGATTTGACGTGATCTCAATTCCTAAACTTTGGTGCCCTTAACAGCTGCTTCCAATAGGCTTTTTCATTCTCTTTACGCAACATACACTATTGACCTACACCTGGTTGATTCTTTTTAGTTATTTGAATCGGGGAAATGGGAAGTGTTTTGTCAAACTCTCTTTTTCATATCAGAATCTAACTGTTTTACGCGCTTCTATATATGTTTGCTTGAGTATCAGCGCGGTGACGAGCTTTTCCTCCGTTAACTCCATTTCAGGGTTTCTCTTCGATGCTAGAACATTGATGGCATGGCATTGATGGATTGACATTTTAAAATAGATGCTTTATACGTCCCATTTTCGGGCAAGTAATCGAGAGCTGGTACTGCCGTCACGTTTCTCTACTAGATTAATATCCAAAAATGCAGCTCTTTGGGAAAAGAATTTAAAAATTTTTATGTTGCCGCGATTTTATGTTTGGGCAGTGAAATTATTGCAGGAAGTAAATCCTTCCTAGAAGAACCGAGTGTTTTACAACACTTGCGCATTAATAAGGAATATATTATTTCAAGGTTATAATTTTGCACTAAACAAGTGTCTCCCCATGATTTGACGTGATCTCAATTCCTAAACTTGGGCCCTTAACAGCTGCTTCCAATATGCTTTTCATCCTTTTTACGCAACATACACTATTGACTCACACTGGTTGATTCTTTTAGTTATTTGAGTTCAATGGGATAGTGTTTTTAAATACTCTTTTTCATATCAGAACTATCTGTTTTACGCGCTTTCATATATGTTTGCTATGAGTCTGCAACGCGGTGACGAGCTTTTCCCCGTTAACTCCATTTCAGGGTTTCTCTCTTGATGGGTAGAACATGGTTTATGGATTGATATTTTACAACAGATCGCTTTATACGTCCCATTTTTGGACGAGTAATCGATGGCTTGCTACTGCCGTCACTTTCTCTACTAGATTATTATCCCAAAAAATGCAGCTCTTTGGGAAAAGAATTTCAAAATTTTTTTTGTTTTGCCCGCTATTTTCTATGGTTGGGGCAGTGAAATTATTGCAGGAAGAAAATCCTTCCCGCAATAACCGAGTGTTTTACAACACTTGCGCATTAATAAGGAATATATTATTTCAAGGTTATAATTTTGCACTAAACAAGTTCTACCCATATTTGACGTATCTCAATTCCTAACTTTGGGCCGTCAACAGCTGCTTCCAATCAGGCTTTTTCATTCTCTTTTACGCAACATACACTATTGACCTCACCTGGTCGATTCTTTTAGTTATTTGAGTTCAATGGGGACAGTGTTTTCAAAACTCTTCTTTCATATTTAGAATCTATCAGTTTTACGGGGTTTCACTTCGATGCTAGAACTGTTGTATTGAGTACTGCAGCGCGGTGACGAGCTTTTCCTCCGTTAAATCCAGTTCAGGGTTCTCTTCGATGCTAGAACATTGATGGCATGGCATTGATGGATTGACATTTTACAATGGATGCTTTATACGTCCCATTTTAGGGCGAGTAATCGGGGGCTGGCTTCTGCAGTCCCGTTTCTCCTCTGCAACATTATCCCAAAAGATGTAGGTCTTTGGAAAAAGAATTTCAAACATTTTTTTTTATGTTGCCCGCTGCTGTTTCTATGTTGGGGAGTGATTATTGCAGAAGAAGATCCTTCCCGCAATAACCGAGGGTTTTACAACACTTGCGCATTAATAAGGAATATATTATTGCATGGTTATAATTTTGACTAAAAACAAGGATTCCTCATGATTTCACGTGATCTCAACTCCTGAACTTGGTGCCATATAACAGCTTTCCGATCAGGCTTTTCATCTATTATGCAATATACTCTATTGATCTGCAGCTGTTTGATTCCTTTTAGTTATTTGTTCCATGGGGATAGTGTTTTTTTAAATACTCTTTTTTTCATATCAGGATTTACCAAATGTACGCGCTTACTCTATATTTGTGTTTTCGTATAATACCTCACAATGACTAGCTTATCCTTCGTTAACTCTATTTCAGGTTGTTTCTTCGATGCTCGAACATGGATAGCGATGGCAAAGATTGACATTAAAAAACCGATCTATGAGAGTTATAATTTTGGGACAAGTAATCTGTGGCTGGCGACTTACGTGGAGTTTCTCTTCTGCATTATCATTCCAAAAAATCGAGCTCTTTATGAGAGGAACTTCAAAAAATTTTTAATGTTTATCGCGTCTTTGTATGTTTGGGGCAATGAATTTATTGCATGAAGTAATTCTTTCCTACAAGAACCTGGTGTTTCCCAACACATATGCATTATCTAGGAATATGCTATGGCTTGTTTCAATATTTTAGCCGAACAAAATAAATATAGAAAACTATATAAAATCGTTTTCGGGCAGTATATACGGTATGGCAGTCAAATGATACCAATTCTGAGCGAAATTTACTAACTCGTGACCGATAATGTACTGCAGACAATGTTTACAAAGAGTTGTTGGTTGAAAAAAATAATAATATTGAAAGTACGTGAGCGACTCATTATCCAGATCGTAGTCGCAGTTGTACGCCGTAGGGGCGCTTATCTTTGACAGGGTGAAACGCGAGGAAAGAGGTCCCAAGAACGCAGGAGTTTTGCTACTACCGGAGAAAATTACTGAATATATTGTGCAAAGGGCGGAAAGAGGAAAACTAAAGAGAGCGTCACTCTACCCGCGTTTAGAGTTGGAGATCTAGTATTTTTTCTTTAGAAAAGCGTGTGTTCCAACCGATTACTTCTATCTGTATCACAAATTCTCTCCCGTTTTCAAAGGTCATACAAGATCGCAAGTTTTCCTCATCTAAACGCGTCTATGCTTGCGAATGAAGAAAGCTTTGTAATTGGAAATTGTTATATTTGTAATATTATTCCTCATAGGAAATTACGGTTTAATTGTGAAGACTGTAATTCTGTGCACACACACACACACACACACACACACACAATGAGCTGTGGTAAAGTGTTTCGGTAACTGAGGAGCAAACATTCTAATGGTGTTATGTCCATTTGACTAAAAATGAGCTCTGTTTGTATTCTGAATTTTATTTCCAGAAAAACTAACAGATGTCTCACAAGACATTAAGTACCATGCGCGCACCTTTTCTTGACCGATGACCTTGCTTCCCCCTCCCTGGAGCCATAAACAGCTGAAGGCAAAAGATCGCAGCGAGCACTGATGACATTCCCAGCATTAAAACTTCGTTGGCACGAAACAGAAGCTAGTCAAAGCTAGTTGCTTTCATAGTCGAGAACTTCTGTTCAGCTTTATTACCATTATCTAAAGAAATATCTGAGGCAGGTCCAGGACCTTCAAGGAAGGCACCTAAAACTCCTATGTACTGTCCCTGCTGTAACCTACCCAGAGCGATGACCTGCCCGCACACATAGCGGGTTTGAGTTTCATCTACCACAGGTTGGCATTACTGAAAATACTCTAGTGGCTGTCTTTTTAACTAATACCCCCACTCCGCCCGCATTTCGTCAATCTATCGGTCAAGAAAAGTTGCGCGAGTGGTAGTACTCTATTCGTTGAGATAAAGCGGAGTTGGAGAGTATAAAATGTGTGCAATATTTTTTCATTTGTAGTGGAAATGTGTGAAGTGGACAGTCACATTGTACATGTTTGCTCAACTGTGGCAGCCATGTTATGGATTGTGTAAATAGTGAACCTGGTAACACACTCTGCTAAATATAAACTCCAAGAGAAGTGGACTGCTACGGTTTGTGACGATTCCTATTGAATTAGTGTCATGGAGTGTTTTCTTTTGTGTTTTGTGCTCTCTTTTAGGTGTATTATTTTTTCATGAAGTGTTTCACATGTCTTTCATTATGTAAATGTGTCATTTTGTATGTATAGATGTATTACAATCAATTATGTACTATAAAATAAGCTCGCATGTGGAAAATAGTTCGGAATGTTCCTTTTGATTTCAAATCTGGGTGTCCGGGTATTGTGGAATGGTACAAGCTTCGCCACATCGTAAATATTTTATTTCGTTTTATGTCGTTGAGCATGCCTGTTTGTCAAAGAACAGAACTTTTGCCTTACGAAGCGGATAACTTTCTGAGCGCTGTCTGTGGGCTTGATATTCCGTGATTTGCGCGAGGCATTGTCGTGCTCACCGCCGACCAAAGCAATGGAGTTGGAGCCAAAGAGATCTGTCTTCCGTACTCCCGTACCATTTCACAACCGCACATTAACGCAAGGAGGTGCAAGTAGATGTATTTGGAGGTTTGTACGACATGAATGTTACTATTTGATTCGAAATTTCAAATTATGCTTTGATTATTGCCATTATTTGAAATGATTAACTATAGAAGCTATGTAAGCAAAAATGTATCATTAAGTGTTAAACGGTAGATGAAATAGAGTAAACGATGCTCATTGCGGAAATCTCATAAATCGCGGTCCTGTCTAACTCGTCAGTATTACATTTCTTAATGCTGAATCTTGTCTAATACAAATAAGGTCCCTAGAGATTCCGCATTGAGCAATTTTTACAGTATAATTTGGAAAATTTGTATTTTTGAATATTTGTAAAACATTTTGCTGCCTCTATTCTTGCTCTGTATGAAACTATAATATTATTTCGTAATTAAAGGCAACATAAAGTATATCAAGACAGTATGATATAACGGAAAGGAAATTTAGACATTAATTTTCCTCATTAAAAAGACATAACAAGGTAACTTTGTTAAAGGGTAAACATTCAGGGGATAACATTTAAATCCCTGGTAATTTAAGGAATTGGAAAAATAATAAACTCAAATTGTTACAATACTTTAGAGAAAGGCTGTACAGGCCGACGAACAACAAATAACGTTGTGTACAACTATAAGAAGTGAGTTTGTGTCATAATCGCACAAACAGTTGTTCTTTTGGTTCAATTGTTGTGTAATTGTTCATGGCCCAGGTACAAAAAAGGAACCGAATGCTGCAAAGGTACTCTTTCAGGTGCTCATCCCCACATTCCTGTTTGGTGTAAGATTTTTCTTTTGTAGCCTCTGTAAAGATATGGCGAACTGTTGAAAAGTTATCTGCACTCTTTTTCGTGTATTGAGTCACGTGTCGATAACATCTGCTGCAAAGTTAAGAGCATTTGCGGAGATATACCCCATATAGTCTATTGACCTGTAGATGTATTTACGTCTGAGAAAAGATAGGTTCTTGAGGTCATTTCTAGTAAAGGTAAAAGTTTTGTGTCGTTGCCACTAATCCTGTAAATAAAGTGAGAGCAGATAAGAAAGATTGTAAACTGATTTTGTATATAGGCTTAAGAAACAATTATTTGGACTGTAAATTAACTCAAACGAAGACACTTCTAGATGCCTGAATCAAGAAGATTTGTAATAATTTTGTAAATATTTATCTTTCCTAAAATTTCCAGAAGGGAAATAAATGTACGTTGTTATTTTCCATTCTGAGCATTTTGTAGTTATTTCTAGATACCTTATCCTTCCTCAATCACCTACGTTACCGTTTGTGCGGTAACGGTGTGCGTTCGCACGATTCACGTATATAAAAATTTTCTGGTGTCCCGCTATGATCTCCCTCATTTCTCTTCGTCGCCAATTCGGTGAGACTTGACAGACAGACGAGAGGGGAGAGAGATGTAAAAGCACATAGAGGTAAGTTAATGTTTCCTTTTAGTTTTGGATTTATAGCTTTTGAAACTTACGATCTAAAGCTAATTAAACTAGGGTGCCATTCAAAACAAGAAATGAAATAAACTCAGGGCAATAAGGTTACACCGTCATAAAAACAGACTAAATTTATTATGATATATTTAGCCGTGATAATCGAACTTTTTAATCATAAAATGGTTTACACTAGATTGATTTTATCACAATGATCAGCCATTTTATTACAATGATTATTTTCTACTAACCTCAATGACATTGGAACGCTGTACTTCATCTTTAGAGTTGACTTGATATAGCAGAAACATCTTTTAGAATTTTACTTTAAACTGAATTAGTGAAGCAGGGTCTTAATTGGAAGTTATTAAACATAAATAATTGATTCCACGAACGTATTAATTATATTCGCTTCCTCAGTATAAGGGAATCAGAAAGGGAATCAGGGATCAGAAGATTAGAATATTCTATTCTCATTTATCGATAGGAAACGTACGTTCTGGTTCATCAGTTGATTTAGCTGATTTTCAGAGGGTTCAACAGATTTTTCCTCCATTTTAGGAGTGGTAAATTAGTATGCTCATCTATATTATTTGCAAAATAAGCTCTGTCGAGATATATCAACATCAGAAACATTTATTTACAATATTAATCACTTTAAATCAGGAAAGACCATTTTAATTTCAAGATATTCCATAAAATCAGGACATTCTTGGAAATGAGATTCCAGACCTTAAGTTAAAGGAGCAACTAGAGGTGAACTCCGTAGTCGTCTACCTGTGACATTTTTATGCTTTCTAGCTACTTGGAAACTTTAAAATAGTAAACTGGTTCTTTAAGTGACTCAAGAGTCAATTGTGATCTCGACGCTGAGAATAGGCCACAAACACCTGGTAGACGCAAACACCTAATAAAGGCCCTGCTTACGGAGGTTCGTGTATTTATGTAAGAAATAATATTGATTCTATCTTCTTGTCAGAATTCAATTTATATGCAGTTGAAAAAGTTTTTGAAATAACAGTTGTACATCTTACTACGCTCAAAATTATCTTACTTTGCATCTACAGACCTCCAACAAAGCAAGCTTTAGATTATTTCAATTTCGTAGAAAATCTAGAGATAACTCTGAACAAAATTAGTAATCTCTCTTTTAAATCCATTGTTGTATGTGGAGATTTCAATATTGATTTTCTGAGCGAATCCACGAAAAAGAGCAGTTTCTCAACTTAATTCATTTTTTAATTTAGATATTACAGTGAACTCCTACACGGAATACTCTTAAAAAAAAAAATTATAATTAACAAAACCACAAAAAAAAACCAATAAAATACTGACACAATAAATAAAACACGCATGTGCCGAGCATTTACTACAGTTAACATTAAGTTATTTACGGACTACTTGCTGAAAGAATCATGGGAGGCAGTTTATAACGCTAATGACACAATTGAAAAATATAATTTATTTTTCTCAAAGCTTTCATTTCTCTTTAACGCATGCTTTCCTATTAAAAAGAGAAAATTAAACATTTCACGAAAAAGTAATACTTGGATCACAAAAGGAATTTGAACATTGTGTAAAAAATAAACGTACTCTCTACTTTACTTCTAAACGTCATGACGTATCTCAAGATTTCCTTATCTACTTTAAAAAATACAAAACATTGTTACGAAAAGTCATAAGGCAGGCTAAAATCATGAAAAACGATCAGGATATTTTAAACTCAAATAATAAAACAAAAGCAATGTGGAATATAATAAAAAATACTACCAAATCAACTAGAAAACCCGTAGAGAATGTTGTTTTAAAATATAACGATATAAATGTAAACGATCCGGCAACAGTGGCTAATCTCTTTAAGAGAATTAGAACTTTTCGAGAATTGCTGCCGATCTCACTAAGGGTCTTCAGGCACAAAACTCAAAAACAGACAGTTCACCCAAAATTTTAGACACAATGTTCGTTTCCGAAACTTCTTCCTATGAAATTCTCAAAATAATCGGTAAACTAAAAAATAAATATTCGTCCGGTTTAGATGAATTCCCGGATTCTTTGTTAAAGACTTGTGCGTATGCCATTATACACCCGTTAACTCACATATTTAATGCATCTTTATGCACTGGAACGTTTCCAGATATTTTCAAAACAGCTAAAATTAAGCCGCTTTTCAAAAAAGCAACAAAATGAAATTCAAAATTATCGGCCCATTTCCTTCTATCAGTTTTTCAAAAATATTAGAGACTTTTTACGTACGAATGGAAACCTTTCTCACTAAACACGACCCTTTCAGATTGCCAACATGGATTTAGAAAATCAAAATCAACGGAAACAGCTATATTTTCTTTTCTTAAAGATGTCGCCTCATCATTGGATCAAAACGAGGCACCTATTGGATTATTTTTAGATCTCTCAAAAGCTTTTGACGTCATTGATCATGACATTTTACTTTCCAAATTACCTTCATATGGAATTCGTGGTATTGCTCTAGATTGGTTATGTTCGTACCTCAAACAACGATCTCAGAGAGTTGAAATGCCTTTCTGGCATGATGGAACATTACGTACGCACCTTTCCGACTCTTTGCCCTTTGCATGTGGAGTGCCTCAAGTATCGATTTTAGGCCCTACTCTGTTCCTACTTTACGTAAACGATATGCCCTCGACGATTCGAAACGGAAGAACGGTTCTCTTTGCGGATGATACGAACATCCTTTGCAATAAAGAAACCGTAAATAGTACAATATCAGATGTTTCAAATTGGTTCCGAAATAACAAATTAATAGTAAACGAAAAGAAAACGGTTTTAATGCAGTTTTCCATTTCAAATAAACAATTCTGTGCTCCATTGAAAATGAACAGTGTACCATTGACCGATGTTAAGGCAACAAAATTTTTAGGTCTCTCAATTCAGTCAAACCTTAAATGGAACGTCCATTTAAATCAATTGAACACAAAATTAAAGTTCATTATGCTACGCGTTCAGAATTCTTGCAAATTCAGTCAGCCTTCATACTGCTCGTGTATACTTCGCGAATGTTCATTCCCGCCTAAGATATGGCATAATATTCTGGGGAAATACATCTTATAGCTCCCAGACTTTTAGATTACAAAAACGAATTGTACGAATAATAACAAAATCCCACCCACGTGATTCATGTAAGCCTCTCTTCATTAATCTAGGAATTCTACCATTACCGTGTCTTTTATTTACGAATCAGTGGTTTTGTAAAAAATGACTTGCTCAAGGGCGGAATATTTTTCAGAAAATGCCGAAGTCTATTACTATAACACTCGACGTAGAAATCATATTCATCAGGTGACAGTATCAACAGCTCATTACAAAAAATTCACATACAATACATGTACATTATTTTACAACACTTTGCCAGATGACATTAAACGATTAAATTCAATAGAAAAGTTTAAATCCCTAGTGAAATCGTTTCTGCTGCATAACTGTTTCTATGCAATTAGAGACTATACTGAGCATCACAAGAAAAGGAACATTAATTTTAACAATGATACATAATGCATTATTTACCATTTGGACTGTATAAATGAGTATAAACAACCTGTAACAACTATTGTACTACAGCTTCCGGGTCACCCACCCCATCTCGATCAGGTTTTCGTCAGTTTCCTGATCCATTGAGCAAATGCTGTTTTCCTTTCAAAATTTATCAAAATTTTATTGCTTATTTATCCTTGAAAATAGATTTTATTACATGGGAGTTTTTTTTCTCCCTTTCAAAAATTCAAAATTTAAGTAGTATATGACTTAGTGTAGGGATCACAGAATTTTGAAAATGTGCACACAATTCACTTTTCCCCATAGCACGTCATACGCAGTTTTTAACTGTTTTTTGACGTAAAATAAAAATAAATAAATAAATAGAAAAAACGCACAACCCTTATCTACAACTTGTAACACACGATCCTCTGTGCAAATAATTGTTTATGACTATGAATTACTGTCAACTAACAAGTTCATCTAGGGGAGGAAGATATCAAGAAAATCCTACTTCTATCAAGTATTCAAGACAAGTTCATTCAGGTTGGTGAAGCATTAATTTCTGACAATTCGTATAATACTTTAATAATTTAAATCAAAATTTCTTAATTTTACTGTTTACTGGCTGTTAGATACTATTGTAAGGAGAATTAAAACACAATGAACAAATTGTGAAAACTTCATATAATGGAAACTACACAAGGTGTTCATAAAAAGTATGTTAGACTTTTAAGTGAAATGTGTACAAATAGCTTGGCAAAAATAGATACTGAAATAGAAGGACCAATATTCAAACTGCAAAAGTGTGTTCGCCAAGGAGAGCCGTAATCACCGGCTATTTTCGTAAGTGCACTAGAATCCGTCTTTAGAATCATCAAAAACGGATACGGCCTAAACAAATGGAAGAAAATCAGTCTAATATTCTATGTTCTTTATGAGATATTTGGTCAGTGCAACAATTTAGGTTTCCAAAAGAACATTGCGAAAGCCAAAATTAGGACAAACTGGACAGCAATCCTCATCATTAGGAGGCGGATTTTAATTAATATGTAATTTGTTTCACTCTGAAACAATGCCTTTAAGTATAGAAATTAATTTTATGTAATGACTAAAGGAAATGACCTTTTATACATCTTTCGTCGATTTCGACTAAGTAATTTTCACCTTACGCCTTTTTAATTCATTTATCGTCGATTTCTTCGATTTTAATGGTACTTTAAACACTATTTTGAGATTCAACAAATGCTCACTACAGAATTCCTGAGTAGCCTCGATTTCTTCGCTCATGTATCGTGATATCCGCCGTTGTGAGCACTATATTATCTACGGTTTCTTTAACTTCTATCGTCACTTCGCCTGATTTCGGGATAAATTAAGGCACAGTTTAGTTGTATATAGAGCAGTCCGAAACAACCTTTGTAAGTTGCTTTCACTTGAAGAAAGGGAAGAAGTCTCTTACATCAGTAACAAATTCAACAGATTGAATTGTTCATTCGAAGTGCCAGATGACATTAAACGATTAAATTCAATAGAAAAGTTTAAATCCCAAGTGAAATCTTTTCTGCTGCATAACTGTTTCTATACAATTAGAGACTATACTGAGCATCACAAGAAAAGTAACATTTAATTTTAACAATGATACATAATGCATTATTTACCATTTGGACTGTATAAATGAGTATAAACAACCTGTAACAACTATTGTACTACAGCTTCCGGGTCAATGACCCCCATCTCGATCAGGTTTTTCGTCCAGTTTCCTGATCCATTGAGCAAATGCTGAGATGGCCCTTGTTTCTTCTGGACATAAATGTAACTTCATTTTCTGTGCACATCTTCTAGAATTCAGTGGGAAATTCAATTATTCAAATTATCGTTTTCATGTTGTCGCGGCAGGAAGTAATAAGAGCCAAAATTTATTGCTTATTTATCTTTGAATATAGATTTTATTACATGGGAGTTTTTTTGTTGTTTTTTTCTCCCTTTCAAAATTCAAAATTTATTGCTATTTATCCTTGAAAATAGATTTTATTACATGGGAGTTTTTTCTCCCTTTCAAAAATTCAAAATTTAAGTAGTATATGACTTAGTGTAGGGATCACAGAATTTTGAAAATGTGCACACAATTCACTTTTCCCCATAGCACGTCATACGCAGTTTTTCACTGTTTTTTTTGACGTAAAATAAATAAATAAAAAAGTGGTTTGCGATCAAATTTGTACGTCATTTTTCTTTGCTTTTAGGACATTTAAAAACCATTTTAAGAGCATTTTATTGATATTTGACAAAGTTTTAGGTCATGAAAATCTGCCCCATACTCTTCACTATAAACAGGGTGGCCAGCGAACCTGGAATCCTTGAAAACCGGGAGAGAAAAAACGGGAATTTGAGAGAGTCTGAAAAAAAAAAAAACAAATAAAAAAACGGAAAATGTGTATTGAAAAACCGGAATTTTTCGTTATTTGTATTTTGAGCATCAACTGCACCGCATAAAATTGCAAATTTCAGAGTTATGCTAGATAATGTTCACATATTAGATCAATAATGCATAAATTTACAAATTTCAAGGATTTTTTATTTTTCCCGCACTTTGCATGCTTAATCTATTGTTAGTGAATATTAAGTTATTCAGATTGTTACTCTCTTGAATTAATTTCTCTTTCTTCTATCTCCTTGAATACTATACTATAGTAAGGACTACATAGAGGGCTCATCAGGCTTGTTTTGAGTTACCTCCTTTGAATAGTTCCCCATCCACCGCTAGGATGCGCCAACGTCGCGAAGTGTGAAGGGATGAACAAGACTGCCTGTTGGTGGAAGGGGTACGAAATACCGCGCGGTGCAGAGGGACATAAAGAGGAGTGTTGGCGCTGGTCTGGGGCAGGGCCTCTTTACGATGTTGTGAAATTGGCCGTAGCTGGGGCCCCGACTCAACTGGCCTGCCTTTCTGCCTGGCCCCGCAGACCCCGATTTCTGCGCTCGCCCCGCCGACTGCGCCGCCGCTCAGGACAAGTGGCACTGGCAAAGTCTCTAGCCTGCTTTCCAAAGACAAGAGTTTTTCTAAGATGTAAAGGAGGATTGTACCAGAAGTGGTTAAAAAATATTGTTCAGGCCAGTATCATCCCGGGGGGAGGGGCTGCTCCTCATGGAGCACCCCTTTCAGAACATGTAATCGGCCACAGATGCCTTTCATCATAAAGCCAGTTTTTACTAATTTTCTACAGCAACGAAAGTCGTTTAATACGTCAATTCAAAATTGGTAAGTAACAATAAATTAACAAATAAAAATTATTTTAAAATTCATTTCAGAGGAATAGTTTAAGCAGAAAGGAAACATACCGTCGGGTGCACGATATACCTCACATACACTCAGAAAAATGATGTTTGTGCGACTTTATGTCGGTGGCAAACTGTATTACATTGTTGCAAACCAAATCAATTAACTACATTTACTTATTTAACGATAAAATGTGTGTGTCATGCTATGTGAAGAAGTGTATTGTGTGCACATGTTTTGAAATTGTGGGATCCCCCCCCCCCAGCCATACACAAGTGGAATTCTGCATGCAGATGAAACGTTCATTGGCAAGAATTAATAAGAAAATTCGCTCCAGTGGAATAAAAAACTATTTGCAAAGGCAAATCAGCTATGAATGTTGTCTCTCTTCCCAATGATTTTTTTTTACTTGGTTATTTAAGGTGGCATCAACATCTTAGGTCATTAGGACCACTATTGCTGTTAACGGTTTGGTAACTGTGAGGATGAAACAATATGGTGATAAGGGGTGAAAGAACGAACACAAATACAACCATGCCCGAGGCGGGGCTCGAACCCGCGACCCTTCCGAGATCACTACGACACTACTGCTTTAGCGATCTCGGCCACCGGGCCGACAATGAAATCTTGGAAGACTTCCTGCTGTAAGAACACAGAGTACGATACTTTGAATATATCCGGATATCATGATCACTGTTCACAATATCGATAATCATGAAAATATTGTAAATGATCATAATTTGCTAATTCTAAAAATGTGGGTGCAATTATAATTCACTTTATTTCACTACCATATTTTGATAAATTCTTTCTTTAGGAACCTGGGACGTTATTTATCAGCGGTAAATATTGAGGGTAATTATTTCTAAGTTAGCAGTGAAATAACAGTAATTTCCGTTTAAATATTTTATGAAATTACCAGCCAGCATCCAGACTTAAATTATCTTAACCTTGTAAGTTCTTATATTGCAGATTATGTCTTCGTTATGTCCACTAAAAGCACATTTAACAATCAATTGCCACTTAATCTTTAACCACCGTAGTGTTTTCACTGTGACATATTCGAAATCCTTTGTAAACGGAAGTATAATAGGAATTTTTCTGGAACACCACTTAACTTCATTGTAATTCTGTTTGAAGAACTGTTTTTAAAATTTAGATTTTTAAACGAGGATGTGCACAAATTTTTCAAAATAGTTGTTTTTGAATGTACGCGCAATACAGGCACTTTGGATTTTCTCAAAACAGACTCCAATGTTTTTAAAAATATTTTTACTTGGATGTTTATAAAACACACAGGTTCGATTTGCGATTAATATTCTCAACTTTCGAAAATCACTAAAGATATAAATAATACGGGGGAGTATGTGCTGTTCTAGCACCACTTTGGCAAAAATCAAGGGGTATGAAGTTGGACTGCTTAAATATTAACTTATTTAAATACGAATTAAATAATTTAAATTAAGTTAAAAATTTAACTTGGAAAGTCGTTATTAAATTAGAAAACCTTACTCTAGAAACACATGACAAACTTTCTCAGGTAATGCTAGGAAAAAGTCCGTGCAGGAAGGCGGGTAAATAACTTATAAACAATTACAATAAACCAGATTTATTGACAATTTAAAATGAAGTCAAATTAATTATTTGTTGAGATTTGTAATACAGATGCAAACGGTTCACTATTTCCAAGAAGCTTTTGAGATGGTTTTTACTTTTCCATTATTAAATTTACTTAATGGAGGAAAATAAAAATATCCATTTAACATTTGTTACAGCCATTGATTCGATGGCATACACAATAGATTTGAATAAGATATCTTACTGGGATTTTAAATCAAAAGTTCTTCAAATTCATAAGAAAGGAAATTGAATTCAAGAATAAATATTTTTTTAGACAGCCCCTAGTAAAAGATATTCTTTCAAGGTATGCATAGCGTGTTAAAAGTCCAGTTTTTAGTACTAGTGCTAAAAGTTAGGCAATGCTCAAATGATCGGATAAATCTGTGAATGCAAAAAGGAAACAAAATGCTTTCGTCAGACAGCATCAGCTACTATTGACTTCAATACGGCTCTAAGTGACTTGAATACTCGAATTTTAAAAATGACAGTAAGGCTGTCTAAAACTTAGGTTATGATACTCGTGGTAAAAGTAATTTTATTTTACTCCTAGGAGTTTTACCTATTCTTCTCCCAAACGAAAATGTCAATGTCTTTTACCACTCGTATCATAAATAACTATTTTGAACAATAAATTGAAAACATCTGAACAATTAATTATAGTAATTAACGAAACGAGTGCATAAAGTGGTATATAATTGCCTGTACGGTATGTTCAAGAAAACGAGCGACGATAGGAGCGAGATTTCTTATACACCATGAGTGCAATTATACATCTTTATACACTGTCAGGTTTAATATTTTTCCTTTCCATTGACTAATAATTCGAATTTTAAAAAAATTCCAGCACATCTTTTCAACCCGCCGCATGCATTTCATGACGTAGTATTGCTTCTGAAAAATAACTATTTTAGTGGGCCTTGCATTGTTTTTGTTTCCACGAAATATTTGCATATGAGCATATGCGGATAAAATATTAGAAGTTGAAAATGTCATGAAAACATTACTTCCACGAAAAGTAAAGACATATTTGAGAGAGAATACAACATGCATAAATATTGGGGAAAAAACTAGACACTTCCGACAGTTTGGTATAGCATACTGTTTAGAACTGGTAAACAAAACTGGCGTTTACATTTTTTCATTCGTAATCCTAAGACCAAATATTTTACATGTAAACGATTTAATATATTCACATTAAATATTTTATGTGTTACAACACACTTTCTTCAATTAAATTAAAGGAGCGAAATCATGTAACTACATGATTTCGCTCTTTTGAATTGTTTATGGCGATGAATTAACTTGCTACGCGTGCTGTTAACATAGAGATAATCAACGATTTTTCTTGGAATTAATGAACGTATTTAGTTAGCTAAACGAAAAAATAATTAATATTTAATATATTGTGGTAAAAAATTAAATCGTTAATGTGAAAGACAAAACAATGAAATTGAAATTAATACAGTTATAGTTCTCGAAATGAAAAGAACTAAAAATTGTGAAATAGGACTTTGAATTAGATTAAAAACGCACATAAGTCGCACAATGCCGTAGTATCAATTTCGTTATAACATTGTAGCAGATTACATAATGCAATTCACGTAGTGTGTGCATTAGGTACATTTTTGATATCCAGTTTTTTGCAGTACAGGTAACAGGCTGATGGAATATATAAAATAATGCAAGTATTGACGATCGTATTTGAATGATGAATGAATTAATGCCTTATTTACGTGGCGAGACTCAGGCCATGAGGCCTGCTCTTCCATCTTACTACGCAAATTTCGTTACGCTCCTGTCACATACTAGGGGACAAAGAAGGTATTACTTGAGCGACGAAACAGGCAATTTGAATTTAGCTTCATTTAGGCTTGAGGATGTTTTACATGCAGTAAATCTACTAACATAGGACAGCCGGTTTTACTTCCCCTCCGAAGGAAGGCGTACGAAGGATTTTTTCGCCCTTAAAAATCGTATTTAACGTGTTATAGGTAATGCACTTTACATGGCAATGATAATGATCATTACCATTATCGTTGGGTATAGGAAAGTAGGGAAGAGCAAACAAATTAGAAGTTTTAAATATTACCTTGAAAGGTCACTTAAGATTGTTTTCCATACAATAATTAACATATTCCTTTCCTAAGAATGGGTGCAATGAAAGCTAACTTGCAACAAACAATTTTACAAGATAAACAGATTAAAAATCTCATCTCCAAAACTAGCTTTGACGTACGACCAATCACATTGCACATGTAATAAATTTCAGCTCACCAAGGACATGAACTAAGTAAAGAATGGAGTTACACGCTTCAAATATCTACGAAAATAATCAATGTATAATAGTAATTACAAAAATGTACATAATTAATTATTTGTGACGAAGAATTGGAATCATATCGTCACAAACATGAGCTGTAAAAACAAATATGATGTGAAGAACAATAAAAAGAGAAAATGACAAATGCAGGGGCGTTAGCACACTGCCGAAATGAACTTCAGCGGTCTACCGTAGCTCCTTACATTAATCATGGTATGTGAATACCTGCATAAATAGATTAGATTCGGGCAAAGTCCAGCACAATGGCATGATCGCGCTTGCAGTCGATCGTAGCTACATACATTGTATGTAAATACCGAAACCTGAAGCACTAATCAGCAACATGCAACAAGCTTGTTACATGTGTAATAATAAAAAGAAACGTGTAGAATAACAGACAAGAAAAGTGTTGCCATCACATGAATTGGGTTGCAAGTAGCATCAATACATAAAATGGGTGAACACACAATCAGAAACTACATGTGCTACAGAATGGCACAGACTTTCTCTAGTTAAGTTTTCTAATTTCCTTCGGGGTGGACTGGCTTTATTACGGTCTTGCCACATCCTCTTGCCAGCTACTATCTATCGCCGTCCAAGTACATTTTTGGACATTTTCTCAACTATTTTCAGAATATTAAAGAAGGCAAAACCTTGTCCTAGATAGCAATTTTCATTGAAAAATTTCGAACTGTTTTAAAGAAAATGGTGTTAAGCGTTGCTGCAAATGCGAAATTTCAAGCTCTTTTTCACAGAAATCTATTCAGTTTTCGAAATACTTCATTTGAAGAACTTCCACTCACAAATTTAATAATGTATACAATTCTATTGAAATATGCATATTAGTAGCCGTTTTAGAAAAAAAATGTTTCTAAGGCCTCATATAAAGTCCCCAAAAATTAATTAAGGTTTTCAAAATCGCAGAGCTTCAGCTCACGTAAAAATGACAGGGTTTCTTCAGTTTGGAAAAATCCTACGTACGGTTTAGGTGCTAGGTTTGTTAATAGTCGGACGACACACGGACGGACGGACGTTTTGCTTTCAATTGTTTTTTCGGCCAAGGATCCATAAAACAGGGATTCTGGCTACACTAGGTGTTATAGGAATTTTTATTAATTTAGCAACTGAATTTATCTACTTTTTCGTTATCAGGGCCCGGCAATTAATTTTTCTGCCGAAAATCCGCTGTTTTTCGCGCGGCATTACATAGCTTTCTCTATATTACGTATATTACTCCATTTATACGTACGTATACGAGAAAGTAAAAAGAGATGATGGTAATGGTATGAGAGAAGATGGTAATGTATGTTTTGGATCCGTAGGAATTACCTTAAATGTTTTGCGAACAAGTACATTCTCTTTTAGGGGAGGTGATTTCAGTCAAGCCATGTTGATATTGCAGGCAGTCCATATTGAAGCCGTGACAAACCTTATGAAAAATTATGTCTAAAAACTTTCTGTAATATATTAGTGAGCAATAACGCTGCACATAAATAATATTTAGAAGTTTCTCCAATAACTCTCATTATATTAAACACGTGTGATAATTGCATTATATTTGATCAAAAAGCTCATCATAAACACTTATTTTCTGCATCTTAAAAAAATTAAACATATGTGAAACAAACTAATAATCATCGATACACCCTCCTTGGTAATACTAGAGTTAAAAAGTTATCAAAAAGGTGTTTGAAAAATAAAAACAAAGAGTGTGATGGTAAAACAGCACTACTTTCTGGCATTTTGTAATGATTATGTAATACTATTTATACCACTATTTCTCTCTGAATTAACACATCTCAGTCTGCTTTTATTGTTAAACTCATTACAAATCGTAGAACATTTGGTGCAATAACTACATATTTTCAAGCAAATATCAACACAAATTTGACAATTACAACTACTTTCCATACAGCTAAATCATGTCCCAACAATGAGACGTAATTCGCAGAAATGCAACAGCCGATCCGTGGCGCGAAATGCCATTTTGCTTTCCAATCTGATATTCCCCGAAGGCTAACAAGAATTAGTTTCTCGGTACCGCATAGGTAGTAGAGAAAAGTTATGTAATGCTGCGCGAAAACACGGTGAATTTTCGGCAGAAAAATAACATTACAGGTCCCTGGTAACGAAAATATGACAGACGTTTTTCCATCAATCGATTTTTCGGTATTAAGGACCCACAAAATATGGATTCTGGCGTAACCACCTGTTAGAGGATTTTTTCTAAATTTATCAACTGGATTTATTCACTTTTTCGCTACCGGCAATAAGAGATTTTCTGATGAAAACTCGCCGCTTTTCCGCAGCATTAAATTACTTTCCTCACTGCGTAAGCGGTAACGAGAAAGTAATGAGTTGTACCAAAAATTTAATTCCAGATCGCACCCCAAAAAACATCAAGGAGCCCAAAAGATAAACTATGCCCTTCTTAGATTCCATTTATATGTAATACAGTTAAAATTCGAGATCCTTTGTCATAAGAACTTTCTGTTCTACAAACACAAAAATACAATTAATTATATAAATAACGCCAAAGTCAATAACAATTGAAGACGATTGGAATTATAGGAACTTTCTACATTCCTAATTTCTCCGCCTAATTATGTACTCGTACGCAAATCATTAGGTAAAATAATACCTTCTCTTTATTGTCTAATTATTTTAAGTTTTCTAATACCTTTTTCGTGAGAAGGTACGTCACGAAAAAGTGTCCATTTACAGTGTTTTTGGATTAAGACCCTGAAAAGAAGATCCAAAACAAAGTTTTCGTGAAGGACACAACATTCTACAATATTTCTTTTCGCGTGAATTTAAGAAAACATGAACTCTTTCAAGAGCTTCTTTAACCTTCCTTTTGTGACAGATTTTAGGAAAAGAAGACTTAAATATGCGTTCAGCATTTCTGACAATTTCCGAACGTTCACCAGTTGGTGATTTTAATCTTCCTAAATCCTGGGAAGAAATTGAAGGAAACATCTTCTGAAAAATTAAAGACTGCATGGGGTCAGTAATAGAAATTTGTTTGTTTACAAACCGGATTTCACATATACCACACTTGAATTTATCACAGCATTTCTTTGCTAACCACCCGGCAAAGTAAACAATACTGCACTCTTGCATAGAAAAAGTGGAGACTTATTGACATTGCAGTGGAAACAATTGTGCAATTAGGTTGAAATGCAGATTATCTTCATCACTTGAAGTTGAGGAGTCAAACAAATTTAAATCCTCCGCTTCGTGTGACTGAGGTTCAAGTCCGGCTGCACATTCTCCTGACGTGCTGGCATCTATATTAAGTGGTTCATCTTCATCTGGTTCACAATTGGTCGTCTGTAGAAGTGACTTTATTGTCGAGTGTCGCATCACTAATCAGAACTTCCTCACTGTGGGATTAGCGTTAAACCCACCTTTCTGCCTGACGGCAGAAAAGTAATTTTCCGAAGCATCTTGGTTTAGATGCGCAGTTAAAATGTAGTTTTTTGTTAACGAAACAACTTTTAAAATGGCTGTAATTGTTCGCACAAACCCCTCAAAGCAGGGAGGATAGGGTGACACTCTACCAGTCTTCCCGAGCTCTCAAGTTTGCAGTTTTCTTTTCAATATATCTTTTCTCAGTTGAGAAAAGGCTTCCAAACCATTTTCAAGTTTTTTTTATCACTAAAGTATTTTTAATGAAGCAGGAGATCGGTAAGGATTCTTAGATGATAGAAAATTGCTATTCAGACAATCAAACAGCCAAATTATTTGCTCAATAAATGCAGCTGTGTTGAAAGCAGTTTCCGACTGCAGTTGCCCAGTGTCGACTGCGGTTCTGATGGCAGCCGCAGTAGAACAACTAAAGACCTGTGCTGCTAATTTCACCGACATTCTTTGAAATTTGTTGGGCTAAATGTGTGCAGCAGTCGGTTTGCACAAAGCTCTTGTGCCATGACTGACACTATTAATTTTAAAAACTACTTCTATGTCCGAAAAGAAATTTCGCAGTCATTGAGAATGAAATCTCCACTCAGTAGGTTATTTCTCAGTGCCTTCAGTAAATGTGGTGCGTCATATAACGCAAAAATTTTGTTGTTGTCCACATAGAAAAAAGAAGAGGTGGGAGTAAACCTAAGCTTGTAAACGCTTTTCTGTTATTTGAAGCCAGGTCACAAGTAACAGCTGAAGGTACAATGTTTGCTTCAAAAAGATGCCAATAACATCGTGTAAAATATTGACGATGTCTTCTGCGGAAACTCCATTCTGAGTGATGTAATACGCGAAAGGAAATTTCCAATTCTCGTACAACCCTCGAAGCAATATAACGAGGGCTTTTTTTTTCTTCAGTAAAACAATATCGTTTGTGGGAATTCTGATTTGGTGTTGTTGACGTTCTTATAAGAAGAAATAAGAGGTCATCTTCGTCAACATATTAGCTTTATTAAGATAGCCGGCTTTCGACGGCTTTGCCGTCATCGTCAGTCTCGCTGCTGTCGGCAAAAGTCGGACGACTGTGCACAGTCGTCCGACAGTGTCGGCACAGTCGTCCGACTTTTGCCGACAGCAGCGAGACTGACGATGACGGCAAAGCCGGCTATCTTAATAAAGCTAATATGTTGACGAAGATGACCTCTTTTATTTCTTCTTAATATCGTTTGTTATTACCAAAGTCAGCAAACCTTCAATAACATCGAACTTATTCGAGTATCCCAGTCCTTGTCGAATGGCATCAAGAGTGATAACGCATACTTTTTGGGATTCAGTCATATCTTAGGCTTTTCTTTTCAAAAATATTCACTATTTCTTTATTTATTCCAGCGTCAAATTCGAATTTTGACGAAATCCAGCGTTTCACTGTTACTCCAGGCAGAACTAAATGTTTGCGAAGAATTTTGCATGCTGTTGAAGATTTTAAAAATAGAGAAATTGCAAAATCTCTTTCTTTCTTCATCCATGCCGTTCGTGGTCGATGAAGAAGTTGCATTCAACTAGAGATTTGCCATAGTCACTTTTAAATTTACATTTTGTCAACAAAGTTGAAATAAGAATTTTTGGAAACATTTTTTTGCTGCGACCTTTTGAGTTTCCAAATGCAAACCTTCTTTCTGTTCAACTGTTTTTTCCGAATAGCAATTCGAGCTTTCAGTTGTATTTTTTTGGTTGGAGTAATTTCTGATACATTCCCGCCTATTGAAACATCGCCAACTCATCCACTCATTGCCTTCTTCAGGAAGAGGTGTAAATGGAGAGGACAATGGCATCATGTTTAAGTGGTGTTAGATAATGTATCGATTCATTCTGTGATGTATCACTTCTCTCATTATTGTATTGCAACCTCCTTTTAATGGAATAGGTTTTCGAAAGAACTTCCTTCTCCTTCATGACCGGGAGAAGTTGTAGGTTTGTCCCTTTTGTCGACAGAAATGCATTCAGTGGGGGTATGGTTTCTGGTGCTCTCTTTTGTTCCCGATTGAATAAAGGGGATACGGGGGAATCCAGGGAGATTACAGATTTTAGAAATGCGTCGTCCGGAAAAGCAGCTGATTGCCCAGATTTCGTATATTGAGTTCGCTGTTGGTTCACTAAGGTGTCAGATACTGATGTGGAACAAGGAGGAGGAAACGGCAAAGGAGCAGCGTCTCCCATTAGACGACCACTGTGCAGCACATCAGTGTCCATAAAATGAGTACTGCATATTCTTCTCTTCTTCAAGCTCCCAGGAGAGAGGTCTAACAGACTTGAATTACCTAAAAATAGAATCCACATTACTGATATTTCTAGTAAATAAAATATATGCACTTCTTAAAAATTAGTGTATATTATTTCATAGGAAAAAGAAAATCGAGAATGGCAAGCACACATAACTTTTTAAAATAGGTATTTATCCTCATCTGGAAAGACTCAGTGCAGTAACGAACGACTAAATACATATTCATTGTAAATATTATCCATATAATGGCTACAGGTAAACAGGGAAATGTTAAGAATTGTTTGCGTACAAAGATACGCTCCTTGCGCTGAAAACAATTTCGCTGTCCACACTCCAATTAAATGAGAATGCAGTTCAGCATATTTGGCTTCAAACTTATTCGTCAAAGGGGAAAATACAACAAAATTAATAGTGAAAATTTGCACGGCATACTGTACGGCAATCGACTGCAATCTCTATCTTCTGCGCATGTGCAGGTGCACAAAAGTGGTGCGAGACAGTGTTCGTGCACAGAAGATCGATAGTGTTGTCGATTGCTTTAACGCTTCGCCGAGCCAACACTCGATAATAAATGCCTGGTCAGCAATCTGCACTAGAAATCGCACACAATCTCCATAGATACTACAGTACTGAATGTGAGCAGCAGTTTTTGTAGTTCCAATTAGCGAAGAACGGACAGAGAGTTGTGTCGGATATTTTTAAATGCAAAATAAATTAAAATGGGAGATAATTAATCATTATTGCTTAAAATACAAATAGTGTAAGCTTATTTTATTTCAGTTTTTGTTAGATGCGAACTTGTTAAAAGCTAAGAAATAAAGTTGAAAAGCCGGCCCGGTGGCCGAGATCGCTAAGGAAGTAGTGTCGTAGTGGCCTCGGGTCGCTACGCGACCGGAGGGTCGCGGGTTCGAGTCCCGTCTCGGGCACGGGTTTTTTTTTTTTAATTTGTTGCGTCTACATCTTGACGCAACGCGTCTCTAAGTCCCTTAAGGGGCGTTGAGCGCTTTACACTTGGGAGTAATCCTCCATTAATGTGCTTTTACTTTTAATAATTGTCACGTCACGTCGCAGTCAGTCAGTGCCTTTTATCCCTTCGGCCAGGGGCTCGACGCCGTTAGATCCCGGGGTTCCTGGCCGGTCACCCAACCACGAACCCGCGAGTCTCGAATGCGCTTAACCTTCGTGACTTAACGGAGCGTATTCGCATTCGGAGAGTAAACGCATTGGCTAGCGCCGCCGGCTTGATTTGATTTTTCTTCCCTAAAATCCTAAAAATTATTGTTATTTATTGATAAGTTAAGGTTTAAAATATAGGGAGTGATGTCGGAGAAATATATGGAGTGAATTTGGAGAAAATTTTAAAATTCCCGCGTAGCTCTTTTTTTTTTCAAATTTTCCGGTTACTTCTACGCTATTGGCTATTCATTTGCCCAATAGAAATCAATACGGTTGCATATGGCGGCACCGGAAATTGGGCAAATAAGGCTTCTCTGTTTAACATTGAGTGCCATTTCTGAGATATAATTTTTGATCCCATACTGAGTGCCATCTCTGAGATATACTCTTTGAACATATCCGAAGGCTCGAAAAGGTCGTTCAAAACTCAGACGGTTGGACAACAATAGGCAACACCGCAGAAACTTTCAACCGTCCATCCGCGAAATAAAAAACACAATCACTACCAATCATGACTGAAAACAGATTTGCTGTGTTACATTATGACAATGATTTTCTTTGCCTTCTCAATCCTCACAATCCCCTCTCATCATCGACACGTCCACCCACAAACGGACGCAAACAGGCTAGCAAGCGCAAAGACACGTAGAGTTGCGCAACCTGGCCCACATGTAAACCAAGGACAATCCCACTGAGACCATAATATTTCCACCATGGTAAAAACTAGGAATTTGGAGTGTGTTTAGATCATTATGAGATAACCAATGTTCTGTAAAGCAAAGAACATCTATTTGACTCCGATCACACTGTAATGCTGCCTCGATAAATTCAATTTTATTTTAAAGGGATTGCACATTATGATGCATTATTTGAATCTTTTGCATGTACCCACACAGATGCTTTTCGGCTGCATCTGACTGTAGTTGCTATTTATTTATCTCATTTTTACCTCGAGTGCGTGGTCGAAGGAAGTATCGTGTCCCAGCAGTGTTATGAGGTGAGGAAGGAAGGGTTAGATGTAGGGGAATGAATAATGGGAGAGGTAATACAAGGATTAGGTTCAGGGGATAAGGTAATTGGGTCCAAAGGGGTTCTGGAGGATGGAAGAGAACTAGGAGATGTAGGTGGGGATGAGTTTTGGGTAGGATACTGCTGAGGTGTAAGGATGTGTTTTGCAATTTCCCTACCGAGTGCTTGTTTTCCGACAAGGTTCATGTGAAGACCATGCTGGGTAAAGTATTTTTTTGAGAGAAAGTTAAGCTCAAATAATTGAATACGTGTGCCTCTCAGATGCAGTTTTAATTGGTTGTTTGTGTGTCTAATTTCTTTGCACAGTGTTGGTTTGTTGTACCAGAAGGGCAGAGTCAAAGAGTATATTAGGGCAGAGTCGAGATTACAATGTTCGTGTTTTGGGCAGCACGTTGTAGTTTGTCAACATGTTGCTCACGTGTAAAGTGACCACCCAAATTGATGTCATTCTGCCCTCCTATGATTATGATTGTATCCCGTTTGGTGAGAGTTTTTGTGTGGGTGTCCAATTCACTGATCACGTCGGCCAACCTCCCGTTAGGTTTAAACACACACACATAACAGAGAAATTAGATGGGAGTTTCCCACTGAGCAGGGAGATATGTCGCCCATGGCTTTCTGCTAAAATTAGTACCTTTTTGGTGGTCTCAGTCATGGTGGAAATTTCCACCGTGGTTTTTACCTTGCAGGATCTTACTGTAGAGCGAGGGAATCAAATAAAGGCCCTGCGTATGGAGGTTCGTATATTTATGTAAGAAATAATATTGATTTTACCTTCTTCTCAGAATTCAATTTATATGCAGTTGAAAAGTATTTGAATTAACAATCTTACTACGCTCAAAATTATCTTACTTTGCTTCTACAGACCTCCAACAAAGCGAGCTTTAGATTATTTCAATTTCTTAGAAAATCTAGAGATAACTGAACAAAATTAGTAATCTCTTTTAAATCCATTGTTGTATGTGGAGATTTCAATATTGATTTTCTGAGCGAATCCCACGAAAAAGAGCAGTTTCTCAATTTAATTCACTGTTTTAATTTCGACATTACAGTGAACGTACCTACACGGAATACTCTTACATCACATACAGCAATAGATCAAATTATAGTTAACAAAACCACAACTAGATATGAAATAATAACGAATAATCTAGGTTACAGTGACCACAATGCACAAATTCTTACGATTACTAATAACATGAATACTGACACAATAAGTAAAACACGCATGTGCAGAGCATTTACTAAAGTTAACATAAAATTATTTATGGACTACTTGCTGAAGGAACCATGGGAGGCAGTTTATAACGCTATTGACACAAATGAAAAATATTTTATTTTTCTCAAAGCTTTCATTTCCCTTTATCGCGTGCTTTCCTATTAAAAAGATAAGATTAAACCTTTCACGAAAAAGTAATACTTGGATCACACAAGGAATTAGAACATCCTGTAAAAACAAACGTACACTCTACTTTATTACTAAACATCATAACGGTTTCCATGCCATCAACCCAGTTTCCATGTCGAATTTCGAGAATATAAAAGAATTTTGAAAAATAAAGTTCAGGCAAAAGTAATGTTGATATTTTGAACCTAGAAACAAACTAAAGAATGTGGAATATCGTGAAATACGACTCACGTCATCACGACACTTTGTAGAGAATGTTGTTTTAAAGGAAATGAAAGAGAACAAGTAATCCAGAAAAAGTTGCGAATATCTTAAATCATATCCTTCTTAATAATGGAGAATATTACAAAATCACGAAGGGACTAAAACCACAAATTTCAAGATCATATCCTTCTTAAAAAATTTCGGCACGATATTTATTTCCGAAACTTCTTCCAACGAAATCCTCAGAATAGTCAGTAAACTGAAAACATAAATATTCATCTGGTTTAGATGAATTTTCGGATTGTTTATTAAAAACGTGTGCGCCTGCCATTATACACCCATTTACACACATTTTCCAATGCTTCCTTGTGCACAGGAATATTTCCAGATATTTACAAAACAGCAAAAATTAAGCCACTTTTTAAAAAAGGGTACAAAAACGAAATTCAAAATTACCGGCCAATTTCTCTTTTGTCAGTTTTCTCAAAAATATTAGAGAGGCTTTTTTATAAGCGAATGGAAACTTATCTAAGGAATAACGAAGCGTTTTCAGACTCACAACTCGGTTTCAGATAATCAAAATCTACGGAAACTGCCATTTGTTCTTTCCTTAAAGATGTTGATTCATCAATGGACCAAAATGAAGAACCCATTGGGATATTTTTAGATCTTTCGAAAGATTTTGACGTTATTAACCATAACATCTTGCTCTCAAAATTACCTTCTTATGGAATTCGTGGTATTGCCCTAGATTGGATAACCTCGTACCTTAAACATCGATCTCAAAGAGTAGAAATACCGTACTGACACGAAAGGACATTATTTACTTATCTTTCAATTCTTTGCCAATTGAACATGGGGTCCCACAAGGTCCGATCTGAGGTCCTATCCTCTTTCTGCTGTACGTAAACGATATGCCCTCTTCTATTAAAAAATATAAGAACAGTTCTGTTTGCCGATGACATGAATGTTCTTTGCAAAAAAAGAAACAATAAATAGTACAATTTCAGAAGTTTCAAATTGGTTTTGTAATAACAAATTAATAGTTAACGAAGGAAAAACTGTCTCAATGCAATTTTGCGTTTCAAATAGGCAATCGTATGCTCCATTAAAAATGAAAAATATGCAATTAGCTGATGTTAAGGTAACAAAATGTCTATTCTCTCAATTCAATCAAACCTCAAACGGAATGTACATATAACAGAATTAAACACTAAATGAAGTTCATTATGATATGCATTTAGATTTATTTCTAATTCTGTCAGTCTTCATGCACCTCGTTGCGTGTATTTTACAAATGTACATTCCCGCCTGAGATATGGCATAATATTCTGGCGAAGGTCATCCTTTACTTCCCAGACATTTAGATTGCAAAAGAAAATTATTGGAATAATCAAAAAATGCCATCCACGTGATTCCTGCAAGCCTCTTTTCATTGAGCTTGAATCTTACCATTGCCTTGCCTATTTATTTACGAATCTGTAGTATTTGTCAAAACTGACTTACTTAACGGTGGGAACTTATTTTCATATAATACTGAAATTAATAGTTACAACACTCGATGTAGAAATCATGTTCATCAAGTGTCAGTATCAACAGCTCACTACTAGAAATCCACATACAATACATGTACGTTACTTTATAACGCATTGTCCGATGAAATTAAACAATTCAATTTGGTACACAAATTTAAGTTAAAAGTAAAATATTTTCTGCTGCAAAACTGTTTCTATACATTTAGAGGCTATACTGATCATAAAAATAAAAATAATGTTTACTTTAACAAAACAATGATATAGTACAATGATTTAGTTTACATTTGCATTGTATGATTAAAAAAAGACTTAAATGCCTGTAACATGTAATGTACTTTAGCTTCCGGGTCAATGACCCCCATCTCGATCGGGTTTTTGTCCAGTTTCCCTGATCTATTGAGCAAATGCTAAGTGGCCCCTTGATTTGGTTCTGACGTAAATGTAGCTTCACTATGCGCACGGTTTGTTGAGCTTTCCTTTTGCTTGTTGTGGTAGTAGAGCTTAGGGTGAGTTTCTATTTGTTAGCAATAGAGAAAAATCAAATCTCTTCGTTGGTTTACCGTTACAAATAAGTTTTCTATAATACGAAAATATGTAGTTTTTGAAATGTTAATCTCTCGCTTTTTTAATTTTATTATTATTATTATTATTATTATTATTATTGTTATTGTATTTGTGTTCGTCCTTTCACCCCCTTATCATCACAGTTTCGTTTCATCTTCATAGTTACCATACAGTTAACTTCAATAGTGGTCGTTAATGACCTATAAGTTCATGAGACCTTAAATAACAAAAAAATCTGCAAAACCAAAGTATCTGTTTAAATATCCGGCAGGCGCACCATTGACGAATATATTAAAGTGGCCTAGCCACCAAAGCAGAATCAAATATGTGTAGTAAGAGAAATTTTAAACTAGCATAACTAGTACTAGTAACTAATTAACTACCGCGTAACCGATTTGTATCTTCTCGCCTTACTTCGTAAGAAGAGAAAATATAATCACGAGCGAAAAACGACAGGTTGTCGATAGAAAAGTTCTTTTTTGCCGTGCCCTCCTGCGGAACAAGAGGATAAACAGTGTACCAATATGTAGTAAATTACTTCCTGTAATATGTTGTGTAGAAATAAGCCATGTATTTCGGTCTTTGATACCGAAAAATCGATTGATGGCAAAACGTCCGTCCATCCTTCTTCCGTCAACCAGTCAGAGTTCGTCAGTCGTCAACCCTAACGCCTAAACCGTTCGCACAATTTTATCGCACAATATTTGTATTCCCTTTCGATTTAAAGCAACTCGAGGACCTACGAGTTTAAAAATGATATATTGGTGTTTTGGAGTACGTGACATGTAGTCTCAATTACATTTTCAAAATTTTCTCAAAAATTGCTCCATATTTTTTATTCATCTTTGTTCTCAGATAGCTTAGACAACGTTTAAAGGCATGGCACAGATCTCATTTTTTTATATCCTTAGTTTTTCGAAAATTCCAAAGTTCCAATTCTCTTTCGTCTTCCTACAACTACAATATTGTAAATGGATATTTTGTCCTCTATAAAAGTATTTTTTAAAACAAAGTTCTAAGATCATGACCAGTTTTTCAAAATATGAGTTTTCACGTAATGTTAGATGAATTAGAAGTAATTTTTAAAGAATTATTTTCTCAAAAAGAATCATATTTTTTTTCTTTAGATTTTCTTCTTGTAAATATCAAAAGATAAAAAAGAATTGATGCTAGTTCATTTCCGGCAAACACTGCGTATTCGAAAACTGGAAACCGATAAATTGCAGAACTACAAATTTGAAGAATGGAATTTTCTCTGAATTGAAATTTGTACTACAAAAACGTGTCTTTAAGAAAGGTCATGTATAGTTATTTGAAAATACAAGTATTGCGTCATTTCCGCTTGAAATTAGTCCAAATAATCAAAACCCTTTTCTCAAAAACGCCCCAAATGTCTTAACCTATCGTTAAAATTGTCTTTTATTCGGAACACAAAAATAATCCAAACAAGTTTTAAACACTGTTTTTAAAATCGCGAATATCGTCGACAAGAAACAATGAATTCGAGCGATTCAAAATTGCAAACGCCACATAGAATTTTGCTATTGGGGCCAGGTTTTAGGCCAGTTTGAGCTAGTGTAGTTTGATAATATATTTGTGGTGAAACAAATTTTAGAAACACATAATGTTGTTGGGAAACAAAACACTATGTATTTGTTTATATTGCATTATATATTCCAAAGCTTTTGATAGTGTTTTCTTGGCTAAGTTATATGAAGTATTAGAGGAAACAAATATTAATATAATAATTGCTTAATATATATATATATATAATATATTATATATATATATATATATATATATATATATATATATATATATATATATATTGTTACGTTTTTAGGTGGTGAATTAAAAGTCTCGTATTATTTTCACAAAAAACGTTTATTTTGTTTCTTAACACAATCACTGAAAACACTTGATTATTTATTTACACTACACTTCTCTTCAGTTATTTACACTACACTTCTTTTATTTACACTACACTCCTCTTGCACACTCGCACAGTCCTAAGCACTGGCCACAGTTCACTGCACTGATCACAGTTCGATGCACTGGTCACAGTTCACGTCACCGACCACAGTACGATGCACTGACAACGGTTCACTTCACTGAGCACACTCGCTGCACAGCTATTCACCGCGATGCACACACTTCACAGTTCAGCTTCCACTGCGGACTCAAGACTGACTCGCGGTCGCCGGCCGTCGCGTATTTATACCTGTCAAGACAATCCAGAACCTTCCGGACACCGCGACTGTTCTGGAGTAATCCGCCGGCAGGTGATGCAACCGCGCTCGCGGGCAGCTCGTGGTCGCCGGCAGATGACGTAACCCGAGACAACAGGAACCTCGGAGTGGCGCCGGGGGATGATGCAATATTCGTTACAATATATATCATAGAGAAATTTTTCAAGTAAAATTAGGTATGCTAATAAAATTCTGATAAAATATGTATTTCCAAAGACCTAAAAACTAGGATGCAGTACTTTCCTTACAAGATTTAAGAAATATTTGCCAGGAGTGGTAGAAAATTGACAAAAGAAGTGTACTGGAAAGGGGATGGTAGTAATTGTTACAAATTTACCTTTTTCTGTGCAGATGAACAAATGATTATTGGGCACGATGTGAATGTCGTGAATTATAATGTTTAGAAAATTAGAAGTTGAATGTAGTAAATGAGGGTATGAAAATAAATTTTTCATGAAAAAAAGAGTTTTTTATTAATAATTAGAAATTTACTCGAAATTTAATATTAGATTATAGAAATACCAAAGGTGAAGAAGAATATATTATGCACAAAATTAATAAAGGTAGAATAATTTCTTTTATGTGAAATGGAACTTTGTGGGAGAAAAATATTTCAAATGAAAATAATAAAAATACAACAAAACACAAAACAACTACAGATATCTCAGAATGTCACACACTTTCTCGTAGTAAAGTTTTCTAATTTCCTTGGTGTGGTACTGTACAGTCTTGCATTTCCTACTTGCCTGCTGCCATCTATCGTCTCCCGAAGTATTTTCGCATTTTTTGAAAATTTCTCAACTTTTCATTTCCAAAATAGTATAACCGAAATATTATTTTCATAATATTAAAGAATGCTAAAACCTTGTCCTAAATAGCAATTTTCATTAAAAATTTGGAGCCGTCTTTAAAAAAATGCCGTTAAGCTTTACTATAAATGCGAAATTTCAGGCTTTTTTTCTCCAGAGAATCTACTGAGTTTTTGAAAAGCTTGATTTGAAGTAATCTGAATAACATCAACTAACACATTAAATAATGTGTACAAATCAATTGAAATGTGCATATTAAGGGCATGAGAGATATTGAAAGAAATTACATTTGTCTAATATTTGAAAAAACAAAAGAATACACGAAAATGAACTTTACGTCATATTAAACAGTGTCAGTACCACTAGCTGGTGGAAAAGTTCGAAGAAAAGATTTGGAGCTATTTAAAAAAATAGCGTTAGAGGTTTCTCAAAATGCGGTATTTTGAGCTCATTTTAACAGAAAATTGTTGGGTAATTGAGAAAATGTATAACATTATTTAAAGTACATGTACTCATAAATATAATAATGGGAAGAACTCGCCTCTAATATAAATATGGCAGACGGACAGTCAGGCAGAAGGACAGAAAGGCAGACGGACAGAAAGGAACAAGAAAGCAGACGGACAGAAAGGCAGAGGACAGAAGGCAGAGACAGAAAGGCAGACGAGAAAGGCAGACGGACAGAAAGGCAGACGGACAGAAGGCAGACAGACGGACGGACAAACGTTTTGAAATCGATTTTCTGCAGCATTACATAGCTTTCTCTATGCCACGTATATACGTATGTATACGAGAAAGTAAAAAGTTGAAGCCGTTTCTGAGAAAATAATTGCTTAAAATTTAAAAATAGCCTACGCTTCACGCAAAATTTTACAAGAAACACTCATATTTTCAAAAGATTGAACGTAATATTTAAGATTGTTTCTCATGAACACATTTCGTTTCTGATTTTTAAATTTTTTTATTTTTGACATTTTCCAAAATCAGATTTCAATGAAAATTAGATCTTTACCATTCGACCTAGACCAAAAAATTTGGTGTAGTTTTTCGAAAATTTTACAAACGTTCCAGGGGCCAAAATATATAATATACAGGTAATACAATGAAAATAGCCACATATAATTATGGATTTGCGTTGTGAGTAGAGTGATAATTAATTCGTATTAATTAATGGTGAGTTTGTGCCCTCCTTTATAGCATGTCATTCAACTTGAATTATTTTTCACAATATATGTTTATTATTATTTTTCAATTTAAATATCTAATATATCAGTGTATGAAGACCTCCGTAAAATAACGTTGTATATCACATTTTGTCATTGTTGAGTTTTCGCAGGAATAAGATTGTATATCACATGATGCACCTTTGGGCAAAATTTAGTGGGGTTGGCGACACTGGTTGTTGAGAATTTGATAAAGTAGAATTGGTTATTCTGAAAGAACGTTATCTAGTCCTGCGAGTTTTCTGACTCTGAGTCCTATGCTCAATAAACGACTGGTAGAGTCTGGCACAACATTCCACTTGGAAGGCAGGCAAATGTCCGGGCTGTCAATCCTGTTTTCAAATCGAATTCAGTCTCGCGTTTTACGCTGTTATGTTTTCATGTGATACATTGATTCTGATTTCAATATCAACTCCTTAATACAATATTATCGTTATCTAATTATTTCACTTGTGGTTCTTATGATTTATAATCTGTATATTTATCGTCTATAATGTCCTGTTGTATTAAGAACGAAGAGGCGCGAATAGTATTAATAAGGTTACAGTTGGCACACCTGTTGATGTGACGTCGATAAGCTTCTCGCACCCCGCGCTGGGAAACGTCAAGAAAAGTCGCGACTAGTATATCACTTTGTCAACATGGCGGCGAGAAGTGCATCTTTGTCACCAAGTGATATTCAATGCTTAAATAAAGGCAGGAAGAGGAAGCTAGATCCTTCCACTTAGAAGCAGAATGCAAATAAGGCGTTACGAAATGCTGGACAGTGTTATAAATCAAAATCAGGTGTAATGGTTCCCGCGAAAAGAGCTTCAGGAAAGGTGAGTGAAATAACGTTGTATATCGTAACACGATTTACGATTATGACAACATTATTTAAGAACGTTTCAAATTAGTAAAAATTCAACAACTCTACTTCAGAAAGAAACATAAATAATAAACTTCTGTTTGTGGTAGGACAGAGTATGTAACCCGAAAAATTGCTTCAAAAAGGGATGTGCTGTGCTAATGAAAGACAAGAAAGAAGACGTGTTTTTGGAGTTTTATAAGTGGGACTATAATGGGCAAAATGTTCTTCTGAGAAGTTGCATTGAAATATCTCAACGTTCTAGAAGAAGAGGTCACAACACTGATGCAACTTAACGCCGAAAATGCACGTTCAGGTACTACATGACCCTTCTTAGTAAGCGAATGGAGGTATGCATGAAAACGTTTTGTGATTCATTTAATGTGACACCTCGTGGAATACAAATTCTACAAGACAAATTAAAAAATGGTTCTAACGTTATTGTAGATGGTCGTGGAAAGCACTTCAATCGTTCCCATGCTATTACTGACGCAGTATAGAATGGGGTTAGGGAGCACATCACAAGCATGCCGAGACAACCAAGTCATTACAGTAGGAATAAGACAGAGAAAGAATACTTGTCTCCTGACTTAAATTTAAGTAAAATGTATAGGTTATTTAAACAGAAATACCCAGAAAGTCATGTAAGCATGCATCTGTACCAAGACATTTTCAATTCTGAATTTCATTTCACTTTTGGCCAACCGCGGTCTGACACTTGTAAATATTGCGACGAACTTTTCTGTCAGCTTGCTGCAGCTGAAAGTGAAGAACAACATCAGATTCAAGTACAAAGTGATCTTCACCATGCAAAGGCGGAAGCGGCATATAAGGTTTTGAAAGCTGATATGGACAGGGCTAAAACCAGAAAGGACACCATTGTTTTATGTGTTGATTTGCAGCAAATTTTGTCTTGCCCGACTCTCAATCATTCTACTATGTACTATCAAAAATACGTATACTCTACGTATAATTTTGCTGTTCATAATGCTGGGCATGGTAACACCACCATGCACCTTTGGCATGAATGTCAAGCAAAGCGTGGCTCATCAGAAATTGCATCTTGTTTGCTAAAATATATCAGGGAAAATTTCAATATTCTAACGAAGAATGAAGAGAGGCGATTAATTGTGTGGTCAGATCGGTGTGTAGGGCAGAACAATAATTGGAAAATATTACATCTCTACGACTATTTTGTGCTCAGAGGATATTTCACACAAGTCGAACAAAAATTTGTTTCGGGCCACAGCTTCTTGCCATGTGATCGTACATTTGCTTTAATTGAGAAGAAACGGAAAACACAAAACGTTTTTATTCCTGCTGATTGGAAACGTGTGATTGCTGAAGCATGTTTGAAAATTTCCTTTCATCATTCAGGAAATGGAACAAAGCGACTTCGTTGATTTCAGTATCTTTGAGAATTCTATGAAGCATGATGCAAACCTGAAAATTACTTCAGTGTTATGGCTGAAAATCGTGGCTGATGATCCGCACGCAGTTGTTGTTCGGAAAAGTCATAATATCCTTCAGACTTGGGAACGCTTTGCTCTTCGAAAAAATTCTCGAGGGAATCAGCCACACACTATGTTACCTCTCCCAATTATAGAGTTTCCTCCATTGTACCAAGAACTTCTTCCATTGACCCAGGAAAAAAGAAAGATCTTGTTGATATGTGTAAATACATTGATGTTAAGTACAGAGACTTTTATATGAACTTGCCATGCACGGAACAAATTGTTTAATGGGGATGTTTGTCTGATGAAATGTATGTCAGAGGGGACTCTTTAGAGAATAAGTAATAGTAATACATTTTTCTAACTTTCTTCTTCATTATTTTGACATATGCAATCAGTTTATTTACAATACTGTGTTTTTTGTAAATGAGGTTGATATATAACGTTCTTCCAATTTACTGAATGACAGGATATACAACGTGTTTCCAGCAGATTGTAGTGAAAACTACAATAATTCGGAAAATAAACAAAACTGTCTAAAAAAGTGACTTTGTATAAATCTGTTATTATCAAATACATACATGCAAAATCCTAAAAAAATAAAAGTTCCATTTTTAAAACACCATTCATTTATTGTATTTTCCCGAATATAGCGAAATGTGATATACAACGTTATTTTAGGGAGGTCTTCATATCTTTTTGTTGTTTTATATGTAATTTTTGTGTATTACCCTGATGATGGGGTCATAAAGTGCCCTGAAACATAAAGTTATGTGATTGCTAATCTAGTAATATAATTTAAATGTCTGTCTAAAATATTCAGTTGTAACAAAGGAAAAATAAAAATTAAAATATAGGATTCAAATTCAAGAGGCCACGACATCAGCCAGATCGATTGGGGAATATCAATTTTGGTAATTCCTGCTTACGGTTTAGCCGCTAACGTGATTCGCAGACAGACGGACATAAAACCAATTTTTCAGTCTCAAGGACTCACAAAACATGAATTCTGACTATACAACGACGTTGTAGAGAAATTAATTTACTATTTATAGAGACACGATTTATCCACTTTTCGTTACTAGGGCTCGGCAATACGAGTTTCTGTCGAAAAATCACCGATTTTTCCCCGCAGCATTATAATACTTCCACTATACTGCGTAAGCACGAGAGAGGAAGTAAAAATAGTCAAATGTATATTTTTTAGTCACCCGTAAAAGCGTTTTCTTCATGGCGTGCCAAACGTTTTAGCACTAGTGCAAAAAGTGAGCCTTAATTTTAATAATAAAAGAAAATCAAGCTTCACAGTATATATATTGTGTCTTTTTTAAACATTATGTAAGTTAAATATCTTCTTACTTAAGAATGATAAGTACTTATCCGAATGAAGAATCCATTTTTCACGCAGAGCTGGATTCGTGCTTGGAAATTTATGAAAACTAATTCCTGGATGTTTTCGAAAACTGTTGTCACAATCGGCATACGAACATTTTCTTCCAGAAGATATAGTGATCTTGTCTAGTCGAACATTAATATAAAGAATATTCCGTACGACAGTAACTCGTTTGAAAAAACTCGTGTGTATGTCGCCCGTAAGCCTTCGCAAACCGTACTGCGGAGATAGCGCGGGAATTTCTGACCATCCCACTCGAAAGAGGAATGTTTCGTACATCTGGTGTGAAAGTATGAAGCCTAATCCCTGTACCTGCTGTGCGCTGTGGAAGTTGGAAGTTGGAATACGCTGTCATAGCTCTTGTGGCATCAGAGGAGATAGTGGGCTGTGGTTTCTAATATTTATGAAAACGTGCTCTAAAATAATTTTAACTATAATCATTGATGTCCCTATTGGTGGTAAATATGATTAAGACAAAAATTGTGTTAATTTAATATAGATTACAATAATTTATATTCAAAGTAATAAGGGATAGAATATAAATAGCATAAAAGTTATACATAACACAATAAACACCTCCAAATTTAAAGAGAATTTATCGTATTTAATATTCATTCAATTAAAGGAAAATTTGGCTGCATGTCACTGAAGATTCATGTTTAACGAAAAATTTGGCATGAGTGTGTATATCTCGTAGCGGCAAACTGCATTATTGAAATTAACGAGTGTTCCGTTCACAAGTTTTGTACCGGCAAAGAATGTAATGAGTGAAAATTGATAGTATTAAAGTATGTCATTATTTTTTAAATAAGAAATTATTCGGTGAGAATAATCCTGTATTCAAGTTTTTTCAACAATTTCTTACGGCCGTATGTGTACATCGTCACTACATCCGAAATGAAAATATAAAGTGATCCGTTCTCATGGTTCATTACAGGAAAAAGTTGTTTATAACTCATTTTTAATTGAGATTAGTTATTATGTTTATTTATGGCGCCGAAGTTGCGCATTGAGTTTTCCCGTAGAAAAGTGTCTGACTAAAAAAATTGAATTTTGAGTTATATTATTTAAAGTGAAATTTTATGTCATTTCGCTCTAGAATAGTTTCATTTCTTTTTAGATCTATTTTAGTCAATTATTGTCAATGTTCAAACTTCATAAATTTCTGGTCTTCGTATATTTGTGATGTAATTTCTATCCTTTAAAGCTCTCTCATGAAAAATCAAAATTTTTCAATTACAACACTTTTCTGTGGGTGCGTATTGATGGTGGCGTAAAATTAGTTCCACATGATTGTTGTCATTTCATCAAAGTATAATAGAATTATGATTACCTCCTTTTTCCGAGAATTCCTTAATTTGTATCCGGCGATTTTATTTTGTATTCTTCATTAATGTTTCGATCTCAGGATGCCAGTGCCGCTCAGTACAAGCAGTACTTAATTGGTATATCTACCAATTAAGTATTTCATTATCTCAAACTTTCGGTGCTAAAGATTGAGGATATATAAACACATTCTTCTGGGTGAATTTATCTCGTCGTGGTATCCTGCAATAGAGAAGTTAAAAAAGCGTTTGTTTACGAGATTTTGTACTACTGACTATTTTCTCTGGCAGTTGTAATGCGCAATTATTTGCCAGACCGGAATGTCCTTTAAACAAAGAATCGAAGAATACGTACAAGCTCATACACACAAAACAATACAATCAGACTTTGCCAGCCATCTATTGGAACAAGAACACTCATTTAATGCAGACAGTGAAGTCAAAATTTTGGAAATTGAATACTGATACACTGACAGACTTAAATTAGAGGCCATACACATCATAATTTATTAAACAATCCCAGAACACTATTTTGAATAAACAAATTCCTTTTCTCCGACACTTCCTGAAGCTGGCCGCTTCCGAGGCCCATTAACCCCTCTGCTCGCCTGTTTTACTCCATCCCGCCGAGCCCTTCCCTAATGGCCGTTTCTTAGAAAAAAAAAACGCGTTATCTCCCCACCATCGAGAGCTTTCTTTTCAATACCGTGCCTGAAGCGAGGCCCTAGCCGCTTCAGAATCGATTATGTAACTTTGTTGATCTTGGGCGATGGAACAGGCGGCAATTATGTTACGTTGAACATTTGTTATTTCATGGTTTCTTTATTCAAAGTTATGTTTCTATTTTCACGTTTCTATTCCAATTTTTATATTTTCCTTAAATTCTAATTTTTATTTTAAATTCATCTTATGTACTAGATAAACTTTCAATTGTAATTTATATATATTGTTATTATTTCTGTAGCACTGAAGATGTGACCGAAAAAGCTTTCTGCCAAAATAAACTCAATTATATTTCTATCATTATACGCTATAGGCGAATTCGTTCTTTATCTAATCTAATGAATCTGAATGATAAATGCATGAGCAATGCAAGACACTTCACCACTATACGATAAATAATTCTGTTTATACAAACGTTGCGATGAATGAATTAGAGAAGTGCTTGCATGATTATGATAAATATGGTCAATAAATCATGTCATTTTGGAGCGTAGTTAATTGGTTCAGTGAAGGCGGTAGGTCCCACGTGCTAGGGCAACATCCCATCATGTGCTCCCTAGCTGTAAATGCCATTGGAAGATCGGTAGTAAGTTTCAATCATTGGAAAATGCCGCCACAGGGTACGGGAGCAAACGGGCGACCTGTGCGCACTCTACTTGGACACCACTTTCTGTGGAACTAAAAATTCGACGGTGGCGCCATCTCTGAATGGGACACCATTTCTGGGTACCATCTCTTCTGCCCACAGTGAGCCGTCTATACCTCTTTAGTCTATGCCTGGCCGCAGGAGCGCGTCTCGTCGCGTCCTGAGATAGCCCTCGCCCATTGGCGAGTGGTGGGCGGGCGTCATCGCTCACGTGTGCGTCCGGCCCAAAGACATTGGAATAGTATACTAGACCACACACAGCGCTAGTGTAGCGTTGTAAATTGAATCGTTTCGTGGCAGCCATGATGGGGGCAAACAGGTGGACTCCGAGCCAGCCTAGGAATATGTTTCGTTCTCATTTGCGTGTTTTCTTCGATAGAGATAGGTTCTACTCCGGTGTTTCTAGACAAGAAGCATAATGGTGAAGTCTTGTGCGGCATACGGATGTACAAATCGTGCGACAAAAGACTGCAAGTTATCATTTCACAAGTAAGTAATTCATTTAACACTCTGCTGTAACCTATTAAATGTGCCTTTGCCTTTGCTAATGAATATGATATTCATGAAGAACGATAAAGTAAATGCATTTTAAATGCACGTGGTGTTTCACAGATTTCCTCTTAACAACAAAGATCTTCTGAACTTGTGGTTACATGCAGTGAAGAGGAAGGATTTTGCTCCCTCTGAACATCACAGGTTGTGTTCAGAACACTTTGCACCTGAGGACTTCTGGAAAGGAGGGGGAAAAAAGACTCTGAAGGAGGCTGCAGTTCCTTCTAGATTTAACTTGGTAAACTAAAAAATAAATATTCGTCCGGTTTAGATGAATTCCCGGATTCTTTGTTAAAGACTTGTGCGTATGCCATTATACACCTGTTAACTCACATATTTAATGCACCTTTATGCACTGGAACGTTTCCAGATATTTTCAAAACAGCTAAAATTAAGCCGATTTTCAAAAAAGGCAACAAAAATGAAATTCAAAATTATCGACCCATTTCTCTTCTATCAGTCTTTTCAAAAATATTAGAGAGACTTTTTTACATACGAATGGAAACCTTTCTCACTAAACACGACGCGCTTTCAAATTGCCAACATGGATTTAGAAAATCAAAATCAACGGAAACAGCTATATTTTCTTTTCTTAAAGATGTCGCCTCATCATTGGATCAAAACGAGGCACCTATTGGATTATTTTTAGATCTCTCAAAAGATTTTGACGTCATTGATCATGACATTTTACTTTCCAAATTACCTTCATATGGAATCCGTGGTATTGCTCTAGATTGGTCATGTTCGTACCTTAAACAACGATCTCAGAGAGTTGAAATACCTTACTGGAATGATGGAATATTACGTACGCACCTTTCCGACTCTTTGCCCGTTGCATGTGGAGTTCCTCAAGGATCGATTTTAGGCCCTATTCTGTTCCTACTTTACGTAAACGATATGCCCTCGACGATTCGAAACAGAAAAACGGTTCTCTTTGCGGATGATACGAACATCCTTTGCAATAAAGAAACAGTAAATAGTACAATAACAGATGTTTCAAATTGGTTCCGAAATAACAAATTAATAGTGAACGAAAAGAAAACGGTTTTAATGCAGTTTTCTATTTCAAATAAACAATTCTGTGCCCCATTGACAATGAACAGTGTACCATTGACTGATGTTAAGGCAACAAAATTTTTAGGTCTCTCAATTCAGTCAAACCTTAAATGGAACGTCCATTTAACTGAATTGAACACAAAATTAAGTTCATTGTGCTACGCGTTCAGAATTCTTGCAAATTCAGTCAGCCTTCATACTGCTCGTTGTGTATACTTCGCGAATGTTCATTCCCGCCTGAGATATGGCATAATATTCTGGGGAAATTCATCTTATAGCTCCCAGACTTTTAGATTACAAAAACGAATTGTACGAATAATAACCAAATCCCACCCACGTGATTCATGTAAGCCTCTCTTCATTAATCTAGGAATTCTACCATTACCGTGTCTTCTTATTTACGAATCAGTGGTTTTTGTAAAAATGACTTGCTCAAGGGCGGAATATATTTTCAGAAAATGCCGAAGTCTATTACTATAACACTCGACGTAGAAATCATATTCATCAGGTGACAGTATCAACAGCTCATTACAAAAAATTCACATACAATACATGCACATTATTTTACAACACTTTGCCAGATAACATTAAACGATTAAATTCAATTGAAAAGTTTAAATCCCAAGTGAAATCGTTACTGCTGCATAACTGTTTCTATACAATTAGAGACTATACTGAGCATCACAAGAAAAGTAACATTAATTTTACCAGATACATAATGCATTATTTACCATTTGAACTGTGTAAATGAGTATAAACAACCTGTAAGAACTAATGTACTACAGCTTCCGGGTCAATGACCCCCATCTCGATCAGGTTTTTCGTCCAGTTTCCCTGATCCATTGAGCAAATGCTGAGATGGCCCCTTGTTTTGCTTCTGGACATAAATGTAACTTCATTTCCTGTGCACGTCTTCTAGAATTCAGTGGGAAATACAATTATTCAAAGTATCGTTTCCATGTTGTCGCGGCAGGAAGTAATAAGAGCCAACATTTATTGCTTATTTATCTTTGAAAATAGATTTTATTACATGGGATTTTTTTGATTGTTTTTCTCCCTTTCAAAATTCAAAATTTATTGCTTATTTATCTTTGAAAATAGATTTTATTACATGGGAGTTTTTTTGTTTTTTTTTCTCCCTTTCAAAATTCAAAATTTATTGCTTATTTATTTTTGAAAATAGATTTTACTACATGGGAGTTTTTTTTCTCCCTTTCAAAATTAAATCTTAATATTTTTTGATGTATGTTGTGTGTCGGTTTTTAATTTTTTTAAAATAAATAAATAAATAAAACTTTCCTGATCATTTATTCCTAAGGTATGTTTTTGATGTAGTTGTGTGTCGGATGATTAAAACTGGGAAGTTCATACAATAATTTCTTTTATGAATTGTTTTGTCTTCTTAAACTTATAATATGAATGTTTTATAACAAAATATTCTCAGTCGAGGAGGCATATGTACACGTTTTGCATTTTTTGTATATTATTTATTTGAAAGTTTTCAATGAGCTTAAAAGAACATATATTTATTTTTGCTTAATTATTTATTCAAAGCATGCACTTTAAGATTCATGTACTGTTGTAATTATAAACATCTGGCAGCTGAAGGTTAGCATAGTAAAAATTAATCTAGAATACAGAATGAATAAATGATAATGTGGTAAAAAGATTTTTGAAAGCAAATTCTTGCAGAAAATGTATTGATTACAAATATCGTAATACAAATAAGCATCTTGCATGTTATATAAAAAGATTTTTCGAATTGTTTAACCTATCCTAAAACGTTAAAATCCTTATGACTTTTGTGCTGTTAATGAGAAATTAAAAGTGCAGAATAGATAAATTTTACATTTGCCTATTCCCTATTCATGCAGATGGCAACAAGATACATTCACGTTTTAAGAATTTGTTTATTTGCTCGTGTATTTCAGTGCTAAAAGGATGTATAAACTTTCCAGCTCTACTGATTTTTGATGGATTAATAAATACTGTGATATGTTTAACACCTTTCCAGTTGTAATTTATAAAACATAAATTGTTTTAGGAAAAGGTACATTGCAATCTAGTTTTCCCAATTGAAATTCAGATGAGTTTTCTATTGCAGGCCAAGAAGCCACGTGTGGAGAGATGTAGAGCAGACGGTGATAGACTTTCTTTGCCACAAGAAGACTTGGAGAACTTTGTGCAAGATTCTCCTGGCCCTTCTACTCAGTCAGCATTGAGCATAATTACTCCTTCAACTCGAGCCCATCAAAAGTGAGAATAAGGCTCGAGAGCACAATTGCTCGAAAAGAATCTGAACTTTCGAAACAAAGAGCGAAGATCAGCTCATATGTTGCTAAATGCAAAAGACAGCAAAATAAGATTGAATCTCTGAGTGTTCTTCTTCAAACCCTTAAGGAAGAAAACTTGTTAAATCAGTGGACCTCTGATGTTCTGCAAGATTATTTTGGAGAAGTTTTCTCTGAAATGTTAAGTAGAGTGTTAAGTCATAAAAATGAACCATTTAGTGACATTTTAAAGTCTTTTTCTCTCACTCTTCACTTCTACTCGCCAGCTGCTTATAGGTTTGTTAGAGACACATTCCGTAAGTCTCTCCCACACGAAAATACATTACGGTCCTGGTACAATTCTGTGGAGGGAAATCCAGGATTTACGTCTGAAGCTCTTCTTGCATTGACGCAAAGAGTGAGAGAGTGATTTCCAAATATACGTAAATCTTGTTCTTGATGAAATGGCCATCAGAAAGCAGGTGGATTGGGATGGGACCAAGTTTGTTGGCAGTGTAGATATGGGAGCGAATATTTGTGGGAATGAAGATGTTGCAGCTAAGGAAGTGTTAGTTGTAATGGCAGTTGCTGTTAACGCTTCATGGAAAGTGCCCATAGCATATTTTTTATGTAATGGTTTAACTGTGGAGTGAAGGCTTCCATTGTGTGCAGAGTCTGTTGTCTTTACACGAGTGCAATGTAACTGTGGTGGAGTTACGTTTGATGGACTAGCATGTAATATATCTATGGCTGCACATCTTGGTGCCACTATTTCAGTTACAAACATGGAACCATGGTTTCCACACCCTGTGAGTGGGGAGAGAGTGCATGTGTTTCTAGATGCATGTCACATGCTTAAATTAGCAAGGAATTTCTTAGGCGATAAGAAATTACTATATGATGGAGAAGGTAGGCTCATAAAGTGGGAATTTATTATGAAATTAAATGATATTCAGTACCAGGAGGGGCTGACACTCAGCAATAAACTTAGGAACAAACATATTGCTTACATGAAACAGAAAATGAAGGTTTCTGCTTGCCACCCAAGTGTTGAGTTCCTCTGTAGGTCGTGCACTCCAATTTTGGAAGCAGAATTAAAACTTGAACAGTTTAAGTCAGCAGAGGCTACAGCAGACTTCTGCCTATATTTTGACAGACTTTTTGACATCTGCAATTCTAGGAACCCGTTAGCTAAGGGGTATAAAGGTTCGCTGAAAATTCATAATGAACATGTTTGGGGTCCCTTTCTGGAGAGCGTGGAGCAGTATTTATTGGGCTTAAGAGATGTAAATAATAAGCTTATTGCTGTAGGGCCCAGAAAAACATTTGCTATAGGGTTTCTTATGAATTGTAGGTGTCTCAAAAGCCTATTTCAAATCTATGTGAAGACAGGGAAACTGTCTTATTTAAGTACATACAAATTTAGTCAGGACCACCTGGAACTTTTCTTCTGTGCCATTAGAAGCAGATTTGGGTGGAATAATAACCCTTCTGCCCTGCAGTTTAAGGGTGCGTACAAAAGGCTTTTGGTGAGGAATGAGGTCAAACACAAAAGCAAAGCCAATGCTGCTTTACTAGAAAATGTTCCTCTGCTTTCTTGGACCAACTCTGTTCAGGAAGCTTCGTTTGAGAATAGAGAAATGGAGAGCATTCTGAATAAAGATATGCCTGTTTATTTTGGGTCTCAGATCTCAGAATATTCTTGCTATGTTGTTGTTTACATAAGTGGATTTGTTGTTAGAAATGTAACAACAAAGTTGAAGTGCAATATTTGCAAAGAGAGATTGTTGAGGCATAAGGATGGAATCCAATTTTCAAATTTTTTGCATGCTAGGAATAATGAAGGCCTGCATACGCCATGTCAGGAAGTGGTAGATATCTGCATGGAGGCAGAGAAGGGTTTAAGGACCCTCATGAAGGTGTCCAAATTTCCTAAACCAAGCGAGTTGGTTTCTGTTAAGCATGGGGTGCTAAATTATGCTGTTAGGAGGAACCTTTTTGGTGACCTCCATCAACATGTTCTAGATGAAATGTATCCACAAAATCATATTCTACAAATTGTAAAATTAGTTGTAGAACTGTATCTTAAGGTAAGACTAAACCATATAGCCAAAACAAGCAGCAGTTTACTGCATAAAGAATTAGTTAGGCAACATTGCCATAAAACAATTCATTTTATGAATCAATAGTGTAAAAGTGTTTGTAATAAACTTCTTATTCCTAATGAAACCTGTGCATTGTATTTGTTAACCACTGATGGAAGTACTATAACATATTTTTATTTGGAAAATTTATTTTTTCAGGTCAAATGTTTGAATGTATTGAATGATGAGCAGTCTTATTTTGCCTTCTGAGTAGTTTTGGTAATTTTTGCTGCAACCTGTACAATCTTGTTTTTATTACAATTTTTGCAGGATTGGTATATAGAAAACAAGTAATTCAAAAATGTGGGGAGAAATCAATTATATATGTTCATTGCAAGCTTACATTATTTTCTTACAAATGTTATTCTCACTTGGGATCTAGTTTAGAGAGGAGGGTATTAGCTAATTAAAGATGTTATTTTCATCCTGTAAGTGGCCATTTTCGTTTGGAGAAAACTTTCAATTTCTCTACCGTAGGTAAAGAACCATTAATTATCCGTAATTTCAAACCTAACACAGGATTCATCATATCAAAATTCTACCTGTAGGTTGGTGGGAACTTTAGAATTGGTATATTTTAACATTGATTCAAATGACTTGAAGGTAACTGCATGCCCTGTACACTGAAAATTCTTATGCACTGGAAATATGTCAATGAACAACTTATTTCTTTATAAGTTTGTAAAAAGTTTTGAAAAATTCAACTAATGTAGTGTACTCTTATTGAAGAAATACTGCAGGATGATTGACTAACCTAAATAAATTTTAACGGAGTGTGGGTCGAGGCCTAAGGGATTATTCTTAGAAATCTATTACGTATCTAAAGCATTTTTGTTAATTAAATTAAGGGAAAGCCTTTTTAGTAAAAGTTTAAAGCATTCTTTAAATTTCAAACATGCCTTACACCCAAAGTATATGGACGACGCGATATAAACAGTCGCATTTGAGCTTTATAAAACTGATACAATTACATGTTAGAAGTTTATAAAATATTCATCTTTGACTTATTTTGCACGTCTTACATTTCAACAATGTGCCAGTATTTAGATATGACTTCCATTCGCAACTATACTCATGTTTACGGACGCGAACAAGGCTGCAAAAATTCAAGGTATTGAATCTGGCGCGTAAATTTGCCCCCAATATGGCTGCCAGCGAAAGCTTCAATTTGCAACGGGGAAGGACGGCCATTAACATAGGATTGTGGGGCCTTGGTCCGGCCAGCGCGAGACGGCTCTCCCCCGGGCGGAGGCAACGATGGACCAGCTCCCTCATACCATTGTGAGTGAATATTGCCTATGGAATAAACAATAATATCAGTAATCAACAGAAACTATGTAAGGAAGTTTTTTTCTTTTTTTAAAGAAAATCCTTGCCCTTCGTAACAGTGAATAATTAATAAACAGCATACGTATGTACTCTCTCACTGCAGTGGATCTTTCGAAATCTTAAAGAAGTAACTTTAAACACATGCATTTGAATGGACATGCCTCGTATCAATTAGAAAGTGAATGTTTTTAGCGAAAAAAGCGAAGACCACGTTGCCCTGGGCGTCGCGTGGCAAATAAAATTGGAAAACTCTGCTCATAGAGCAGATACATCGACAGGACTTGGTGTACAAGATTCCCAAAACACTGGCGAAGCTATTTTTGTCATTTTGCCCGGTTTCTTTGCAGCAGTTTGTGCAGTGGAGCGTTTCTTCTCCCGAATGCATATCCGTGCCGGCAAGAGCGACTGACGTATGCGCCGCACCTCGATTTTTCTGGCACTGTATGTCTTCCTCCTATTCTACTTTAAGGCCTATTAGCCAAGAACAGCGTTTTGGTAAGCAAATATTTACAAAGCTGCTAATATTTACTAATTGAATAGTAACAATTTCTTGAAGGTGTCGAGGAAAGAAGAGCAATTTGCATTGAATGAGTGTACATTTTCTTTTCTGCTTCATTGGAGGTCTTTTATTAATTTAATAATGACCATTTAAAGAATGGAGAGACATTGATTTGTTCTTTTATTAATAATGAGGTGAAGGTGATTATTCCCGCCAGCAAGTAGTCCAATGCTACTATCAGTGTCGTTTCTGCAAAAGTAATGAAAGGTAAAACTCGTGCGCTAATAAAGAGAGTGATGTGCAGTAAAGAAGCTTAATGAAGTGTATGATTTTCGGAGCAAAAATCGAGTTTTGATACATCCGCTGACTAGAACGAGGAGAGCGGTCGTGAAGAACCGCGTTGCTGTTTTGGAAACGTGCAAGGCCATTGGGCGCTGGGAATTTTGGAGGGGAGTCTAAACTATACTACTACTTCTTGTTAAGTCCAATGACCGATACTGTAAGAACTTATTTGAATCAAGCTGGGCACGAAAAATTAGACTAGTTGCAAGAGGTTTTCAACAAAAGGAAATTGTAGATGATATTTATTCACCAGTTGCAAAAATGCAAACATTGAAAATATTGCTTTCATATTGTTGTCAAAGGGCTTAATTATTGAACAAATGGATGTAGAAACAGCATTTCTTAATGGTAAAGTTTCGTCAGAAGTCTATGTAAAACTAGCAAAAGGTTATGAAGATGGCACGGATAAAGTTTGTAAATTATATAAAGCATTGTGTGGTTTGAGAGAAAGTCCTCGTGCGTGGTATGATTGTTTTGATAATTTTTTGGATGAGTTAGGTTTTCAAAGAAGTAATTATGATTACTGTTTGTACGTTAAGAGAGATGGAGATGATATGATTTATTTAATTATGTTTGTTGATGATTTGTTAATTTGTTGCAAAAACAGAACTAAAATTAAGACAATTAAAAGCATTCTGTCAGAACGGTTTGGGATGAAAGATTTAGGTGAAGTGAAGAACTATCTTGGAATTAATATTACTTATGATTATTGGAAGAATGTAATGAAGCTCAGTCAGGAAGCTTATATTGAATCTTTAGCCAGTATCTATAACATTAAAAATTCGAAATTGTATAATACACCAATGGAAGTAAATTTGAAATTGGAACCTGCACAAGATGTATATCACAATATAAGATATAGGAACTTGATAGGTGCTCTTTTGTATATTAGTTCAGGAACACGACCAGACATAAGTTACAGTGTAAATTACTTGAGCAGATTTCAAAATTGTTAGTGACACTCATTTTCAATATGCCTTGCGTATCTTGAAGTATTTGTATTTGACAAAAAATCTGAAACTAACATATAGTAAAAATGAAACAATTGATACTCTAGATTGTTTTGTAGATGCAGATTGAGCAGGTGATAACATTAATCGTAAATCTACCACTGGATATGTAATTAGGTTATTTGGAAATGTCATATTTTGGAAATCAAAGAAGCAAGGCAGTGTTGCAAAATCTTCCACTTCAGCAGAGTATGTAGCATTATCGGAAGCTGTAACTGAGATTAAGTTAGTGAGAGATATATTGGATATTTTTTAGGTAAAATTTTTGCAACCTGTAAAAATATATGAAGACAACTCAGGTGCATTAAGCATAGCAAAATTTGGAAATTTTTCAAAAAATCTAAGTATATTGAGGTACATTATCACTTTGTAAATGAAAATTATATGAAAGGACTCATAGATGTATTCAAAGTAGATTCGAATAATAATGTAGCTGACATTTTTACTAAATCATTAAGTAAAGTTAAATTCATGAAATTTCGAGAAATGTTAAATGTAATTGGATAAGTGTGGGTATAGAGTAAGATATTGTAAATATTGTAATATAAATGTAAGGAGGCGTGTTGGAATATGTATACATTTATATTACACAACCGCCATCTATGATATTACTTTCGAACTATTGTGTAGGTATAAAAGCGAGTGCATGATGTTCCTTTTCCCTTTTATTTTATTCTTTGTAAACTGTGATGTCTGTCTGATAATGTAGTCCGAACTCGTGAATAAACTCGTGTCTGTGTGTGTACAAATATTCTTATTTTATTTAACAAATGGTATTTGTAAACTTTATTAATTTGGTAAGTTGGATTATTATATTAGTTATTTGATTATTATTGATATTTTTATTGCTATTATTATTGTATTAATTACTATTAAATGCGTTCCTGTTCTAAATATATAATTATATTCAAAGTAGTATTGTATTGAAGTGTGGTGACGTGTTGTGCAGTGTAGTGCAGTATAGAAGTAGAAAGAGAAGTGTCAATTTCAAATGTGAAGTGAAGTGAAAGTGAAATGATGTGAAGTGTAATTAAAAAGTCGTGTTATCTTGTATTTAATAGTTTAAAATAACTGTGCAGGTAAACCATAAAATGTAGTTAATGCTATTATCTAGGTAATCTCACCTAGAAATTATGGAACAATTTATTTCTGTTCCATTTCCAAAAGTTGTCAAAGTTGTACTTTATAATTACTATTGAAACACATACATTCACATTATGTAATGAACTATTGTCCTACCGTCTTAGTTTTGGGGATCTCTATTACTTTACAAATATGCTAAAATAACATTACAGGAATTGTACGAAGATTATTGATCTTCCTGAAGATAATACACCAATACCACTGATTCCAAGAATTGTTTTGTGTTTTTTTGGTGTACTGCAGTGATTTCCTCTACTCTTGGGGCAGCGTACTAAACCTTCAAATTGGGAGTGTTGACGGCTGTCTGCCAATACCGCCAACTTTTGAATCCAAGGGTTCACCCTACCCACTCTTTCTTCATTTTTTTGGTTTGGAGTTAAGAGAATAACACATATTTCTTCTTAAGTGATCAATTAGCTACAAATTATATGTATTTAACACAAGTAAAATTATTACTTTGTAGTAAAAAAATAAATTCCCAATATTATTACAATCTTTCGTAAAATTGAGTGTTTTCCCTCTTCAGGTACTATCAATGGCTACAATATTTTTTTTAATGGCTAGAAGCAAAACAATAAAATCAAGAATAATTTAATATTAGCAATCCAACTATTATGAAAAGTATCAACATCAATACATACTACTACAAAATTTTAAAATTTATCAAAAATCAAAATTTCAATTTAAAAGTGACCATTGCTAAGTAGTTTCAGATTAATTTGTTTGGATTATCAGGATATTGATTAGAAATAGTTTTGAATAACAGTAACTGTAATTTACCTCTTAAGAGTTAAAACACTTTGCCAGATGACATTAAACGATTAAATTCAATAGAAAAGTTTAAATACCAAGTGAAATCGTTTCTGCTGCATAACTGTTTCTATACAATGAGAGACTATACTGAGCATAACAAGAAAAGTAACATTAATTTTAACAATGATACATAATGCATTATTTACCATTTGAACTGTATAAATGAGTATAAACAACCTGTAACAACTACTGTACTGCAGCTTCCGGGTCAATGACCCCCATCTCGATCAGGTTTTTCGTCCAGTTTCCCTGATCCATTGAGCAAATGCTGAGATGGCCCCTTGTTTTGCATCTGGACATAAATGTAACTTCATTTTCTGTGCACATCTTCTAGAATTCAGTGGGAAATACAATTATTCAAATTATCGTTATCATGTTGTCGCGGCAGGAAGTAATAAGAGCCAAAATTTATTGCTTATTTATCTTTGAAAATAGATTTTATTACATGGGAGTTTTTTTCTTTTTTTTCTCCCTTTCAAAAATTCAAAATTTAAGTAGTATATGACTAAGTGTAGGTATCACAGAATTTTGAAAAGTACACAATTCACTTTCCATAGCAGTCATACGCAGTTTTTAACTGTTTTTTTGACGTAAAATAAATAAATAAAATAAATAAATAAATAAATAAAGTCAACTGTATCAAACTTTGTTTCACTGTAGTGTGAATTCCCCAAATAGGTTTTCCAAATGATAATTATTTTTACATTAAAAATAATTATTTATATAATACATTAATATGGCTAAAATAATTAAATTTATCGCAAATAAAACAGATTTAATAGCATAGAAAAGCTTCAAAAACCTTTAAAAATAAAATAATTTCTTTCAAGCCTGAGACATCAGGAAATAAGTAAGAGGCAATTCAGTACTTTTATTTAATTTATCAGGGTGACCAGCGTTCTGGTTTTGAAATTCAAGGTTTTTCCACCCATCTCTTTCCACCATGGGAATATCGAGAGGAAACGATATTGTCAACGTGCAAACGGAAGTAGGACCCTGGGATGCTTCTCTCGCATAGCTGCAATCACTTAAACTCACATTTGGCACACCCTTGTTACTTGAAAATTGTAAAACAGGTATTTTTAAATAGAAATGTTGATAAAACAGAAGTTTTGAGTATGTTTATAAACACATGCGTGATCCTAGTTATTGAAGAAAGTGACAATGATTAATTGTCTATGTCAGTCAATTTAATAAATCTACAACTAAGTTATTTGATTTATATTATACAAGCATAAATGATTAATATACCCAGAACCAACTAATGTCATTTATATTAGAAACAATAAATACATCTACAAACAAAAGGGATGCAATGTTATATTTCGATAATATAAATACTTTCCACATAAAACAAACATTTTTCAGCAAAAGTTCCAAATAATCCTGGGAAGCGAGACCTTTCAATAATTTTAATATAAACTGTTTAAACATTGGTGAAACAAGTTTTTCCAATCACATTTTGGAGCGAATTTCAAATGTTTAAATTGAAAAAAAATTGTTTTAATATTTTTTGGTACCATCCACATTGTTTAAAAATCTGAAAAAATATATATTATAGAATGTTATAAAACCCATTTTAGGGGGGAAAATCGAGACAGTTCGAGAACGTTATCACGTCGAAAATTAATTTCACAAATTTATTTCCTTTTTCTATACGAATTTGGCGTCAAAATTGGTAGACAGAAATATTTTAAAGTTCAACAATGTTTCCCTGTCTCCCAATTTTTTTCAGCTTGATACACGCAATAGAAACAGAGAAAGAAAACAACATGAAAAACACCTTTCTCGCTGTATCTCTGCAACAGATTGCCCTAGGTGACTGATTTTGTGTGAATCTACATCATTTTATATTCTCTTTCGAACGGGTATCGTGATTATTGATTTGGTTTGGGTGCACTTTTCACCACTTTGTTCCCCATATGTATTCATTTTTGGAGTCTGGAATATGCATTTTTTGAACGATTAACCTTATGTTACCAGCACCCTTTTCCCCCCCGCAAAGAGTGTAGTCATTTGTATAAGAGAACTTGAACGAAACTCGTGGAATTACTCGTCCAACAGAAAACACTAGTTCCCAAAATGCAATGGAGAATTTTAGTATTTTACAAGACCCTCATAGCTCCAAATTTACACTCATCAACTTACACTACGTTTGAGCAAAACATTTATTAAATATATATATATATATATATATATATATATATATATATATATATATATATATATGAGCGAAAGTGAAGTTAGAATCTCCAACGGACTTTTTTATTTAAACAAGTTTTCAAACAAACTAAAAATATTTTTTAAAAAATAGTAAAACACACGTTTCCTTAGTTATCCTCGAGGCCATATAAGAATACATCCCTTTACATCAATTCCAAGTAGTTTAATACATCATTTTAAATCAAAATTCAATGAATTCAATATCACGATATTGAGTTTTTGGAAGATTTTATACCACAACATGCTATTATACCAACACCATTCACAGAATTTCAATCAAAACATTATTCAACTACGTCTTATTTCACATTTCGTAAAATATGACCTATATTTATTTATTTATTTTAATTTATTTATTTTACGTCAAAAAACAGTTAAAAACTGCGTATGACGTGCTATGGGGAAAAGTGAATTGTGTGCACATTTTCAAAATTCTGTGATCCCTACACTAAGTCTAATACTACTTAATTTTAAGGATAAACAAGCAATAAATTTTAATTTTGAAAGGGAAAAAAACAAAACTCCCATGTAATAAAATCTATTTTAGGATAAATAAGCAATAAATTTTGAAAGGGAGAAAAAAAAACAAAAAAACTCCCATTCAATAAAATCTATTTTCAAAGATAAATAAGCAATAAATTTTGGCTCTTATTACTTCCTGTCGAGACAACATGGAAACGATAATTTAAATAATTGTATTTCCCACTGAATTCTAGAAGACGTGCACAGAAAATGAAGTTACATTTATGTCCTATATCACATAGGACGATGATCTCTCAATTTGCAAAACAACCAACATACTACTGCATACTTGAAGGGATTACTAACAATTTCTACAGAATATGTGTACTAGTACAATAGTTTTATTGCGTTGGTTTTGAAAATAAATATTATATGTGTTACCTTGTGATCTTCCGTTTCCAGAAGAACTGGAAGTTTCTGGCCTTGAAACAGTCCCACGCTGGAGGAACATATCTAAAGGCACACTTTTACGTCAGTTTTCACACGCGATTTTGTGTTTTGCCGATTTACAGTGTCTTTCTAGCGCACTTTTCCCCTTTTGTAATTATATTTATAGTGGTTTTACACCAAGTGCGAAATGCATTTGAGTTAACTTTTGAATGAGGTGCAATCCGTGGGAAAGATTGTCCATACTGCTAATATTTATTAACGCTAGATTTTTCGACATTACTTCTTTATTTAAAACTCGCTGTAAATACACACACGCACAAAGAATAACAACGCCCATTACAATGCTCTTCTCTCCTCTACTAGCCGCAGACAGAATGACTAAATTCTACAATCATACAGACAGCAATCAACAGAGATAGTAACTGAACGAAGTCAGTAATCGCTCTTTTGAATTTATTGTAAGTGGAGATTTTAACAGAGTATCTGGTGGAATCTTCCGAGCAAGAACAGTTTCTTAATTTAATTAATACCTTCAGCGTAGATATTACAATAAATGTGCTATACTTAATTCAAAGTGTTATCTTGGTCTATACTTAATTCATCTTGGTCATTCATCTTGGTCTATACTTAATTCAAAGTAAGTAAAAAAAATTACTAAATATGAAATTGCAATTAAAGATGTAGGATTCAGTGACAACAGTGCCTAAATTCTTACCATTTCCTAAACGTACTAATCATTGCAATGAGTCTCTTGTCTGACGCAAGGTTAGTTTAGCGTTCAAATAAGTATTTCTGGTACAAGGAACTACATTTTTACTTTCACTGATAATAATATTAGGCACTGTAGTTGCGAGATGAGCGAGAGAAAATTACACAAATGTTTCGACAGAGAAACGAGTTTTGTGGATTTCTTGTTCCAAAAAAGTGTATTTTTTGTTCCTATACATATTAAATTACTTCCACTAACACAATGTGTAATCAGAATCCACTTTTGTGAGTGCTTGAGACAAAAGAAGAAGTATTATTTGTGGTTATTAATTTTTCGATCTACCATGGATGCCGTCGTCAGTGGAACACATTATTTGCTATGGAATTAGTTCTCAAGTTTCAGAGTAGAGTTCTGCCGAAACGTAATTATTGTCACCTACATTACAGAATCTTTCAAATAGAATTATAGTAACCGACATAACCTTTGCGATTAGAAAGAACAAATGGAGGAACTTTAGAAAAGTTACAACAGAAATGTAAAACAATTGACTATATAGAGGATAGAAACCTTCCCAAATATTGTTTCATTTTCTTCAGTGCATTTTACCTACGACTAATGAAATGAGTGATGTTTACAAATTCCGAAACAATATAGTCACTTTTCACGGTCAACAGATTTACATGTTTTTGAATAGTTGATTGATAGTGTTTTTATTGTAACGTGTCACTACTAGCATCTAACCTCTGATCCCCTTTGTGGGCGGTACAATACACGTCGGGTGTCAGGCGGTAAAACAACAGTCAGTTACTAGATGCGGGCGTCAGGTCGAGGATCTGGCGTGGTGGATTAGAGAAAGACCGAGTTTTAATGACTTACCCGTTTTCTTTCATCATTGCTTGAGACTGGCTCATGCTGGTCGGGGGTAACTCTGGAGTTAGAACAACTTATTTTCTTAAATAACAAATCATCATGCCAATAGAAAAGCATAGAAAGTTTATTGAGTTTGTTTTTAAAGTTTGTATTCACACATACATATTCACACTATTACATAGAAATCTTATAAACTTCCACTCCTTGACCGGTAAATACGACTGTCTCTTTCCTTTTTTACAATAATTTCTTTACTGACATTAATTTTTAAGTGAACAAAAAAGGGTTTGGTTTCTCTTAAACTTCACACTCTTTCTAATTGGCGAACAGTGAATTTGGTAGTTACCTTCTCCCTAGATTCCAAAATCCGTTTCCGGCCATTCCAAGGACGGTGTCAGCTGAGGTCACTGACCTGAGGCGTGACATATAGGCGCCCCCTTTTAGCGGATGCGCTGCCTCACGCTCTTTCGTACCAAAGAATGAACGCCCAGCTCCCGTCGGATCAATCAGGGGCAGAACACACGTCTTCTCACGGCCTGTCCACCGGCGCCACGCACGGTCAGGATGCAGATCACGTGACATTTAATGGTAATATAATATTACCGAACATTGAGAGTTATGAGGAGACTCCAGGCGTCGGCCGGTTTTTCTATTATAAGTGCAATGCTGTGGCCAAAACATCCGCTAAAGTTTGCGTGAGAGAGACAGAGTGTCTCTCCACGGTGTTGGGGAATGCATCAGTCCAATGTTCTAAATCTCAGTCCTGATATAATTTTGCGTCACTCCGATGTTGCTCGTCTCGATGAAATGTAACGTCTACCTGTCGGCCCAAGTGAATTTCTTGAACCGCGAACCTCGAACCTTCTTTTGTGTAATGCCTGGGTCCTATCTCGATAAGTTCGAGCTTGTGCGCTAGTGTCGGTTCTTATCTCAATCCTAATTCGAGTATAGTTATTTTAGAAAGGTTTCGGATGCTGCTATAGGTGTGACTTCTCTTTCTTCTAGAATGTTCTCAATGATGCGAATGGACTTATAGAAATCATAAAAACTTTTTGAAACACACAAGCTTTTGATAGTCAATTGTAGGGATGCCTCAGTGATCCCAAGCATTACTATAAGGATACATGAGAGCCTTTTTCTTTTATCTAACTCACGTGACTTTGCAACCTTCTCGCAGTTTTGCTTTCGCCGCGTTTACGTTCGCCTAACTTTCTGCGGAGTTAGAAGTAGCCCCCGTTAAGTACCTCCAATTTTCCCAGCCATCGTAGATAATTTTTTCGGGAAGATAACATGAATAGATCTGATTTGCAGCTTCAAAAAAACTTCCGTTCAGTGAAGCTAATATATTGTGTTGCAAATCAGTGCTCGCTGCGAGCTATTACCTCCAACTGGTTAGTGTACCAGGGTACCCTGAAAGCAGGCACCGGTCAAGAAAAGTTGCGCGGATAATACCAAGATCTGAACATATAGTGTGTATAGTTGGGACAGTATCAGGAAATGATAATATAACAATGATTGGTATTTTAAAATAAATTCAACAGCACGAACTTGTAAATAAAATACATTATCATCATTACACACTAAATAACAAACTGTTTTGTTTCAGTGTTCAAGCACAAGACTATTGTTGATCAACTGTATATGCCGCACACAATCTGTTATACACAATGAGTAAATAAATAAACAATTCACAGAAAATATAATTAATGTGAAGTATTTATTATATTTTTACTTCTACATTATCCAAACAAAGCGTGAATGTTGTTCAAAATGGATTAGTATTTAAAATATATTAAAAGATAAATGACTTGACTGAAGAACTAAGTTTTAAAAAATACATGATATATGTGTAATAGCACTGTCTTCATGAAGAATATATTTATATTAGTAACATATCATGAAATTAAAAATTTGCAATAGCTTTAGAGAATTCGCTATCCGGAGAATGTACGCAAATACACAATAAACAATATTGAGATAAACCGTAGTCATCTCCTTTTTGAATATAGAAAAAATATTTACAAAACTTTCTAGGATCTAAAGGCTCTAAATAATGTTTTTAAACCATCAACGCAAGAAAAGGTTGAAAAGCATCGGGGAATAGGAGTGCATAGTGTGGGTGATAAATGAAGAAGGTGTGTACAAATGAGTCAAGAGAAACGCATTATAGTTTAATCTGCGCCGCAGAAAGAACAGTGAACTATTTAGTAATAGTATTCTTACAGGCACAAATGAGAAGAAAAGTAGTCGCGAGGGAATGTAAGCGTGATTACGATATGAGGAGCCCGCGATTTGTTGACTGGAGAATGTGGAACTTAGCACATTAATTCAACGAAACGTTCATTGATAGACCGCGATAATGAGAACATTTTTGAACACTTTAATTTGAAAGATAAATGTAAAATTTAGATTTTCGCGCGTGGAGACGAGAGGAAGCTAGACCTCGATACAACCGGCGAAGCTTTTTGTTTTTCGTGTTTTTTTGGTGTGTGTGTGTGTGTGTGTGTGTGTGTGTGTGTGTGTGTGTGTGTGTTTTGTGGGCCAAGGACATTTGCCAACCAAGATGACTGTCGACGATCAAAGGAAAGGAACTGATAGTCACAAATGAAATATAATAATAATAATACCAACAATAATAATAATAAATCCCGTGTGGTGACCGGAGATTTTAGTATAACACCACGGGATCTCTGCCTGTCGTAAGAGGCGACTAACCGGAGCAGCTGTCCGCTGTCCCTTCCTGTGAAATTTATCCATCTCTCATTATCCCTCTTGCTCCTATCCTAAATTGACCTTCGTCATTTTCCTTCTTCAGGTGAAATACGAACTCCCCATGATATTCCCCCTCTTTCCCTTCCCCATTTCCTGCAAGTCTTGGTAAGTCCAACCCTACGTGTTAGCAAGAACAACTGTGCCACGTGGAAGACAAGCAATTGTCACCGATTATAAAGGTTCTTCAGGCAATGATAATTACCTATACTGATATGGAGAGACGTTAAGGAAGCTCAGGCGTCTGGAAAAAGAGCCGCTGCCTGGGAGCGCCGGAGCCGCGGCGGAGCGGCGAGCGTCTGGAGCCGGTGCCAAAATATACCCATATACCTATAAAATACCAAAATACCAAAATATACTTTATAAAATATGCAAAATCGATCATCACATCACATGCAGGATTGTTCAAAAATCTTAACCAGGACGAAATTACGACCGACCTGTGTCTTGGTTATTAACCCGATACAAAGTCAAATAAAATCCTGATGAATACCGAGAAAAGCAATGTATAGCCATAATAATAATAATAATAATAATAATAATAATAATAATGCATTAGACCAAAGATTGTTTACGTACAAAAACATGTAAAGTAATATCAAACAATGGCCATTAATTGTCAATCAGATATAAAATTTGCACACATCTATGCGCAAGGTGGATGAAAGAACGTCAATGCATGTTTATGTGTGAATGTGATTTATAATTTACCATGAGAAAGGTGACTAGTGTATTTTATTACGTTAATCTGCCCGAAGACTTCCAAAGCGGTCGAGGGAATAAATTGCGGAACTGGATGTTGTTGGCCGTAAGGATATTTTTAACGAATGTGTTTACGTTATTTAAGTAATACAATATTTACATTGAATGAAAATATATAAAAATCCTATCAGCCGAATCCTCGTATATTTTCAGGCCCACCTAATTATCACTGGAGATCCTTGAGATAAGTTTTTTACAAGACACTATAAAAATATTTATTCATTTAGCCAAAAACAGTCAAAAACTGTATGTGACGTATGGGGGAGAAAATCATCTGCGCACGCTTTCTTGAGTTTCAGAATCCCTTCCCAACAATTTAACTATTAATAGTTGAAAGATAAAAATAGTAATAATAATAATAATAATAATAATAATAATAATAAATTTTAAAAAGCGAGAGATTAACATTTAAAAAACTAGATATTTTCGATGCCGAATTATAGAAAACTTATTTTTAACGGTCAGGGGAACGAACAGATTTGATTTTTCTGTATTGTTAACAAAATAGAAACTCACCCTAAGCTCTACTACCACTACAAGAAAAAGGAAAGTTCAACAAAACGTGCGCACAGTGAAGCTACATTTACGTCCAGAAGCAAATAAAAGGGCCATCTCAGCTCAATGGATGAGGGAAACTGGACAAAAACCCGATCGAGATGGGGGTCATTGACCCTAAAGCTGAAGTACATTACTTGTTACAGGCATATTGAGTCACACTACAAAATCCTACAAATAGCCTTTTCCCCCATCTTTAATATACCCCACAGAATAAAATACATTTCCCCACGCGAAATAAAAACTCTAATTCAGAAACTCCCAAATAAGAAAGCCCCCGGTCACGATTAAAAAAATGTTCAATAATCTTAAAAAGTCTCCTACCGTCACCCTTAGCCTTCCTAAACAATATTTATAATTTGATTTTATGAACTGGATACTTCCCCCAAACTTGGAAACATTCAATCATTCCGAAATTCATTCCGAAACCCAACTAAAACCATGCCAAAATAGACAGTAACCTGCACATCAGTTTACTAACGTTACTACAAAATATAACTTAATTCCCAAACATCAATCTGGTTTCCTGCACACCACCAACCACACATCAACTACTTAGATTAACAGAACACATCCACTCTGCATTTCAGAAAAACAACACACAATATCTACATTCCTTGACATCACTCAAGCATTTGACAGAATTTGCACCCGGGACTAATCTACAAACTAATAAAAGCTGGAACTCCAACCTACATTATTCACATCAGCAAACGTTTCCTATCAGATCGCACATTCTCAGTAATAGTCAACAATTCCTGCTTCTCTACCCCACATTATCAAAGCAGGGCGTCCTGCAAGGCTGCCTCATCTCCAATATTATTCAACATATACATAGCAGACATTCCATCATAATCAAATTCTAATATATTCCACCCGTGATGATACAGCCTTATTCTGGGCTCAGGATACTCACTAAGTAAATCCTACGATCACAAATTCAAAAATCACTTACAATAACATTGAAACTCACAACTCTGAAAATTCAACTCAATCCCGACAAAACAATAGCAAAAATCTTCTCACTCAGAAATTTTACCTCCCCCACTCCGCTAGTAATAAACAACTCCACCATCACCTGGACCCCACTATCACAACCCACAAAATACCGAGGACTTCATCTGGACACAAAACTAACCTGGAAAACCCACATACATATCAAAATTAAACAAGGAAGAAATAAATTATTCCAACTCCGGTCACTACTCAAGAAACATAAATCTCTGTCATACACAAACAGTACAACACTATAAAAAACAATAATCAGACCACTACTGCTTTATGCATGCCCCATATGGACAAACGCAAATGTCAATAAAATTCAAGTAATGCACAAATAAATTTTAAGATTAATCACAAATGCCCCTGTTCATAAGTAATAAATAATCTCATTCAGAGTTAAACATCAATACACTACTAAACCAAATAGCACAAATATCACACAACTTCTACCAAAACCTAAGAGACATACCAGCAGCATCCCATTACAAACTACCGAAAAATCCAACCACACTCGAATAAAAAATAGATTCCCTTTAAGCATTCTCAAAATTTTAGCCAACCACGATTCTTAACACCGAGGTTCTCCCCTAGAGTATCCTCTCCAATGTATAGACTAAGTTAGCTTAGATATTTTAACTAGAATAAGTCTGAAAAAATACATCTGTAAAGTAATTGTACTGAACGATGTAAATCTTCCAAAATGAATAAATGTGTGTTATAAAAAAAACATCTAGCGCTGAAACGACACGTTCGATCTTTTCCAATTTGAAGAATCCACAGGAGATCTGGCTCTAGTTGAAACTTTGAAATTTTGAGAAACATTCTTTAAAATTTGGAGGTACTTTACATGAAAACCCCCGGACATTTTCAAAATGTTCTCAAAAACAGCTCCAATTTTTTTATTTAAATTTCTTTTAAGAATATAGTAAAATAGATTTATAAAGGTAGCATATATCTGATTTTCACCGTTAACTATGAAGTTTTGAAAATTACAAAAGTTTGAATTTTTTCGCCGTCCTCCTACAACTACAAAATTGAAGACACGGTTTTTCTTTCAAATGGAATTTGTTGTGCATAAATAGTTCTCTTAATAAGGTCACGTACATTGTTTCGAAAATTTTAGTAGTTTTCGTGCAATAGTAAATGCAATATTTGCAATTTTAAAAAATTACAAAAACGAGATTTTCTCAAAAACGGCTCTAAATTTTTTCTTTAATTTTTTGTACGGTTAGTGCCAAACAAACCCTATACCATGAGATAAACACCACATTGCTCTATTCTTTTGTTTTTTTCAAAATTTTAAATATGTAATTTTTTTACTTGTCTCTCACGTCGGTAATATTTACATTACAGGCGGTTTCTTCACATTGTTATATTTATGAGTACATGTGCTTTAAATAATGTCAAATAAAGTTTTTCGAAACCCAACCGTTTTATGAACAAAGGAGCTCAATTTTCCCCATTTTCAGAAACGCTCAAACGCCATTTACTCAAAAACGACCCCAAATTTTTTCTTCAAATTTTTCTAATAGATAGTGCTATGTGCGCTGTTGAATATGACGTAAAGTTCATTTTGGTGTATTGATTTGTTTTTTCAAAAATTACACAAATGTAATTTCCTTGAAATACTTTTCACTCCGTTAATATGGACATTTTCAACGATTTGTATGCATTATTACAATTGTGAGTGGAAGTGTTTTAAATTATTTTAAATGAACGTTTTCGAAAACTAAATAGATTTCTGTGAGAAGAACTGCAAATTTCGCATTTACAATAATGCTTAATCGACATTTTTCAATGAAAATTTCTATTTAGGACGAGTTTTTACTCTTCTTTAATATTATTAAAGTAATATTTATGTTGTACAAATAGGAAAGCAAAAGAGTTGAGAAATGTCAAAAAATAAAGTTTGGGCGACAATAGATGGCAGCTCGCCAGAGAATGGAGCAAAACTGTAAAGCCAGTCCACACCAAGGGAATTAGAAAACTATACTACGAGAAAGTCTGTGTCATTCTGTAGCACCTCTAGTTTAAATTTGACCTAATGTCTGTCTGCTATAAACCTTGTTACTTTACTAATTGATTCCATAGAATTATAGAAAGTCAAAAAATTAAAATACAACAGTAAATCGGGGGTCGACAAATGTCATTTTCGGACATCTATGCACAACCTAATGATGTTTTTACGTGAGTCTGGTCTTTCTCTTGTTGTGCACTGCCTTACCTCATAATTATTCTTTTAAATTTAATTTTAAGTTTATTTTAGACTTGTTTAATTTCTATAAGACATCGTTTAAACAAGATAATTTTTAATTCTAATGATTTTTTTAATTTCTCGTGGTGAATTTATTCCTTCTGATTTTACCATGTTACTAAGATTCAATTTGATACTATTTATTCTCTGTTTCATCAAATCATGACAAAAATATGTACTTGTTAATTACGTAATTTTAGAGTTTTTATTGGATCTGTTAATGGCGATCATTCCTGTTTAGGTATTGTGCTTTGTTTTTATAATAATTTTCTGTATTTCCCTGTTTTTTTATAGTTCATGACGTGTAAAAGGCTGATGATGAAAGAATATCCTCTTTCGAAACGTTGCCACTGAGTGATTGTATCTTTGAAATAAAGGTTGATTGAAATGTAAAAATATTACTGTTGTATTTAAAAATATTACTGTTATTTTTTTAGCACTGTCTATAATTTTATGGAACCAATTAGTAGAGTAACCAAATATATTTATCCTATACATCTTTAAACCTCCAACAAAATTAATCCAGGACATATTGCGTCATTTCGCTATAAAGAGCGCGAAATGTTATGTAAGATGGTGTCAAAATCTTAATTTCGAAAAACTTGAACATTGTGCGCTTTTCTTCCGCAATATAGATATTAAATATTGATTAATATTTGGAATTTTGAAACATTCTGATGATTTAATTAAAATTAAAGAACTAAACTAAAAGAGACGTCTTATGTTTTCAATGCCACAAGATTAGTAGGATCAATGGATTAAAACTCTTTCGGGAAAACTACTAAGCACGGTAAAGACGCTAGTGTTGTACTAAAAGACTCTGATAGCGAAGCTGGCAATTAAAGAAAAAGCCATTTTGAAAAACAGAAATGTCAAATTTTGAATTTCCATGAAAATATCGAGTTTAACTTTTTGGATGGATGCACTCTTTCAGAACACTATTCTTGTATATGTAAGAATGAAATAATTGCTTTTTGTTAGAGAAAACAGAGCTGTACGTAAAGATAAGTGTCATTCGCTTTGCTCGTACCCAAAAAATTATGATCCCGCGCTTGAACGGCAAAAGGTCACTAGTTGCGTAAGTGTAATGCATGTTTTGTCGCAGGAGTTGGCGGCTGGCTTTCCCCTCCAGATGGCGAGAGCCGGCACCGACCTACATCGGCGTCAAGATCTATGATCCCAACTGGTCTCTCTACAAGTATGGTAGTGTATTGGATATGAGTATCAGTGTAAGGGTAAGGAAGAGGAAGGAAAGATCGCGCACGGTCAATGGCATGCATGGTTTGATAGGGTACTGCTCCGGCTCCTCGAGTGGTGCTCCGTCTTTCGAGAAACCAGGGAAAACTACTGATCAGAGTAGCTGGTCGCAAGAATAGTCCTCCGGGTGCAGCGTCTGATCACGACCTAGCTATCTAGATAGTGTCAGAACTCCTGAAAATGTCAGGACGAACCTCTAGGATCCTCCTCCCTGATTAGAGTGGTACGCAGTGACATCAGCTGATGACCTGGAGCCACCTTTGACGATCGTCCGCAAAAGGTCAAAATCCAATCTTTTCCTTGCAGATACTCCTCTATAAAAATCCTTCGTTTTGTGACGGAACATTGAAGGAAGTAAATCGAAGTTCGAATTTAGCATCGTGCGGCTGCTGTGAAACAAGCATTGCAAATGAAAACATACAATTCAGATGAAAATTACTGGAAATGAAAAAAATCCAACAAGAACGGTTTCAAACCTTCTGCATTCAAACATTCTTTTTCAAACATTCAACAGTCTCTTGTTAGCTGTATGTGCAGCGAACTATAAATATTGATGCAACCAGGTGCCATTCTTACATAATGGACGATCCCCCTTAACTTACGCGAATATTCTAGACCTGGAAATGAAGGCGAAAGACTAATATATAAATTTTCAATTTATTATATGATATTTAACTCTTTTCCTCTACTATTTTTCCCCGAAATTCCCACAGTTTGTAGGTACACGTAATGGCACAAACTAGATTCTTATGTATGATCTCATGAATAATGGAACGTGACAAATTACTGTAACAAATTAACATCTGTCAAGATTAATATGTCTTCTGATGTATTTATGGTATTAAATGCTTCTGGGGGGGGGGGAGGAAATAGCGAAAAATATTACGTTGTCCACCTTTCGCGAGATTATCATAAAGCGTATCGACACGCATCTTAAAGGATTTCAAAATTCTGTCGTAATTATTTTGTGTCTTGAGCCTTCTGCTTCCTCTAATTTCATATATTCAGTGTATGTTACGAATTTCATAATATCACTACATACATAATATAACTATACAATATCACACTACTATATCATAATATCACATACACTACATAATATCACATTTTCATAATTTACTACATGGGGTATAATTTTGATTATTCCGTTTGAGGAAGTTAGAATATTTCACCATTGCTTAGTTGATTCCTTTAAAATATAGAACACTTCATTAAAATATTTTATCGCAATACACGAAGAAAATTTATAACCGTATTGTAAATAATCAGTAAATACACAATAGGAGTTGTTTGCAAATGAAGTTACAAACAAAATAACTACATCCTTAGCACAGTCACCCATTGATTCATGGCATTCTTACCAAAAACTATAACAAACAAGTAATTAATTAATTAGAATGTTGGTGATATAGGATACCTTATTATTTCACAATAAATAAACAGAGGTTGTCTGGTATCAAATTTATATTTCGTCTTAAGATCTTTTCGATCGCGTAGCGATCATCATCAGAGCTGGAAAACATTAATAGATAAAATTATACATTAAACCAAATTGTCTACAAATTCAAATATATGGGGAAAGGAAGTGTGCAGATGCGTAAGGTAAACTGATCGGTCGTAAATCTTGCAGCTGCTGGGCGGAAAACGAAGTTCTGCGATTTTGAAATAGCGGCTCGCTTTAAGAAGGCTGCGGCGGTCGGGCAAGTGTGGGGCGGGGCAGGGAGGGCGCGGCCGAGGGGTCGAGAGGCGCGGTTGCAAACGGTGTGAGGAGGGCGCGGGCGGACGGAAGCGGGTGGAGTTAGGTACATTTGTGCTAATTTTAGCAGAGGTGACGAGAGTCTGTAGGGATTTGCTGGTTAAGACTAGTATTGTTCTTGTTTTAGGTTGTTGTGAATGTGAAGGATTCTAATTTTATTCTGTGCCAGTACCTATTTTCAATTTTTAGAATACGGAAATTCAATAAGTTTGTCAAATGTGTGATTGTTTTCATTTGCTGATCAGCGAAGTGTGAAACTGTTGTGGTATTGTTTTTCCATGCTTGTTCGTGCTCTTGATCCGTTGTGTGAATTTACGCCCGGTTTGTCCTAATGTATATGGCATTGCAGTTGCTGCAAGAGAGGGCATAGACTCCGCATAAAGAGTGTAGGAGGAATTGGGCCCTTAGTGTTGATAAAGTTTGTAATGTGAGTATTGTGGAAAGTAGTTTTGAGACCGAATTTATTGATTGTGGTGGCTATTTTAAGAGAAACGGTTCTTCCATAAGGGATAGTGATGTACATGGCTGTAGTGTTCTTGTTGATTGGTGTGAGAGTGGTGTATTTGCGGATGTTGAGTGTGTGTTTTTTATTATTAATTTGTCAATGATATTACAGTCGTATCTATTCATCCTGGCAATATGTTTTATGATGTTTATTTCTTTTTATGTTTCTGGAGACATGGGGATTGATATTAATCGATGTACCATAGCATGGAAGGCTGCGTGTTTGTGCGTGGAGGGTGTTGTGAAGTGTTGTGTATGATTGTGTCCGTGGGTCGTGTTTGAATATATTAAATTCGTGATGGTCCTGAACAAGCGTGATAGTAGATCAAGGAAATTTAAGGATTTGTGTCTATTTTCTATTTCAGTGGTGAATCTTATGTTGGATGCAAGGAGTTGATGTATTGTAAAATTGTGAAGTTGTCTTGTGGTGCCTTGTCCATAGTGCCACTACGTCGTTCACACATGTATCTGTACCAATAAAGGATGTTTTTTAGAAGTGGATCTGTAGCAACATGTATTTTCCCAGTTGTCCATGAATATTTCCGCTAATAAAGGTGAGAGGGGTGAACCCATGGGTAATCCAGAATCTGGGTGTAAATTTGTTATTGAATTTGAAATAGTTATACCTATAACAGGAAATTAAGTTAAACAGTTCAGTTTTGATGGGGACGGCACATTTTGATCTGTCAATTAGGTCTTAAGTATAGTCTTGCAGTCAGATGTTGGCACACTTGGAAATAGGTTTTCCACATCAAAAGAAACGAGTTTGGCGTTCGTAGGGACAGGGAAATATTTAATCTTGTTGATGAGATCAAGACTGTTGAGTATTGTGTGCTGAGGTGTATAATTGACATGTTGTTTGAAATCTTTGTTCAGTTTGTACGCATCTGTGTGTGAGTGTATAGTGTATGATACTACAGGTCTAATGGGGATGGTGGATTTGTGGATTTTGGTAACCTGTACAATCGTGGAGGGAGTGGATTGCGTGAGGAAGGAATTTCTGTGGATAAGTGAATAGGCTTTAGATTGAAGCATCTTAAGTTTTAAAGAGGTGTGGTGTTTGTTGGTGGGTCGTTTTTTAGGAGTGAGATGCCATTGTTGCCATTGATAAAATCGTGTAATTTGTTGTTGTAATCTTCTCTGTCAAGAATCACTATGGAGTTGCCTTTGTCTGCTTTCGTAATAATAATGTTATCTTGAGAGATCTTTTCTTTCAGTTTTTTGGTAGTAGATTGTTCTGACGAGATTGGTTGCGTGTGTGTGTTCTGTTGAATGTGTTGTTTGATTGTATGTGTAACTGTGTGCTTGATTTCCGTATGATTTGTGTCATAGGGAAGGACAGTGTCTAGGTGAAAATACATTTTTGAGAGCATTGGCATTGGGTGGGGAAGGAGGTGAATATTTGAGACCTTTGTAAGAGTGTGGTTTCGTATGGAATGTGCAGAGGATGAAAGATTTTAAGATGCGAGGTGATGAAAGTTAGTGAGCCCTGGTGTCAGATTGTATCTATGTCTTGGAAATTGCGCTTGGCTGCAAGCAGACGATTCAGCTTGCTTACCTGCTTTTGTTTGGTGGCGGCTGTGTATTAATATTCTGAATACGCGGCTTCTGATGGAGTCCAGGAGCGCATCCCACTCAGCAGGATAAGGAAGAGGCCAGGTGGAGAGACAGTTCATACTTTTGCAGTGAGACGGTCACGTGTGGCGTACCATCGTTTGCGCTCCCAATGTAGCCAGGACGAACGGGCTGCAGCGGTTGCTTTTGAGGCGGCTAATGATGACCTTGATTTTTACACTGATGAATCTTCGGGCTACCCCATCACAATGCACCGTGATGAACCATATTGCGACGCCCCCACCTACCTGTGCTGTAATTGCCGGCCAGCTCAGGTGACGGGTAGAGCCTGAAATTTTAGGTTGTGGACGGACGTGGCTACGTGACAGAGGTCAATTGAAAGAAAGTTTAAAGACAAAAAAATGTAAATTTAATGAGAAATTAAAAATGGTAAATTGACATTATTATCTGAGCTCAGTTTTTAACCCTTGTTTTTTGTTTTTTTTATGCAATCTTAAAACTAATACGATCAAATTACTTAAAACAAATAAAGCAAAAAGAGATGCGCTTAACAAATAAAAAGAAAAAGGGGGCCAATGCGCGGCCTGCACCTTCTGGAATGCTGACAACAGTCCAGGTACTGAAGGCGTAATGAATGTTTGTTTTGTCTGTCGGAGTCGACAGATTATTAGAATCACCGCTGCGGCAGGAGGACGCCAGTGAACGGCCTCCAAACAGGCAACACAGCTGGCTCTTTCTTCTGGACGGCACGCCCTTTAGGCGGAGGTGATTCCCCTCGCAGCCTGCCCTAGGCCCAAGAGAGTAGAGCACTACGACATCAGCTGGGACGTCGGCGGTAGCGGTGACGACAGATCGGTGACGACAGATCGTACTTCGTAATCGCGAACTTGCGATACACGGCGCGGGCGTAAACGAGCAGAGAAACAAATAACATTACTAGATAAAGTTCTTTTTTTTTCTCAATCTAATGACACGCGGTGCGATAATACCACAAATCGCACTCTAATCATGCTACTTCGCGCTATCCTAGCGCCTACACAACTCGGATGACCTCCGCGTCCCACACTCCGTACAACATGATGTCCCCTACCTCTGTGTCCGCATCGACTTAAGGTCCCTGCGCCTCTGTCCAAAGACCTCCCCTGCTTCTCTGTCTGGGTTCAGCGCGTCCTTCAGCGCCCACGAACCTCTTTCCCAATTTCCATGAATGTTCTAGAAGTTTCTACAGAAATTTTGAAGACGTTGTTTTCGGCCGAAAGTTACTACGCTGAAAATAATATTGTTCCAATCAGATTACGCGTCTTGTCGGTAATTTTGATGGAATTTTCCAGAACGCTCTCTCTCGCACACTTCCCGTAAACAAACACGGAGCGGAATGCCGCGCCTGCCCGCGTGAGCCTGGTCGGTGGTCCCTGAGGGGTTTTCGCGAGGCGCATCTAAACACTACACTTCCTGCTCGGCGACGCTAAGGAGCGGCGTAGATGGCCGTGCGAAGCGGATTTAGGCCGCACCCGGTTGTGGGCACGCACGCTTCTGAACAGTAATAACAAAAATAAAATGTATTTATTTTTTAATCCGCCATTCGGTTACGTCACATCGGCCCTCCTTCGGATAGAGATAAAATCGAGTTTTGAAGAATTTAATTTTGAAAATTAAGAGTTTTATCTCGTTGAAAAACAAAAAAACGTTACCGAATATTGATTCATAATTAAGAATAATTAAAGAAAAAAAATGAATCAAAAACAACATTCAATATTCAAGAAAAAATTTGCGCAATCCTTTACTTAAATAAAAGCAAAAAGAACTATTAACTACTATTTAATCAGAATAAAATAATTAAATCCAAAATTTTTCCAATTTTTCTCAGCGACACGAAGACCGCAACCGTGCCGGGAGCCCAAGGTACCGGAAGAATTATGTCAGAGATTGTCAATCAGTGGTTTAAATAAAATCTACAGAATAGTTTAACCTTAAATGGTCGCAAATTATAAAATTGTACTACGCTGCTGGGAGCCCATCCAAGTCTTTTTTAAGAGGTATACATTTGGGCACGGAATCGTTTCAATAACAAATGATCCGGTAAATTAGAGGAAAAAATTTATGAATAATCCAGCAGGCTGGACTACTAACTCTAGGGGTCCTGACAAGTACTTTGTCACCTACGTGAAAGTGGTAAGGGTTCTTACGAGGCTTCCTCTTCCTGGCATTCTTTCCAGACGTACGTCAACCTGTTGTACAAAATCCCGTGAATTTTCTGTCGTTCAAGTGAATTGAATTTGGCAATACGAGCTTGAAAATCTAAAGCCGAAAAAATCTTTTGTTTTATTAAATTTCCAAAATTTCATCAGTGTTCTGAGGTGCCTCGTTTTCTGGATAGTAACCTCGTTGATCCGTCGAGCATTCCAAACAAATCCTTACCCCGTCTTTTTCACTACTACAATAGGGTTCAAATAAGCTGTTGGCAGATCTTTCAATTATACCCTCAAGCATATTTAACAGTTTGATCTACTTCCCCAATGACTGTGGAATGATAATTTTTCATTTTAAAAGGTGAATCATCGGTGACCTGAATTCGAAAGCAAAAGTCTTTAATAGACGTACAGGACGATCAAAAACATTTACATATTTGAGAAGCATTCTTTGCAGCTGGGACCGTTCGTGGTCAGAAAAGTCATTATGCGGCACACGGCTTATGACCCCACTCACGTCATCCCCCATACTCCAGGACGCGCATGAAATGCCGATTTCTATTTTGTCATCACCGTCGTCCTTGATTACAATTTCCTCATTCTCAATGAAGCTCACAAGATTCCTAGAAAAATCCACTACTCCATTATTTTCCCGTAAAAATCAACCCAAGTATTACGTCAATTCAGATCCTCTGCGATCAAACATGGCACATCAAATAAAATTTCCGATTTTTGAAGAAAGCAAAGCCTGCATAGTAATTGGTTTACTTTTTTCTTCCTACCTTAACAACAAACATTTAATATGGGCAGAGTTGGTATTGGAATGCGCTCGCTTAATAGTGCCTTTTGGAGTAGAACTTCCTAGAAATTGCAATGATTTCACTGCCAGTGTCTATCAAAGCTTGAACACTAATGTCCACTAAAAAATTAATAACGCAGCTGGGGATTTTTGGGATGCCCTTTCGGGGAAATGAAAGGTTAAAAAAGAAAGGCGGGAAAATCAATGGTCCGTAAAGGGTTAAAGAAAAAAAAGGGCACAAAAAAATGTAAGAAAAACCAGAAACAGGAGAAACTTAAAAACCCGGGAAACATTCCCAAGAAAAAAAATTTTGGCAGAAAGACGGGCCCTCCTAGGATAGAAATGGGAAAAATTTATTGATAGAGGATTTTTTCCAAACCCCAAAATACAGGACCAAGTAATCTCGCGGACATGAGTGGGAAAAATTGAAAGGTTTGTTTCGACACGCCACCCCGCCGCAAACCAAATAGAAAAATCTGGGAAGAAGGGGTTTGGGATATTATCAATCGAATTAATCTCATTTGATGATAAACCCTGGAACGAAGAAGAACAAAGGGAAATCGGATCCAGGAGGGGCCCGAGAATTTTTAAAAATGTGGGGGTGTTATATTTCGGTATTAGTGGGAACAGGTTGTGCAATTTCCGTCATAGCTGAAAGTTTGTTGTTTAAAGAACGGAGGGGGGAAAAATTTACTTTGGGCTGCTCGAAATTTTTTTCTGATAGGTGCAACGGAAAAAATAAAAACCAATAACAAGACAAGTTTATTTGGAAAAGAGATAGGCAAGAAAAAGTATCAAGTTGTGTGTCTTGTAGGTCAGAATTTTTTATATCCACTCATACTGGGAGTCGTTTTTTAAAAACAACAGGGAGTTGTTATCAATTTTGGAGAACAATATTTTAACTTTGAAACCGAAAAATTTCAGCAGGATCTTAAATTTGGGATTCATTTCACGGGAATTTTTGGGGAGGCTAATTTTTTGGAGGAAGAAGATGGGAACCTACAAATTCTTTCGGGGGCAGAGAACGATAACTAAAATGCATATCGGGAAAAACAGTTAACAAAGATTACTTAAGGAATAAAAGGGTTTTTAAGAACCCAGAAAAAGTTTTTCTCGTTAAAATTTTAAAGGGATAAAATTTTTTACGGGTTCCCTTATGCTTCCCAGAAAATAAGGAAGAGGGGGAAAAGGCTCATTCTACCATGGTCCAAGATGAATCATCATGAAGTCCAAAACCTTTTATCTAAACCGATAGTGCTTCAGAAAAGAGTAATGGGAAGATAAGGTTGTGTTTAGAGCAAGGCGATTGAACGTTCCCTTTTACCGTACAGAGACAGACCGTTGCGTTTTAGAGGACAACTAATCAATTGCCCGGGCATCAAGTGGTTGATTTCAACGATTCACTGCATCGTTTTGGGAAAAGGGATAGCACCGGGAATGAAACAATATACAGGATTTATTCCCCGGGGGAATTTCAAATGTTTTTTAAGAGAATGCCATTTGACTCAAGAACAGTGCATCGGGTTTTGACAAGCTAGAAATATCTTTGGGAGAAAATGTCCAGCGATGTTTTTATCAAATATTGATGAGGGTTTTTGGTGTATTCTAAGACATTTGAAGAAAAATGACTAAGCTAGATATTTTGTTGAAACGTCTGATTTTAAAATAATTTAAACCAATTTTAGAAAAGTAATTTTTGACCAAAAAAGTTAAGTTCCTTTAGGGGTGTGAAGGAACCGGGAGTCAAAAAGAATATGGAAAAGATGCGGGGATAGGGTAAAATTGAAAAGCCAAAACAAGAAACAACTTAAAAATTTGTTAGTTGCGCCAATTTTTACGCCAGATTTATTCCACTCGCCATGCACATTGAAATATTTCTTCCGTTTGGGAAAACCCCACTTTGATGAAAATGGGGAAAACAACCCAAAGTACAATTTCTATAGGTTTTTGACCATTTAAAGAATGAAATAAATGGAAAATGAAGAAAAAAAACAAAAAAGATAAAGTAACTGGGCAAGAATCATGTAAAAAAAAAAGAAAAAAAAAGAGGAGAAAGAAGGAGGAGAAAGAAGGAGGAGAAAAAGAAAGGGGGAGAAAGAAGAAGGAAGATGAGGAAGAAGAAAAGGAGTAGGGGTACAAGAGGGGGAAAAAAAAAAAGATTGTTTTACGTTCTAGAATCAAGAAAAAAAAAAAGATATTAAAATTTTTGTGAAAAAATTTTAAGGGATATGGGAAACAAATCCCATAAAATCTTTTTTTTTTTGAAAAAAAGGGGTTTTGACCGCCCGTTTTTAGATTCCGAAAACGGGCAATACCGGGCCTAAGAAAGCGAGGGAAAGAATATTTTTTAACCCCCCCAACGCGGGGGAATATTTGAAGTTAATTAGAATTTTTTGAACAAGAGAGACCGCCACCAAAACCAAGGGCGAGACCGGAGGAAGATGAAAGAAAAGTTCTTTCAAGGTAGCAGCTGAATTAGGCAGACGTATGGAAAACGGGCCCGGAAGTGGGCATTGCAGCGGACTTCAGATTTGAACTTTTTCTGGGGGAAAAACCCTTTTAGAAGACCCGGGAAAAAGGAATTATTTTTGTTATAAAAATTTATTTTAAAATAATCTTTTGAAGAAAGGTAAAAAGAAAAAGTTATGAATTTATAATGGGAAAAATTAGGGGGGTGGAGTTTTTAATAGATGGAATTAATAGCTTGATTTTATTTCTTTTTTCCAGTTTTTTTTTTTTTTTCACATGTTTTTCTTTTTATTTAAATACCCTTTTTGGGTTTGGGGCCTATAAAAGGGGTGATTCTGATTCATTTTTACTTGAAATCCAGTTGGCAAACCGTAATCGAAAATAAAGTAAAATTTTATATGGGGATTCAAGAATATAAAACCCGGGAAAGAGAAGAAAAGGGGCGGGGGGCGACTGCGCTCAACCCCGGGGGGCCACGAACCCTTTAAGGCCGAAGCAGCTCGGTGAAAAGGGGGGGAAGGAAGCCCAGCGGGCTGCCTCTTGCGGCCAAGAACACAGTAAGGCCCTTCCAAATAAACTGTTTTGTAGGGATAGGAGTGATTCAGTTTAAACAGAAAGTTTTTTTGATCTTTTACGTAGAAGAAAGGAGGGGAACAGATTTTTCTACGCTTAAAAGATAAGAAAAATAAAAGTACATTTGTTTTTTGAATTTAATACGTGAGAACAGAATCAATTTTTTTTTCAAAACGGATTTGAAGATCTAATATTGTAATATAGTAATTAAGAGTTTTTAAAAAGTATAATTATAATTTTTGCATTCTCTAGATTTTAGAGAGAGAAAAGCCCTTTTTTTGTAAAAATTTGTTAAGTCAAAAAAAATTTTTATTTTCAATGTGTTTTTTCACATTTTTTTAAAGTAATATTTTTTAAGATTCTTTCAATTTCTGAAAGTGTTTTGTTAAACAATTGGGGTTTTAGATGAAAGTAGGAAATTAATTGTGTTATTAGTGTGTTTTTTTTTTTTTTTGTCAAGAGTATTCTGTATTTGATTTTTTTTTTTGTGCCATTGTATGTATTTGTCATAGCAGCAAATATTTTAGAATATATTTGAATTTAGTGAAAAGTATTCTCACCCGAGTTATTTTTAATTTTGCATTCAATCCATAAACGATCTTCACGACCCCGCCCTTATTTTTTTTTATTGTGTCCACACTGGGGCGTCTATACTGAGCTAGTCGACCATCCGGAAGGTTCGCCACCCCCCCAAAACGTTTCCCAGGTCGGGGGCTGGCCTTTGGCTTTACTGGGCGGTACTGTGGGTTTTGAATATGTCGCCCATGGCTTTCAAGGGAAAAACTTTTTTTTTGGGTTTAGCCCCTGGTGGAAATTTCCCCCGTGGTTTTTACCTTGCAGGATCATTGTAGAGCGAGGGGGAAACAAATAAAGGCCCTGCGTATGGAGGTTCGTATTTATGTAAGAAAAAAATTGATTTTTCCCTTTCAGAATTCAATTTATATGCAGTTGAAAAAGATTAGAATTAAAATCTTACTTTCGCTCAAAATTATCTTACTTTGCTTCTACAGACCTCCAAAAAGGGGGGCTTTAGATTATTTCAATTTTTTAGAAAAACTAGAGATAATAAAAAATTAGTAATCTTTTTAAACCATTGTTATTTTGGAGATTTCAAATTGATTTTCTGAGGAATCCCACGAAAAAGAGCAGCCAATTTAATTCACTGTTTTAATTTCGACATTACAGTGAAGTACCTTCACGGGAAAACTTTAAAATCACATACAAACAATAGATCAAATTTAAAAAAAAACCACAACTAGATATGAAATAATAACGAATAACTAGGGGTTTCAGGGGCCAAATGACAAATTTTACGATTACTAATAACAGAATACTGACAAAATAAGTAAACACGCATGTGCAGAGCATTTACTAAAGTTAACATAAAATTATTTATGGGCTACTTGGTTTAAGGAACCATGGGGGGCAGTTTATAACGCTATTGACACAAAAGAAAATATTTTTTTTTTCTCAAAGCTTTCTTTCCCCCTTTATCGGGGGTTTCCCATTAAAAAAATAAGATTAAACCTTTTACGAAAAAATAATACTTGGATCACACAAGGAATTTGGGAAATCCTGTAAAACAAACGTACACTTTTACTTTTTTTATTTAAAAATCATAACGGTTTATGCCATCAACCCGGTTTCCCTGTCTAATTTGAGAATATAAAAGAATTTTAAGAAAAAAAATAGTTCAGGGAAAAAATAATTTGGGTATTTTAACGCCAGAAAAAAAAAACTAAAATTAAAAGGAATATCGTGAAAAAAACGAACGTCATCCCGACATTTTGTAGAGAATGTTGTTTTAAAGGAAAAAGAAAGGGGAAAAAGTAATCCAGAAAAAATTTGGGAAAATCTTCAACCAACACTTTTTTAGAATTGCGGTTGATCTCACCAAGGGGTTAAAAACCCCAAATTTCAAGATCATATCCTTCTTAAAAAAATTTCCGGGACGATATTTATTTCCCAAACTTTTTCCAACGAAACCCCGGGAAAATTGAAATTAAAATAAAAATTTATTCCCCTTTTATGAATTTTGGGTTGTTTAAAAAAAACGTTTTTGGTCAACATTTAACCCCTTTTCCAAATTTTCCAAATTTGGTACATTGGGAAATTTCCAGATATTTTCAAAAAAAAATTTTTTTTTTTTAAAAATAAAAAAAACAAAATCTGCAAAATTTTAAAAATTTTAAATTTTTAAAATATTAGAGAGGTTTTTTAAGGAATGGGGAAAATTATCTTAAAAACGAAGCGTTTTCAGACTCCCAAATTGGTTTTGATAATCAAAATTACGGGAAAAAAGATTTGTCTCTTTCCTTAAAGATGTTAAATTTATCAATGGACCAAAAAAGAAGAACCCATTGGGGGATTTTTTGATCTTTTAAAGATTTTGGGGCCCTTAAAACTAACATTTTGTTTTTTAAAAATTTTTTTATGGGAAATTGTGGTATTGCCCTAGATTGGGTAAACCCCGACCCCAAAAAAATCGATCCCAAAAAGAAAACCCGTACTGACAAGAAAGGGCATTATTTACTTATCTTTCCCAAATTTTTTTTCAATTGAACACGGGGTCCCAAAGGTCCGATCTGGGGCCCCCCCCTTTTCTGCTGTACGTAAACGATATCCCCCTTCTATTTAAAAAAAATAAGAACAGTTCTGTTTGCCGATGACATGAATGTTCTTTTTCAAAAAAAAAAAAACAATAAATAGTACAATTTCAGAAGTTTCAAATTGGTTTTGTAATAACAAAAATTTAAAAGTTAAACGAAGGAAAAAATGTTTTCCCAAAGCAATTTTCGTTTCAAATAGGCAATCGATGCTCCATTAAAAAAGAAAATATGCAATTAGCTGATGTTAAGGTAACAAATGTCATTCTTTTCCCCAATTTTAATCAAACCCTCAAACGGAATGTAATATTTGGGAAAAAACACAAAATTTAAGTTCAAGATATGCATTTAGGGTTTATTTTTTTAAATTTGTCAGTTTTTTATGCACCTGTTGGGGTATTTTCAAAAGTACATTCCGCCTGAGATATCAAATATTTGGGGAAAGGGCATCCTTTACTTCCCAGACATTTAGATTGCAAAAAAAAATTATTGAATAATCAAAAAGCCATCCACGTGATTCCTGAAACCTCTTTTATTGAGCTTGAATCTTTCCATTGCCTTTCCTATTTATTTACGAATCTGTAGTATTGGAAAACTGACTTTTCTTAACGGTGGGAACTTATTTTCATATAATACTGAAAATTTAAAAGCCCAAAACTGACGTAGAAATCATGTTCATCAAAATGCCCGTACCGGGGTCCTACCTTTTGAAATCCACATAAAACATGACGTTACTTTATAACGCATTGTCCGATGAAATTAAACAACCAAATTTTTGGGACACAAATTTAAGTTAAAAAATAAAATATTTTCTGCTGCAAAAATGTTTCATACATTTAGGGGGCTATACTGATCATAAAAAAAAAAATAATGTTTACTTTTAAAAAAAATGATATAGTACAATATTTTGTTTACATTTTAAAAATAAGGGTTAAAAAAAAACTTAAATGCCGTAAATGTAATGTACTTTTTGCTTCCCAAACCCCATCTCGATCGGGTTTTTTTTCCAGTTTCTTTATCTATTGAGCAAATGCCAAGTGGGGCCCCCCGATTTGCCCCCCTTCTGACGTAAATGTAGCTTCACTATGCGCACGGTTTGTTGAGCTTCCTTTGCTTGTTTTTGGGTAGAGCTTAGGTGAGTTTCTTTTTTAAAAAAGGAAAAAAAAACTTGGACGTTACAAATAAGTTTTCTATAATAAAAATATGTATTTTTTGAAATGTTAATCTTCTTTTTAATTTTTATTATTATTATTATTATTATTATTATTTTGTTATTGTATTTGTGTTCGCCCTTTTTCACCCCTTATCATCACATTTTCGTTTCATCTTAAAGTTCCCATACAGTTAACTTCAATAGTGGTCGTTAATGACCTAAAGTTCATGAGCCCTTTTAAAAAAAAAAATCTAAAACAAAGTATCTGTTTAAAACCGGCAGGCGCACCATTGAGAATATATTGGGCCCAGCCACCAAAGCAGAATCAAAAGTAGTAAGAAAAATTTTTAAACTAGCATAATAGTACTAGTAACTAATTAACTACCGCGTAACGATTTGTATCTTTTTTCGCCCCCCCTTTTTTAAGAAGAGAAAAATAATCACGGCGAAAAAGAAGGGTTTAAGAAAGTTCTTTTTTCCTGCCCCCCGGGAACAAGAGGATAAACAGTGACCAATTGTGTAAATTACTTTTTGTAATATGTTGTGTAGAAAAAAGCCGTTTTTGGGCTTGGTACCGAAAATCGATTGATGGCAAAAGTCCGTCCATCCTTCCGTCAACCAGTGAGTTCGTCAGTCGTCAACCCTAACGCCTAAAAACCCTTCCAAATTTTATCCAATATTTGTATTCCCCCTTTGATTTTTAAAACAATCGAGGACCAGAGTTTAAAAAAAGATATATTGGGGTTTTGGGGAAGTGACATGTGTCTCAATTACATTTTTAAAAATTTTTCAAAATTGCTCCATATTTTTTTTCATTTTGTTCAGATAGCTTAGACAACGTTAAAGGCACAAGATCCTTTTTTTATATCCTTAGTTTTGAAAACCCAAAGTTCCAACCTTCGTCTTCCTACAACTACAATATTGTAAAAAGGAATTTTGTCCTATAAAAGTATTTTAAACAAAGTTCTAAGATCATGACCATTTTTTCAAAATATGAGACAATGTTAGATGAATTAGAAGAATTTTTAAAGAATTATTTTCTCAAAGAATATATTTTTTTTTAGATTTTCTTTTTTGTAAATATCAAAAGATAAAAAGAATTGATGCTGTTCTTTTCCCGGCAAACACTGCGTTTTCGAAAACGGGAAACCGATAAATTGCAAAAACTACAAATTTGAAGAAGGGAAATTTTTTTCTCTGAAAAATTTTTACACAAAAACGTGTCTTTAAAAAAGGGTCATGTATATTATTTGAAAATACAAGTATTGGTTTTTTCCGTTGAAATTATCCAAATAATCAAAACCCTTTTCTAAAAAAACGCCCAAATGTCTTAACCTATCGTTAAAATTGTTTTTATTGGGAACAAAAATAATCCAAACAAGTTTTAAACACTTTTTTTTAAAATCGCGAATATCGTCGACAAGAAACAATGAATTCGAGGATTCAAAATTGCAAACCCCCACATGAATTTTTAGGGGGGCCGGTTTTAGCCGTTTGAGCTAGTGTAGTTTGATAATATATTTGTGGTGAAACAAATGAAACACATAATGTTTTGGGGGAAAAAAAACACTATGTATTTGTTTTTATTATTTTATATTTAAAGCTTTTGATAGTGTTTTCTTTGGGTAAATTATATGAAGTATTTGAGGAAGAAAATTTAAAATAAAATTGCTTAAATATATATATATATATATATATATATATATATTTTAGTTTTTTAGGTGGTGAATTAAAACCGTATTATTTTCACAAAAACGTTTATTTTTTTAACACAATCATGAAAAACTTGATTATTTATTTACATACATTCTTCAGTTATTTACACTACATTTTTGTTTATTTACATACATTTCTTGATTTATTTACACCCCTCTTGCACACCGCACAGTCCTAAGCACTGGCCACAGTTCACTGCACTGACACAGTTCGATGCACTGGTAAAGTTCACGCCCCGACCACAGAGATGCACTGACAACGGTTCACCTGAGCAACCGCGACAGCTTTTCCCCGCGATGCACACACTTTCACAGTTCAGTTTCCCACGCGGACTAAGATGACTCGCGGCGCCGGCCGTCGCGTTTTTATACCGTCAAACAATCCAGAACCTCGACCCCGCGACGTTCTGGAGTAATCCGCGGGGTGATGCCCGCGCTGCGGGCAGCTCGTGGCGCCGGCAGATGACGTAACCCGAGACAACAGGAACCCGGGATGGCGCCGCAATATATATAAAGAGAAATTTTCAAGAAAATTGGGGTATGTAATAAAATTTGAAAAAATATGTATTTCCAAAGACCTAAAAACTAGATCAGATTTTTACAAGATTTAAGAAATATTTGCCGGGAGTGGTAGAAAATTGACAAAAGAAGTGAGGGAAAGGGGGATGGTAGTAATTGTTACAAATTTCCCTTTTTTCTGTGAGATGAACAAATGATTTTTTAAAGATGTGAATGTGAATTATAATTTTTAGAAAATTAGAAGTTGAAAAAATGAGGGATGAAAAAAAATTTTTTATGAAAAAGAGTTTATTAATAATTAGAAATTTACTGAAATTTAATATTAGATTATAGAAATACCAAAGGTGAAGAAGAAATATTATGCACAAAATTAATAAAGGTAAATAATTTTTATGTGAAATGGAACTTTTTGGGAGAAAAAAAATTTAAATGAAAATAATAAAAATACAACAAAAAACAAAAAAACTACAGATATCTAGAATGTCACACTTTTTCGTAGTAAAATTTTCTAATTTTTTGGTGGGCTGACAGTCTTATTTTCCATTGCCGTGCCATCTATCGTCTCCGAAGTATTTTCGCATTTTTGAAAAAATTTCAACTTTTCATTTCCAAAATAGTATAACCGAAATATTATTTTCATAATATTAAAGAATGCTAAACCCTTTTCCCTTTGCAATTTTTATTAAAAATTTGGAGCCGTCTTTAAAAAAAAAGCGTTAAGTTTATATAAATGCGAAATTTCAGGCTTTTTTTTTTTAGAGGAATCTACTGAGTTTTGAAAAGCTTGATTTAAGTAATCTGAATAACATCAACTAAATTAAATAATGTGTACAAATCATGAAATGTCATTTAAGGGCATGAGAGATATTGAAAGAAATTACATTTTTAATATTTGAAAAAAAAAAAAATACACGAAAATGAACTTTAGTCATTTTAAAACAGTCATCCCCTAGTGGTGGAAAAGTTCAAAAAAAGATTTGGACCCATTTAAAAAAATAGGTTAGATTTTTCCCAAATGCGGTATTTTGAGCTCATTTTAACAAAAAATTTTTGGGGTTTGAGAAAATGTATAACAATTTAAAGTACTTTACCATAAATATAATAATAAGAACTCGCTCTAATATAAATATGGCAGACGGACAGTCACAGAAGGACAGAAAGGCAGACGGACAGAAAGGAAACAAAAACGGACGGGAACAAAAAAAGGGGGGGGGGGGGTTTTGAAATCGTTTTTCGCAGCAACAAGTTTTTTATGCCACGATATACGTATGTATACGAGAAAGTAAAAAGTTGAAGCCGTTTCTGAGAAAATAATTGCTTAAAATTTAAAAATAGCCTACGCTTCACGCAAAATTTTACAAGAAACACTCATATTTTCAAAAGATTGAACGTAATATTTAAAGATTGTTTCTCATGAACACATTTCGTTTCTGATTTTTTTAAATTTTTTTTTTATTTTTGACATTTTCCAAAAATCAGGGATTTCAATGAAAAATTAGATTTTACATTGACCTAGACCAAAAATTTGGTGTTTTTTGAAAATTTTCAAACGTTCCGGGGGCCAAAATATATAATATACAGGTAATACAATGTAGCCACATAAATTTGTTTTGGGTTTTGGAGTAGAGTGATATAACGTATTAATTAATGGTGAGTTTGTGCCCTTTATAGCATGTCATTCAATTGAATTATTTTCTCACAATATATGTTTATTATTTTTTTTTCAATTTTTCTAATATATCAGTGTATGAAGACTGAAAAAACTTGTATATCACATTTTGTCATTGTTGATTTTTCGCAGGAATAAGATTGATATCAATGATGCACCTTGGGAAAAATTTGGGGGGTTGAATGGTTGTTGAGGAATTTGATAAAGGAATTGGTTATTCTGAAAGAACGTTGTATCCCCTTTGTCAACATGGCGGCGAGAAGGCATTTTTGTCACCGGATATTAAAGTTTAAAAAAAGGCAGAAGGGGAAGCAAATCCTTCCACTTAGAAGCAGAATGCAAAACGTTCGAAATGCTGACAGGTTAAAAACAAAATCAGGTGAAATGCCCCTAAAGAGCTTAAAAAGGTGAGAAAAATTTACGTTGTATATCAACACGATTTACGATTTGAAAACATTATTTAAGAACGTTTCAAATTAGTAAAATTCAAAACTCTATTCAGAAAGAAACATAAAAAAAACTTCTGTTTGTGGTGGACAGAGGTAACCCGAAAATTGTTAAAAAGGGATGTGCTGTGCTAATGAAAGACAAGAAAGAAGACGGTTTTTGGAGTTTAAAGTGGGACTATAATGGCAAAATTTTTTCCCGAGGTTGCATGAAATATTCAACGTTGGAAGAAGAGGTCACAACACGATGCAACTTAACGCCGAAAATGCACGTTCGGGTACTCATGCCCCTTCTTAGTGGAATGGAGGGCTGAAAACGTTTTGTGATTCATTTAATGTGACACCGTGGAATACAAATTTACAAGACAAAAAAAATGGTTCAAGTTATTGTAGAGGGTCGTAAAAGACTTCAATCGTTCCAGTTTTTGACGGTATAGAATGGGGTTAGGAGCACATCAAAGATGGAGACAACCAAGTCATTACAGGAAAAGAAGAGAAAGAAACTTTTTCCCCGACTTAAATTTAAGAAAAATGTATGGGTTATTTAAACAGAAATACCCAGAAAGTCAAAGCATGCATTGTACCAAGACATTTTCAATTCTGAATTTCATTTCACTTTTTGGCCAACCGGGGCTGACACTTGTAAATATTGCGACGAACTTTTCTGTCGTTGCTGCAGCTGGTGAAGAAAAAACATCAGATTCAAGTACAAAGTGATCTTACCATGCAAAAGGGGGAAAGGGGATATAAGGTTTTTAAAGCTGATATGGGCAGGGCTAAAAAACCCGAAAGGGAAACCCTTTTTTAGTGTTGATTTCAGCAAATTTTTTCTTGCCCGACCCCAATCATTCTATATTTTATCAAAATGTATACTTCCTATTTTTGTGTTCATAATGCTGGGCATGGTAAATTACCATGCACCTTGGCATGAATGTCAACAAAAGGGGGCTCATCAGAAATTGCACTTGTTTGCTAAAATATATCAGGGAAAATTTCAATATTCTAACGAAGAAAAGAGAGGGATTAATTTTGGGGGCGACGGGTGTAGGGAACAATAATTGGAAAATATTAACTTAGACTATTTTGTGCTCAGAGGATATTTCACAAGTCGAACAAAAAATTTTTTTCGCCACAGCTTGCCATTTATCGTACATTTGTTTAATTGAGAAGAAACGGAAAACACAAAACGTTTTTTTTCCGCGATTGGGAAAAGGGATTGCTGAAGCATGTTTGAAAATTTTTTCATCATTTAGAAAGGAACAAAGCGACTTCGTTGATTTCAGTATCTTTTTAGAATTTAGAAGCTGATGAAAACCTGAAAATTATTCAGTGTTATTTGAAAATCGTGGTGATGATCCGCACCAGTTGTTGTTGGGAAAAGCATAATATCCTTCAGACTTGGGAACGTTTTTTCCTTCAAAAAATTTCGAGGAATCAGCCACACACAGTTCCCTTTCCCAATTATAGAGTTTCTCCATTGTACCAAAACTTTTCCATTGCCCCGGAAAAAAAAAGATTTTGTTGATATGTAAAAAATTGATGTTAAGTACAGAGATTTATAGAATTTCCCACACGGAACAAATTGTTTAAGGGGGATGTTTGTCGATGAAATGTATGTCAGGGACTTTTTAAGAATAAGTAATATCATTTTTTCTAACTTTTTTTCTTCATTATTTTAACATTGAAACAGTTTATTTACAATACTGTTTTTTTTGTAAATGAGGTTGATATAAACGTTCTTCCAATTTACTGAATGAAAAATATAAAGTGTTTCAGCAGATTGTAGGAAAACTACAATAATTGGGAAAAAAACAAAACTGTCTAAAAAGGATTTTGAAAATTTTTAACAAATACAAAATGCAAAACCCAAAAAAAAAGCCTTTTTTAAAACACCATTCATTTATTGTATTTTCCGAATAAGGAAATTGATATAAAGTTATTTTGGGGGGTTTTCATTTTTTTGTTGTTTTATATGTTTTTTTGTGTTTTACCCTGATGGGGGGGGTCATAAAGCCCCAAAACATAAATTTTGTGATTCTAATCTAGTAATATAATTTAAATGTCTGTTAAAATATTATTGTAAAAAGGAAAAAAAAAATTAAAAAAAGGATTCAAATTCAAGGGGCCCCGACATCAGCCAGATCGATTGGGGAATATCAATTTTGGAAATTCCTTTTTTACGGTTTAGCCGCTAACGTGATTCGCAGACAGACGGACATAAAAAAATTTTTTCAGTCTCAAGGACTACAAAACAAAATTTTGGGACTATACAACGAGTTGTGAAAATTAATTTACATTTATAAACACTTTACCAATTTTCGTTACTAGGGCTGGCAAAAATTTTTGCCGTACCGTTTTTTTCCCGTTTATAATATTTTTATAACTGCGTAAGCACGAGAGAAAAAAAAATAGTCAAATGTATATTTTTAGTCACCCGAAAAAGGGTTTTCCCATGGCGTCCAAACGTTTAGCACTGGGCAAAAGTGACCCTAATTTAAATAAAAGTGTTTTCACAAAATATAAAAATTTTTTGTGTCTTTTTAAACATTATGTGTTAAATATCTTTCATTAAGAATGATAAGTACTTATCCGAATGAAGAATCCATTTTTCACGCAGAGCGGGTTTTGGTTTGGAAATTTAAAAAACAATTCGGATTTTAAAAATGTTGTCACAATCGGATAGAAATTTTCTTCCAGAAGAATAGTGATCTTGTTAGTCGAACAAAATAAAGAATTTTCCAGACGAACCCGTTTAAAAAACTCGTGTTTTTCGCCCGTTTTTTCCCAAACCGTACTGGGGGATAGCGGGGAATTTGACCACCCCTTTTGAAAGAGGAATGTTTCACATCTGGGGGAAAGATGAAGCCTAACCCTGTACTCGGGCGTGTAAGTTGAATCCCTGTAAAGTTTTTGTATCAGGGGAATAGGGGGCTGGGTTTCTAATATTTATGAAAAAGTGTCAAAATAATTTAATATAATCATTGATGTCCCCATTGGTGGGAAATATATTAAGACAAAAATTTGTTTAATTTTAAAATAGATTACAAAATTTATATTCAAAAATAAGGAAAAATATAAATAGCATAAAGTATAAAAAACAATTAAATCCCAAAATTTTAAAGAGAATTTATCGTATTTAATATTCATTCAATTAAAGGAAAATTTGGCTGCATGTCACTGAAGATTCATGTTTAACGAAAAATTTGGCATGAGTGTGTATATCTCGTAAAGGGCAAACTGCATTATTGAAATTAACGAGTGTCCTGTTCACAAGTTTTGTACCGGCAAAGAATGTAATGAGTGAAAATTGATAGTATTAAAGTATGTCATTATTTTAAATAAGAAATTATTCGGTGAGAATAATCCTGTATTCGTTTTTTCAACACTTTACGGCCGTATGTACATCGTCACTATCCGAAATGAAACATAAAGTGATCCGTTCTCGTTCATTACAGGAAAAAAGTTGTTTATAATCATTTTTAGTTGATATTAGTTATTATAAAGTTTATTTATGGCGCCGAAGTTGCGCATTGGAGTTTTCCAGTAGAAAAGTGTTCGACTAAAAAATTGAATTTATGTTATATTATTTAAAGTGAAATTTTATGTCATTTTCTGCTTCTAGAATAAGCCTCATTTCTTTTTAGATCTATTTTAGTCAATTATTGTCAATGTTCAAATCTCATAAATTTCTGGTTCGCATATTTGTGATGTAATTTCTATCCTTGTGTGCCTTCATGAAAAATCAAAAATTTTTCAATTACAACACTTTTCTGTGGGTGCGTATTGATGGTGGCGTAAAATTAGTCTCCATTACGATTGTTGTCATTTCATCAAAGTATAATAGAATTATGATTACTTCCTTTTTCCGAGAATTCCTTAATTTGTATCCGGCGATTTTATTTGTATTCTTCATTAATGTTTCGATCTCAGGATGCCAGTGCCGCTCAGTACAGCAGTACTTAATTGGTATATTCAATAATTAAGTATTTTCATTATTCAAACTTCGGTGCTAAAGATTGAGGATATATAACACATTCTTCTGGGTGAATTTATTCGTCGTATCCTGCAACAGAGAAGTTTAAAAAAAGCGTTTGTTTACCGAGATTTTGTACTACCGACTATTTTCTCTGGCAGTTGTAATGCGCAATATTTGCCACAGACCGAAGGTCCTTTAAACAAAGAATCGAAGAATACGTACAAGCTCATACACACCAAACAATACAATCAGACTTGGCCAGCCATCTATTGGAACAAGAACACTCATTTAATGCAGACAGTGAAGTCAAAATTTTGGAAATTGAGTACTGATACACTGACAGACTTAAATTAGGGGCCATACACATCATAATTTATTAAACTATCCCCAGAACACTATTTTGAATAAACAAATTTCTTTTCTCCGACACTTCCTGAAGCTGGCCGCTTCCGAGGCCCATTAACCCCTCTGCTCGCCTGTTTCTCCATCCCGCCGAGCCCTTTCCCTAATGGTCGTTTCAGAAAAAACGCGTTATCTCCCCACCATCGAGAGCTTTCTTTTCAATACCGTGCAATGCCCTTGACCTTCGATGTGTTGCCTGAAGCGAGGCCCTAGCCGCTTCAGAATCGATTATGTAACTTTGTTGATCTGAATTTATTTATTTATTTAGTTAGTTTCTACACTTTTTTTTTCATTTTCACTTCCCTTTAGAATAACATTGATGTCATTCCAACAAAAAAAAACTTTATTTTATCAGTTATCTTCCTTTATAGCTTCCTTAACAATTAGTTAGTTAGTTAGTGTCTTATTTTACGTGGCGAGACTCGGGCCATCAGGCCCGCTCTTCCGTCTAACCACGCAATACCTATTACGCTCCTTTTCACCACCATAGATGAAAGGAGGTATTATCTTGGGCGATGGAACAGGCGGCAATTATAAAAACATGTTGAACATTTGTTATTTCATGGTTTTCTTTATTCAAAGTTATGTTTCTATTTTCACGTTTCTATTCCAATTTTTATATTTTCCTTAAATTCTAATTTTTATTAAATTCATCTTATGATCACTAGATAAACTTTCAATTGTAATTTATATATATTGTTATTATTTTTGTAGCACTGAAGATGTGACCGAAAAGCTTTCAAGCCAAAATAAACTTCAATTATATTTCTATCATTATACGCCATAGGCGAATTCGTTCTTTATCTAATCTAATGAATCTGAATGATAAATGCATGAGCAATGCAAGACACTTCACCACTATACGATAAATAATTCTGTTTATACAAACGTTGCGATGAATGAATTAGAGAAGTGCTTGCATGATTATGATAAATATGGTCAATAAATCATGTCATTTTGGAGCGTAGTTAATTGGTTCAGTGAAGGCGGTAGGTCCCACGTGCTAGGGCAACATCCCATCATGTGTTCCCTAGCTGTAAATGCCATTGGAAGATCGGTAGTAAGTTTCAATCATTTGAAAATGCCGCCACAGGGTACGGGAGGGGAGAAATCGGTAGTGGGGGCAAACGGGCGACCTGTGCGCACTCTACTTGGACACCACTTTCTGCGGAACTAAAAACCCGACGGTGGCGCCATTCCCGAATGGGGACAATTACTTCTGGGTACCATCTCTTCTGCCCACAGTGAGCCGTCTATACCTCTTAGTTCATGCCTGCCGCAGGAGCGTCTCGTCGCGTTCCGAGATAGCTCCTCGCCCATTGGCGAGTGGTGGGCGGGCGTCATCGCTCACGTGTGCGTCCGGCCAGCGCGAGACGGCTCTCCCCCGGGCGGAGGCAACGATGGGCCAGCTCCCTCATACCATTGTGAGTGAATATTGCCTATGGAATAAACAATAATAGCAGTAATCAACAGAAACTATGTAAGGAAGTTTTTTCCTTAAAGAAAATTCCTGTTCTTTGTAACAGTGAATAATTAATAAACAGCATATCGTATGTACTCTTCTCATCGCAGTGGATCTCGAAATCTTAAAGAAGTAACTTTAAACACATGCATTTGAACGGACATGCCCGTATCAATTAATGCGAATGTTTTTTAGCGAAAAAAGCGAAGACCACGTTGCCCTGGGCGTCGCGTGGCAAATAAAATTGGGAAAACTTGCTCATAGAGCAGATACATCGACAGTGACTTGCGTACAAGATCTCAAACACTGGCAAAGTTATTTTTGTCATTTCCGTTCGGTTTGCAGCAGTTTTGTGCAGTGGCGCGTTTCTTCTCCCGAATGCATATCCGTGCCTGCAAGAGCGACTGACGTATGCGCCGCACCTCGATTTTTCTGGCGCTGTATGTCTTCCCTCCTATTCTACTTTAAGGCCTATTAGCCAAGAACAACGTTTTGGTAAGCAAATATTTACAAAGCTGTTAATATTTACTAATTGAATAGTAACAATTTCTTGAAGGTGTCGAGGAAAGAAGAGCAATTCGCATTGAATGAGTGTACATTTTCTCTTCTGTTTCATTGGAGGTCTTTTATTAATTTAATAATGAGCATTGAAAGAATGGAGAGACATTGATTTGTTGTTTTTATTAATAATGAGGTGAAGGTGATTATTCCCGCCAGCAAGTAGTCTAATGCTACTATCAGTGTCGTTTCTGCAAAAAGTAATGAAAGGTAAATACTGCGTGCGCTAATAAAGAGTTTGATGTGCAGTAAAGAAGCTTAATGAAGTGTATGATTTTCGGAGCAAAAATCGAGTTTTGATACATCCGCTGACTAGGACGGGGAGAGCGCTCGTGAAGAACCCGTTGCTGTTTTGAAACGTGCAAGGCCATTGGGCGTTGGAATTTTGGAGGAGTCTAAACTATACTACTACTTCTTGTTAAGTCCAATGACCGATACTGTAAGAACTTATTTGAATCAAGCTGGGCACGAAAAATTAGACTAGTTGCAAGAGGTTTTCAACAAAAGGAAATTGTAGATGATATTTATTCACCAGTTGCAAAATGCAAACATTGAAAATATTGCTTTCATATTGTTGTCAAAAGGGCTTAATTATTGAACAAATGGATGTAGAAACAGCATTTCTTAATGGTAAAGTTTCGTCAGAAGTCTATGTAAAACTAGCAAAAGGTTATGAAGATGGCACGGATAAAGTTTGTAAATTATATAAAGCATTGTGTGGTTTGAGAGAAAGTCCTCATTTTTGGATGAGTTAGGTTTTCAAGAAGTAATTATGATTACTGTTTGTACGTTAAGAGAGATGGAGATGATATGATTTATTTAATTATGTTTGTTGATGATTTGTTAATTTGTTGCAAAAACAGAACTAAAATTAAGACAATTAAAAGCATTCTGTCAGAACGGTTTGGGATGAAAGATTTAGGTGAAGTGAAGAACTATCTTGGAATTAATATTACTTATGATTATTGGAAGAATGTAATGAAGCTCAGTCAGGAAGCTTATTAAGACAATTAAAAGCATTCTGTCAGAACGGTTTGGGATGAAAGATTTTTTTTATGTTAGTTCCTGAAGTAAATTTGAAATTGGAACTTGCACAAGATGTATATCACAATATAAGATATAGGAACTTGATAGGTGCTCTTTTGTATATTAGTTCAGGAACACGACCAGACATAAGTTACAGTGTAAATTACTTGAGCAGATTTCAAAATTGTTAGTGACACTCATTTTCAATATGCCTTGCGTATCTTGAAGTATTTGTATTTGAAAAAAAATCTGAAACTAACATATAGTAAAAATGAAACAATTGATACTCTAGATTGTTTTGTAGATGCAGATTGAGCAGGTGATAACATTAATCGTAAATCTACCACTGGATATGTAATTAGGTTATTTGGAAATGTCATATTTTGGAAATCAAAGAAGCAAGGCAGTGTTGCAAATCTTCCACTTCAGCAGAGTATGTAGCATTATCAGGAGCTGTAACTGAGATTAAGTTAGTAGAGATATATTGGATATTTTTAGGTAAAATTTTGCAACCTGTAAAAATATGAAGACAACTCAGGTGCATTAAGCATAGCAAAATTTGGACATTTTCAAAAAAATCTAAGTATATTGAGGTACATTATCACTTTGTAAATGAAAATTATATGAAAGGACTCATAGATGTATTCAAAGTAGTTTCGAATAATAATGTAGCTGACATTTTTACTAAATCATTAAGTAAAGTTAAATTCATGAAATTTCGAGAAATGTTAAATGTAATTGGATAAGTGTGGGTATAGAGTAAGATATTGTAAATATTGTAATATAAATGTAAGGAGGCGTGTTGGAATATGTATACATTTATATTACACAACCCCATCTATGATATTACTTTCGAACTATTGTGTAGGTATAAAAGCGAGTGCATGATGTTCCTTTTCCCCTTTTTATTTTAGTTCTTTGTAAACTGTGATGTCTGTCTGATAATGTAGTCCGAACTCGTGAATAAACTCGTGTCTGTGTGTGTACAAATATTCTTATTTTATTTAACAAATGGTATTTGTAAACTTTATTAATTTAGTAAGTTGGATTATTATATTAGTTATTTGATTATTATTGATATTTTATTGTATTATTATTGTATTAATTACTATTAAATGCGTTCCTGTTCTAAATATATAATTATATTCAAAGTAGTATTGTATTGAAGTGTGGTGACGTTTGTGCAGTGTAGTGCAGTATAGAAGTAGAAAGAGAAGTGTCAATTTCAAATGTGAAGTGAAAGTGAAAATGATGTGAAGTGTAATTAAAAAGTCGTGTTATCTTGTATTTAATAGTTTAAAATAACTGTGCAGGTAAACCATAAAATGTAGTTAATGCTATTATCTAGGTAATCTCACCTAGAAATTATGGAACAATTTATTTCTGTTCCATTTCCATGCAAAAGTTGTCCTAAAGTTGTACTTTATAATTACTATTGAAACACATACATTCACATTATGTAATGAACTATTGTCCTACCGTCTTAGTTTTGGGGATCTCTATTACTTTACAAATATGCTAAAATAACATTACAGGAATTGTACGAAGATTATTGATCTTCCTGAAGATAATACACCAATATATCACTGATTCCAAGAATTGTTTTGTGTTTTTTTGGTGTACTGCAGTGATTTCCTCTACTCTTGGGGCAGCGTACTAAACCTTCAAATTGGGAGTGTTGACGGCTGTCTGCAATACCTAACTTTTGAATCCAGGGTTCACCCTACCCCTCTTTCTTCATTTTTTTGGTTTGGAGTTAAGAGAATACACATATTTCTTCTTAAGTGATCAATTAGCTACAAATTATATGTATTTAACACAAGTAAAATTATTACTTTGTAGTAAAAATAAATTCCCAATATTATTACAATCTTCGTAAAATTGAGTGTTTCCTCTTCAGGTTCTATCATGCTAGCTAATATTTTTTTAATGGCTAGAAGAAAACAATAAAATCAAGAATAATTTAATATTGCAATCCAACTATTATGAAAAGTATCAACATCAATACATACTACAAAAATTTTAAAATTTATCAAAAATCAAAATTTCAATTTAAAAGTGACCATTGCTAAGTAGTTTCAGATTAATTTGTTTGGATTATCAGGATATTGATTAGAAATAGTTTTGAATAACAGTAACTGTAATTTACCTCTTAAGAGTTAAACACTTTGCCAGATGACATTAAACGATTAAATTCAATAGAAAAGTTTAAATACCAAGTGAAATCGTTTCTGCTGTAATTTACCTCTGAAGTGTTTAACTGTTTGCCCGATGTGAGAGACTATACTGACATAACAAGAAAAGTAACATTAATTTTAACAATGATCATAATGCATTATTTACCATTTGGACTGTATAAATGAGTAAACAACCTGTAACAACTACTGTACTGCAGCCTCGGGTCAATGACCCCCATCTCGATCAGGTTTTCGTCCAGTTTCCTGATCCATTGAGCAAATGCTGAGATGGCCTTGTTTGCATCTGGACATAAATGTAACTTCATTTTCTGTGCACATCTTCTAGAATTCAGTGGGAAATACAATTATTCAAATTATCGTTTTCATGTTGTCGCGGCAGGAAGTAATAAGAGCCAAAATTTATTGCTTATTTATCTTTGAAAATAGATTTTATTACATGGGTTTTGTTTTTTCTCCTTTAAAATTCAAATTTATTTTTTATCCTTGAAAATAGATTTTATTACATGAGTTTTTCTTTTTCTCCTTTCAAAAATTTAAAATTTAAGTAGATATGACTAATGTGGTATCACAGAATTTTGAAAATGCACAATTCACTTTTCCCCATAGCACGTCATACGCAGTTTTTAACTGTTTTTTTGACGTAAAATAAATAAATAAATAAATAAAGAGTCAACTGTATCAAACTTTGTTTCACTGTAGTGTGAATTCCCCAAATAGGTTTTCCAAATGATAATTATTTTTACATTAAAAATAATTATTTATATAATACATTAATATGGCTAAAATAATTAAATTTATCGCAAATAAAACAGATTTAATAGCATGAAAAGCTTCAAAACCTTTAAAAATAAAATAAATTTCTTTCAAGCCTGAGACATCAGGAAATAAGTAAGAGGCAATTCAGTACTTTTATTTAATTTATCAGGTGACCAGCGTTCTGGCTTTTGAAATTCAAGGTTTTCCACCATCTCTTTCCACCATGGGAATATCAGAGGAAACGATATTGTCAACTGCAAACGGAAGTAGGACCCTGGGATGCTTCTCTGCATAGCTGCAATCACTTAAACTCACATTTGCACTACCCTTGTTACTTGAAAATTGTAAACAGGTATTTTAAATAGAAATTTTGATAAAACAGAAGTTTTGAGTATGTTTATAAACACATGCGTGATCCTAGTTATTGAAGAAAGTGACAATGATTAATTGTCTATGTCAGTCAATGATTAATAAATCTACAACTAAGTTATTTGATTTATATTATACAAGCATAAATGATTAATATACCCAGAACCAACAAATGTCATTTATATTAGAAACAATAAATACATCTACAAACAAAAGGGATGCAATGTTATATTTCGATAATATAAATACTTCCATAAAACAAACATTTTTCAGCAAAGTTCCAAATAATCCTGGAAGCGAGACCTTTCAATAATTTAATATAAACTGTTTAAACATTGGTGAAACAAGTTTTCCAATCACATTTGGAGCAATTTCAAATGTTTAAATTGAAAAAAAATTGTTTTAATATTTTTTGGTACCATCCCCATTGTTTAAAAATCTGAAAAAATATATATTATAGAATGTTATAAAACCCATTTTAGGGGGAAAAATCGAGACAGTTCGAGAACGTTATCACGTCGAAAATTAATTTCTACAAATTTATTTCCTTTTCTATACAGTTGGCGTCAAAATTGGTAGACAGAAATATTTTAAAGTTCAACAATGTTTCCCGTCTCCCAATTTTTTTCAGCTTGATCACGAATAGAAACGAGAAAGAAAACAACATGAAAACACCTTTCTGCTGTATCTCTGCAACAGATTGCCCTAGGTGACTGATTTTGTGTGAATCTACATCATTTTATATTCTCTTTCGAACGGGTATCGTGATTATTGATTTGGTTTGGGTGCACTTTTCACCACTTTGTTCCCCATATGTATTCATTTTTGGAGTCTGGAATATGCATTTTTTTGAACGATTAACCTTATGTTACCAGCACCCTTTTCCCCACCGCAAAGAGTGTAGTCATTTGTATAAGAGAACTTAGAACGAAACTCGTGGAATTACTCGTCCAACAGAAAACACTAGTTCCCAAAATGCAATGGAGAATTTTAGTATTTTACAAGACCCTCATAGCTCCAAATTTACACTCATCAACTTACACTACGTTTGAGCAAAACATTTATTAAAAATATATATATGAGCGAAAGTGAAGTTAGAATCTCCAACGGACTTTTTTATTTAAACAAGTTTTCAAACAAACTAAAAATATTTTTATTTAAACAAGTTTAACGATATCCTCGAGGCCATATAAGAATACATCCCTTTACATCAATTCCAAGTAGTTTAATACATCATTTTAAATCAAAATTCAATGAATTCAATATCACGATATTGAGTTTTTGGAAGATTTTATACCACAACATGCTATTATACCAACACCATTCACAGAATTTCAATCAAAACATTATTCAACTACGTCTTATTTCACATTTCGTAAAATATGACCTATATTTATTTATTTATTTTTATTTATTTATTTTACGTCAAAAAAAACAGTTAAAAACTGCGTATGACGTGCTATGGGGAAAAGTGAATTTGTGCACATTTTCAAAATTCTGTGATCCCTACACTAAGTCTAATACTACTTAAATTTTGAATTTTTGAAAGGGAGAAAAAAAACTCCCATGTAATAAAATCTATTTTCAAGGATAAACAAGCAATAAATTTTGAATTTTGAAAGGGAGAAAAAAAACAAAACTCCCATGTAATAAAATCTATTTAAAGGATAAATAAGCAATAAATTTTGAAAGGGAGAAAAAAACAAACAAAAAAACTCCCATTTAATAAAATCTATTTTCAAAGATAAATAAGCGATAAATTTTGGCTCTTATTACTTCCTGTCGCGACAACATGGAAACGATAATTTAAATAATTGTATTTCCCACTGAATTCTAGAAGACGTGCACAGAAAATGAAGTTACATTTATGTCCTATATCACATAGGACGATGATCTCTCAATTTGCAAAACAACCAACATACTACTGCATACTTGAAGGGATTACTAACAATTTCTACAGAATATGTGTACTAGTACAATAGTTTTATTGCGTTGGTTTTGAAAATAAATATTATATGTGTTACCTTGTGATCTTCCGTTTCCAGAAGAACTGGAAGTTTCTGGCCTTGAAACAGTCCCACGCTGGAGGAACATATCTAAAGGCACACTTTCACGTCAGTTTTCACACGCGATTTTGTGTTTTGCCGATTTACAGTGTCTTTCTAGCGCACTTTTCCCCTTTTGTAATTATATTTATAGTGGTTTTACACCAAGTGCGAAATGCATTTAAGTTAACTTTTGAATGAGGTGCAATCCGTGGGAAAGATTGTCCATACGCTAATATTTATTAACGCTAGATTTTTTCGACATTACTTCTTTATTTAAAACTCACTGTAAATACACACACGCACAAAGAATAACAACGCCCATTATAATGCTCTTCTCTCCTCTACTAGCCGCAGACAGAATGACTAAATTCTACAATCATACAGACAGCAATCAACAGATAGTAACCGAACGAAGTCAGTAATCGCTCTTTTGAATTTATTGTAAGTGGAGATTTTAACAGAGTATCTGTGAATCTTCCGAGCAAGAACAGTTTCTTAATTTAATTAATACCTTCAGCGTAGATATTACAATAAATGTGCTATACTTAATTCAAAGTGTTATCTTGGTCTATACTTAATTCATCTTGGTCATTATCTTGGTCTATACTTAATTCAAAGTAAGTAAAAAAATTACTAAATATGAAATTGCAATTAAAGATGTAGGATTCAGTGACAACAGTGCCTAAATTCTTACCATTACAAGAAATGCGAACACTGACACAAATAATACACGTTTGCGTAGTTTGTTTACTAAAAGTAAACTATGTATTTATTCATGTATGTATTATTGATATATTATTGTATATTAACTATAACTATATTAATTTATTTGTATTGTAGAGATGGATATAGGCTACTAGGGATAACACTTAAAAACGCGCGAAAAGTTGCTTCAATCAAGTGATGTCGAAAACATATCAAATTATTAAAATAGCATAAAAAATATAAGCGGTTCTGCCAATTAATTATAATTCTTCAGATCAATAATATTAATTTTAAACGTTCAAATTTTCTGACAAATGCAAGTTAATTATGTTAACAGCCACTGTAAACTAAAAAAAAATTAAATTTCTGACAAATGAATGAGCTTCGCGCTATGGTAGCCGATCGGGGTCGCTCGACAACCGCTCGGCTCGCTGGCCACCCTGCCATATTGATGTGATCTCTAGGCCTCATACTGAGTTGTATCGCCTTGATACAGCCTTTATATAGCATTATCTCCCTTGCGCAACACCTATTTATCCTTATCTGTAATTAATTCTTAATATTTATGTAATTTATTCTCTTATCTTATTGCGTAATACTGTGCAACACCTACGTAATATTCTTATCATTTATTCTTAATTCTCTTATCTCATTATCATTATTCTAAAATTTGCAAAAGGACGCTTCCAATTTACACCACCAACTGAATGATGGGACAACTTCACAATTCTTTCTATACGACTATTGATTCGTTTACCTGCTTTCTTACGAAGAAATGTTAGATAGAAGAATTAGGATCCTTTCGGAATAATAATCTATCCTCAATACAGTAATTACATGCTTGTTAATCTTCTAACTAGGGCCTTTTAACGGCCTTCTAACTAGGCCGTTAGGAGAAAAACATCTATTTAACGGACAGAAAACTTCTATTTAAAGGACATTGAATACTTCCCGGTTGCTATGGATTTTACCTATTTTTAATCATTGATTACAACATATCTAAAATATTAGCAATAAAAGTTAATAATTGAGCGAATAAAATTTAAATTATATCGTTTATATTTTTATAATTTATTCCTAATATTACAAAATCATTTAGAGCAATAAAATGAAGATGAAACGCTAAAAACGAAGAGTGAGAAGCAATTCATAAAGAGAGAAAGAGATAAAGAGAGCTATTAATAGAGAGTTGATGTTTTACTTATCGTTTTTAAATTTAAAGCAGCAAATTCGGAGTACAGTTCAGTATTTATACTTGAATTACTAGCATATTTAGATGTGTGGTCTGCTAACTTCCACTGGAAGTTAGCCGCAATGACCCTCGCTGCCGCGGCCGTCCTCGCTCTAGGGAGCCAGTAAAGAGATGGTAACAGAGCAGCCCATATACGCCACGGCGCAGGAATTGCGAATAGGAACAAAAAGCGCGCGCGTCCTCCCCTCGGCCTGCGCGACGGAGGGTCTCGGCGCTCACCTCGCGGGCCCTCGCCTCAGCGCGAGCGGACGCGCACATCCCGCCACGCAGGATCTATTTCGTAGGAATTGGCTATCGTCAAATCAACCAGAAAAGGCGATAAGTGCGCTCCTGCAACGAATACTCGGAGGAACGGTATAGCCAGATCTCGGCGCTCACCTCGCGGGCCCTCGCCTCAGCGCGAGCGGACGCGCACATCCCGCCACGCAGGGTCTATTTGGTAGGAATTGGCTATCGTCAAATCAACCAGAAAAGGCGATAAGTGCCCTCCTGCAACGCTTACTCGGAGGAACGGTATAGCCAGATCTCGGCGCTCAGCTCGCGGGCCCTCCCTCGGCGCGAGCGGACAGGCACCTCCCGCCACGCGGGGTCTATTTAGTAGGAATTGGCTATCGTCAAATCAACCAGAAAAGGCGATAAGTGCGCTCCTGCAACGAATAATCGGAGGGACGGAATAGCCAGATCTCGGCGCTCACCTCGCGGGGCGCCCTCGCCTCAGCGCGAGCGGACGCGCACATCCCGCAACGCAGGTCTATTTGTAGGAATTGGCTATCGTCAAATAAACTAGAAAAGGCGATGAGTGCGCTCCTGCAACGAATAATCGGAGGGATGGAATAGCCCAGGTCTCGGCATCTCGCGGGGCACCAGGAAGCCTCGCCTCCCAGCGCGAGCGGACGCGCACATCACGCCGGATCTATTTCGTAGAATCGGCTGTCGTCAAATCAACCAGAAAAGGCGATGGTGCGCTCCTGCAACCGTTAATCGGAGGACGGAACAGCGGAATAAGCGCTCACCTCGAAGGGCCCCAGGCCCTCGCCTCAGCGCCAGCGGACGCGCACCTCCGCAACGCCAGGATCTGTTTGCGGCCAGGAATTGGCTATCATCCGTCAACCAGAAAAGGCGATAAGTGCGCTCCTGCAGCAGATAATCGGAGGGACAGGAATAGCCAGATCTCGCTCACCTCGCGGGGGCACCAGGCCCTCGCCTCAGCATGACAGACGCGCACATCTCGCCACACCCAGGATCTATTTCTATTCAGGAATCGGCTGTCGTCAAATCAGCCGGAAAAGGCGACTAAGTGCGCTCCTGCCAACGAATAATCGGAGGGACAGAATAGCACGAATCTCTCGGCGCTCACCTCGCGAGGCACCGGGCCCTCGCCTCAGCGCGAGCGGACGCGCCACATCCCGCAACGCAGGATCTATTTCGTAGGAATCTGGCTATCGTCAAATCAACCAGAAAAGGCGATAAGTGCGCTCCTGCAACGAATAATCGGAGGGACGAAATAGCTAGATCTCGGCGCTCACCTCGCGGGGCCTCAGGCCCTCGCCTCCAGCGCCAACGGACGCGCACATCCCGCAACGCAGGATCTATTTCGTGAGTGGCTGTCGTCAAATCAACCAGAAAAGGCGATAAGTGCGCTCCTGCAACGAATAATCGGAGGGACGGAATAGCCAGATCTCGGCGCTCACCTCGCGGGGCCTCAGGCCCTCGCCTCAGCGCCAACGGACGCGCACATCCCGCAACACAGGATCTATTTCGTGAGAATTGTCTATCGTCAAATCAACTTGAAAAGGCGATAAATTGCGCTCTACGGCGAATAATAGGAGGACTGAATAGCCAGATCGGCGCTCCTCGCGGGCCAGCCTCGCCTCAACGCAATCGGACGCCGCATCCCGCTACGCAGGATCTATTTCGTAGAGATTGGCTATCGTCAAATCAACGAAAGGCGATAGTGCTCCTGGCGAATAATAGTAGGGACGGAATGGCCCAGATCTCGGCGCTCTGCGGCACAGGCCTCGCCTCCGCGCGAGCAGACGCGCATCCGCCACGCAGGATCTATTTCGCTGAATCGGCTATCGTCAAAATCAACTGAAAAGGCGTCGTTGCTCCTGCAACGAAAACTCGGAGGAACGGAATAGCCAGATCGCCGGCACGCTCCTCGCGGGCCCTCGCCTCGGCGCGAGCGGACAGGCACATCCGCCACGCAGGGTCTATTTGGTGGGGTGGCTGTGTCAAATCAGCAGAATGGCGATAAAATTTACGCTCCTGCAACAAATAATCGGAGGGACGGAATAAGCTAGATCTCGGCATCACCTCGCGGGCCTTGACTCTTTCAGCACGGCGGACGCGCACATCCGCAACGCAGGATCTATTTCGTAGGGATCGAACATCGTCAAATCAACCAGAAAGAGCGATACAGTGCGCTCCTGCAACGAATAATCGGAGGGACGGGGGCCAAGCCAGATCTCGAAGCTCACCTCGCGGGCACCAGCCTCGCCTCAGCGCGACGGACGCGCACATCCCGCTTCCGCACGCAGGATCTATTTCGTAGGAATTGGCTATCGTCAAATCAACCAGAAAAGGCGATAAGTGCGCTCCTGCAACGAATAATCGGAGAGGGACGGAGATAGCTAGATCTCAGCGCTCACCTCGCGGGGCCCCAGGCCCCTCGCCTCAGCGCCAGCGGACGCATCCGCAACGCAGGATCTATTTCGTAGGAATTGGCTATCGTCAAATACATTAGAAAAGGCGATAAGTGCGCTCCTGCAACGAATAATCGGAGGGACGGAATAGCTAGATCTCGGCGCTCACCTCGCGGGGCCCCAGGCCCTCGCCTCAGCGCGAGCGGACGCACATCCCGCCACGCAGGATCTGCGTAGGTGGCTATCGTCAAATCAACCGGTAAAAAAAAGGCGATAAGTGCGCTCCTGCATCGAATAATCGGAGGGACGGAATAGCCAGATCTCGGCGCTCACCTCGCGGGGCACCAGGCCCTCGCCTCAGCGCGAGCGGACGCGCACATCCCGCAACGCAGGATCTATTTCGTAGGAATTGGCTATCGTCAAATCAACCAGAAAAGGCGATAAGTGCGCTCCTGCAGCTTGAATAATAGGGAGGGACGGAGACCAAGATCTCGGCGCTCACCTCGGGGCACAGGCCTCGCCTCAGCGCGAGCGGACGCACATCCCGCAACGCAGGATCTATTTCGTAGGAATCGGCTATCGTCAAATCAACCAGAAAAGGCGATAAGTGCGCTCCTGCAACGAATACTCGGAGGAACGGTATAGCCAGATCTCGGCGCTCACCTCGCGGGCCTCGCCTCAGCGCGAGCGGACGCGCACATCTTGCCACGCCGGATCTATTTCGTAGGAATCGGCTATCGTCAATCAACCAGAAAGGCGATAAGTGCGCTCCTGCAACGAATAATCGGAGGGACGGAACAGCCAGATCTCGCTCACCTCGCGGGGCACCAGGCCCTCGCCTCAGCGCGAGCGGACGCGCACATCCCGCAACGCAGGATCTATTTCGTAGGAATTGGCTGTCGTCAAATCAACCAGAAAAGGCGATAAGTGCGCTCCTGCAACGAATAATGGAATAGCCAGATCTCGGCGCTCACCTCGCGGGGCACCAGGCCCTCGCCTCAGCGCGAGTGGACGCGCACATCCCGCCACGCAGGATCTATTTCGTAGGAATCGGCTATCGTCAAATCAACCAGAAAAGGCGATAAATTGCGCTCCTGCAACGCAGCGAATAATCGGAGGACAGAATAGCAAGATCTCGGCGCTCACACTCGCGGCACCAGGCCCTCGCCTCAGCGCGAGCGGACGCGCACATCCCGCCACGCAGGATCTATTTCGTAGGAATCGGCTATCGTCAAATCAACCAGAAAAGGCGATAAGTGCGCTCCTGCAACGAATAATCGGAGGGACGGAATAGCCAGATCGTCGCTCACCTCGCGAACCTCAGGCCCTCGCCTCAGCGCGAGCGGACGCGCACATCCCGCAACGCAGGATCTGTTTCGTAGGAATCGGCTATCGTCAAATCAACCAGAAAAGGCGATAAGTGCGCTCCTGCAACTGAATAATCGGAGGGCGGAAATAGCCAGATCTCGGCGCTCACCTCGCGGGGCACCAGGCCCTCGCCTCAGCGCGAGCGGACGCGCACATCCCGCCACGCGGGATCTATTTCGTAGGAATCGGCTATCGTCAAATCAACCAGAAAAGGCGATAAATTGCGCTCACTGCAGCGAATGGCCGGAGGACAGACCAGCCAGATCTCGGCGCTCACCTCGCGGGGCACCAGGCCCTCGCCTCAGCGCGAGCGGACGCGCACATCCCGCAACGCAGGATCTATTTCGTAGGAATTGGCTATCGTCAAAATCAACCAGAAAAGGCGATAAATTGCGCTCCTGCAACGGGTAATCGGAGGGACGGAACCAGCCAGATCTCGGCGCTCCTCGCGGGGCACCGACCCCTCGCCTCCCGCGCGAGCGGACGCCTGCCACATCCTGGCGCAGGATCTATTTCGTAGGAATTGGCTATCGTCAAATCAACCAGAAAAGGCGATAAGTGCGCTCCTGCAACGAATACTCGGAGGAACGGTATAGCCAGATCTCGGCGCTCACCTCGCGGGCCCTCGCCTCAGCGCGAGCGGACGCGCACATCCCACTCCCGCAGGATCTATTTCGTAGGAATTGGCTGTCAATGAAATCAACCAGAAAAAGGCGATAAGTGCGCTCCTGCAACGAATAATCGGAGGGACGAATAGCCAGATCTCGGCGCTCACCTCGACGCCAGGCCCCTCGCCTCAGCGCGAGCGGACGCGCACATCCCGCCACGCAGGATCTATTTCGTAGGAATCGGCTATCGTCCAATCAGCCAGAAAAGGCGATAAGTGCGCTCCTGCAGCGAATAATAGGAGGGACGGAATAGCCAGATCTCGGCGCTCACCTCGCCAGGCGCCAGGCTCGCCTCAGCGCGAGGGACGCGCACATCCGCCGCAGGATCTATTTCGTAGGAATCGGCTATCGTCAAATCAACCAGAAAAGGCGATAAGTGCGCTTTCTGCAACGAATAATCGGAGGGACGGAATAGCCAGATCTCGGCGCTCACCTCGCGGGGCACCAGGCCCTCGCCTCAGCGCGAGCGGACGCGCACATCCCGCCACGCAGGATCTGTTTTCGCAGCCAAAGGAATCTGCTTTATCGTCAAAATCAACCAGATAAGGCCCAGTAAGTGCGCTCCTTCCATCGGAGGACAGGCCATATATGAGCCATTCAAATTTAAGACACGAAAGGACGATGGAAAACAAACATGACAAAACATTCCAAATTAAACAATTATTTGATGAAATAACCCTTTTCAAATGAAACAGGTGCGTCTCCTGAGCAACAAAATTTTGATTTTATTGATCTTGTAAATGTTCAAAGATTCTGCAAGAAAGGGAAAGGATTCAGCTCTGCCAATCAGCTTCTCCCCTCACAATACATGGGAGGAATTGATCAACATGATTAGCTCGTAGAAAAAGACGCAATAGTATTTCGGGGAAAAGGGGTATTAGTGCTTATTTGCTAGAAACGTTGACGTGGCCGTTTTTATATTATATATATATATATATATATATATATATATAAATTCAAAGTATAATATGCTGATATATCAAAGTCAAATTACACACATTTCATTAACTCTCGTTATTAGCATTTCTTTTTAAGGAAGCGACATTCATGAACTTAACTTATTTCATGACAAATGTACTGTCTTTTAGTACGTATTTCTATTGTATCATGTTTTTAATATACAAAACTTTACACATGGAAATGATGCTAAAGTCACTAATTATGTATAGAGGTAATGAACATCGTTCTATTAAAGTTTAAAACACGAAGATCATGTATTTATTACTTACCTCAAAGAAACAGTGGGTCTACAAAACATAAAAAAATCGAGAAAACAATTTCTCACGGAAGAATTTCCCAGTAAACACAATAACTAAAGGAACAAATTAGTATATACAAACAATGAAAGCTACAAATTTGAGAGCTCACAGTAATAAAAATTAACAAGTTAAATTGTGATTATTGAACACCCTGTCCAGAACTAGAGGTAGCAACGGAAGGTAAACTATCAAATGTTCAGGCTTGTATACATTACTTTGATCTTATGAAATCAAAAATTAAAGTCATTATCGTTGGAACAAAAACATTCAATACCTACCTGTTGATTAATTTAAGAAAAAAATCCCACAGCTTCTGTAAATAACCTTTTGAAAGATACCCATTACACATATAAAGTAGTCCAAATCAACCTTGATTCTTTAATAACTATTATCTCTCTGTACAAGTTTGGCTATTACACATGTAGTATTATTGAGAATATTAAAGACATATTGAACAGTTTACTGTGCACAGGTAATGTTCAGATATGCTGTGCAAAAACTGTGTACTAAAAACTGAATAACACACACTCAGATGATATAAGCTAAATAAATGCCTGTGCTTATATTCTTTTTCTCTTGTTCTTTTTATTCTTATCTCCAAGAATACAGAAAAAATAAAGAGAATTTAAACATTTATCTTCTTAACTAAGTGAATACTACTACTTACAATTAATTTATCTGACGTACATTGATACATTTGAAAATGTGCCCCAAATATTAATAATACATTTATATATAAAACTCCAATGCTTGATGCTTACGACAAATCAATAAAGAAATTGAGTCATTCTTGTGGAAATAAACACATGCACAACCTAGCGGTTCATTAATTTAACAAAATAAAAAAATCCCCGGGGCTCCTGTAAATAAATTTTTGAAAGATGCCCATTTCACATAAAGTAGTGAAAATCAACCTTAATTCTTTAATAACTATTATCTCTCCACAGTTTGGCTATCACACGTGTAGTATTATTCACAATATTAAAGGCATACTGAACAGTTTGCCTACAGTCAACAGCAGTTTCAATTTACACAAATTTAAAGTTCAAATAAGGGCAATAATATAATTTTAGTAAGAAAACATTACCTATATTGCTGTAGAAATTGGCACCTGATTTCATCTTTTATTTGCATATTGCGAGAATGTTAACTTGGTAATGTGTTGTAATTTGCGACACTGATCCTAAAGACATGAAAAATTAGCTAAAGGGACGTAAAATGCTTAAGTTTTAACAATAACAGAAACATCCAATTGAAAGCTTGCAGTAACATGTAGCTTGTATAGTACAATTTAATTAATATTTATACTTGTCATAATAACTAAAATATACATACGTTTCTTAATAGATTGTAGGGAAATTATTCTAAATTTTAATTTTCAAAAACTCGTGAAAAAAAATTAATGCTATGGAGAAAAACAATGAATTCATGACACTAAATTTAAAAATTTTATTTGCATATTTTTCAAAAAAGGACCATGCTACACCATCTGAAAACCAAAAAGGTTATTATACTTAACAAAATTAAATTATCTGCTATAAATAAAAAAATAACATGATATTCTTAGGCCCATGCTACACTATTTTCAGCTATCCTCTGGAACAGCAATAAATAGAAGACCACTCCATACTTCAGAGAAGGTAACGCTAACCCTCTTTTGTTTTTGGTGGTTAACACAAATATACAATTATTATTATCATTATTATTTATATATTCAATTAGGCCACAATTAAAGAAACATGTTTCCTCACCATTAAATATAAGTGCAAGGATTATTCCATGCGTAAACTCTTTACGGGCTAACAAACTTTACGAAATTCGCCCTTTCCACTGATTAGTATGTAGCTTTACTGCTATCTTCTAAAAGTGCGTGAACTCAGTACTATTGACCAATTGACTCGTGTTTGCGTCCTTATTACTATAGCATTAATTCAACACGATTTAAAAATTCTCTTTACCATAACATTCACCACTGCCACTTTAAATAAAACATATGTGTTCCCGGATCTCGTGTGTCTTACACTACTTCATGAAGTACACGTTGCGTGATGTACGTAAAGAAATTAGTATGTTTGAAATGAATGTGTAAGAACTTGTAAAGCATGCAGGATATTTTAACAGCCCATAAGTGTACCCAGATGTATAGTGAAATGTGAGCGACTTTCACATGTATATTTAGTAAGTGCCGCAACACAGGAGAAGCGGATATGTGCAGGGTGTACAAGAGATGTGGACTTCTGTACGCTACGGACAGGAGTAGTGCACAGATGCTTTACAGACCACAACACGGAAATTCGCCAGGGTTGCTTAGTATCTAGTGTAATCGTTACTGTAATATATCCTTGGTCTGTTATTGAAAGGTTCCTAAACGTCTATCGATTCGAGAAATACACTAGTTGCAATCTTCGCACATTTCATAAACATGAACAATTGCAAATATGCAGTATACATTTCTTACCTATAAAATCTATAGTAAACAGGACATTTGATAAAGTTCATGGGTGGAAAGGAATAATATTGAAATTAACATGTGAATGAAAGTTATTGCTCTAACATTGGCGTTATTTTATCTCATATCAGCAATTTCGTCCAAGTAAATTATTATTAAAACGGATGTAGATAAAGGTTTAAATATTTATTTCAATTTGTTTTACTTTCATGTTCAAAATTGTTTTTAATTTTATATATTTCTCTGAAAATATTTCACATTGTATTAGAGTCTGCCATTTTTCTACGTGTTTTCTTAGGCCACTCCCCCGCGTTTAGATTGGCTGCTGTCGGTTGAGAGGCTCCGCCGGCAGGGTTTTGTCAAAACAAGGCTGCCAATGCCGTGCAGAAGCTGATCTTGGCCGCAGATGGTTTGAACAAATCCCTTTGCCAGATGTGCTTAAAAATCTATTTTGTTTTGGGTACGTCATTATAAATCTCTTGTTGCTTATGACCAAAAGAAGAAACGTTACGCGAATTGCATTAATCCAATATACAAGCTTTTTACTATTTTAACAATTTTAAAAAGCCACTCGTGTAAAATAGTTAATTTTAAATTGTGCCAGTATCAAAGCAAAGCAGGGATATATAAATGTGTTAAATTTTAGAGAGAACTTAAAAAATTACGAACAAATTGTGGATTTTAAATCAAATTCTAGGTTTCCCCGTTTTTCGGTTTAAGGCATTCAGGTCCATGTCCACTCCTCGGCTTTGCGCGGTAGCAGGGTGCAGTGTCCTCCGTCCAGCGCGCAGTCGCGCCACTCCGCCTTGTGGAGTTTGAAGGCGCGACGCAAAGCCATTGCGTGCCTGCTTAAAAAGGAGACCACGTGCCCCGTCGGCTTACCAACGCCACAGGCACAAGTGGTCCCCATTGCAAACACACCAACTCGGTCGTCGCTGCTGCTGGCTGGCTGGCAGCCTGAGGAAAAAGTTCCTTCTCCGCCGTCTCCGGCCTGGCAAGCGCAGCTGGCTATGTCAGGCGTGACCGCGCTACTTCGGAAGGAAGACTATGGACACCCCAACATCGCTGTTGCAGGCCCCGTCTTCCCGGGATAGCATCGGTTAGGGTTGTTCCCATAATCATCGGCACGCGTGGCTCTTTGGACCAAAACATTGACCGCATCCGGAAGGAGCTCGACCATATTAACAAACGAGACCATTTGAGGAATGCTAGAGGCATCCGCCATAGCGATGACATACTCGTCCACGTTCACGTGAATGCCATTTCAGCGTCAGATGAGGATCCGGATACCCGGCTCGCGCACCTGCCGAATGTAATCGGGCGGCACTAGTGTGATTGTATTCATGCTGGTGATCTCACTGCAAGTGCACCTACAGTTTCCTTAATTCACGCAACAAATACGTTTCTCTAATGTGGGGGCGTAACGTCTATACTATTATTTATATAAATTTTAAATGTCATTTCTTATTATAAAGAGACGACACTCTTAGCAACTGAGGTATATCATGTCAGTTTGGCCATGTAAATCTCCGAGGGCTTCAACAGGCCACCATTTTTTCTTACTTATCCTCTTCTCCCGGCACCCGGCGCGCTTGGCTGTGAGAGAAGCTGGGTCGTAAAACATTCAAAGGAACGTCCCAAGGGCGTATGCTTAAATAAAGAGGACAGATCTTCACTAGACTGGTTTATTGACTATAGATACATTTTCTGGTTTAAGAAGTTAACTGGTGCCACTACGACTTTTTACGGGGGAAACGCGCGCTCACTCACCATTCCGCCCGCCCTCATTCTGATTTCTGCACGCAGCTCTCGCCTCAGTCCCTCCCGGGTTTGCTCTCGGCCACCGCCTCGCCTGTCGCAGGGGCGCGAGCTGAGCTGGGCGCCTCTTGGCCTCAGGCGCACTCCACTTCTGTGGAACACTGCCTTGCAACTCTAACAAGACCTCACATCTAACAAAATACACCTACAATTCAATCGTTTTCCGTGACATCCCCTTGGTTGACAAATACGGACGCCAGTCAGCGTGCTGGGCGAGAGGCTATACCAGTTGTGTAAAAGCACAAGAATTGCATGCTAGTAAGTTTCAAGTTGAAAAAACACGCTTCTGCAATTAATAATGTGAACGAAAATCTTGGCAGACGAATGTTTATCGTGGCGGTAATCAGAAACGGAATGCTTAGGAATGACATTTCCTCACCGTAACAAGTCTTAGCAGAATATATTAATTCGTACGAGGGAAGATTGTAAAAGTATCGCACAATCATTTTTGATATTAAAAAAATTCATTGAGCAGAGAATGTAATAAGAATCTTACATCTTTGAACTACTTTTCTACTTAGTCGCTAAGTTTGTCAACACATTTCTGCCAGCGTGGTACCAATTTCAGTATGCCCTATTCGCAGAAGTCCATTTGGTTCTAGTATATGCACCTTCGGATGGCTGCATTTACATCCGCATCTGTCATAAAGTGTGTGGCAGCCTGTTCTTCATGGGATCAAGGTGATGAAAGTCCGACTGTGCAAGTCCAGGCTGTATGGTGGATGCTGGAGCACCTCCCACTCAAATTGGGCGAGTTTCTGACGAACATAAGTAGCAACATGGAAACGGGCATTGTCACGGAGAAGTTTGCTTCCGTCAGCATTCAACTTGTGTTTGTCACGAACGGCACAACGAAACTTCACCAACGCAATGTAAAATGTAAATTGTAGCATTGAGAGTGGTTCCGTGTTCAGCAAAATCCACCTATAACATCAAACAAGTCTCAGAACACAGTCAGATGAACTTCCGGGATGATTGCGTCACTGAATTCTTTCGTGCTGGGGAATCGGCATGTTTCATAGAGGCCTACTTGGTTTCGGGCGAGTAGTGATAAGCATATCCGCTGGTCTTTGTTGTTGTCGCAGTTCTTAGGCACCCAGCGAGCACTAACTGAAGAAAGTTCAGCATCTGGAAATCTTCCATACAAACACTTTGCAGTTGTATACGCTGGCCCTTCAGAACTGCCGCCTCAATGGCTCCAACATTCAGTGAGATGAATATGTTACAAGCAGCCCGGAGCGTGTCCAGATCACAAAAGGTTCACACGCTCTCTTGGAAGAATGCACACCACCTGGAGATATAGCTACGTTCCATAGCCGTTCCCATACCCATGGCTCTGTGAATTTCACTAAGATTATGTTCTTTGGCTCACAAATATCGCACTACACATCTCTACTATTCCCGAGTTGACAGGAACACGCCCCATGATTGTTTCATTATTCTACACTCGCTAAGAACTGCACATGGAAGTAAAATGCTTTCCTTAGCGAGAACATTAAACTTCGCAATTCACCATTCCGGTTACCAACGCAGGGGAAAAATATTGTGCGTTACTTTCCGATCTGCTCTCGTATTTCATTACACCACAACCAGCGATAGCATTAAATACTAATTTTGACATTTGGGAGAATTTCAGGCAACGCTTCCTTTGGTAAAGAACAGAAGTGCGTTTGAGCGTGGTTAGCATGACCTGGGGGTCGATGATCCTGAGTATAGGTCCTCGTACATTGTAAAAAGTAAGTTAAATACATTACAATGATCTTTGAGTTTTAGTGCAATCGACGTGCTTTTACATACCGCAACAATGTGGTAGGCCGATTAGAACCATTACAATGATCTTTGAGTTGAATGAAATACATTACAATGATCTTTGAGTTTTATTTCAGTCGACATGTTTTACATACCGCAAACAACGTGAAGCCAGGCCGTTAGAACCATAAACAATACATTCTGATATATTTTTGCCTGCTCTCAAGGTAATACACTCTTTAAATAGCCCAAATATGATGCAACCATGAACTTTGGTATTCTAAGTATGATGATAAGTAAGCGTTCGTTTAGGATTTGTTATCGAAGGAAGGAAAAAATTAATTGGTGTGATTCGTACAACTTATTTCACTTAGAATTAAGTATGACAATCCATGGAGAGTCAATGGCTTGATAAGGCACAATAACTACCATTGTAAGTGATTAAAATCAAAGAATTAAATAATTTCTTTACTCATACATCCGATTAAGTTAGTATTTGATAAAGGTCCACTAGAAAAGGAAAGTCACGATGAAACTGATATTTAGTTTCATGATTAAGTACTGAAATGTGCAATTGACATTGACAGTCCACGAATAATTACGGGGATATCATCTATCACTAAGTACTATTTCAGTGTACACATTGTTATATCACATAAAAAGCTTTGGAATACGTGACAATAATTAAGTCAATTGTATTTATTAATGAACTTTTTAAAATTATTTATTTTAGGTCACCAAGAAGCTAAGGTCATTAGTGACCACTATTAAATTACTTCTCAATAACATTTATACCTTATAACGATCAGAAATATTAAATACAATGTAAGTACACCAGATACATTATAATAGACATTAAGTACAATGAAGACTTAACAATAATTTAGATTATTTTATCAAGACCAGCAATATTAACATTTTAACATAGATGTGAGACCTTCAATTGAATCAATATTAATACATATAGTAATAGATATCGTTTTGATGCCAAGAGTTTCTTAGGTTTTGGAGGCTTAAATATTCAAGAATAATGTGAGATGTTGATAACATTTGCCCATTTTGCACAGTGGCCGGGTCGTTTTATTAGATGGTAGTGAGGGAAGAATGGCCAATTATTAATATCGTAATAATAACGTTTCTTTTCTTAGAGTAGTGGTAGGATATATTAGTCTTACAGATTTTCGAACAATATGGAGTTTGCATGTCGAAGCTTTCGACTAGTGATCCCACATCTTCAGAACACACTTTTACATTCTTATAGTCACTAAACACCATGTACGCACTGGTCATCGATCAAACAAACTTTGATAAAGGAAAATACACTTAGAAATTAATGGCTTCGAACGTTCAGTTGAAAATATTAATTGACAAACAAATTTAATGAGTTGGATACACCCATTAGAGCAATTAATGACTTTTCACATTAGGTCGAAATTAATATATTTTGGCCTTAAGTGGACTGATATGTAACCCCTAAAGTCCCTGGGAATTCATCCAGCCACACAATATGATCCATCACGAGTTAACAAAAACGTAGCATTTTCCCACAGCACAGCCAGTATGTACCCGACAACATATGTATGGTATAAACTAGTTGAAAGCAACAAGTGAGAAAATATCAGTTAACTATTTGAATATGGCGTCGCCGACGCGTTAACTGTTTTAAAAGCATTTTAATGCATAGAAAATCTCTTTCGTGCGTAGCTTCGTTCAAATATGTTCTTACAATATCTGGCATTGGACTTGACTATGATCGTAGTTGATAAAGTTATACTCCCCTTCCGAAATTCGCAACACACAACGCCCTTGATTGTTGCATTCATACCAGGATAAAGAACTGTTAATATTACGATTTGAAATTTATAATCGCCGTAAAGCTGCTTGGAAGGCATTGATAAATGAGAATAGTTTTGTACAGCCATTTTTTATTATTTTGCTAATACACAATGATTAGATGATACACAATGATAAGCTGTTCGTCTCGATTTTCTCCTAATCCTAATAAAGATCACCCTCAATCCGTTCCAAAATTGTCGGATTCGGTTTGAAAAAATCCGATTGATATTTGATTTTCTCAGACTTGCCTCACACTATTCATGTTTTTCCCTTAATTTTGAAGAGATGAAAACTCCTAAACTGTCTAATTTGTGTTTACTTCATGCAATTTCTCTATTTATAGAGAATCGTATGGGAATCTATATAAACATTAAAGAGCTTACTAATTTGTATATTGTAACGGTACGTCCTCCGAGAAAATAATAATAATAAATAAAAAATAAATAAATAAAATACTGGTCTGGTGGGAGAGGGAGGCGCGCCGCCCTGCAACGCGACCAGCCGCCCGCGTCGTTAACGCCCCAGCGAGGCCAGGCGGCCCCTCCGCGTTCGGGACGACGCCAGCGCACCCCACCCCGCAGCATAACTCGTTTCAGGGAGTCCACTTGTTTGCGACGCGGCTCCAACAAAGGTTCACCCAGCTCCACTCAAGTACTCGATAGCCTCTTCACGCTGCGCGGCGATTATTGACGCCAGTTATGACGCTTCCGGCTACATCCCACTTTCGGCTCCTCCCCCGGCAAACTCGCGGACATTTACGACTGCCAGGGCACTTTGTGCTATTGAGACGCCCAGGCGTGCGCGACGCCCGCGACTGCCGGAACCCTGTAAATTTCAATCCGCGTACGTGGTACTAAATAGGCTACCAAAATTAGTTACGCACAAGTGTGCATACGTGAAAAGGACAGACGGGCCCGGCACCCGTGATAAAAAGAAGAGAAAAATGCCAACTGACAGGTCGTGCCGCCTTCGAAAGACACCCGTGGTTACGCACAAGTGTCCATCCGCGGAGGGCGCGGCTTACCTTCAAACACGCACTGCTTATTGTAATATCAAACTCGCGGGCAATTGGCTCAAGCGTCGCCACGTAAGCAAAGGGCCAGCAAATGAGGAAGAGCCCCGCCGATCCTGGAGAGGAAGGCGTACGCTGAATCCGTGGGCAGTGTGGCCCAAAGAAAAAACTTGATTTTGACACTCGAGCTAGGCACTTGGCGTTTGGCAGCCGACCATCACTTAGCATTTGGCACTCGTGCAAGTCCGCCTGGCAGTTGGCACTCGACCCTCCAGCTTTGATTTTTGGCATCGATCGCTCACTTGACATTTTGCCAATCGACTGGTGCGCCTTGATTCTTTTATTGGCCCGACGAGTTCATCATGTCCAGCCAAGACATGTGTTCGGGAGCTTGGTGCGTCAACCTGGGAGTCGGCTCCGCATAACATGTCATGTTACGAACTATTAAGGTTCGATGCTGGAAGGAGTTCCCTGTCTAATTGATGCGAACTATTTGACCGGGGACGCGTGTCGAGGCATGTGCTTGACAACGAGCAACGAGTGGACCTAAGAGGAAGTGCGCTGCTGATTCCCGCCCGTGAAAGCGCCAAACCGCTCGACGCCAGCTGCGGGGTATCATCCCGCCGCTGCAGAAAAAACACCACGCAGCCAGAAGCAAGATGAGTAAAATTTGCGCACTGGCGACCGCTCAGCCCAATTGCCGCGTAAGTGCGGACAGACTTTAATTCAGGGAGCTGCAGCGGACGTGCCGGTAACTAGGCGAGGGTAGCGGCCAAGTGTTTGCCACTTTTATGTGATTGTTAAGCGGTTAACGTAATCAAAGGCGCAGTAAGCAACATGTTAACTCCATTGTACTGTTGTATTGTACTGTTGCATGCTATCACCACCATCATCATCCATCATATTGTTTTTAAATTTTGATTAATTAAAAAGGTTAATTTGTTAAAAAACTGCATTCCATGAGTAATTATTGAACATGCATGAACCCAGAGAGACTGAGTGAGGTTACATAGATGGCGCCTGAACGTGGGGCTCGAATGAGCTCAATTAAGGTTCACAGGCAATTTCAAAATTTTTATGAATATGGCCGGTGACGAATGAAGAAGAGGAATCCTGCATGTTCGCTAATTACTTATGGTCTGTGTTATGATGTTTTCTCTTTCAGCTTGTGTGTGAGTGTTTTACTGTGTTTGCGTGTGTTATATTGTGCAGGGTTTTTATTAAGAAATTTAAGTGTAAAGTAACTGTGAAAGAATTTAAAATGGAGGTCAAATGAAGCCAGGGAAACCGACGGCAGCGCACAGACCTCAGGCACCACTGTTACAATGGCCGATCTGATGATGATGTTAAAGTCAATGTCAGCAGACCAGATGCAAAAACTGTGCAGATAAACGCGAAATTAGATGAGAGCATGGAGCAAGTGTCGAGGAAATTTTCAGAGCTCGCCCGAACTGTATCGAGGGATCAGGGGCAAAATCCGCAGCTGAAATTCGGAGACCTAGAATCTCGTTTCGATAAGCACGTCGCGGTATGTAACAAATCAAACATGGCTCTGGCGCAGCGCATCGATGCCATTGCTATTAAATTAGATGCGTACAGCAATGCAACAAACGCAAATTTAACGAAATGCAAAACGATCTTGGACAGATCATGAGCAAGGCGGCCGTTTAACTGAATTCGAGGTACAATCACGGCTACATTAAGGGAACAAAAGAAAATGGATAGCATCCACGAGTCAGTAAAATCTTCGATTGCGGAAATGAAACAAAGGGTGAAGTGAGATGCAGCCAGGCGGTTAGAAGCAAAGGTGATTACCGATATGCAGAGTGTCACTAATGAAATATCAGAAATTAAAACAGGTGCCACAAACGCCAATAATGAAAGGAAAAGCAGTTCAAACAAATGATCCAGCGATTCGATGAACGTCTTGCGCGAGAAAGGCGGCAAAGAAATCGCGGATATTTGTGATCAAACTCTACAGCGAGAAAGCAACGGGGAACGGGGCGCCCGCGTCACTCCATGGACACCGCCGTCCAACCTGAACTTTTCAGGAACATCAACGAAAATCCATGTGAATTCATTCGCCGGGTTGGGGACACATGGAGCTCACGAAAGCTATTCCGAACCAGTTAAACAAAATTTGTACAGCAATTGTTACGGGAGCGCAGCGAGCTGGCTCCGCCATACATCCATTTTCCCCGTGATTTCGCTGATTTCAAGGTCCGATTCATGGAGCGCTATTGGGAGAGCAGGTCGGTATGATTACGAAAGGAGAGTGATGGAAGGTAGATGGGAGGAGGAAAGATGGGGCATTTCATTATTAGATTACGCGGTCGATAAGATTGCGGCACTGAAATTATGCGACCGCAAATCTCAGATGCAAAGCAGTTTGGATGATTACTTCTCACTTCCCCTTTCAAATTCAAAACCTGTTGAATAGTGTAGACTCGCTCGATCTCGAAAAATGCAGTTACTTCTCTGCGCCAGGTATGATAGAACACGCATGTGTCAGGGTCGGGGGAAGTCGATCAAATAGGCAGGACAGGAGGAGAAAATCAAGGACGCGGACAATGGCGGCGAGGCATAATGAGTTCCGCCAGAAAACGGTGGAAGCCTGCCGGCATCGCGTCAGGTAGCGAACCGGGGCCCACCGCCGTCGGCGCCGCGTGATAGAGCACGGGAGGAACGTACGGACAATCAGGAGGTCCCGGTCCGTCAAACTAATGTCGTTCGGTGTCGTGGGCGCCGGACGCCAGGAACGAGTGCAGGTGCAGGGCTACAGGTGCCTATAAGAAATGGCGAATGTGAACTTTGCCATCAATGAAGTAAGAGGACGAGGAGCAGGACTTTCTCCGGGCGCGAAAATGCCCTATTATCAATTTTACATGTGGAGGATCGAGGCGAGGGCCCTCATTGATTCAGGAAGCGAAGTTTCGGCCATTTTCGGAAGAATACTACTTGAAATTAAAGAGGCTGTCGTATTCTTTCTTCGAACTTCCATAAATAAATGTTTTGTTGTCGGCGTGGGCAAGAAGAAAAGCATTTGTTACCAGGCGGAGTCCTATTAACTTTATCATTTGCTGAATCAATTCAATGCCACATATTTCATTGTGAAAGATTTAGGATATGACGTTGTTTTAGGTGTCGATTTTTAAGAGAATATAGCGGTAAGATAGATTTCAGACGAGGAGCAATTATTCTGGATCAGGAGATTGATGATGTTTGAGAAGGTGATGCCGGCGTTCTGAGCGAAAGAGGCTAGCATGTTTTCGATTACTGGGAAAGCTCGGTCTAATTAACGAGAAAAATGCGGAGATAGCAATCTCAAGCCGGAAGCACTACCGCCTGCGGGAATTGCTTCAAAAAAATTATAAGGACGTTTTATTAGGCCAACCAAACCCCATCCCTGACTTTCAGTTCGAATCGGTCACAACCCCCGAATCTTTTAAGTGTAGAAGTTACCCTATACCACGGTATAGGCGGACGTAGACCGCGTCATTTCAGAAATGATCAGAACGGCATTATCGAAAGGAAACCGACCGCCTATAGCCAACACTTGTGATCGTAAGGAAAAAAAAAGATGGAGGTGTTCAGATTTGCCTCGGCACTTGGGGAGATTAAATGAGATCTGTGCCCGATATGATGCGCCGATTGCAATAGATGAGATGTTGTGGAAGTTCCGGGAGACCAGATTGACCTCGACAGTAGATTTACAGTCCCGTATGTGGTCACTAATAAACCACACTAAATGTTTGTCGTTAAACGACGAGAACGGAGTTCATTGGAAGAATTTAACCATTACAACATGGTTCCTTTAATGATGATAACACTAATCACAGTTGTCGCACCTCGCACTCATCGGAAGTTCCAACTATTTGAATTATCTAGCACTAGGTTTCATTAGTTTTAACATAATGAATTGGCATTACTTACTTTACTGGTCTGTGTGCATTGTCTTATGGAGTTTTATTAGTTCTTAAGGGCAATTTGGTTTTCTCAAATTAATGTTGTGTATTGTCAAGGTTAATTTCATTGTCATTATGGGTTAAGTTGGATTAAGTAATTATTGCGATTACTGTTTTCTGTTTTGTTGCTGTCGTGATCACGGAGGCCGTTTTCCGTTGGTTAATCTTATAGAAAATCCATCGCCATGCTCCAGTATTTTCTTGGTGGGAGAGGATTGCCAATGTAACGGTACGTCCTCCGAGAAAATAATAATAATAAATAAAAAATAAATAAATAAATACTTTGGTCTAATTGGGAGAGGGAAGGCGCGCCGCCTACAACGCGACCAGCCGCCGCGATCGGTGCGCCCCCAGCGAGGCCAGGCCCCTCCGCGTTCGGGACGACGCCAGCTCCACCCCCGCAGCATAACTCGTTTTCTAAAGAGTCCCTTGTTGCGACCGCCGGCTCCAACAAAGAGTTCACCCAGCTCCACTCAAGTACTCGATAGCCTCTTCACGCTGCGCAGCGATTGTGACGCCAGTTATGACACCGGCTACATCCCACTTTCGGCTCCCTCCCCCGGCAAACTCGCGGACCGCATTTGACTGCCAGGGCACTTTGTGCTGTTGAGACGCCCGGGCGTGCGACGCCCACTGACTGCCGGAGACCCTGTAAATTTCAATCCGCGTACGTGGTACTAAATGAGCTACCAAAATTAGTTACGCACAAGATGTGCATACGTGAAAAGGACAGACAAGGCTGGCACCGTGATAAAAAGAAGGAAAAATGTAATGACAGGTCGTGCCGCGAAGAACACCCATTAGTTTACGCACAAATTAATCCGCATCCGCGGGAGAGCGCGGCTTACCTTCAAACACACTGCTTGTTGTAATAACTCAAACTCGCGGGCAATTGGCTCAAGCGTCGCCACGTCGGCAAAGGGCCAGCAAATGAGAAGAGCCCCGCCGATCCTGGAGAGGGAAGGCGTGCCTTGCCTTCCGTGGGCGAAGTGTGAAAAAACTGATTTTGACACTCGAGCTGAGCGCGGCGTTTGGCAGCCGACTACATCATAGCATTTGGCACTCGTGCAGAATCACCTGGCAGTTGGCGCTCGACCACTCCAACGGTACGGCACTCGATCCAACTCCGCCCAGCGTTTTGCCAATCGACTAGTGCGCACTTGATTCTTTGTGGCCGGCGAGTTCATCATGTCAGCCAAGACATGTGTTCAGGAACGGTGCGTCAACCTAGAATTCGGCTCCGCATAACATGTCATGTTACGAGAACTATTAAGGTTCGATGCTGGAAGGGATTCCTGTCTAATTGATCACGAACTGTTGTGACCGGGGACGCGTGTCGGGGCATGTGCCGACAACGAGCAACGGTGGACCCACTAGAAGGAAGTGCGCTGCTGAGGATTCCCGCCCGTGAAAGCGCAAACCGCTCGACGCCAGCTGCGGGGTATCATCCCGCCACTGCGAACACCACGCAGCAGAAGCTTAAGATGAGTAAATTTGCGCACTAAGCGACGCTCAGCCCAATTGCCGCGGCGTAAGTGCGGACAGACTTTAATTCCAGGGAGCTGCAGCGGACGTGCCGGTAACTAGGCACGAGGGTAGCGGCCAAGTGTTGCCACTTTTTGTGATTGTTAAGCAGTTAACGTAATCAAAGGCCGCAGTAAGCAACATGTTAACTCCATTTACTGTTGTATTGTACTGTTGCATACTATCACCACCATCATCATCCATCATATTGTTTTTAATTTTGATTAATTAAAGGTTAATTTGTTAAAACTGCATTCCATGAGTAATTATTGAACATGCATGAACCCAGAGAGACTGAGTGAGGTTACAATATTTGTAGAGGCGTGGTGTTAGATTATTTTAAAATGAACTAACATCTGGGTCACATTAATTTCCAAGTCGATATTTGTAAAAGGGAAAGTCAAACTTTCATTCCACTCTCAACATTTTCTCATGGTTTTCTTCGTATTCACATGAATTCTTTAAGTTTAATACGTTTCAAGGTAATGCTGTTCGTAGGTTATTTGTAAGTTGCTGAAAAATATGATAATAGCGCTTATGGATAAAACTTGGGAATTTACCGCACGATTATCTTTTTTGTTGAAGTAGCTTCCTTGTCTGTAAAGATGTCAACAAAGTTAGGAACTTCAGAAAGAAATTCATGATGTATTGAGGCAGAAAAATCCCCTGTGAGTCCTGGAGTTTAGTAGATCTATTTAGGAGGCGTTGGTTTCATTTCCCGACATACTTGCTGATCAGACACCAAAACACACACACACACACATACACACACAAAGCTTTTGAAATTTCTCTAAATGTTCTAGCCGGATCTGAAGCAAATATCAAGTCTCTCACGGAAGAAACCGAGTTGCGTCGAATGACACCTCATACCTCGATTGGTTGCAGAGTAGATCTAGCCAATTCGAAGAAAGAATATGCAAAAACGCACATCAGCACACTCGAAATGTTGCTTAAATTCTGTATAGGGAATAGTATTAATTAGAATAAATTGCTGCACGTTTCTAATAGCACACACAACCAATTTGAGCGAGAAGCAAACATTGAGTGATTAGGTTTACCAGTAATTGATGGAATTTATCAACGACTCGTGAAAATTGCAACACACATTACTAATTAATATTATTAATGACGATTCTGAGTTGTCTGAATTTGCTATTTCCACAGTGGCAGAGTTTGCGGTGAAGTTTATATCTTACTATTAAGATGTTTATGTATATTTATATTATACAGAGCGTTCAAAAGACTCTCCGCAGTGGCCGTCTCCCCACCCACCAGCCTTTACGAAATATGGCAACATCGCGGGCTCATTCAGCGCAACGGCCTTCGAGTATTATTCCCAGAAGCGCGCTCGCTGCGAAGCAGCAGCTGAAATAAAAATACGTGATCGTATTATTTGTATCAATTGACACATTCGGTTTGACTAAATACAAGTTGTTTGCTCAGATTCTGAATTGAAGTGAACGACAGAGGCAATCTTCTGTGTGTGTGAAGTTTACAAGTTGTTTGTTGATGAGGACTCAGATTATAACTTTCAGAATGCTGACACTGGAAGAACGATGTATTTTTGGTGGAACATGTGTTTCCGAGCAAGTAATAAGGCTACGTATGATGAAACAAATGTTTGTGGTGAAATTCCCAACATCTGTAGTGCCACATCGTGATACAGTACGCGATTTAATTGCGGTGTTGGGCAAACGAGTTCTGTATAGATGCGCCGAGAAGTAGGCGACCTCTGTGCTTTTCTCAAGGATAAACTTCTTGCAATCTCCAGATAAAATGTTACAGTTTACAAAACCAATGAGAGATTATCTCAAGAATCTGCAGTCTCATTAGATACTGCACACACTGCTGTAAGAAAAGAATTGAAACTGTTTCCTTACAAAGTATTGGCGGTACAAGAATTGCAAGTTACTGATCACCAGAAGGGTTTCGTTGTGTGAGTGGTTTCAGAACTTTGTAAGCAAGAAATTTATCGATGTTTCTGGACTACACGTTTTTACAGATGAGCTTGGTTCATCTTTCGGGATACGTAAACTCTCAGAACGATGAGATATGGACGTCAGAAATCCTCCATCATTCAAGAAGCGCCATTGCATTGCAAAAAATAGGAGTATGGATTGCCATATCTAGAGCACGTATTGTTGGTCCCATTTTCCATGATACAGTAAACGCACAGAGATATTGTAATAACATTCTGTATCCTTTCATTGAACAGCTGACAGAGAATGAAATAATGAATGCTTATTCAGCCAGATGGTGCCACAACTGCTTACTGTAAACTTCTTTGGATCTCTTGGAAAAGTGTTCGAGAGCGCATCAATTTGGAAGGATATGTGCTAAGATCACCGGATCTCACACCTCTGATTTCTTTCTGGGGTGCAGCTAAAAAGTATCTACAAAACTCGTCCCAAGACCATCGATGAATTAAAAGTCAATATCTTATTGTCCATATCTCAAGAAACTTTAAAAAAGAGCTTTTATTTATGTAAAAGGGTAACGCTTTGCTTTCAAAGTTCTGAGTAAACGTTTTCAACATGATGTAAGAAGATAATTATGAAAAGTAAAATATTTGTTTATTTCAAATGCTTTTTGTTTTAGTGTCACTATATTTCCCCCACTGCATTTCATGTTTATATCAGCGCATTTGCTGTTGCGTAAACGGACCAGGGCGAATCGTCGCGGCGCGGTTGTTCGTACGTGTTCTCGTTTCCGCATAAAAGATGAGTGGGGAGGAAGTACTGCGGGAGCTTTTGAATGCTTTCGTATGTTACTATTGTTAAGATTAATGTTGCCTTTTGACCAATAAAGAATAGAGCGAACAAATGCGTTTTCAATGCCGTCTAAATTTAACCCAGTTAATATAACTACGAGATATGATCGTGCACCTAATGTACGTTGAAACTAATGAATCCAATCAATAATGAACCTTTCATGATAACAGAATCCCTTGATAACGAAGTCAGAATATAGTAATGATTGATTGATTTCCAAGGAAAAATTTAAGATTAGAAGTAGTGTACCATAGCTACCTCTGGGAAGATAGTTATGCTTTATACAAAATACTCGGTATCAATGACCATCAATAATCTACAATGAACTAATTTGTGCTCCAGAAGTCTTAAAGATTTACTACGCTATGACATTTATTGTCACACTAAATGTCATGAAATGGAGTACGCGACTCTCGAAACAATAGTTTACAAAACCATAGTTAAGTAGGGTCTGCCAGTGCCAGAAATGAAGTATATTACAGACCTAATGGGTAATCTAAAATTAAGTATTTCGTCAAGAAGCCTTTGAAACGTGATGGTGTTATACCGTTACGTAATGGTGTTATACAGAGAAACCGAAAGGCGAAAATCGGGCCGTGATTTGAAAGCCAGATGAGCCGTTGCTCACGTAATCAAAAGGCGATTTTCCATCGGCATTCACGATCTATGGAAACTATTCAGCACCGAAAGTGGCAACTTTCGCACTGGTGGCTCGTCGCGTGGCCGAAGTTCGCTTTTCGAGCGCCCCTGCTCGCCGGAAATAGCGCGAAGGGAAGGAGGCCCTTGCTCTTAAGACAAGAGCACTGTCTGTTCCGAATACCAAAGGTGACGCCACAGCCGCATTCGTCTGGAAACTATTCGCTCTCACGAGACAGCGCTTTAGTGCAGTCGGCCTGAGCTGTTTGGCGGGTAGCGAAAGTTGTCTCTTTCGAGTAGCCTGCGCCACCAACAAACAAACCGAAAGGTGAATATGGGGCGATGGTTGGAAAGCAAGATAGGTCCGTTGGTCGCATTCGAAAAGGCGATTACCTATCGGCATTCTTCTGGAAAGTAGTGAACACCGAATGTGGCAACTTTCGCACTGACGGCTCCTCTCACGTTGGCTGATGGTCGCTCTTTCGAGCTTTTCTGCTCGCCGGGGAAAGAAGGCCTGCGATGTTGAGACCAGAGCTTACTCTGCTCGAATACGAAAGGGCGACGTCATATCCATTCTTCCGAAACTATTCGTCTCACAAAGACGCAGCTTTTCGTATAGTCGGCTCTGAACTCTTGGGCGGATGGCGCGAAAGTTCTCTCGTTCGAGGTAGCCTGCACGCCTGGAAACACCGAAAGGGGAAAATAAGGCCATTGTTCTAAAGCTATAACGGTTTGCAGTGCGCATTCGAAAAGGCGAATTTCTATCGGCATTCGTCTGCAATCCTTTCAACTCCTAATGTGGCAACTTTCGCACTGTCGGCTCGTCGCACGTGGGCCGAAGTTCGCTCGAGCTAGCCTGCTCGCCGGGGAAAGCTAAGATGCTCAGGTGGTCGCAATTGAAATTGCGATTTTCGATCGACATTCCCCTGGAAACTATTCATCGCAGGGGCAAAACTCAGCCTTTCGTCATGCAGGTGAGGCCAGGCGAAAAGTGGGAAATATGTTGAATTCGAGGAGCGTGGACAAAGCCGATCTGCAGCGGCATTCGCATGAAAAGTACGAGTATGTAGGTCCCACATGTGCCACTTTCACCGTGTGTTAGACTGATCTGTGATCTAGATATTCTCTTGTAGGAGGGATTTGTCTGTTTTCTTTACCTATACTTCTTGCCTTTTAATATCTGTTCTTTCTTTCTTGCTTTCCATCTTTCTTTTTTAGATTCTTACATTTATTCTTTCTGTCTTTTTATTCCTTCGTTTCTTTCTCTGTTATTTTCCTTTCTTCTTTTAGTCCTAATGGCTTATATTCCGTGCATTCAACAAACAATGCTCCGAGATATGAATGTAGAACGGTGGAGGCGTGTTTTATTTGCAAACATTACCTTCTCAGTTTCACGAGAAATCTTAACTCTGTTGTAGGTACAGCATCGCGTGTAGTTGAACATGAAAAATAAAATAGTATTTGATCAACGTTTCTCTCTGTAGTACCAACGCTCTTTTGTCGAATATGATCGAATATGTCGAATATGATCGAATACGCCTACCTGAACGCCTAAAGCTGTGACAAAAGTGGTGGGACAGAGAGTCTCGACTACGAGTGAATTGTTTGCAAGCATTTCTATTTCGGTTCCAGTTTGGTCCTAAAGCACAGCAATTCCAATTTCGGCGCGACGGAGTGGCGGCCCGAAACCTCAGTTCGGATGCGCGCTCTCGCGCAAACACTGATTGGACGACGCCGGCTGTTCCAATCCGTCAAACGACGAGGCTCCCCGATATCAGTTGCTCTGAGGATCAGTTTACCTGGGCCGCATCAGAGAGTTCGAGCGTGGGCGTAGAAGTAGAAGCATCTCCGCTCCTTCCCGCCCCGCTCCGAACGTCGACGTCGCGTCGTGAGGTCGCAGCAAGCTCCTCCGCGCCGAAAAGTGTGGCGTCGGCCCGTGCGAGACTTTGCCGCCGGTTCTACGCCTACCTGCGCCGGCCCGAGTCGCGCTACTCGAGTGACCTGATTAAATCTCGTATAAAAGATTGCCTGTGCCCGGTTGCAAACCCGGAAAGCCGTGTAAAAGTGAATCAATTATTTTCACCGAACAAAGCAATGCTGTCTATCGGCAATGAACGCTGAGTGAACAAGACACCGATCATCCTGCCTTCAGCCAGTCCAGACGCGCGCCGCGCCTCAGCAATCTCATCGCTCGCTCTCTCTCCGCGGCGAAATCGATTTGCCGTGCCTGTCAGTACCTGGACAGCAACCTGGGTCACACCTGCCTGTTGATGGTACGGAGCACCGATCCAGCCCTCCGGAAGAAATCCGCGCGCTGCGGCAAGCCGCAACGGAGGCTTTCCGCCGCCAAACGCAGCGCGACCCGCCCACACGCAGAGCGAGATCGGTGAGTCTGTTCCGTGCGCCGCGCCGCTGACGAACCTTCCCCCGCCCCTGCACGCCTCAGCCCGCATGCCAGTCGGCCCGAGTCCGCTAGCTCGCGCGAGACCAGCCCATAAACGTACCCGGCCCGTCGCCTCACGATGCCGCCCCCGCATCGCCGCCTCCCGCCGCCCCACCTCGCCGCCCCCGCCGCCCCGCACCGCCGTCACCTGCAGAAACCGCACCTGCAGCATTAACACTAACAGAACGGAGCGCAATGAAGGATGGGAGCTGGTCGGAAGGGCCTTCAGCGCTCCGAAGCCGCTCCCAACGCAAGCTGTGAAGCTTCACAAAACGCTTGCTATTTCTAATAGGTATCAGGTGCTGACGCCTCGAAATCTCCCGCGCCCCAGAGCGCGCCGCCTCCCCGCCCCGCCGCCCCGCCGGCCCCTCTGCCGCCCTCCAGACCGCGCCCCCGCCCCTCCGCCCCGCGAAGTGGTTGGGAGATATGCATTCAAATGCCTGTGGATACCCAGTGCATTTAAACCTCCTTAAGCCAAAGCTCACAAAATGTTGCGAGGCACGGTCCTCAGCCTTCTTCACCTTAAAACCCGCCGTCAAGGACCGCCAAACCATCATCCAGGTCCTTGAAAAAATGCAGAAGTTTGAACCAGAGCACGCCCAATACTTTTTCCGCCGGGCCACGAGAGGCGCCGCCTGACTTGTAGTCAGAGGACTAGACGGCGGAAATGACCTCAATTCCTTAAGGAAGAGATCAGGGCACGGTGTGACGGTCCATTACATATCGAAGATGAAGCGTCCAGGATCGATATCGACGGCAAAAGGTCTTTGATCCGCTAGGTCTGTACCTAGTGGAAGTGAACTTGCCAGATTAACAAAATTAAAACGATCGCGCTCTCCAAAATTATCTGATTAGGTGGGAGGAATACAAGGGAGCGGGGCGCGCCCCACTGTAGCAGTGCCAGATGTGGGGCCACTCACAGAGCAGGTGCCGCCGCAGCTATGTTTGTATTGCGGCGAAGGCCACTCTTTTGACGACTGCCCCCGCGGCGGGAGCCCAAATGCGCAAACTGCGGCGAGCGCACGTCGCCACGGCCGGCGAGTGCCCCGCGCTGCACGCGTACAGAACGCGCGCGCACGCCAGCTCCAGGAGCGCGCAACACGCGCTCCGTCGCCGGCCCGCGCTCCGCCGGCAGAATACCTTCGCGGCGCCGCGCGCCTGGTCCTGCCAGCGCGCGAATCGCAGGGCGACCGACCAGCCTTCCCGCCTCTCATTGGCCCCCGTCGCCCCCCCTTCCCATCGGCACCGGATTCGCCGACGCCACAGCCGGCCGACCAATCGAAGCCCCCGCTGAAACTGCGCCCAGTTCAAATCTCACCTCTTCGTCTTTCTCTGGTCTCGCCGAGCTCCGCGATCTTTTTAAGCTTCTGCAGGGCTCAAGTAAAAAAGATCATCCATCTAATCCAGCAGTAAGAAATTTTCCAAATCTGAGAGACATATTTGATAAACTCATGAATTGCCCCTCTTATCGAACGAGCATTTCAGTGAATTCCTTAATTAAATTTATCTTTTGGAATGCAAACGGGGGCTAAGCAGGAAGAAGGAAGAAATACTCAATTTCTCTCCGACTACTCCCCACCTCCTCTTAATACAGGAGAGTCACCTGCTACTGCTTGACAGCTTCTCCCTCCCGCAACTATCTAATTTATCGTTCAGTCGCCCTGGCCCTCACCGCGGCAGTGGCACTTTAATCGCAATTCGACCGTGATCCCACACACGCTTCTCGTGACCCCGCCTCCTCACCAACATCGAGGCCACAGCGGTGGGAATTGGAACGCCGTGGGCCGATCGTAATCGTCTCCGCCTACAAGCGGCCTCAGGAACCACTCGCGGAACTCGACGATGCGCTGCTGACCCTCGGGACGCCGATCATAATAGCGGGTGACGCCTCAACGCGGTATCCGGATTAAGGGGATGTCGCGCTGAAACTCTTCAGGCGCCGCCTATTAACAATGCCTAAATCAAAACAATCAGCTCAGCATCGCGCCCTCTTCTTTCACCCACCTTCGCACGAACCCTATCACCAACACAATTGATTGTGATATTCTTGACATCCGCTCTTGCTCTCCTTCTCTTTCTCTCTCAACTCCAAAAGCCTTTACGACCTCACCTCGATCATCTCTGTCATCTTCGCTCTTCATCACGACATCTTCCCCGCCCCGCATCCGCTCAAAATTATATCTGAAACTTCCTGGAAATCCATGCAATCTAAATTAAACGGCAAATATCATCCTTCTCTTTCTTCCCCTCGCGACATCGACCGCGCTATAAATCATGAACTATCAAATCAAAGCTGCTTTCTGAATCTACAGCTAAACTTACTGAAACACCGTCACTCTACTTACAAACCCCAGTTGAGCTGATTTTATATACAGGAACGCCGAAAGGCCTGCATGCTTTCATCGATCGCGCGACCCGTCGCTAAGGCAAATACCAGCGCATAAGGAGAAAACAGCGCTCTCGCCTCCTGAGAGAACACAGAAACGCGATGTGGGAAACGTGCGTCGAAAAATCCCAAATAAGTAACGCCGAACCTCCCGGAAACTGCGGCGAGCCCTCAGAAACCCGCCCCGCCATCACCGCCCTCGAGCGACCAAACGGCGTCCCCGCGCCAACACGACCCGCCGTCAAAGCAGAAGTTTTCGCCGACATGTTGGCGAAAAGATACTCGCCCCCGCCATTTCTCGCTCGCTGCGGCTCCATGCACCGCCGCGGAAACCGTCGCCTTTGTTCCTCCCACCGACATCTCGTCCGACTGGCACATCGAAGCGGATGAAGTGCGCGACACTCCTTAAAAACACAAACACAAAGTCGGGCGGCCCCGACAAGCTCCACAGGAGCAATGATTAAAAACCTGCCACTAAGGCCGCCCGCCCCTCTTAGCACAAATTTACACAGCGTGCATCTCTGTGCAGTACTTTCCATCAACATGGAAAGCGTACCATCACCCTACTTGCGAAACCGAATAAGAACTCGCGCCTCCCGGAAAACTACCGGCCTATTTCTCTGCCGATTCTCCGGTAGCTCCTCGAAGAAAATCATTCTCGCGAGAATCCAAAAGCCTCGAGGAAAAAGGCATAATCGGGAGAGAGCAATTCGGTTCGCAAACAGCGCTCCTGCGATGCAGGCGCTTCGCTTCGCATTCTTCCTTCTTCGGTATCAAGCCGCCTGCTCTGTTCCTGCTCTATTCTTTGACTTTTCCTCCGCCTTGATACTTTTTTCACCCGCTTCTTCTTACAAATTTCGCTCATACACCCTCCTCACATTAAAACTTAATCCAAATTCCCCCCCGTTACTTAAGGGAAGTATCAACCTTCACCTCTCTACCTCGCCCCTTTTTTGGCGCCCCCAGGGCGCCGTCCTCCCCCCTTTCTTTTTTCTTCTTCATTAACGACGCGAAATCACGGAGGAAAGTTCGTCATCGCGACTTTTACGCGGGAAGGATAGCCGGATCAACTTTGACCAGAGGCTCGCGCGCCCGCGCTATCGTTGGAGCGCAAAAACGCCTCGCGCTGAACGCACAAAATGCAAGCTATCTTTTCACATAAAACTCCCCGCACCGTCGCGCCTATCCGCCTAGATGTCCCCCTTCCTTGGGCCCCTCACCATTGGTTTATCTTCGACCGTAGGCTCACCGGGAAAGCGCACGTCAAAACCGGGAAAAAGACGGGGCACCTCCCTATCCCTTTAAGCCGCTCCTTCGGGAGAAAGTGTTGCCTTCCTGCATGCGTGGGGTGCGGGCTCTACGCATGTGAGGTCGGGGCCACGGCCCCCGAGACGACCCCAATCTACTCACGAGCAAAAAATTATTTCATTAGAACTGCACAAAACCCAGCTCCAGGTGACGCCTACGCCAATATTCTCGGCTCCACAACACCAAAAAATTTTTCTACATTACGCCGCCAGGGAAAAGAATCTCAATCTTCTCAAACATCAACACCCTCTTCCCCCCCTTTTTATAATACAAAAAAATCCCCTAAGAAAAAACTCCCCCCCGCTCTTTTTCCAAAACCCCCCCAAAACCCATTCTTCAACCTAAACTATCACCCGCCCCTCCCTCAGCCCTCGAAAAGAAAAAACCCGAAGCCCAACTAACTTCTTTTTCCAATATCATTCAAATCACTATTTATCATTCACTACCCTTACCATCAAACTGATTCTACTCTTTTCAATTTTCTTTTTTCTTAATTTTAACCTATGTATCCTATAGTTTTTAAAATATTTTAAATATATGTTAATGCATCATATGTCAATATATTAGGTTGGGTCTTAAAATTTTAGGGCATTTTGTGTTAGGTTGGGTTATGTCTGTAAATATGTCAGGGATATATTTTGTTAGTGTTTTAGATTAGGGTTGGAAATTTTATTGTTGTGAAATTTTATGGAAATCATAGAAATAGTTATGGGGAAAAAAGGGTTATTAGGGATTTAGGAATTAGATTATTAGGTTATTAGATTATTAGATAATTGGTAATTGGATAATAAAACCCTGTATTTTCAAAAAAAAAAAAAAAAAAAAAAAAAAAATTGCTGGGGAAAAAAAATTTTAAACCCTTTAAACTTGGGAGACTTCAGGGAGTACAAAAAAAAGCAAACTGTCAAACTGGGCCCAAAAAGAGATAAACATAGGCGCCCCAAAAAAACAAATAAAACAAAAAAAACCCCATCGGAAGGCTCCGCACTGGAGCAGGCCGAAAAACGGGCACATCCGATGGTCCGGGTCATACCCTGATGAACCTGCGACATGTCAGGCGAAACGTCGGCCTTCACCCCCTACGCGGCGTCACCCGGACAGCGAAGAAGAAGTCACCCGGACAGCGAAGAAGAACTCATAAAATCTCCCCGAAAACAACACTGGTTAATGATACGAATGATAAAAGAGACATGTTGTTTTGCCAGTAAATAATGTTGCGACCCGAAGTTGATTAGGTCGACGGACTCAATCCGACGAGCAAAATCAAATCACTTAGAACTGGGTGCGCTGATGAACGAAATGGGATGACATCAATGGATGACGTTTCCTACTTATTGGACTCCGGGAGAGGAGGCTCGGTGCAACAACTGATGTCGCGCGACGCGTGAAAGCGGGCGAGTTGCCCGCCGCAGTCGGTCGTTTTAGCAGCGCAACGGTTGCCGCGCAAACCCGCCGCAGCCGAAGCAGCGAAAGCCAGAGTTTGGCTTGACGGCATGCCTGAGGGTGATCGTCGCGCATGCCACGGTTGATAGCTCGAAAGCCCCGCCGGTATGCCCAGTACAGTACGGCCGCATTGCGCGATCGTTCGTCGTACTTCAGCTCTTCAGTCTATTACGGCGATAGCAGAATGAACAGTTTTGACAACCCAATACCTTTGCCAATTTCAATGAATAAAGACCGAGAAACCCAGGGATTTCTCCCATTTCTCAGCGTTCATTTTGTCGATCTTCTTCTGAGCCGTCAAGGCGGAAGATGGCGGTCGCTCTCAGCAACCCGGAGATCAGCCCGACCGTTCAGGTCCACGCGAGAGGCCGCAGACGACGGCCGCCGTCCGTTCGCCCGGCGGTAAAGAGAACGTTCGTACGGAGCGCTAGTCTCAGCACATGGCCAGACTGAATGTTAAGTCCATCGCTTAGGTTGGGGAGTTTATTGTGGCGTTTAATCCCTGAGCCAGTGTTTACGAGGTGTGCCTTTAAAAGAGCTTCCTCGTAGTCTCACCATTTAGATGCACCGATAGCGCCAGGCGGGCGTGAGAGGCGGAGCTTAAGTCATCCAAGCGATCGTACATGCGCGGTAATAAGATGTTCGGCGTTGTCGCTCATACCACCGTTCGAACGAGCCAGGGCGCCGATATTCCCAGATTCGAGCCGCCGACCGGTTAATACTCGGCACGGCGGCTTGTTCGAGTCAGTTTGGGGTTCGATTTTTTCCCGTGATGCGGAGAATAAGGTCCGCTTAGAGGAGAACATGGCAGAGCGTGCCATTGTAGTTTGCAATATTATCGTTCCCAGTTAAGTTCGTCGTTTGTTTGTCTGCACTTTGTCACTTCGCGGTCGCAGGCGCGAGGCCGTGCTTCCGCCTCTACCGCATTGTTTAGTGGTCAGGTTGCGGATGTCATCCGCGCCGCTGATGGAAATGGCGGCGGTGGCGCGTTGGCGGGGTTCGACCGGCAGGCTGAGGCTGTCACTTTCCCCATCTTCATGAGGCCAGCCGCGCGTCACCATATCGCCGCCACTTGCCTTTGCTTCGTTCTTTCGCATCACCGGTAGCGCTCGAGCAGCTAGTCGGCCCGATTCGCGGAAGACTCATCCCCACGCAGCCGGCGGCGACCGTTAAATATGAGCAAAGCGTGACCGAAATCACAGCCGACTTCGTTCTCGCCCGCACCGTACAGCGAAAAGCCCGCCGCGCCTCATTGTCAGCGCCTCAACACCGAGGATTTGCCCGGCGTTTCTTTACCACGCCGCGTTTCGTTGCCGCCGACGGGTCAAAGCGGCGACATCCACAAAACAGCTTTCGCGAATTTAAACACGAACTCAATACTGAGCTGTCGCTTTCTCGGCGGCCTCTCTGACCATTACACTTCCGTAATTTCGCCAAATCATGCTACCTGTTAAAGAAATTACCTGCTCAGGTATTTTCGAAAATATTTAATCTCTTCTCGGCTGAAAATGTTTCTCATCTATTGGGGCTTCATTTAATGTCTCCGGAATGAGAAAGGCGTGTGGTGAATAGTCCGACATAAATTGTTCTATATCATCTTTTCCTGTTTAGTCCGCTATTCCATTCCAGGAGACGATTTCATGAGAATTTGTAAGTGGTTTATGGGAAGGCATTTTCAATGAGGGGGATTGCAAGAGTAATTTTTTCGAAAATGCCGCCTGGGCCACGAAAGATTGTAAGGATTTCTTTAGCAAGATTAATGATTTGGCGGAGATTGACTCCGCGCAGGAGTTGTAGTAGTTCGGAGAGGCTGAGATGGATGCCGGTGGAGTTCGTGTTTAAGTTCGGTGATGAGCAGAGGGCGGCGGTTGGTCGGCCGGCGATGACGTCATGGCATGGGGCCAATGCGCGAGCGGTGGTGGGGGCGCCGGGAGCGAATCTTTTCAGTGTTGGGAACGCTGTTGCGGGGAATAGCGCGGCGCCTGCCACTAGTGCAGTGCGGGGCGCCTATCACCTTTCGGTTTGTTTACAGGCGTGCAGGCTACCTCGAAAGAGACAACTTTCCCGCTACCCGCCAAACAGCTCAGGGCCGACTGCACTAAAGTTGTCTCTTTGTGAGATGAATAGTTTCCAGACGAATGCGGCTGTGGCGTCACCCTTTGGTATTCGAACAGACAGTGCTCTTGTCTTAAGAGCAAGGGCCTCCTTTCCCTTTCGCGCTATTTCCCCGGCGAGCAGGGGCGCTCGAAAAAGCGAACTTCGGCCCACGTGCGACGAGCCACCAGTGCGAAAGTTGCCACTTTCGGTGCTGAATAGTTTCCAGACGAATGCCGATGGAAAATCGCCTTTTGACATGTGAGCAACGGCCTTATCTGGCTTTCAAATCACGGCCCGATTTTCGCCTTTCGGTTTCTCTGTATAACACTCATTACGTAACGGTATAACACCATGTTTCAAAGGCTTCTTGACGAAATACTTAATTTAGATTACCATTAGGTCTGTAATATACTTCATTTCGGTAATCTCACAGACCCTACTTAACTATGGTTTTGTAACTATTGTTTCGAGAGTCGCTAGTATTCCATTTCATGACATTTAGTGTGACAATAAATGTCATAGCGTAGTAAATCTTAAGACTTCTGGAGCACAAATTAGTTCATTGTTGATTATTGATGGTCATTGATAATTTATATTTGTATAAAGCATAACTATCTCCCCAGAGGTAGCTATGGTACACTACTTTTAATCTTAAATTTTTCCTTGGGAAAATCAATCAATCATTACTATATTCTAATTTCGTTATCATGATTCTGTTATCAAGGAAAGGTTCATTATTGATTGATTCATTAGTTTCAAACGTACATTAGGTGCAACATCATATCTCGTAGTTATAATAACTGGGTTAAATTTTAGATTTGGCATTGAAAACGTATTAGTTCGCTCTATTCTTTTATTGGTCAAAAGGCAACATTAATCTTACCAATAGTAAGATACAGAGCATTCAAAAAGTCTCCGCAGTGGCTTCCTCCCACTATCTTTTATGCGGAAACGGCAACATCGCGGGCTGAATCGCGCCGCGACGATTCGCCCTGGTCCGTTTACGCAACAGCAACAAAGGCTGATATGAAACATGAAATGCAGTGGGGGGAAATATAGTGACACTAAAATAAAAAGCATTTGAAATAAACAGTTTATTTTTTACTTTTCATAATTATCTTCTTACATCATGTGTTGAAAATGTTTACCAGAACTTTGAAAGCAAAGCGTTACCCTTTTACATGTATCAAAAGCTCTTTTTAAAGTTTCTTGAGATATGGACAATAAGATATTGACTTTTTAATTCATCGATGGTCTTGGGACGAGTTTTGTAGACATTTCCTTTAGCTGCACCCCAGAAAAGAAATCAGGAGGTGTGAGATCCGGTGATCTTGGCGGCCATATCCCTTCCAAATTGATGCGCTCCCCGAACACTTCTTCCAAGAGATCCAAAGAAAGTTTGGCAGTATGTGCTGTGGCACCATCTTGCTGGAAATAAGCATTCATTATTTCATTCTCTGTCAGCTGTTCAATGAAAGGATACAGAATGTTATTACAATATCTCTGTGCGTTTACTGTATCATGGAAAAAATGGGACCAACAATACGTGCTCTAGATATGGCAATCCATACTCCTATTTTTGGTAATGCAATGGCGCTTCTTGAATGATGTGAGGATTCTCTGACGTCCATATTCTACTGTTCTGAGAGTTTACGTATCCCGAAAGATGAAACCAAGCCTCATCTGTAAAAAACGTGTAGTCCAGAACATCGATACCTCTGCTTACAAAGTTCTGAAACCACTCACAATAACGAACTCTCTTCTGGTGATCAGTAACTTGCAATTCTTGTACTGCCAATACTTATGAGAACAGTTTCAATTCTTTTCTTACAGCAGTGTGTGCAGTATCTAATGAGACTGCAGATTCTGAGATAATCTCCTCATTGGTTTTGTGGGGCCCTGTAACATTTTATCCGAGATTGCAAGAAGTTTATCCTCTGAGAAAACACGAGGTCGCCCACTTCTCGGCGCATCTGCTACAGAACCTGTTTGTCTAAATTTCGCAATTAAATCGCGTACTGTATCACGATGTGGCACTACAGATGTTGGGAATTTCATCACAAACATTTGTTTCACATCATACGTGTACTTATTACTTGCTCGAAACACATGTTCCACCAAAAATACACGTTCTTCCAGTGTCAGCATTCTGAAAGTTATAATCTGAGTCCTCACTCACAACAAACAACTTGTAAACTTCACACACAGAAGATTGCCTGTCGTTCACTTCAATTCAGAATCTGAGCAAACAACTTGTATTTAGTCAAACCGAATGTGTCAATTGGATACAAATAATACGATCACGTATTTTTATTTCAGCTGCTGCTTGCTTGCAGCGAGCGCGCTTCTGGGAATAACATTCGAAGGCCGTTGCGCTGAATGAGCCCGCGATGTTGCCATTTCCCCGTAAAGGCTGGTGGGGTGGGGAGACGGCCACCGCGGAGAGTCTTTTTGAACGCTCTGTATAATATAAATATACATAAACATCTTGCTAATAGTAAGATATAAAACTTCAGTGTAAACTCTGCCACTGTGGAAATAGCAAATTCAGACAACTCAGGAATCGTCATTAATAATATTAATTAGTGTAATGTGTGTTGCAATTTTCACGAGTCGTTGATAAATTCCATCAATTACGTTTTCTATAAACCTAATCACCTAATGTTTGCTTCTCGCTCAAATTGGTTGTGTGTGCTATTAGGAAACGTGCAGCAATTGATTCTAATTAATACTATTCCCTATACAGAATTTAAGCAACATTTCGAGTGTGCTGATGTGCGTTTTTGCGCTCTTTCCTTCGCACTCGGCTAGACCACTTCCCGTGCACCAATCGAGGTATGAGGTGTCATTCGACGCGTCTCGGTTTCTTCCGTGGAGACTTGATATTTTGTTTCAGATCCGGCTAGAACATTTAGAGAAATTTCCAAAAGCTTTGTGTGTATGTGTGTGTGTGTGTGTTTTGGTGCTCGATCGTAGCAAGTATGTCGGGAAATGAACCAACGCCTCCTAAATAGATCTACTAAACTCCAGGACCCACAGGGATTTTTCGCTCAATACATCATGAATTTCTTTCTAGAAGTTCCTAACTTTTGTTGACATCTTTAAGGTGGACAAGTGAAGCTAATTTCAACAAAAAGATAATCGTGCGTAAATTTCAAGTTTTATCCATAAGCGCTATTATCATATTTTTCAAAGTAACTTTACAACAACCTACGAACAGTATTACCTTGAAACGTATTAAACTTAAAGAATTTCATGTGAATACGAAGAAAAAACCATGAGAAATGTTGGAGAGTGAATGAAAGTTTGACTTCTCCCTTTTACAAATATCGACTTGGAAATTAATGTGACCCAGATGTTATTCATTTTAAAATTAACTAACACCGTATTCCCATAAATATTGTAACCTCACTCAGTCTCTCTGGGTTCATGCATGTTCAATAATTATCATGGAATGCAGTTTTTAACAAATTAACCTTTAATTAATCAAAATTAAAAAAACAATATGATGGATGATGATGGTGGTGATAGCATGCAACAGTACAATACAACAGTACAATGGAGTTAACATGTTGCTTACTGCGGCCTTTGATTACGTTAACTGCTTAACAATCACAAAAGTGGCAAACACTTGGCCGCTACCCTCGTGCCTAGTTACCGGCACGTCCGCTGCACTCCTGAATTAAAGTCTGTCCGCACTTACGCGGCAATTGGGCTGAGCGTCGCTTAGTGCGCAAATTTTACTCATCTTAAGCTTCTGCTGCGTGGTGTCTGCAGTGGCGGGGATGATACCCCGCAGCTGGCGTCGAGCGGTTTGGCGCTTTCACGGGCGGAATCCTCAGCAGCGCACTCTCTAGGTCCACCGTTGCTCGTTGTCGGGCACATGCCTCGACACGCGTCCCCCCGGTCACAACAGTTCGTGATCAATTAGACAGGGAACTCCTTCCAGCATCGAACCTTAATAGTTCTCGTAACATGACATGTTATGCGGAGCCGAATTCTAGGTTGACGCACCAAGTTCGAACACATGTCTTGGCTGACATGATGAACTCGTCGGGCCACAAAGAATCAAGTGCACTAGTCGATTGGCAAATGTCAAGTGAGTTGATCGAGTGCCAAAAAATCAAGTTGGAGTGGTCGAGTGCCAACTGCCAGGTGACTTGCACGAGTGCCAAATGCTAAGTGATGTAGTCGGCTGCCAAACGCCAAGTGCCTAGCTCGAGTGTCAAAATCAAGTTTTTCTTGGGCCACACTCCCACGGACGAAGGCACGCCTTCCTCTCAGGATCGGCGGGCTCTTCCTCATTTGCTGGCCCTTTGCTTACGTGGCGACGCTTGAGCCAATTGCCCGCGAGTTTGATATTACAATAAGCAGTGTGTTTGAAGGTAAGCCGCGCCTCCGCGGATGGACACTTGTGCGTAACTAATGGGTTTTCCCTTTTCCCTCGCGGCACGACCTGTCAGTTACATTTTCCTTCTTTTTATCACGGTGCCGGGCCCGGTTCGTCCTTTTCACGTATGCACACTTGTGCGTAACTAATTTTGGTAGCCTATTTAGTACCACGTACGCGGATTGAAATTTACAGGGTCTCCGGCAGTCGCGGGCGTCGCACGCTCCGGGCGTCTCAATCGCACAAAGGCCCCTGGCAGTCGTAAATGTCTCCGCCAGTTTGCCGGGGAGGAGCCGAAGTGGGATGTAGCCGGTGTCTAACTGGCGTCAATAATTGCCGCGCAGCTGAAGAGGCTATCGAGTACTTGGAGTGGAGCTGGGTGAACCTTTTGTTGGAGCCGGGCGGTCGCAAACAAGGGACTCCTTTAGAAAACGAGTTATGCTGCGGGGTGGGTGCGCTGGCGTCGTCCCGAACGCGGAGGGCCTGGCCTCGCTGGGGCGTTAACGGACGCGGGCGGCTGGTCGCGTTGTAGGCGGCGCGCCTTCCTCTCCCAATTGTGACCAGTATTTTATTTATTTATTTTTTTATTTATTATTATTATTTTCTCGGAGGACGTACCGTTACATTGGCAATCCCCTCCCACCAAGAAAATACTGAGCATGGCGATGGATTTTCTTATAAGATTAACCAACGGAAACGGCCTCCGTGATCACGACAGCAACAAAACAGAAACAGTAATCGCAATAATTACTTAATCCAACTTAACCCATAATGACAATGAAATTAACCTTGACAATACACAATGATTAATCGAGAAAAACCAAATTGCCCTTAAGAACTAATAAACCCATAAGACAATGCACACAGACCAGTAAAGTAAGTAATGCCAATTCATTATGTTAAAACTAATGAAACCTAGTGCTAGATAATTCAAATAGTTGGGAACTTCCGATGAGTGCGAGGTGCGACAACCGTGATTAGTGTTATCACTCATTAAAGGGAACCATGTTGTAATGGTTAAATTTTCCAATGGGAACTCCGTTCTCGTCGTTTAATTCACAAACATTTGGGTGTGGTTTATTAGTGACCATACGGGACTGTGAAATCTACTGCCGAAAATAATCTGGTCTCCCGGAACTTCCACAACATCTCATCTATTGCAATCGGCGCATCATAATCGGGCACAGTGATCTCATTTAATCTCCTGGCGTCGAGGCAAATTCGAACACCTCCATCTTTTTTTCTTACGATCACAAGGGGGTTAATATAGGCGGTCGGTTTCCTTTCGATAATGCCGTCTCTGATCATTTCTGAAATGACGCGGTCTACGTCCGCCTTAAGGGCCTGTGGTATAGGTAACTTACACTTAAAAGATTCGGGGGTTGTGACCTGGATTCGGAACTGAAAGTCAGGGATGGGGTCGGTTGGCCTAATAAAAACGTCCTTATAATTTTGAAGCAATTCCTGCAGGCGGTAGTGCTCTTCCGGCTTGAGATTGCTATTTTCCGCATTTTCTCGTTAATTAGACCGAGAGCTTCTTCCGCGTAATCGAAAACATGCTAGCCTCTTTCGGCTCGTGAACGCCGGCATCACCTTCCTCAAACATCATCAATCTCCCTGGATCCAGAATAATTGCTCCCGTTCGAAATCTATCTTACCGCTATATTCTCTTAAAAAATCGACACCTAAAACAACGTCATATCCTAAATCTTTCACAATGAGACATGTGGCATTGAATTGATCTGTGCTAAACGATAAAGTTAATAGGACCTGCCTGGTAATGGGGTTGCTTTTCTTCTTGCCCACGCCGACAACAAAACATTTATTTATGGAAGTTCGGGGAAGAGTAATACGACAGCTCTTTAATTTCAAGTAGTATTCTTCCGAAATGGCCGAAACTTCGCTTCCTGAATCAATGAGGGCCCTCGCCTCGATCCCTTCACATGTAAAATTGATAATAGGGCATTTTCGCGCCCGGAGAAAGTCCTGCTCCTCGTCCTCTACTTCATTGATGGCAAAGTTCACATTCGCCATTTCCCTTATAGGCACCTGTAGCTCCGCACCTGCACTCGTTCGGCGTCCGGCGCCCACGACACCGAACGACATTAGTTTGACGGACCGGACCTCCCGATTGTCCGTACGTTCCTCCGTGCTCTATCACGCGGCGCCGACGGCGGTGGCCCCGGTTCGCTACCTGATGCGATGGCAGTTCCACCGTTTTCTGGCGGGAACTCATTATGCCTCGCCGCCATTGTCCGCGTCCTGATTTTCTCCCCTCTGTCCTGCCTATTTGATCGACTTCCCCCTAACCCTTGACACATGCGTGTTCTATCATACCTGGCGAAAAGTAACTGCATTTTTACGAGATCGAGCGAGTCTACACTATTCAACAGGTTTTGAATTTGAAAGGGAAGTGAGAAGTAATCATCAAATCAGTTTTGCATCTGAGATTTGCGGGTCGCATAATTTCAGTGCCGCAATCTTATCGACCGCGTAATCTAATAATGAAATGCCCCATCTTTCCTCCCATCTACCTTCCATCACTCTCCTTTCGTAATCATACCGGACCTGCTCTCCCCAATAGCGCTCCATGAATCGGACCTTGAAATCAGCGAAATCACGGGGAAATGGATGTATGGCGAGGAGCCAGCTCGCTGCGCTCCCCCGTAACAATTGCTGTACAAATTTTGTTTTTAACTGGTTCCGGAATAGCTTTCGTGAGCTCCATGTAGTCCTCAACCCGGCGAATGAATTCACATGGATTTTCGTTGATGTTCCCTGAAAAGTTCAGGTTGGACGGCGGTGTCCATGGGAGTGACGCGGCGCCCCGTTCCCCGTTGCTTTCTCGTGGTATTTGATCACAAATATCCGCGATTTCTTGCCGCCTTTCCTCGCGCAAGACGTTCATCGAATCGCTGATCATTTGTTTGAACTGCTTTTCCCTTTCATTATTGGCGTTTGTGGCACCCGTTTTAATTTCTGATATTTCATTAGTGACACTCTGCATATCGGTAATCACCTTTGTTTCTAATTTTGATAACCGCCTACAGACCACTTCACCTTGTTTCCTATTTCCGCAATCGAAGATTTTACTGACTCGTGGATGCTATCCATTTTTCCTTTTGTTCCCTTAATGTAGCCGTGATTGTACCCTCGAATTCAGTTAAACGGCCGCCTTGCTCCGCGATCTGTCCCTCAAGATCGTTTTGCATTTCTGTTAAATTTGCGTTTGTTGCATTGCTGTACGCATCTAATTTAATAGCAATGGCATCGATGCGCTGCGCCAGAGCCATGTTTGATTTGTTACATACCGCGACGTGCTTATCGAAACGAGATTCTAGTCTCCGAATTTCAGCTGCGGATTTTGCCCCCTGATCCTCGATACAGTTCGCGAGCTCTGAAAATTTCCTCGACACTTGCTCCATGCTCTCATCTAATTTCGCGTTTATCTGCACAGTTTTTGCATCTGTCTGCTCGGACATTGACTTTAACATCATCATCAGATCGGCCATTGTAACAGTGGGTGCCTGAGGTTGTGCGCTGCCGTCGGTTTCCCCCTGGGTTTCATTTTGACCCTCCATTTTAAATTCTTTCACAGTTACTTTACACTTAAATTTCTTAATAAAAAACCCGCACAATATAACACACGCAAACACAGTAAACACTACACACAAGCTGAAAGAGAAAACATCATACACAGACCATAAGTAATTAGCGAACATGCATTCCCCTTTCATTCGTCACCGGCCATATTCATAAAATTTTGAAATTGGGTTCGTGAACCTTAATTGAGCTCATTCGAGCCCACGTTCAGGGCGCCATTTATGTAACCTCACTCAGTCTCTCTGGGTTCATGCATGTTCAATAATTACTCATGGAATGCAGTTTTTTAACAAATTAACCTTTAATTAATCAAAAAATTTAAAAAACAATATGATGGATGATGATGGTGGTGATAGCATGCAACAGTACAATACAACAGTACAATGGAGTTAACATGTTGCTTACTGCGGCCTTTGATTACGTTAACTGCTTAACAATCACAAAAGTGGCAAACACTTGGCCGCTACCCTCGTGCCTAGTTACCGGCACGTCCGCTGCAGCTCCCTGAATTAAAGTCTGTCCGCACTTACGCGGCAATTGGGCTGAGCGTCGCTTAGTGCGCAAATTTTACTCATCTTAAGCTTCTGCTGCGTGGTGTCTGCAGTGGCGGGGATGATACCCCGCAGCTGGCGTCGAGCGGTTTGGCGCTTTCACGGGCAGGAATCCTCAGCAGCGCACTTCCTCTAGGTCCACCGTTGCTCGTTGTCGGGCACATGCCTCGACACGCGTCCCCGTCACAACAGTTCGTGATCAATTAGACAGGAACTCCTTCCAGCATCGAACCTTAATAGTTCTCGTAACATGACATGTTATGCGGAGCCGAATTCTAGGTTGACGCACCAGTTGGAGTGGTCGAGTGCCACAAAGAATCAAGTGCACTAGTCGATTGGCAAATGTCAAGTGAGTTGATCAGTGCCAAAAAATCAAGTTGGAGTGGTCGAGTGCCAACTGCCAGGTGACTTGCACGAGTGCCAAATGCTAAGTGATGTAGTCGGCTGCCAAACGCCAAGTGCCTAGCTCGAGTGTCAAAAATCAAGTTTTTTCTTGGGCCACACTCGCCCACGGACGAAGGCACGCCTTCCCTCTCCAGGATCGGCGGGGCTCTTCCTCATTTGCTGGCCCTTTGCTTACGTGGCGACGCTTGAGCCAATTGCCCGCGAGTTTGATATTACAATAAGCAGTGTGTTTGAAGGTAAGCCGCGCCCTCCGCGGATGGACACTTGTGCGTAACTAATGGGTGTTCCTTTCTCGCGGCACGACCTGTCAGTTACATTTTCCTTCTTTTATCACGGGGGCCGGGCCCGGTTCGTCCTTTTCACGTATGCACACTTGTGCGTAACTAATTTTGGTAGCCTATTTAGTACCACGTACGCGGATTGAAATTTACAGGGTCTCCGGCAGTCGCGGGCGTCGCACGCTCCGGGCGTCTCAATAGCACAAAGTGCCCTGGCAGTCGTAAATGTGTCCGCGAGTTTGCCGGGGGAGGGAGCCGAAAGTGGGATGTAGCCGGTGTCATAACTGGCGTCAATAATTGCCGCGCAGCGTGAAGAGGCTATCGAGTACTTGAGTGGAGCTGGGTGAACCTTTTGTTGGAGCCGGGCGGTCGCAAACAAGGGACTCCCTTTAGAAAACGAGCTATGCTGCGGGGTGGGGTGCGCTGGCGTCGTCCCGAACGCGGAGGGGCCTGGCCTCGCTGGGGCGTTAACGGGACGCGGGCGGCTGGTCGCGTTGTAGGGCGGCGCGCCTTCCCTCTCCCAATTGTGACCAGTATTTTATTTATTTATTTTTTTATTTATTATTATTATTTTCTCGGAGGACGTACCGTTACAATATACAAATTAGTAAGCTCTTAATGTTTATATAGATTCGCATACGATTCTCTATAAATAGAGAAATTGCAGAAGTAAACACAAATTAGACAGTTTGTGGAGTTTTCATCTCTTCAAAAATTAAGGGAAAAAAACATGAATAGTGTGAGGCAAGTCTGGAGAAGAATCAAATATCAATCGGATTTTTTCAAATCCGAATCCGACAATTTTTGGAACGGATTGAGGGTGATCTTATTAGATTAGAGAAAATCGAGACGAACAGCTTATCATTGTGTATCATCTTAATCATTGTGTATTAGCAAAATAATAAAAATGTAGCTGTACAAAACTATTCTCATCATCAATGCCTTCCAAGTATTTTTACGGCGATTATAAATTTCAAATTGCAATATTACCAGTTCTTATCCCGTATGAATGCAACAATCAAGGGCGTTGTGTGTTGCGAATTTCGGAAGGGAGTATAACTTTATCAACTGCGATCATAGTAAGTAGAATTGAAGGATGAAGATGTATGAAAGAATAGACAATATTCTGGTATTTTCTTAGTTTCCAAAGACGTTATTACATTTTTTTCTCCGCTGTTATGGTGATAACATTAAAAATTGACGCAAGAATTTACATAATCAAAACCATTGATAGGTTGAACATTGTTTAATATTCTGATAAAATATTAATTATTAACACAGTTTAGTGTCATATATCATCATCCTCAAATGACTGTGAGGAGGCTGTAAAGAAATATAAGCAATTGTTTAATACCAATAAGAGGCACAATACTGATGAAAACAAAATCCGTTTCAAGTCCGCCAGAGCAACAGCAAGGAAAATAATAAAAGAGGCCAAAAAGAAAATGTTGAGGGAATTTATTTCATCCATTAATTCCAATACAAACAGCAAAGAAGCGTGGAAAAGAACGCCATAAATGGAAAATACAAAGAGAGTTGAAATACCTTACTGGAATGATGGAACATTACGTACGCACCTTTCCGACTCTTTACCCGTTGCATGTGGAGTTCCTCAAGGATCAATTTTAGGCCCTATGCTGTTCCTACTTTACGTAAAACGATATGCCCACGATTCGAACTGAAGAATGGTTCTCGGATGATACGAACATCCTTTGCAATAAAGAAACCGTAAATAGTACAATATCAGATGTTTCCAATTGGTTCCGAAATAACAAATTAATAGTAAACGAAAAGAAAACGGTTTTAATGCAGTTTTCCATTTCAAATAAAGTTTCAGTCAAACCTTAAATGGAACGTCCATTTAAATGAATTGAACACACAATTAAGTTCATTATGCTACGCGTTCAGAATTCTTGCAAATTCAGTCAGCCTTCATACTGCTCGTTGTGTATACTTCGCGAATGTTCATTCCCGCCTGAGATATGGCATAATATTCTGGGGAAATACATCTTATAGCTCCCCGACTTTTAGATTACAAAAACGAATTGTACGAATAATAACCAAATCCACCTACGATTCATGTAAGCCTCCTCTTCATTAATCTAGGAATTCTACCATTACTGTGTCTTTTTAATTACGAATCAGTGTTTTGTAAAAATGACTTGCTCATATGGAATATTTTTTCAGAAAATGCCGAAGTCTATTACTATAACACTCGACGTAGAAATCATATTCATCAGGTGACAGTATCAACAGCTCATTACAATAAAATTCACATACAATACATGTACATTATTTTACAACACTTTGCCAGATGACATTAAACGATTAAATTCACAGAAAAGTTTAAATCCTATGAAATCGTTTCTGCTGCATAACTGTTTCTATACAATTAGAGACTATACTGAGCATCACAAGAAAAGTAACATTAATTTTAACAATGATACTTAATGCATTATTTAGCATTTGGACTGTATAAATGAGTATAAACAACCTGTAACAACAATTGTACTACAGCTTCCGGGTCAATGACCCCCATCTCGATCAGGTTTTTCGTCCAGTTTCCCTGATCCATTGAGCAAATGCTGAGATGGCCCCTTGTTTTGCTTCTGGACATAAATGTAACTTCATTTTCTGTGCACGTCTTCTAGAATTCAGTGGGAAATACAATTATTCAAATTATCGTTTCCATGTTGTCACGGCAGGAAGTAATAAGAGCCAAAATTTATTGCTTATTTATCTTTGAAAATAGATTTTATTACATGGGAGTTTTTTTGTTTTTTTTTTCTCCCTTTCAAAATTCAAAATTTATTTCTTATTTATACTTGAAAATAGATTTTATTACATGGGAGTTTTTTGTTTTTTTTTCTTCCTTTCAAAATTCAAAATTTAAGTAGTATATGACTTAGTGTAGGGATCACAGAATTTTGAAAATGTGCACACAATTCACTTTTCCCCATAGCACGTCATACGCAGTTTTTAACTGTTTTTTGACGTAAAATAAATAAATAAATAAATAAACAAAGTACCAGCACTTCACTCTACACTTCCGATGGTACCAACTTACATGACACTTGTGATATTGCAAACAGCTTTGGGACATTATTTCATCAAATTCATGATCAGAATTATGATAAAACCTTCACTGGCACAGAAGAAATTGAGAAAATTGAACCTGATCTTGAATAAGGAAGCACAGTAGATAACAATGATATTCAACATTTAAACCTCTTATCTTACTCAGAGAACTACATGAAGCAATTCGCAAACTTAAAAACACCCAGTGCCGGCCCTGATGGAATTCCCAATGTATCTATCAAGAAGATGCCTCATCTGCAACAAAGTATCTGTTGCATATATATAATCTGATTTAGCATTTACAATGTATTTCCTAAAAAGTGGTCTGAAGTTATCATTGTAATTGATACATAAACCAGGAAAGATACATTTTTGATAAGCAGCTACAGGCCTGCTGCTTTAACATGCTGCTTATGTAAGCTTCTAGAAAAAATAGTGAATCAGAGATTGAGGTGGTACTTGGGAAAGCATCAACTGATTACTCCATATCAAAGCGGCTTCCGAAAACATCGGTCAACAATGGACTGTCTTGCTTCACTAGAAAACAGCATATACAACGGTTTTGCTATTAATATGAACATATTAGTTTTAAACTTAGACATAGAAAAAGCTTATGAGATAGTGTGGAGAAGACGGGTTGTAAATATAATAACGTCGGCTAAGATTAAAGGCAACATTAGCAAGTTCATTTACAATTTCTTAAAAGAACGCTCAATCAAGATTAGAGTAAACGGAATTTTATCAGACAGCTATAAAGTTATGGAATATGTCCTTGTGGATCGGTATTTAGTGTAACTCTATTTTTACTTATCATCAATGACCTCCAAGACAAAATTAAACCTCCAGCTGTCATCAGTATGTATGCAGATGATAGCAATATTAGCATACCTGGCAAAGATATTACATCATTAGAAAAAAGGCGCAAAACATCTTAGACGCAGTCATAGAATTTTCAAAGAAAAATCAGCTCAGATTTCACAAAATCCATGTTCATAATTTTTTCTAGGAAAACGATCTTTTGGAAGAAACATTGAGTTGAAAATAGGACAACATAAGTTGGAACAGAGTAAGAAAATTAAAATCTTAGGAATGATTTTAGATGAAAAGATGACATGGGTTCCACATATCAAGAATTTAAAGAATGAGTGCACCAAAAGAATGAGCCTTTCAAAGTCATCAGCCATACATCCTGGGGAGTGGATTATACTGATTATAAGGAAGAACTTACCAGGCAATAGTTAGGATCCAAATTGGACTATGGTTGTATATTATATGATGCGCCAAGAAGAATATCAAGAGATTCTTTCGATCCTATCAAGAATTTGGGAGCGAGACTGACGTGTGGGGCCTTAAGACCGGCTCCAACTAAGAGTATTTTATGTGAAGCCAATTTATTATCTTTAGAAAAACGTAGAAGAAACCTAATTATGGGATATACACTCAAAGTAGCAGCCAACAAATTGAATCCAATAAACAGAGTATTCGAATATGCATACAAACATTATAGAACATTAAATTCTAAAAAGAAGCTCCCGAGGCCATAATTCGGGCAATTCAGATATTAGAGAAGATAAGGCGAAACTTCCAATTCTAAGGATTACGACCTTACCTGACTATGCTCTGGATAATACGAGACATCAACGTTATTGAATTGGGGAACATCCCTAACAAACAGAATGCAAATATTCGTGAAATCTGTGTCCAAATAAGAAATGAACTAGCAAAAGGTGATGATTACAACACAATTTATACTGATGGCTCAAAGAATCTAAACAACGTAGGTTGCGCAGTAAGAAGCTTCATGTGAGGTGACTACCAAAAATTACCTGATGACTTTTCAGTGATGTCCAGTGAACTATACATAGTAGTGAACTATATGCCCTTACATACATTACAAGGGCCAATCAAAAGAGATTTATGATAATAACAGACTCTAAAAGTGCTGTATCTGCTATAATGAATCTATCTATTTATAATGTATTGGCTCAAGAGATGGAAAACTAACCAACTAAGCAGTGAGGGGCAAAGAAATAGCGTTGAGTTGATACCGCACGTTAGCACAGGGAAACGAATTAGCAGACAGAAAGCTAAAAAGCAGCACGAAGCGTAGTTAGAAAGTGATATACCAGTAAGTTATCAAGAATATCTCAAGAGAGTCAAGAATGAAATTAGCTGATCTTGACATCAATGAATGGACCAACTTAGAGGAGTGCAAATTAAGATCAGTTAGAAAGTTTGAAGATGATAATCCAACGGTCAGCTTCGCAGAAACGACTGTGTTGTCTTGACAAGATGCAGAATAGACACACAAAATTTTCTCACAGCCACTTACTGAACAGGACTGATGCTGATAACTGCAATTCATGCAAGATTTCTCTTTCAGTAGAACATTTGTTTGCATGCCCTAAATATGAAAGTTCAAGAAACAAGTACAATTTAAGTTCTCCTAAAGACCTCAATAACAAAGAACAGTGCATTAAATTCATTAGCTTTATAAGAGAAATTGTGTTTAGCATAGTATTTAACCATATGTATAATTCTGAGTTACTGTGCTATTTTGTACTGACTGTGTAATTATAAAAAGTAGTCGCTATTAACCATATGTAGTTGATGCGACTATAAATAAATCAAATCAATCAATCCCTTTATTTTATTTTTTTCCGAGAGAAAGTCAAGGCCATCTCCTAGACCATCTTCACTTATTAACTTTATCGTTGATATAACATAGAAATTAAGTTCATATTTTAATTCTGCATCATTTGTGAGCCTGCATAATGAAACTATTATCAGTAGATCAACACTCATTTTATAAAGTTACAGTCAGAAAGCAATTATACTAACTAAAGAAAAGTAAATTGCGCGGTAAATACATCTTAAATGAAAGCGTTCTGTTAACGCAAATAAATATAGTCTACCATTAAAACTCGTTTGCGATGTTTTGATGATAAAATACAGCCGATGTTTCCAAAGAAACAAGTGGTTATAAGACGTTAGAAAGTTAAGAAAAATCGTACATAGGAAAGCATAGATGAACATTAATATAATTTCACAAACGTTGGAACGGTGGATGAGAATTATGACGCGGAATAACACAGGCCAACAAAAACATTTCAAAACATTTCCAAAATCTTGGTAGCTGATTTGTGTGTTTTGGGTGCTTAATCGGCATTGTAACTTCTGTTTCATCACTCACAGTTCAGTCACAATTTGATCTATTAAGATATGGGAAAATATGCTACATATGCAATTAAAATGACAAATACAAGACTTAAAATACCATCAGAACTTTATTTACACATCCCAGAAGATGGCTTTATATTCTTAACGTTACATAATACAAAGGCTTTAAGTATCCTTTGATGTTTATTTTCTTTGTCTCTTTAAAGTCCCTGTAGCTTTTTCTCCTATGCACCGTTTGCTGACTCTCTCAATAAAGTGACGAACAGTAATCTTCCATTACGTTAGTATTCCAGTGTCCCTGATAACTTTTTCCATGGCTTTTATGTGTCGATGAAAACACTCACCTTGTTCTTCACTTACATCACCTAAATTATCCGAAAAAATTGTAACTGTTTAAAACGTTAACCTTGAGGGTCATTAAGGCATCCAGCATATTGGCAAGAATTGCATCATAGTCTGAGTTTTTGTTGCTAAGTATTTACAGCATGTTTAAATCAAGAGGCAATCCACGCTCTTTTTCATTCAGTCATATATAGTCTAAATTGGGGACTTTGTACATTTTCTAATATCAGACCCAACGAAGATACCCTCTTTTAATTTTGCTTCAGACAATTGAGGAAACTTTTCACAAAGGTATTTGAAACACTGCCCATCTTTAGGTAAGGCCTTCACAAATTGTTTCATGAAGCCTAATTTTATGTGCAATGGAGGCAGTAGAATCTTGTATTGATGTACCAGATGTTCCTGTAGAAGTTCTTTTCTACTGTTTTTACATTTTCTTTCTAGACCAATGCTGATCTCTGTGCCCCACTATCCCATTCACATACGAAATATGGTAATTTAGTATAACCACTTTGCTTGCCAAGAAGCATGCATGTTATTTTTAAGTCATCACATATCATCTATCCATGAGCGGTGAAGGTTTTCTCTCAACCTACACTGACGTTTTCATAACTTTTCCTTCATGTATACCGAATGATGATAGGAATGATGCATAGGTTTGTTTAATAGAACTTCTTAAACTAGTTTTAGAGGAATCGATAAACAGCCTCCATTCTTCATTTTTGTATTCAATTTCGAACTCATTCACCAGACTGGCAATATTCGAGCAATATACCAAATCATATTCTTGTTTGAAAGAATGTGCAAATTGCTGTTCTCTTCTCCTGTACACATAAATTGAAGTTCCAGCTGCTAACAAGTTTTTTTCCTAGAGTCTGGAGCCAAGCAGTTAAGCTTTATCCTTTGTTAAGCCCAAATCTCTGACCAAATCATTTATCTCAGTTTGAGTAAACAACTGAGGCACTGAAACGGGACACGGACTAAACACTAAACACGGACACTGAAACGATATCGCTCCATTCGCAACTTGACATATTATCCAGATTAACAATTGCAATAGCGACTGGTAGTTCAGTACAGAGAGATTCGGACTATGGCCTATTGACCGAATTGCAGATGGTAGGATAGGGTACTGAATTCCTTTTTTTTTGTTTTTTGAGTTGTAACCAGTACCATAAATGCAACAAAAGTAGAAATCATCCGAATGATTCCTTGTTTCCCTCCATACCATTAGAATGACAAATCTAAAGGATGCTTTCTCCTTTTTGACCATTTTCTATGGCGCCCAAGATTTGTTCTGATCACGTTTAATTCCAAAATATGAAAAATACACATTTCTAACGAAGTCTGTAATATTCCGTTGGTGTTTTTAATCACAAATTCGCCACAAATATAACAAAAAGTGTCGTATTTCAACCACAACTATTCACGACTGAACACCAAACGCTAAACTTAGTATAGCCATAATGCAACACATGTGCCACGAATAAAACAACTCGATAATGCTTTTCAAATACAACTCTGACTGGTGAAACCGCTACACCTATCGATATGACGTGGAAAGGATCACAATGAAGAAATATAATACCACAAAAAGAGTGTACTCATCCTCCATGTCGTCCTAATACTTTCTCAAGGTTTTAATTTCCTGCATCTCATACATTTCCTAGAGACCATATCGAATTTGCCTAGCTATAAAGATAAAATGTTAAAATGTGAAAAAATGGCGATAATACGACAATTTTAATGTCGTTTTTTGGCATAATTTAAAAAAACGATAAGAATTAGATATCCAAAAAGTTTTTAGGCGTTGGCTAGTGCGTTATTATCACTGAACAAAAATTCTCAACGCACCTTTGTAACAGCTGACGTTTTTAGCCTAACGTTCCATGACCATCTTGTTTATTACGATGAAGTATAACAGAAAGATGTCCTGTGATTCTAATCTGTGTTCTGACCAATCAAAGCTATTTGAGTTCCATGACGCACGTCTAGTGCAAAGTCAAATGATGTGTGGCGTTCGTATTGCGATACAACACGCGAAAGCGCATTATTTCGATGTTGGTGGTTCAGAAAGTAGAAAGCTTAGCCTCAACTCCGCAAAAGGAAGCAGAGCTCCTACTTTCCAGCCGATAACTCTCGAAGACGTCTTCTGTCGCGATGGCAGCGCTCAGCCGCACAAAGCAATTATCTGAGGAAGATTAACACTAAATCGGCTCATGCTGATTATTTGTTATAAATAGTTAAACAATAAATGAATTTTGTAATATCTGTATTTATTTAATTGTACGCCACAACCTAGTTGTGTATAAGGCGCCCTTAAATAAATATTTAAAAAATAAAATAAATGAATGGATTACTAAGGAATGTGCAAGTACAAAATTAAAATATCGTGGAAACGAAGTTTTCACCGACATTACAAATTCCTGTTTGAATGCCCACATAAAAAAATCAAGAAAATAGTAAATATGAACAGAGGTACTACAATGTTTTGCAGGCGGTAAATATTTGTCTAGTCCGAATTAATTTGTGAAGGCTCAAGGTAAGTAAGGTCAGTTTGATACATATGATACAGCAAAAATCTGATTGATTCACTTAAGATAGAAATGTATGAACTTCAGCATATGGCCAAAGATATAATAAAATGAATTAGTTTTATTGATACTAGAACTTAAAAAAATAGCAAATAATAGGAAATGTATTATATTATTAATGATCATTATAAACTGATTCATGTAAATATATATTTAAGCTAATATCGATAGTACTTCATTATCTGTATGTTTCTACAGTGTGTAGTTGGAAAATGCTACTTTTGTTTTTCATATTTTGGGTTTTGGAACAGATTTGAATAAAAGTGCATATATTTTCCATATTTTTATAAAATCAGTCTATAGCGTATTAAGTTTAACAAATGAAATTTCATTTAATATTAAAATGATTCAACAAAAAATTAAAATTCTAGTGATTCCTAAACATTAGTTATTTTTTTAAATTAGGAGAAATGAGAAAGGAAAGCTAATGTTTAATTTCAGGAAGAATAGATCCACTCTCCAGCTCTCAGGCCCTGTCTGAGGGGTCTGGAATATCCTGCGAGGGGGAAGGGGGCAGAAGGTGGGTGAATTATTGCATTTTTTGACAGCTGACTCAGACCTGGATGGTCAGCGGAAACGCACATCGTTCTGTAGTAATTTCTCCTTCCCTCTGAGGCTGCCACCCGGGAACAGGGATGACGTCACAGAGACTTGGACATCAGAACTCAACTTGTACAGCTCCTCACTGACTGTTACAATCCAGTCAGAATGTGTGTTGGTTCAGTTCTATTAATCTCTATTAAGCCAGTGTAAAATGCCAAAAGTAGTACAATGATCCAGTGTAAAATTAGAAGTTACATTTCAGAATTTAAAGATGAAGGTTTATCAACTGACAATAAAATATTCTTTTACAACAGTCATTTTTTTATTAATTTAAGTCCATATTAAACTAAACTATTTTGATGAAAATAAGTACATATGTTTATACGCATTTCAAACATTTTTAGTCCATATAAATCCGTTCTCTGGTGATCATATAACAGGAACTCAAAATGTTACAGTATTTGGAGGAGAAAATCAGCTTGAAGCAATGAGTTATTTTTCCAGTCCAAACTTTTCCGTCGATAGGAAACTTTACATCAGTTTAATTTTGATAAGATATTTATAAAAATAGGTAACCATTAAGAAAGAATGAATGTATTTTTATGCGTTAAAAGATTTCAAAAATATTAGTCGTTCATAATAATACATCCTCAATATTTTTTGGCTAATATGATACGGCTTATGAGGTAATGTGACACGAGTGTCGGGACTATTTTATTACGATAAGAATTAACATGCAGCCAATAATAAAGTTCTACGTTTTGTTTTAACAATATGTAGGACCTAGTATACGCATGGGAATCTATAAAGCTATTGCTATGGATTGTTATTTACGTTTACGAATATTACGTTTGTACAGTACTGGAAACATAAATTGATCGTACGTCTGCGGCTAAGTTCAGCTTTGCACGGCTTGACTAGCCTCGTCATGACGAAACGTCGCAGGCGGATTCGCAAACCATCGTAGCCAATCTGATGCAGGGGAGTGCCCTAACAAAATTACGACGTACAAAATGGCGGGCGCTGTCAGTTCAGATGTGGAAGTATTTTCAAATAAAGATCATGGAAGAAACACTTGTATGAACATGAAAGTAAATTCATTGAAATATATATGAACACATAGCACTTAACCACTGTTAACACAATTCTTTGAACAAATTCATACTTATACCAGATAAAATAACACTAATTTTAGAACGATTATGCCTCTATACACATTTAAATTCCAAACACAATTTGCATTCTTTATCAAATGACCAGTTTAATACAGAATTTGCGATAAGAAAACGATTATAATTGCATATTTTCAATTGTCTGTATGTATATGACATTTACAAAAATGCAAAATACTGTCTTTCTCGAATCGTTAGGACTGCGAAACATTTTAATAAAAGAAAGTAAAATTCAAAGACCAACTGTATATTTATCATTAAAGTAAATAATTAAACTAGATATTAAGCAATTAATTTGCATCTCATGTCAAAATTGTCATTTTGCTATCGTCAAATCAGGGACAATTTAGGAACACTCCCCGGCAGGAATAGCGCACATTTCGCAATTGTTTATAAAATTGTTAATTGTTGCAAAATTGTTAATCCGCGGTTTTTGGTTCTGGGACATCATAAACCCTTCCCAATTGCAAAAATTTGAAATTGTTTATAATTTTACAAATTTTGCAATTCTTGTTTATTCTTCATCTTAATTCCCTTACACAAGATGCAAATTCGGCAATCCAACCGGAGCTATCGCCTTTCGTTTTCGTGATACGCAATTGTTTATAGGATCTTCGCGTCTGATGCCAACCCTCACTTGTTTCCAACCCCCAATTCATTTGATTTGGCAGTCAAGTATAAAGAGAACCCTTCCCACTTTAGAATTGCAAAATTTGGAATTGTTTTAAATTTTAAAATTTCAAAAAAAACGTAATGTTTTTTAAAATTGCCTTTAAACGATGTAAAATTTCGCAATCCGATTAGTTATATCTCTTTCGTTTTCGAGAGATACATAATTGTTTATAAGAAATTAGCATGTCATGACAACTATTTTTTTGGCAGTTCCTACGCTAAGCTTTTCTACAAGCCGTTTTGCAACGGCTTGCTTAGTTTCTCCGGCAAATACATTTGAAGTTCCTAACGGGGGTGGAGGGAACAAGCGGCTACAACGCTTGCATATATTGCCATGAAAATTGTTGCTGGTTAGATATTCCTAGTTTTCAGCTCCCTAATTTTCATTTCATTCTAAATACTCTAAGTTCGATTTGTTTAAAAATTACAGCATACATTTTAAAATACTACTCGAGTCGGCTACCGAACAATCTTCACCTTGGAAGCAAGAAACAGTCATCAATTGGCTTCCAGAAATACCACCCCCCGGTGAAAATTGCGTCCTTCCTCCACACGTTTCAAGGCGAAATAGACTGAGCTTGTAAGCGTAAATCGTAACATTCGCTTTCCCTCGAGAAAACCTTTATCCACCTTCTTAGGAAGCCAATTCTTTACATATAAAATTATGGGAAATTTTTCAAATTAAATATACAAGAAAACAATAATTTTACATTAATTGTCTTTACGTATAAATATAGACATTAAAGCTTCCGGCTCCTCAGTATTCACACGTTCCAAATACGAAATACATTGTTATAACATCCATAATTTCATTCTAACCAGTAAGTCTCTTTGCCTTTGTAGCTATTATAGCATCAGCATGGAATATGCGAAAGGTAATACTATAATATAGTATTGACATATATTTATTTATGGACATTTGTAATTGAAGGAATGTGAACGTACGTATGCAGTTAAGTAAATATCAATGAAGGTGCAAAGTTTGCAAATAAACATGTTTTAAAATTCAAATTATTCCAAGTTCAGAATAATTCCTACAAGCATTATTTTCCATTCGACACTAACACGCCAATGATTTTGACACTTCAACCTGAATCTGGGCGGATTGTTTGAGGTCATCGCTTATCGCGTCAAAATCGAGAATCATGAAGCTATACGTCTTCGAAATACGTATATGCCGAGATCATCTTCATGAAAACTCAGAAAATCTCTGAGCATATGCGAAACAATCAGTCGTCAATTCAACAAATGAAGCTACTACGACATACTAATCATGGGCTATCCTCAATTTCGTTTACATATTGTGTTCTTTCGAGCGTCCTCCGTGTCTCTGAGTAGCAAACATTAACATAATCGTTAAAATTAAAAGTAACGATTTAGGATGAAGAAGTTCACATCTTTTCATAATTGTTTGTCATATCATGTTAGTATTATTGTCATTAAAATTGTAGTTTTTATTTAATTTGAAACAACTGCTTGAATATTTTGAGGTTTAATTAAAAATAATTAAAAATTAATAAAAAATTGACGCTAATGACGCTTTCGAGGTTTCCAGTACGAGAGACGTATTTCGTCATCCTATTCATTCGCTTAGTATACTGCAATCGCTTTCATTTATCATCGATCATGTTACATAGGTGTTTAATGTACCGGTGTTCCAACAACATGGACCAATTCCCATAATTTCTAAACGGTTCAGAGTATCGAGTTGCAGTTTTCACTGAGCAATGCAGAATCATAGGACAGGCAACATGCTGGTAGAGGAATTCTCTATAATAGTTTAAGTTTTCGAGAAATTTAATCATCTTTTATTTATTAAATTGAACTCTATATTTTTTCATCAGCAATGGATAGACTGGGTGAACATCGGAATAAAATATCATCATATGTTGGGTATTTTACGAGTAATTTAAGCATAAATTAGATTTTGGCATCAGATTTTCGCAACGGCAGCCTTGCAACAGTCGCCGTTTTGGGAAGGCCTCGTGACGTTGATACCGTTTTGTGAAGAGAGGAGAGGAGAGGGACATGCAGGATGAAGGTGTAATTGCAGCACCATGATCTTAAGATGAAAAATATGAACAAACATCAATTATAATCGATCTGAATGAGAATTTTTCCAGTTGTTCATCTGAGTTGAACTTACCTTCTTCTGAAATTATAAATCAACGATAATCGAAAAAGAAACGAAGTAAAAATCTTGTAACGATAATAATAATAATAATAATAATATAAATAATAATAATAATAGTAATAATAATAATAATAATAAAGATCATTTCTATATTTACAAAAATTCGAACTCAGTGCAGAAACACGACATTATTTTAATATATGGAGCGAATGAATTCCTTAACGACTTTCATTGTAATATCTTGATTAATTCATCAAATAATAGATAGGTAGACATTTTCTTATTATTCACGGTAACTAAACTATTTAAACACGTATACCAGAAGAACAATGTAATAAAAACTTGAAATACTCTTGAGAGTTTCATCAGTGTGAATTTACTAAACTTTAACAAAAATGTATATCTGCATTCGCTACTGCTCATCCTGTTTAGAGTTTCTCATTTCATAACGCTAAGTGCTGCCTCAAACTTGAAAATGCAGAAGACGGAAGTACCGTTTTTCTTTTCCATTCAACAAGAACAGCAGTCGTATGGTTGCAAGTGGACAAGTGATCATTTTAGTTAAAAATGACATTTTACCAAACGAAGAGACAGTGGCCTCTTGTCTTTATTTTGAAAATGATATATTTATTATTATTAACATCATCTTACGCTAATTTTATATCGTTCTTGAACGATCTATGTTTTGAAATTTTAGTAGAAGGCAAGTAAAATCCAAATAAATAAAATGGAACAAATCTCCATTCTGATTGTTAAATTGGCATTTCTAGTGTGATGTCTGTAAGCCAACACCAAGAATTGCTGTAGTTATGCCTCTTATCCCCCACTGCCACCCCTCAGTCAAGACGTAACTGTCTAGACGTGATAGCCATCTCCCCAAAAGCGAGAGTTCCAAGGGCTGCTACACGATTACCCGTTTAATCTAAAAATCACATATCAGAAATCCTAATTTTATACTCAAGTTACTATCAAAATATTAGCATATGATATATCATTTTAATCCTCTTTTCATGATCTACCCATTGTGGTGAAAAAAATATAGTTTAATTTAAAAAATCAAAAAGGATTAAATTTCTCGAAAACTAAAATACTGATACACAATTTCTCTACGGTATGTTACTTGCCCCATGATTTCGCATTGTTCTGCGGAAACTACATTTGGATATCGTGGACCGTCTAGAAGTCATGGGGTGGCCCATAGTTGGTGGGTCCCCCTGTTTATGTAATAACATTACAACTGCAATCTGACGGGCAGGAATTCGGGCTCTGGAATTGGTGTCCTTTTTTGCGTGTAACCAACTCTGTGGTGTGTGAAAGTGTATTTATTTATATATTTATTTTTTTGCCCTGCGATTTTCGGGGTAAAATAATTTTTTAATTTTGAGTTAATTTATTGAAGCCCCTGGGGAGCATTTTCAAACTTTTCGTCAAAACGGCTCCAAGTTTTTCGACCTATATGTAACTACAGTCGAACATCCGCCAACGTCGGAACTCGAACTCCAGGGCCTGCGGTCAGTAACGTTACAGGAAAAACTGTAACGATGCCATTGAGCTATCGCAACTTTTCCAACGTGTACTTAAAAACATAGTAACTCTTATTTCATTACAAAGTTTTAATTTTTCAATATTACAAATATTCAATTTTTTTATAGTATTCGTGCGCATAGTAATTTAACTTAAAGCTTCCTTCGTGGGTTTGAATCGTGTGTAATAAATCGACAAATTGTATATTTGAAAAAATTATTACAATAATATTAATCAATTATCACAATTAATACAATGAAGATCTATTGTGACAAATGATGTCCTCTAAAACTGAAAAATGTACCGAAACGAATGTTTGCTGGCCCTGGCAGTTTTCTGTGTTCTATTCGTAACTTCTGGTGAATGTTGTCTGAAGAATACACTTCGTTAGACGAAAGATAATTATTATGCATATTTCTTTCTTAATGCAATTACTAATATTAGTCTTCAAATCATCTCATGTGCACGTTTCTTAAAATATGAGTGTTCGCAAAAGTTTGAGTTATATGGTGACAATATACACATATGTTTTCGAACACCACTTTAATACACATGCTAGAGATTTATTTCAAGTGCAATCGTTTTAAATAGTTAAATTTTAAAATACGTTTTATTTAGAATTTTGTCTGAAAACCGTAGCTTTTGCGATTTTTCGAAAGAATTTTCTGGCAGCAAGAACACAAATATTCAAACACTACATAAATGACCACGCTAATATCGTAGCGTGTTTGGATGGGTGACTTCTTCAGCTAAGATCCAAGTTCAAATCCTTGCCTGCCCTACTATTTTTTATTATGTACATTAAAGCATGTATCTGACAAATGACTTTGAAATCCATTGTAGACGTGGAATTTTATACATCGTTTTGTTTTTCAATAATTATATTTTTTGTCTCAGCCGAGTCTCTGTCGTTTCCTTAATCGTTTATTAGAAGAATGAAGTGTTAGTAGTGTAAAAGTTAAAAATATATTATGTATCCGTTACCAAATAAAACAAAGAAAAGAAGACGGGGTTTGTTATTGCTTCAGCTGGTAGTTAGATGAATAGAAAGTAACAATCGCGTCAACGGTAGGTGCTTTTTTTCAATTAAATATTTTTGAGAATCGATTAGAATAGCCAGCACTGAAACCCTTACTTTCCGACAGAAAGCCGTAACGGCTATTCAGGCTAGCAGTGTAATTTTTGTTATAGCTGGAAGCGATAACCGAGCAAGTGGCAACAGCTCAGATTTTGGCAACAGGGCATTGGATACAGAAGGCCTGTGGCCGCCACTTGGCCCTTTAACACGAGGATGGTTTCTTCATTGTGGGAAGAAAGTGAGAGGGAATTATGTGAGCTTATTAAATTCGTCGATCACAAATCATGTGCGACCGCGCCATGTGGCTGCCTGAATGATGATTTGCAAACACGTTAGGGACGTATGTTAAGCACGGTGTTTAAAAATCTGTTCCTCAATGTTTCTGTGCGAAATTGGTTGTATTTTGATCTGTACGAGAATTCGTATACTAAGCAACTCCCATGACTTCGGCCTAAGCAACTGCCATGACTCCTAACTTCAGACGGGGACATAGATGATTGAAATAAAATTCAATATGATCCCCAATACATTTGTATTACACTCTTAAAGCTCATAAATATGTAAATGTTTTTTATCTTTTTACTGCTTTAAATAGCTTCTTAAATATCGTACATTATTGATGAAGTCCAAAATTGGTTGTATTGATATATATGTCTACAGGTTTCTAAAATCCTTCCAAAGTCAGTTTTCGATTTTCATAGTATTTATTGTAATGCTACATCTTCTATATTATTTATATTACCTATATTATCTATATTATGCTAAATCTTCTATTTTAACATTAGTTCAATTTTTTGTTATTCAATTGGTCAATTTTCGTAGAATTGGGAACTTCGTCCTCTACCAAGAAATCACCAAATATTTATAACTTCATTTGCAACATTTAGATTACCATTTGAATAATAATTATAAATAAGTAAAATTATAAACATACACACACATGTGTAGCTAATGTATTACATGCACTAGACGTTTAAAGATCTGGCACCAACATTTGTGGAGGAAATTTGAATCTAATGTCATTTAAGGTGAGAATATGAGGAAGAATATTCATATGTATTTCTGAGAAAATAAAATAGTTTCTGAGAGCGAAATTTAAAAAAATCTCATCCTGTAAAAGTATATGGTGATGTGTGGATTAAGTCAGTCAGCCCACCTAAATGTTCTTTTAATTATTTTAAGTTACATATGGACATTTATAATATTTAGTGACTATAGAGAAAAACTTGCTCAAAGAAAATAATGCAGTTGGATGTTGAGAAAGTTAAAAGTTATTGAAGTGAAAAAATTATTTGAATTTATTAAAAGGTGACTCCTGGCACATTTAAACCTGCGTCGCTGGATGTGGCAGCCGATTAACGATGTTTCTGCTTTAAATGTGAGGTGAGTGCAATTTTGTCGATAATTTCTTACAATTATTATTGCTATTAATTACACATCAATAAATATAAAAATAAGAACTGTATGGCCCATGAAATCAGGAACTTTGCCATTGATGAAATATGTAGTTTTTGCCGCCTATAATGCTTAAAGTTTCGTTATAATAACGTATTAAAAGTTATTAGAAGTTCATGTTAAATTTATAGTCACAAATCTTTGAGATTAGGTGGAGAGTGGGTCAGTTAAGTCCTCAAAACCTTTCTGTATAAAATCTAACATTTTTAATTGATAATTCAGGGTAACCAGTAACAGCAAAGATCAACAAAAAGCAACACCCAAGAGCACCGGCTGATATGGTTCAGAGACAACCATCATTGCTACTGCAGCATCTGTAGAGCGACGGTGATGAATATCTCAACATCACTTGTTAAGGGAAATCGAATTCAGCCTATATTAAAGGAGTTTTAGTGATTCGCTGCTCAAGCAACGATAGTTGTGATAAACTGGAAATCATTATTAAGAATGCTCATTAAAATACTCTAAAATGTTTTTAAAAATGTTTAAAAAAGCAAAGAAAAATGACATAAAAATTGTATCAAAAAAGGCCGATGAACCATCTATTCTGTTCAATAATACTGATGTAATCATGTCTGCTGCCTTTCGTTCAAGTGAACTTCACTTGCAAATTTTTGGGCTGAACTGACCAGGAAATTCTGTCTTTAGTTTTCGTGAAACGCCGCACCTACAATGGTATTGGATAGGTTACCAGAACTGTAGATTTAGACGATTGACATTAAAAAAATTGTGAACGAAGAAATGGAATAGGTTACTCAGGAATTGTGTGAAGAACATTTGTTGCATCTCGTAAAATTATTTTAAATACTATTAAAATTATGCTAAAATAGATGAAATATGCGAAAAAATGTTTTAAACAGGACTAAAAGTTATCTAGAGGTGCTACTGAATGGCAATAGACTTTCTAGTAGCAAAATTTTCTAATTTCTTGTGTGGAATGGCTTAAAAGGTCTTCCTACATTATCTGGCCTGCTGTCATCTATCGTCCTCTTAAAACATATTTTTTTCACATTTTCTTACCGCTTCTTTTCGGTTTCCAAATAGTAGAACTAAAATATTATCATTCAAGAATATTAAAGAAGAAAACCTTGTTCTAAATAGAAATTTGAATTGAAAAATTTGAAGACGTGTTTTAAGAAAATGGCGATTAAGCATTAGAGTGTGAGAGACAAGACAGAGAAAACATTTTTTTTGTTTTTTTATTGAAAATATTGTACATCATATTGCGAGGAAACTATTAAAATTTTCAAAACAATGTGCAAGATCTTAATGAAAGGAGTAATTATGGACAACAAATTTCATTTGAAGGGAAAATTTGCAATTTTTTCAGTATTGGGAAGACCCCAGAAAAATTCAACTTTTGCAATTTTCAAAAACCCTGTTAACCGTGAAAATAGAACCTATGCCACTTTTTACAAGTGTGTTTTTCGCATTATTACAATACATTTAAGAAAAAGATTTATAAACCTTTGAGAAAATTCTGAGAATGTCCGTGGAGCTTGATCTAAAAAATCCTCAAGTTTTAAAGAATGGTTTTCAAAATTTCAAAGCTTCAACTACAGATAGACAGATAGTTTCTTCAATTTGAAAAAATCCTACGCATGGTTTAAGCGCTAGTAGTGTTCACAGACGACAGACGGCGGGCGTTTCGCTTTCAATTGAGTTTTCGGCATAAAGGATCAACAAAGAGGGACTTGGCTAGTATCACGTATTAGAGGACTTTTCTCTTAATTTATCAACTGGATTTATCCACTTTTTTGTTATCAGGGTCCGGTAATAAGATTTTTTCTGCCGATAATCCGCCGTTTTTTCGCGTAGCATTACATAATTTCCCTATACTATGCATATTACTCGTATATCCGTAGGTATGCAAGAAAATAAAAAGTTATATTTCAGCTTAAATCTGTCATCTATTTATAATAAACCTGCAGAACTGTGTTCAACATGCTCTTCACACCACTTCACCACAACAAGCCTCAGCTTAGCCTCTGTTAATCCCATACTGCAGTTAAGTGGATCATTTTTCGTGTACGTTTCTGCGTCCTACAAAATTTGCTAAAACTTGAAAATTAATAATTTGTATTACTGTTTATATTAACTTTATACTTATTATAAATTAAGTTTGGCTAAGCTAAGATAAACAAAAACAAAAAAAAATCAAATAAAAACATATCTGGCCCTAGTTAATCAAACTGTCCTGTATATCAATACGAGTGACTGGAGTTATTTTTTCGACGTTAATTCATCCACTCCACAATAATTTTGCATAGTGTAAATGATTATGGACAATGAACTGAAATTACATATTAGAATGTTCTAACCGAAGTGCTAGCAGTACGTTTTTTCGAAATTTTGATTGATAAAACTAATGGTAATAGTCTAGTTTTTGATATTATAAATTGTTTGGTGATGGAAGTACCAGAATAACGTTCGTAAAAACTATTAATTTTAACTTACGTTCATTGAGCAAACACTTCTTTACCGTGTGAGAAGTTGTCACTCTGATGAGTCCTAACGAAAATAGTACGTCTTAATCCATTTATCGAGTACTTTATACTAACAAATGAAGCTGAATAATAAATGTTATCTTCTAAAATATTTTGATAGTTCGATAGCAAGAAAGTCGTCGAATGATGACATTGGCGACAGTGTTGCGTAATGTCTATTTTTCCTACTCCCAGGCAATATTCTGCGTCCGTTTATTTTCTGACTCTTAATTTACAATTCGAGAAAGCGTACCTCCCTATCTCCGTTCTGATAGACTGAAACATTTTCTTGAGAAACTTCAATAAAATATTTCAATAGTCTTTAATTTTTTAAACTTAATTTAATTAATTTAAATTACTTAATTATTTTAAGTTCATTCACAGTCAAGTTTGTAATTCCAGAATTACATGAATTCAAACGGATAGGTAAGGCTGTATTAGTATTTTTTGATATTTTGCGATTAAAGTAAAAAAAGAGTTCACGCATTGTAGTGATGCAAAATCGATAATAATATAACCGTATAAACCTGTTTTTATATATTTATATTATGAGACTTCAGATTTGAAATTAAACGTCGTGCAGTTTTTCCTCTTGCAGCCGTCGACATTGTCGCTTTTGGGGAAAGTGGCTATCGCGACCTCTACTCTGTTCCCGCAAAGGCTGGCGCTGCGAAGACAACCTCCAAATGCGACAAAAGCAACGGTTGCTAATAGAAATCTCGTACATTTAGTTCAAAATCACATGTCTGGCAAAGCATTATTTTTTACTCAATATACTATCAAAACATTTATGTATGTTACATCACTGCGTCTATTTATGATTATCTAACGCCAGTGAACAACATATGGTTCCATTTAAACAATCAAAGATAATTAATTTTCACGAAAACTAAAAATATTTCGAATTCTACCGCACATTACTTCCCATGATTCCGCATTCAGTTAAGCGAACACTGCATTTAGATATCGGGAAACCGTTTAAAAGTTATGAGGTGGCCCATAGTTGGCGAGACTCTGTATAATTCGTATTTCTCATAGAAAATTTCATTACGAATTTTTCTATTTTCCAATAAATAAGCTGCTTACAACGGTTCTTATCTTTATTTAATAAAACTCATGAAAACATTGATACCTTTTTGTAATTCAGTTACCCACCCTCCCAGAATGTTTCCGCGCTCATATAACTTTTCGTTGCCCGCCAGCGACGATTTGGAGGGCAGCACCAGCGAGGCATATTAAACACGAATGCCCATGCGGGCAAAACTGACCGCCCTTGATATAGATTCTGCTAGGATATTATTTGATTGACAGTCACAACTATTATGATCGCGACATTTTACAATCTATTTTAGTCATCATTATTCCCTTTGAGATTCTCAGAATTTTTTTCTAAAGCTTGGCATACTGTCAGTCCATACTCTTAATGCAGGTTTTCAGCTCACTGATCGCAAGATGTGACTTGAACCGCGAGTACTTGAAACCGCAATTCAGCTTAAATTAAGAATAACATTGGCATCAGTTAAACTCCATTCCTAAAATACATTAACAAATTATAAGAAACAGAAAACTGATTAAAATGCAAACAAATGATAGACAAAAATGGAATTAAAACTATAATGATAATAGGACGCGCTGTTTGGTAATCTCAATATTATAATAATTCATGAAGTCCACAGAAAAGTTTCCAATCCCCAAAAGTTTGGTACACACTAGGAAACGAACTTGCTTTACAATGTAAACAAAACTCTTAATTGTTTATTATATTGAATTTAAATTATTTTTCACAATATAATACACAACAAGAACGTGTTCCCACAAAAGGGAGTAACGAAGCATTCTCCAGGAGGGAAGTGTTATTGATTGCGCCACATTTCCATAGACTCGGCCTCATGCCTTTTTAAGGCGAGGAGAATGGGAAATCTTCCGAGGATAGGCCACTTGAATTACTAGGAGAGCCAATGATGAGCGTTGCTTGTCTGAGCTGAGAATTACTCTGCCTGGTGTCAAATATACATTATTACTCTTAAATTAACAAAATGAGACATCATTGAATTCCTCTATTGATATATTCATTACAGGTAAAAATGTATGGGTCTATTTCAACTTCACATGTGATTCACTTCACTCAAAATTAAAATAATATACAGAATATATCTGCTGCCTAAAACTTGGACTCGTGGAACAAATATGAAAATTTTTGACACCGCGAAAATTATCAAGACACCGCTCTGTCCAAAAGCATTTTGCAAAATAATTTGTTGATACTAATTTCCTCGTTAAACATACTGGCATACACTTTGCATCAGTGAATAGGATGATCCAACTAATAAAGAAATCTTCAAATTTGCAGGACAACAGTTAGTCAGCGTTTTGAAATTTTTGAAATATCATTTATTTTGTTTTATTTTATTTTATTTTTATTTTTATTTTATTTTTATTATTATTTATTTTTATTTTTATTTTTATTTTTATTTTTATTTTTATTTTTATTTTTATTTTTATTTTTATTTTTATTTTTATTTTTATTTTTATTTTTATTTTTATTTTTATTTTTATTTATTTATTTTTATTTTTTATTTTTATTTTTATTTTTATTTTTATTTATTTTTATTTTTATTTTATTTTTATTTTTATTTTTATTTTTATTTTTATTTTTATTTTTATTTTTATTTTTTATTTTTATTTTTATTTTTTATTTTTATTTTATTTTATTTTTTATTTTATTTTATTTTATTTTTTTTTATTTTATTTTTATTTTATTTTTATTTTTATTTTATTTTATGTCGCATCAACTGCAAAGGTTATTAGCGACATCTAAACAATCACATTAATATTTTGTACATGGGAAGTTATGACATTTATAGGAACATTCACATCACATTATTAAAGTTTATACACTTGTCTTATATGTCCCCATACAATTTTATGGTCTTCAAAATTAAGAACTGATTACATTTTTCTCTGTCCTTCAGCACACTTGGCATGTCGTTCTCAACACCATGTCTCGTCCGGTCAGTCTCAAACCTGGGGCACATAAATAGGTGATTAACATACATAGAAACATTACATACATTACACATAACAGCTGTTTTTCCTGTGATCAGATGGGCATGTGTGAGCTTCAGGTGATCTATCTGCATCTAGTTAACACAACCTGGTCAGCTCTGCAGAAGAATGTGGCTGGATTATAATCATCGTATTCACATATACTTCTTAATTTACATCAGCGTTGTTATTCCATTCCTGTCTGTCCAATTCTTGTAATTTTCTCTTGATGTTGGCATGATAGTCCTGTGGTATTATGGGGAGTTACTTTTCATCAAGTTGTGACGTTTCTTGCGGATCTGTCTGCCAGCACTTTCTCCTTGATAATTATTACGAGCCGGGATCCATCCAAAAACTATATCTTTAATCTCGCAAGATTCGACCAGAAAATCAATGTTAAAATCTCTTCATACAACAATGGATTCAAAGAGCGTTTGCGATTTGTTAATGTTATCTCCAGGTTTTCTAAGAACAAAAATATAATCTGCAGTTCTCTTTGTTGGAGGTCTGTAAATGCAAGGTATTATCACTTTTAGTGAAGTAAGATGCACAACAGAAATTTCGAAAATATTTCAATGGAGTACAATTTAATTCCGCAAGGGAATAGAATCAATATTATTTCTAACGTAAATACACGAACCCCCATACGTGGACCTTATGGGTTTCTTCTCTCTGCAATAAAGCCAGCGAGGTAAAAGTTGAATTTGGAAAAGCTGTTCATTAGGAGATAACCAATGTTCTGTAAAGCAAAGAATGTCTGTTTGATCGCTCTGTAGAGCTTCCTCGATAAACTCAGTTTTATTTGAAAGGGATTGTACATTATGGTGGAGAATGTTTATTTTTAAAGTACCTACACGAATGTTTTCTGCTGCATCTGACTGTTGTTGCTATATATTTACTCCATTTTACCTCGAGTGCGTGGTCGAAGGTTGTAGTTTTCCCGGCAGTGAAAAGGTTGTGAGGAAGATGGGGCATCGGATGTAGACGAATTGCTAGGGGGAATGGGAGAAACGGAGTAGGTTCAGAGGAAGAGGAATAGGTTCAAATAAGGGGGGGGTGGAAAAACGTAAGGAAGGTGAAAGGGATAGATTTTTGGCAGGAGACTGCGTAGGACTGGAGTTGATGATGTATTGTGCAAGCTTGTTACCGACTGCATGTTTTCCAGCAAGGTTCATGTGAAGACCATGCCGGGTGAAGTGTTTTGCTGAGAGGAAATTAATTTAAAAAAGTGTGAAATTTTTTTTTGTTTATTTAAGGTCGTTTTTTAACATCAAAGGTCATCAACGACCGCAATTAAATATACATCAATGCGTTAAGTATCACAATTTAGTATACACACATTAGGCGTCCACAATCATTAGTATACAAATCAATGTCAATCAAATTAAGTATACATCACATTATATTTTAAAAATTACATAACAATTTACAACATTATACCCCATTTTTTTCTTAATTATTGCATTACATCAGATTGTTACTTAAAATTAATAATTCAATTTTATATTATATTACCTTACTTAAGTTAAAAAATGTCTAGCAACTTGTACTTTTTAGCACACTCGTCTTCAGAGCTGAACAATTTATGTAGGTTAGTTTAGTTTCAGGGTTTTTTCCTTTCCTATACCGGGCATTCTAAGATAAGGTGTTGTGTAGATATTATTTCACCACATTTAGGGCATGGTTCTGGGTCGATTTTTTAAATATATAACAATATTTCAGATTAAAATGCCCGACCCGTAATCTAGTGATAAATTTTGCTCTCTTCTTTTACAGATTTTCGGCAGGGCTGGTTCCAGTACTGATTTCCCAACTAGATGAAATTTTGATGATTTAAATTTCCATTGTGAGTCCCAATATTTGAAGCAAGATGTCCGGGAAGAGTTTTTAATGTCTTTATAGTGCCAGAATTTGTGAATCAAAACTTAGAAATGATGTTATTTATGCATTTATCAGCTTTCTCATTCCCAGAATTCCTAAGGGATGGGATCCAAATAAATTGATTTCTGCCCCTTTTTTTCACCTTGACTAAATACAAAATTCTTGGATTTTGTATGATTGTTACCTGTGTGTTTATTTTCTATGGCTCTAAGGGTCGTCATTGAGTCAGTGAATATTGCAATGGGCAATTTTGTTTGCTTGAGACTGAATCGATGGCTTTAAGGACTGCCCATCTCTGCATGAACAAATGGAAAAATAATCTGGGAGACGTTGGTTTCCCACTATATTGGGAGACTGAACATGAATGCAAAAACCAGCTTTACCATCACTTTAGAACCATCTGTATATATTTGGGAAAATTGACATACTCTGTTGTAAACTTGTTATTAAATTCTTGAAATTAGCATTGGGACCAGAAGTAAGGTGAGGACTGTTCTAAGGTCATGTTTGTTACTTAATTATGATCTCGCCAGGTGGATGGGAGGCATACATCGGGGTAAGGTAACTGATCAATAATATTAATTTCCTTCAGGTACTTGGGAATCCTCTCTTAGTGGTAGGGGGAATTGAGGGTGGGCCTCAAAAATATGTTTTTAGGTTATTGAAAATATTTGTGTATGCAGGATTTGGAGGACACTTAAGTTGAGTAAGCATAATTTAGACAGAGAACTTTAGTCGCAGGCCCAATGGTATTTGCCCTGTTTCCATTAATAGGCCCATTAGCAGGACTGGTTCTAAAGGCGCCAAGGCTTGCTGACATGCGCTTGTGATTATTGGGTTTAACATTTTCGTGTTCTTTTGGATGCTGAGTTATAAAATACTGCATGTAATCCAACTTGGCTGAATGAATGCTTGGTATATTTGACTAGACATTCAGATTGTGCACCCATTTGATAAGACAACTTTTTTATTACATTTAGTCTCTTTACATTCCAACTTGAGAGCAGCTACATGTTGTTTCCATAAATGAGTAGAATCAAAAAACATACCAAGAATTTTACAGACACTTGTTCTTTGAGTTGAAAAGTTCCAAGTCTGTTGAATTCCTTCATTCCCATCCTTGTCTTCTTGAAAACACTATGAATTCGATTTTTTTTTCGAAATTGTGAATCCTGAGTTAATTGACCAATTATTGATTTTATTTAATGTTTCTTTGGGTGATATTTTCCCGTTGTCTGAAGGTTTTTTCCCCTGCAGAGCAGGGTAAAATCGTCGGCAAAGGTATATTTTTACAGGGGGTTGGACTACCAGGTTTACTTCATTGATGGCAATTATGAAGAGTAATACGCTAAGAACTGATCCTGTGGAGACCATTTGTCAACTCTGTGGGTTGCGATGTTGTGTCTTGAATTCTGACTTTTAATATACCTGTGTTTTAGAAAGTTTATGATAAAAGCTAAGATGTTACCTTAATTTGATGTTTGACAGAATGTTAATCAGCCTGTCTTTATATACCATTTCATACGCCTTTTCGATATCCAGTGAGACAGCCATCACATGTTGCTTCAAAACCAGAGCATCCAAATTTGGTATCAATATTGACTAGGTGGTCGTTGGTAGATCTAAATGCTCTGAAGGCACTTTGTTGCGGTGATATCTGTTTATTGCTTTTTAATATCCATCTCAGCTGGTTGAGACCATTTTTCTAGTAATTGTATATATTGCAAGTTAGGGAGATTGGGCGAAAGTTAGTTGGTTGGGTGTGATCTTTGTTTGGTTTGGTATTGGTACAACAATTGTTTCTCCCATTGGTTGGGAAAGGATTGAGGTTCCAAATAAAAATTTTACAATTGGAGAGGTATTCATGTGCAACTTTAGCAGGTTTTTAGGAAACTATTCGAATTTATCAGGGGCCCGGGCTGAATTTTACTTTTTTCTAGTACACTGTAAGTTGCTCATTAGGAACTCTTGGTTATGTTGTTCTTCATTATCTCTTTGAGTCAGTCTGAAAATGTTCTTGATTTGAGTTGGGTATTTGGAGCTATTACAGACAGGAAGTTTGAGTCATAGTTTTTTTTACTGAGTTGTCAGCAAAATTGTTAGCAAGAATATACAAAGCTTGGGGGTCCAGAGTGTTGATTTCTTTATCCCTGAAGGTATTGGTGTACTAGGCCAACTTTTTCCACTGATTGATTTTAAATTTTGCCAAAGTTCAGTTGTTGAGGTTTGATCGTGATATTGGATTTTATTTATGCCAGGGTTGTATCATAGTAGATTTGGTGAGTCTTGCCTGGGTCTTGCTTTTTCATATGCTATTCCATTTTCTAAGTGTTGTTTTTCTGAATTTTAAAGGTTCTCTTTTATTTTAATAACTGTAGTGCATTCTGCATTCCACCATGGCACTTGGTGCTTTTTTATTTTTTCCCGTTGTTTGGGGATAGAGACATTAGCTGCTGTTATAATTAAATTGTAAAGTCACTAATAAATTATTTATATCTTGTGGGTTAGATTGTCAGGGTTTTAAAGAGATTGTCAACATTGGAACTAATAATTCTTGAAACTTTTCCAATTTGTTTTATGTAAAATCCATTTAGGCCAGCACCTAAGTTCTGAAACTGTTATTAGATGGAATATGAATGTAATGGGGAAAGATCACTGTCAAAAGATTTGAGTTGTAGACCATGAATTCTTACTGCAATATCAGAGGCAAGGCTTAGATCAATAGCACTATCTGTACCAAATTTCTTATATTAAAATTTTAGGGCCAGTGTTTAATAAGATTAGGTTGTTGTGGTTATCCAGCCACTTTCAATTCTTTCTCTTCTGTCCAATTCAGAACCCCACAATTTTCTATGACTATTGAAATCACCCACTATTACATAAAGGTTTAGGTAGTGGTAAGAATATTATCCAGTTCATAGATGTCAAAATTTTGACTGTTGGGGGTATAAAAATTACAAACAGTTATATGTATATTAATTTTTACCTTGACCGCAATGGCTTCTAGGGCAGTTTGTAGAGGAATTTCCTGCATAAAACAATCGTTCTTTACATAATTGTTTTTCCTCCACTGGCAATTTGGTACTATTTATTTCGAATAGATGACTTATGGATATTTTTCCAAAGTGATTTTCTTTGAAGTTGGTTTTGAAGGCACAAAATCTCTGGTTTAGTGTCTTTATTAACAATTTCAAGTAGGTAACTTGCATAAAAACCATTACAGTTCCATTGTGTAATTTTCATTGGAGGTTTATTCAGACATTTCTGTGTCAGTTTCTTCTTCCTGTAGTTATGAACTTTTAATTTATTTTTTATTCTTGTGAATCTATTTTTGAGATCTTTCAGTAAGTAAAGGATAGGTAACTGCATCATTTAATGATAGATTGAATGTCATTTGTGTCTTTTGCTATTAAGGTTGGATATTGGGTCCAGATGCCATATCTATAAAATTTTCAGTTGGTTGTAGGTAAGGGAAAATCATCACTGTTAGTCTCAATTTTTTTTCCTTCAATGGGTAAATAAAATCTTCTTTGTGATTTAGTTGTAGACTTTTCTTTAAAGATGCTTTCTTCCAATTCTTGCATCTTCTTTTTTTTCTTTGGATGTTTTCCGATTCCAGTTAAGGATAAACCAATTTTTTTTCTTGTTCAATCTGTGATGAAGAGTCTGATGAAAGAGTTTTTTGGTATAGTAGAGACCATATTTCCATTCCTTTCCCTGGTTTCAAGCTCAGTTGGCATTTTTTCATGGGCCCATGGTGAAATTGTATGTCTGCTACTTCAGTGTCTTTTCCATTGGTTGTTGGATCTGGCATGTCACAGGCTTTTTCACTAATGTGTTCAGATTCCATGGGAGCATTACTTAAATTGGTGTCTTATGGGATTGAAGTGTTGGGTGAAGGGCATTGTCCAGCTAAATGTCCTGTTTGGGGGCAATTAAAGTGCCATTTCATCCCGTTGTGAAAAAAATCCATATGTTGAGCCATCATAATATCAGTGGGGTTCCAGTTAGTAGACTTACATCTCAGGGGAGATATACTTGTCTCCGAAAACTCCCTTATGGAGAACCCTGTCCAGGAATACCAGCTTTAACAAATGAAATTTTGGGTGCCAATTTGTGTTCTTTGTGATGAGTACATTCTCATTACTGAGTGAGGATGATGGGGAGACCCTTTGAAATAATTATTCTTTGGCTTTGTTAGAAGTGGTCTCAGCTTTAATTCATGGTCTTATTTTAATGACTTTATGGTTGTTTGTAAGGTGTCAGCTATTTTTGAGAGCTTAGAAATACATACTCTGTTGTTTGAATTTTAAATAAATCGTATTTCATTAGGGTCAATAATGTTGGGGAGACTGTTTATGTAATCTTAATGGTGAGACCTTCTAGTGAGTCAATGATTATGGCTTGGTCCTTGGTGGGAAACACTTCAGTGACATGGCATTTGGGGTAGGTTTTCAGCTTTGGGTGAGTAGATACCTGAGGTGGTGCTGTTGAGGTTGGGAGCCCCGATGTCCGTGGGCTTCTTCCTCGAGCAGGGTAGCCCCTGCAGGCTGACTGGAAATTATTTCAACACAACAACTCGTGGAACAGAGTATTACCACTAAAATGCCACTAAGTTCACTGTCTGAATGACAATATGAAAACAACGTTTCACTGGCCGCGATCGGAGCACGATGTTCCGGTCGGCTGCCGAGATGGAACTGGAGTGACATTTGCTTCTCTCAGCTGCAGTTTCAATTGTTGGTTTGCGTGCTTAATCTCGCTGCATAGTGTTGGTCTGTTGTACCAGAAGGGCAGAGTCGAGACTACAATGTTAGTATTTTGGGCGGCACATTGTAATTTGTTAACATGTTTTTCATGTGTAAAGTTACCGCCCAAGTTAATGTCATTCTGCCCTCCTATGATAATGACTGTGTCCTGATTGGTCAGTGTTTTCGGTGGGTGTCAATTCTGCAGTCACATCTGCAAACCTCCCGTTAGGTTTAAAAATAGATGAGACTGAGAAATTGGAGGGTAACTTCCTACTGAGAATGGAGGAAAGATGGCGGCCATGACTGTCAGCTAAAATAAGTACCTGTTTGGAATGTAGGAATGTCTTTGTTTTCAAGTGAGCTAGGATGCGCAGCTTTACGTGTTTTGGTTTTGACGCGCTTCCTAGCCTGTTTGCGTTGGTTTGTGCATGTACTTGTCGATGGTAAAGAAGGTGGTGAGGATCAGAAGGCGAGGAAAATCTGTTTCATAATCTAAAACACTAAATTTGTTTGAGTTGTGACTGGATGCGGTGTCTGTGTCTGTTGTACAGTCACGGATGTACGGTTGGTATTATTCGCAGTGTTGCCGACTTGTACCCAACCGTCTGTGTAGAGAACGACCTCTTCCAACCTTCGGATATGTTGATCTAAATTATTGCTTATGTGTGTGAAGGCTTTCAGAAGGTCGGCTTTAGAGTGTAGAGAGTAAAAGAGTAGAACGAGAGCAGTGCAGTGTCACGAATGCGTTTTAATGTACGTGATAAAAATTGAAATAAATACAAGAAACCCCAGATAAGAGCAACAAAAACCTAGCTTTGTATTTTAAAAGTGTTTAATTGATGTGTATTAAATAAATTAAAAAGCAAGATTGAATACAAAACCTAGAAGGTATGCTACACACAAAATCTAAAGGCTAGTACTTACGAAATTTGGCAATGTGGCTTCAGAATTTCGTCAACTTAGCTTGCAACTGTTTAATACAATCAGTAGATTATACTTTACCGTAATTAGATAAAAGATAATATCTGAAAGTTTGTCTTCGATATATAGAATAAGATTTTAAACAAATTCACTTTGATACACTGTCCTCGTAACGTTGAAAAAAACGGAATCGTCACTTGTCACAGAAATAGAATAAATCTTTCAGAAAATTAATTAGCACGGTGATTTAATATTGGAAATAAATTGAACTGTGAATAGATTTAGACACTTATCACCACCTCGTAAATCTGAAGTTCGTTGAGGTTTGAATGTTCTATAAAATTCGTAATCTGTTTGTCTTGGTTATAGCAAAAAAATTAGTTGAAATTATATTCCCAGCTAACCTGCAACAAGTAATAAAGGCACTTAAAACACACTAGTCACTGTCAAATCGCTAAAAGTAGTAAATATTCACAAAATGTGAAGAGCACAACCAGATGCGTCCGTCTCGTAAGATGGCGTCAACCAGTCCTCCAGTCATATTCCTTCAATTACAAATGTCCATAAATAAATATATGTCAATACTATATTAGTAATCGTATTATTACTTTTTCGCATATTTCATGCTGATGCTATATGCTACTAAATTTGCAGCAGACTTACTGGTTAGAATGAAATTGTGGATGTTATAACAATGTATTTCGTATTTGGAACGTGTGAATACTGAGGAGCCGGAAGCTTTAATGTCTATATTTATACGTGAAGACAATTAATGTAAAATTATTGTTTTCTTGTATATTTAATTTGAAAAATTTTCCACAATTTTATAAGTAAAGAATTGGCTTCCTAAGAAGGTGGATAAAGGTTTTCTCGAGGGAAAGCGAGTGTTACGATTTACGCTACAAGCTCAGCCTATTTCGCCTTGAAACGTGTGGAGGAAGGACGTAATTTTTACCGGGGGGGGGGGGGATTTCTGGAAGTCAAGACACTTTCTTGCTTCCAAGGTGAAGATTGTTCGGTAGCCGACTCGAGTAGTATTTTAAAATTTATGCTGTAATTGTTAAACAAATTGAACTTAGAGTATTTAGAATGAAATGAAAATTAGGGAGCTGAAAACTAGGAATATCTAACCAGCAACAATTTTCGTGGCAATATATGCAAGCGTTGTGGCCGCTTGTTCCCTCCACCCCCGTTAGGAACTTCAAATGTATTTGCCGGAGAAACTAAGCGAGCCGTTGCAAAACGGTTTGTAGAAAAGCTTAGCGTGGGAACTGCCAAAAAAATAGTTGTCATGACATGCTAATTTCTTATAAACAATTACGTATCTCGAAAACGAAAGAGATAGCGCTAATCGGATTGCGAAATTTTACATCTCGTTTAAAGCAATTTTAAAAAAGCAATACGTTTTGTTTGAAAAATTTAAAAATGTATAAACAATTTCCAAATTTTGCAATTCTAAAGTGGGAAGGGTTCTCTTTATACTTGACTGCCAAATCGAATGAATTGGGGGTTGGAAACAAGTGAGGGTTGGCATGAGACGCGAAGATCCTATAAACAATTGCGTATCACGTAAACGAAAGGCGATAGCTCCGGTTGGATTGCGGAATTTTGCATCTTGTGTAAAGGAATTGAGATGAGAGAATAAAAAAGAATTGCAAAATTTGTAAAATTATAAACAATTTCTAATTTTTGCAATTTAAAGTGGGAAGAGTGTTCTGATGTCCCAGAATCAAAAACCGCGGATTAACATTTTGCAAACAATTAACAATTTTATAAACAATTGCGAAATGTGCGCTATTCCTGCCGGGCAGTGTCCCCAAATTGTCCCTGATTTGATGATAACAAAATAACAATTTTGACATGAGATGCAAATTAATTGCTTAATATCGTTTAATTGTTACTTTAATGTTAAATATACAGTTGGTCTTTGAATTTTACTTTCTTTTATTAAAATGTTTCCTAGCAGTACTAACGATTCGAAGAAAGACAGTATTTTGCATTTTTGCTAATGTAATATATATTTGAACCATTGAAAATATGCAATTATAATCGTTTTTCTTATCGCAAAATTCTGTAGTAAACTGGTCATTTGATAAAGTTCTTAAATTGTGTTTGGACAAGAATATTGGAATTTAAATGTGTATAAGAACGTAATCGTTCTAAAATTAGTGTTATTTTATCTGATATCAATGTAATTTCTTCAAAAAGAATTGTTTTAACAGTGGTTAAGTGCTATGTGTTCATATACATTTCAATGAATTTACTTTCATGTTCATACAGGTGTTTCTTCCATGTATTTTTTATTTGAAAATACTTCCACATCTGAACTAGCAGCGCCCGCCATTTTGTACGTCGTAATTTTGTTGGGGCACTCCCCCCTGCATCGAGATTGGCTACGATGGTTTGTGAGGCTCCGCCTGCGACGTTTCGTCATGACAAGGTCTGTCCAAGCCGTGCAAAAGCTGAACTTCGCCGCAGACGGCCGCGATCAATTTATGTTTCCAGTACTGTACACCATCAATCTAATGATTTGTTCGGGTAATAATCGATCTTATACATAATTGAGATGTAATGATAGACATTTCTAATGTCTGGTATGGGAAATTAAGTATGAGCTCAGTTAATTTTAATGAGAGAGCAATTTCGCGATGAAAATGTTTATTTACTGTACACTCTTCCTCAGAAAAAATGTCGAGCAAAATTCTATCCTCCACACCGCGCCGACAAACTTGGACACCTCTCGGCCTGGGGGAGGGCAGGGGGAGGGACGCGTTGACCAATCGCTAGCAGGTAGAACCACAGTTGTCTGTAATTGGTGCAACATCCCAAGGAAACGAAGTTGCCTCGGGGGGAGGGGGCTAGTTTGTTTACCTACGAGGCAGAAATAAGTCATATTTCCCTACCGATGGAGAGATTTTGCATGCACGTTCGCCACGACGAAAAAATATTTCTCAGCGGGGTTTCCATCCAGAATGATTGTCAATTGACCCGTAAATATTTAGCATTTTAGCAACAATTGATCTAACGTTTAGCAATCGATTTGTAACTCCAGTCGAAGTGCAATTTTCAGATGCTCATTTCAGGCACAATTTGCGGACCCTTCCCGGTCGTTCTAACGAATATTTTGAATTTGTTTATAAAATTATAAATTGTTGCAAAATTGTTAATTCACAATTTTCGGCTTTAGGGATCGGGAGCCCTCCCCCCTTTAGATTTGCAAAAGTTGGAAATTGTTTATAAATTTTCAATTGTTGCAATTTTTTCTCATCTGGTGGCGTTTAAACACGATACAAAATTCCGGAATTCGATCGGTGTTATCATATTTCGTTCTCGAGATGTAGTAATTGTTTATAAGAAATTAACATCTTAGAATGACCCTATTTGTTTTCACTTAACACAAGCATACTGAAAAAAACAGTTCTCTAATGTTGCGCTTTTGCTTGCTACGCTTAAAAAACACTTAGCTTATAAACAAATTCTGTGGCCAATTTAATTACGCTAAATCCGTCTTTTTATGGCGAGTATGAATATAACTTTGATTTTTTTATATTATCTTTTAAATGCTGCAATTTGCAAGTCGATATATTTATCAAATAAAGAGGAAACTGATTATATACAAATTATTTTTGAATGTGCATTACGTCGAAATGAGTGTTTCTATCAAAGGGATGTTGAGCAACCGAATAGCTAGAAAATAAAAAATATTTATTTTGTGTTTTGAAAAATCACATGAGTAGAATCACACATCACAATATTTACACAAGTATAGAAATTTGTAAATGAACGTATATAAACTTTAAGTTAATCTTTTCAATTCAATTTATCATTCAATAAGTCAGGATCATCTTTCGAAGACTGTTAATTTCATGATTTCATTGTATAATATTCAAATCAGAGCTAAAAGCATCATGTGATAAATCTACGCATTGTTAATACATAGTTTGAAACAACATTAATGTATTTAATATACATTTAAAACGCTTTTTAGATTGGCGAACGTTTCAATGAAATTTCATGAATTCCTAAATGCTTGAAAATAAATACTTCTCAATTCCAATTATTGTAGCGTCTTAAAATATAACAAAGACACGTACTTGGTAAAACGAGATATTACAAGTAAAAGATAACAAAAATGATGTAATAACAATTCAAAGAGATTTCGCTTTTGTTTACAGTTTAGTAAATATCAATGTCGTAGCATTTTCCAGTGAAAATACATAGAACGAACTTCGTGGTCAAGCAATATTACCTTCCCAACCCAGACTACATTTCAGTATCGTCAGAGTTCGAAGGTGGTTTGTTGACCGCTACTTTCCATTCTACGAAACTGTCGAAACCTTGAAGTTTGGACGACCATCTGTATAGGGAGAACATAGCTGTTTATTAAACGAAAACGGGCCGTTCATGGTATTTAATGTGCAATCGTTGAAAACGTTTAACCATTATAAACTACCCCTAAGAAAAATATCAAATAAACAATGTTAATGATCACCAGCTTAACATTGCTTTTACTATTTGAATGTTTTCAACACCCCAAAACCTACAGAAAACCGATATTTTTCCAGGTTATTATAAAAACAATTCAATAAATATAAGCATTTATTCACGTTATAATTTGTAAAACACTCAAAACATCTAATATGTTATTTGATTCATGTCTTCATCGGAGGTCTGAGATAAAAAAAACTGATAAGCAGAGAAAATTAAAGTAATTGTGAGTAATTGATGAAATTGAATGATCAAATAAAAACAATGTCTCTACTTCATATAATGCCAACTAGTTTAATAAACATGTAATTACATGTGATAAATATATTTAAATATGCAAATTAATGAAAATTTTTGAAAGTAAATTTATCAATGACACGTTGATTCATCAGCAAGTATTATATTATTAAATACATTTTTGTGATTCATGTGCTCCTGTGTGAATCGCTTAGTACTCGTGAAACGTATGTTCCAGTTTCTCAGAATAATACAAAAACTGCTAGACACATACATTAAACATAATAGTTGCGAAATAGTTATTTACGACATGAGTATCATAAGATATCTTATTACATTTGCAGGTAGTTCCCGCTCTTATCTTTCGGCGGCTATCGCCAAGGTTGAAGTACGTCACAGATGAAAGTTGCGATAACGTAGACTTCAACACGGGCACGCATGCAGTCGTTCTGAAGTCCAATTGCAATAGCGGCATATTTATACGTGATTCTTAAACCCATTACCACACTAAAATAAGTAGTGGCGCCTCAAAAACACATGCTTTATGTGATATTTATAATGGTTACGTATGATTATAACTATACAATTAACCGCAAAATTGTTTCTACCCGCAAAAATTATTAGCGGTGGATGAGATTTGATCTTACGTGCCTAAGCTTCTCCAACAGTGCGCTTACCTGCTGTACCACAGAAACTCTTATAACTTTGGTCTCTCACAAAGATGATTTTTAACTGTCATGTATCACAGATTTGACTAAAAATGAACGTGGGGCGTTTAGATGCTTGTGTTAACTACAGACGGACAAACAGACGTTTTGTCGTAAATAGATTTTTTAGTAACAAGGACCCACAAAACCTGTATTCTGTCTACTAACGTATCGAAGTAATTCACTATATACAGGAATAACATTTATCTACTTTTGTCGTGACCAGAGATCGGAATTTAGAGGTTTTTGTCAAAAAATCGCCGTCTCCCTGCGCATGATTACAATACTTTTTCTTCCTACGACATAATTACCAGGAAGGAAGAAAAAAATGTTTTTCACTATTTCTATTCAACGAAAATTTTCAATCAATTCCAAAGGTGAAATAATCAGAAAATATTAAAATGAGATTTATTAACAATTTGAAATGAAATACAATAAGAAAGGAACCTTCTGTTCTTTTCTTGGTATTCTTAACAAACCTATAAGAAAAACATAATAAAAGCATTATGTCAACAACATTCGAATATTATTGCTGAGAATCTATGAGGAAACTGTTAATGCCGGATCCTGGTAACGAAAAAAGGGTTAACTAATGTGAAATGTTGAAAAAAAAACTTTAACTCCTGTTGGCAGAAACCAATGTTTTGTGGGTCGTACTGTATGTATGTGCGTATACGAGAAAGTAAAATGTTACGTAATTCTACCTCTACTCTGTTACTTAATTTCCGGGCCCTGGTGTCAAAAAAAGTGGATAAATTCAGTTGATAAATATAGAATAAAATCCCTTTAACAAGTGGCGTAGCCAGAATCCAAAGTTGATATTCCGCAAGCGATCTGGCTGATGTCGAGCCCTCCTGAATTTCAAATCAATATTTTCTTTTTGGATGTTACTCTACAAGAAGCCCCTGAAACATTTTCAAAAATTAAAAAAAGGCATGAACTTTTCTGGTTAAATTTTATTGCCGGATAGCATAATGGACGCGATAAGAGGATGGCGGAGGTGATTTTCATTCATATACTGAATTTTTCCAAAAATGCAACAAACAATTCTTTTTCGGCGTTTTTTTACAACGTAAGTATTGAAGATAGTTTGTTTCCTTAACGAGATGTGTTCATCAAAAATAGATCTTCAAATATTCCTTTCAAATAATCAGTCCTTGAAAAAGATCACGTACAATTGTTTAAAAATATAAGTACTTTAGATAATTTTACAAATTTTTGAAATAGCAAATTTGAATTTCCCCTGCGTCGTTTGACGAGCTATCATTCTGAATTTCTTTTGAATTCTGCTGATTGTCGGGACGGACAAGGAGCTATTACGCCGCTGTATTTTTCATTTAATGTCAAAAACAGTTCAAAATCGTGTGTAATGTACTGTGGGGAGAAATGTATTCTGTGAACGTTTTCTTAAATTTTGGTATCCCCGTACCCTAACTCATATACAAGATGAATTCTGAGTACAGAATAAAACGAGCGTTTATTCTTCGAGTCGCACGAGCGTTTATTCTTCGAGTTGCATCGATTTAATTGAAATTATCCCAATGAGGTTTTCTCTCCTTTTTAATTTTAATTTTATTTTTTCTGGTACAGTGGATTAACCACTTTACAGAACAGTTACACATAGTACATATACTATGATTAACTTATTACAGATAAGGAGGGTGTCCCTTCTGGGATCCTCTTCAACTAGCCTTACGAGGCTGAAATTCCCATAGCGGATTGCGAGGAATCGTCTCTTGTTTCGAAGTTTTGACGTAGGATTTCATAATTTTAGCCGAATTTACAAAAAAATGCTCTAAATGGCAGAAATCTTAATTATAATTATTGATAAAATAATATTTTTAGTTAGGACGGTAGTTTTAATAAGTTTTTAGTGTGTAAACGAAATTGAAATCATTAAATGGTTGTATCTCCTAAACTATCAGCCCTACGAGGCTGAAATTCCCATAGCGGATTAGGAAGAATGGTCTGTTTCGAAGTTTTGAATTAGGTTTTTCATAATTTTAGCTGAATTTACAAAAAAAGCTCTAAATGGAAGAGTTCTTTATCATAATTGTTGATAAAATAATATTTTTTGTTCGGACAATACTTTTAATTAAGTTTTAGTGTGTAAACGAAATTAAAATCTTTAAATGGATGTATCTCCTAAACTATCAGCCCTACGAGGCTGAAATTCCCATAGCGGATTAGGAAGAATGGTCTGTTTCGAAGTTTTGAATTAGGTTTTTCATAATTTTAGCTGAATTTACAAAAAAAGCTCTAAATAGAAGAGTTCTTTATCATAATTGTTGATAAAATAATATTTTTAGTTAGGACGGTAGTTTTAATTAGTATTTAGTGTAAACGAAACTGAAATCTTTAAATGGCTGTATCTCCTAAACTAGCAGCCCTACGCGGCTCAAATTTCCATAGTGGATAGGGAGGAATCGTCTCTTGTATCGAAGTTTTGACCTAGGTTTTTCATAATTTTAGCTGAATTTACAAAAAAATGCTCTAAATGGAAGAGTTCTTTATCATAATTGTTGATAAAATATTTTTAGTTAGGACGGTAGTTTTATTTAGTTTTTAGTGTGTAAACGAAATTAAAGTCTTTAAATCGCTGTATCTCCTAAACTATCCATACGAGGCTAAAATTCCCATAGCGGATTGGGAGGAATCGTCTCTTGTTTCAAAGTTTTGACCTAGGATTTTCATAATTTTAGCCGAATTTACAAAAAAATGCTCTAAATGGAAGAGTTCTTAATCATATTTTTTTATCTAGGATTTTCTCATTATTTTGCTGAATTTACGAAAAAATGCTTTAAATGGAAGAGTTCTCATTTTAAATTTTAATTACAATCGTATTTTTAGTTAGGACAGTAGTTTTGGTTATTTTTTACTATGTAAACGAAATTGAAATCCTTAAATGGCTGTATCTCCTAAACTATTAGTCCTACGAGGCTGAAATTGCCATAGCAGATAAAAGGGAATCGTCTCTTTCTTCAAAGTTTTGACCTAGGAGTTTCTAATTTTTTGCTGAATTTACGAAAAAATGCTTTAAATGGAAGAGTTCTCATTCAAAAATTTAATTACAATCGTATTTTTAGTAACGACGGTAGTTTCGATTTTTTTTCCTATGTAAACGAAATTGAAATCTTTAAATGGCTGTATCTCGTAAACTATTAGCACTACGAGGCTGAAATTTCCATAGCAGATAAAGGGGAAACGTCTGTTTTTTCGAAGTTTTGACCTAGGATTTTCTCATTTTTTGCTGAATTTACGAAAAAATGCTTTAAATGGAAAAGTTCTCATTCAAAAATTTAATTACAATCGTATTTTTAGTTAAGACGGTATTTTGATTATTTTTTACTATGTAAACGAAATTGAAATCTTTAAGTGGCTGTATCTCGTAAACTATTACCCGAGGCTGAAATTTCCATAGCAGATAAAACAAATCGTTTCTTTTTTCGAATTTTTGACCTAGGATTTTCTCATTTTTTGCTGAATTTACGAAAAAATGCTTTAAATGGAAGAGTTCTCATTAAAAATTTTAATTACAATCGTATTTTTAGTAACGACGGTAGTATTGATATTTTTTTACTATGTAAACGAAATTAAAATGTTTAAAGGCTGTATCTCGTAAACTATTAACCCTACGAGGCTGAAATTTCCATAGCAAAATGAAATCTTTAAATGGCTGTATCTCCTAAAATATTAGCCCTACGAGGCTGAAATTTCCATAGCAGATAAAGGGGAATCGTCCCTTTTTTTGAAATTTTTTCCTAGGATTTTCTCATTTTTTTCTGAATTTCCGAAAAATGCTTAAGATGCAAGAGTTCTCATTCAAAATTTTAATTACAATCGTATTCTTAGTAACGACGGTAGTTTTGTTTATTTTTTACTATGTAAACGAAATTGAAATCTTTAATTGGCTTTATCTTCGAAACTACGAGGCTGAAATTTCCATAGCAGATAAAGGGGATTCGTCTTTTTTTCGTATTTTTGACCTAGGATTTTCTCATTTTTTGCTGAATTCACATAAAAATTGTTTTAAATGGAATAGTTCTCATTTTAAATTTTAATTACAATCGTATTTTTAGTTAGGACAGTAGTTTTGGTTATTTTTTACTGTGTAAACGAATTGAATCTTTAAATGGCTGTATCTCCTAAACTATTAGCTCTACGAATCTGAAATTTCCATAGCAGATAAAGGGGAATCGTCTCTTTTTTCGAAGTTGTGACCTAGGATTTTCTCGTTTTTTGCTGAATTTACAAAAAAATGCTTTCAATGGAAGAGTTCTCGTTTTAAATTTTAATTACAATCGTATTTTTAGTTAGGACAGTAGTTTTGGTTATTTTTACTATGTAAACGAAATTGAAATCCTTAAATGGCTGTATCTCATAAACTATTAGCCCTACGAAGCTGAAATTTCCATAGCAGATAAAGGGGAATCGTCTCTTTTTTCAAAGTTTTGACCATGGATTTTCTCATTTTTTGCTGAATTTACGAAATAATGCTTTATATGGAAGAGTTCTCATTCAAAATTTCAAAATCACTGTATATATTGCGAGCCACAGTACCGTCCGGTACAAGCCGTAAGGCCAGCACCCGACCTGAGACGTCTTGGGGGGGTGGCGAACACAATTCACCAGATGGTCGACTAGCTCAGTATAGACGTCCCAGTGTGACACATAAATAAAAATAGGGGCAGGGTCGTGAAGATAGTTTATGGATTGGATGCAAATATTACAAACAACTCGGGTGAGAATCACTTTTCACTAAAATCAGAATATATTCTAAAAATATTTGCTGCTATGACAAATACATACAATGGCACACAGAAAAAAAATCAAATACAGAATATTCTTGACTGAAAAAAAAAACACACACACTAATAACTCAATACACAATTTCCTACTTTCATCTACAACCAATGTTTAACAAACACACTTTCAAAATTTCGAAAAAAGAAAATCCATGGAAATTTCTCCCGTATTCGTTTGATACTATACTCGCCACAAATTCCACTATTTTTCTATTAGTCACATTGCCCTTCCTTTATATTCTCATTATTTATAAATCGCCATATAATTCCTTTAAATTCCCCATTGTTGATGCCGTTCATCTTTGTAATTTATACGTAATTTGTTTACATTTCGCTTACATTGTGATGAATCATCACAATACTAATTTTAATGTTCTTCTAATAGGTTTTGGGCGTAAATGAAATCATTTTGAGATGAAATGAAGAAAGTAAAGGAAAGTATAATTTTAAGACACCGAACAGCTGTATGAGGTCATTAATTCAGCAACGTGAATTCGCGTGTGGATTCTTGCTTAAGCTGTGCCAGTGTGTCACGAACAACAGGTTTCACGGGTGGCTAGGCGGCCACGGCGGCGCTAGCAGCGGTGGCCAAGTGACCTTTCTCTCCGCGACCTCTTGCTCCAGCGCCTAGCGACCTCCGCGGGACAGGTGGATCGAAAGGTCTCCAAAAGGCAGCGTTCATTAGAAGCGATACGGGTGTTTATGACGGGCTATAAAAACACCTCCTAGGGATGGCAACGATATGAGTATTTTACATTCATCATTAATGTATATGTATATATATGTTTGTATATAAATATGCTTTATATATTATATAAATAATATGTAACGATATATCGATACATTTGAAATAATTTATGATTGGTATGAAGGAACACGACAAAACGGCATATTAACGCAGTGGCAAAACAACTCAATCAAAAGCACAAGATTTGGAATACGTTATCTGAATGTTCAGCCATGTTATACGTTATTCGATGTTCGTAACAAAGAAGGAACGATTTTCAAAATCCTTTAACAGAGGGGTGAAAGGGGGGTTGTAGAAAAAAAAATGTAGAAATATAAAGAAGGAAAATGTGCAACTCGTAATAATTAGGCGTTTTGCATGCGGAGAGCGGAGCAGGACGAGATGGAGCGGATGAGCACGCGGGCAGATAGGGCTGTGGGTAAGGGATGGTGATGCGGGAGTCGTGGGCATGTCAATAAAATTAATTTCATATTACACTATAGATCCAATTACGCGAAAAATACCAATATTACTTGTAACGTGAAACTACTTAAGCGACTACGTTTCGCGAAAAACAACTAATATTTTGTAAAAGTTACATGAGTAATTTCACCAAATATCCACAAATTACATATGTTTCTGATACCAATCTATTGTCTCTTACAACGAAACGTAATAATGTATCATCCATACTCATTTTGTTTCTATGAGTTAAAAGAAATATTTCAAGGGAGAAAAAGCTTCTACAGATACCTGCAATGAAATGTGAACTTTCTTAAATTCTCATATACAGTATGTCTCTTAATTAGAAAAAGACATGCAGGTTCTTATTACTTTTAGGAAGATGGGTGCCATCGGTTTTCCATCGAAATTTTTCATCCTCGAGAAAAGTAAGCTTTTTCCTGCTTCTCCAACGCATTCATACCCGCGTCACATCGACACGGGCGCCGCAGTTGCATTGAGTAGAAGAGACGGGCTGAGATCTGCGGCGAAAAATCTCACACAGTATTCAACGCCTATTGTTGGATTGATTATTTCGTGTTTCCGGGCGCGTCAACTGCTGCTGTCATTAGTCCCGTAGTGTAGTGCATGCTTTTATCAAGAGGTGGCGGTGTTCTGTTAGATGGGAAGATTCGGCGCCGACTCGTACGTCAGTTTTCGGGTCACCAACTGCGCATTCCTGCAGAAAGTGCAGAAACTACTGGACGCGCAGCGGGCCGCTCGAATTCTCCTCCAGACAGCCACTGAATTCGACCTAGCTGAAAAGCTAGTGTCGAAATTATGATTCCGTCGAAAGAGAAACTCTAGAACCTCCCGGTCAGAGGCCTTGCAGTGACATCAGTTGATGCCTTGAGCCACCTCAACCACTCAACAAAATGAAATTCAGCCCAAATCACGGTGGAGAGTGAAGTATTCGAATTTCAGAATTGCGCCCTTAGAAGTGGCCTGTGGTGGTTTGCCAGCCTTCTCGAACACTTTTTTAAATTAATTTTTAAGGTCACTTTTAAACATCTTTGGTCGACCACTGAGTTTTAAAACTGTAGGGAGAACTGTAGGGAGAACACGTAAGGACAACATAAACACTCACAAACATCCATGCCCGAGGCGGGATTCGAACTCGCGACCCTTCGAGCCGAGGCAGCTACGGCCCTTCAGACTTTACCTTCATCCTCGGCTATCCAGCCGGCACGTACACTTTTTGGCACAAACCGATCAAGCACCAAATCCTTTTCAAATAAGGATACGAGATTACGAATTTTTTGATCCATATAATTAAAGAACACTATATCCTGAATAACATATCAGGAATTCCTCTTTATGGATGTGGTGTGTAGAAAATCAGGCAAATTAACTGGCCTTGGCAGCAGACTTGAAAACTATGAATCAAATGATATCTGCCGGTTGACGTGCATTGGTACCTGTGATTAATACACCAACATCCCTAATTCCTGCTTTGAAAGGTTAACAAAAGTAGCTCAGAAGACAAACAATATTCCATTGAAAGTTGATTATAATTATATTTCAAGCTTGAGAAACGAAATACATTTACGCAAACAAAAGCATTCTGAAGGAACGTTTTAATGGATTGATTACAATTAGTTTCCGGTTTTATTTTTTTACAATTACATATTTTTCAAAAGAACATTTCTGAACACCGTTTATTTATTTTGATAAATATGAATCACACATTTAAAAATCGTTCCGTTTCTTACCTCAACATGTACACACATATCTACAACATTAAAGATGAAGCTATTCCACATACTTTATAACATGATTATCAGTTTTCTTTTCATTTTCATTCAAGGCAGCATTCAAAAATTTTATAAGACACTAAAAGGATGTCCGAATATGACAATATTCGTCGGATGACAATAAAATATTCCATAATGCCATAGGACTTCGTGAAAAAAAAAAGAATTTGAAAGACAATTTCGGCAGGGAGAAGGGACGAACGGATTTAATTTCGGCAGGCAAGAGGGACGGACGGAAAATTCTCCGATTTTCTCCCACAGCATTACAGAACATTCTCTGAAGTTCGAGAGAAAATAAAAATGTTAGTAACAAAAAAACAAAATATGTTATATCATCTACAGCATCTTACCCAAACCGCATTACGAAACCTCAAGCCGTTTGGAAAATATTTGCTGAGACAATCGTAGCTGCCTCACTCGGTACATGCTTCAACGCATTTCTCATTTCTTTGCATTGACGTAGTTCTTAGTCTTTGTCTCGTGGCGTGCAACTTAACTGCTTCATTTAAGCATTCCTGAATATGTCACGTAATAGTAGAAAAACGTTCGGGTGATTTCTTATTTTGTAAATAAATGCTTATGGCAGTAAATTATAGCTTACATTTTTCCACAAGTTCAAACGGGGCTAACGAAAAGTTTCATCGATATTGATTTTGTAGTTTGAGATCACTGAGTTGGAACTCCACTTTCTTGATTGTGTATACAGTGGGTGGACGTCTAGATAGATATTCTCTCTTTTGGGTCAATTCAAACTGCATTGACAGTAAACATCAAGATACAACACCCTCGACAGCAACAAAATTCAACAAAAATAGTTTCACAAAGAGAAACAAAATTCCTGTGACGCAATAAAAAGATGTACTCGCGTCAAAATTGGGTGCAAGAAGTCTTTGTACACATGGAAGTAAATATTTAATAACATGTATTACGTTTTAGAAACTTGGAAAGTAATGAGAGGCCTGCGACTTTCTTCAATATTCCTTCAGTCACACGCGTCCCTTCGCTGTCAGTTGTCGTCTGAGCTCTGAGGATGCATCACTGTGGTGAAATGGTTCGAAGAGGGTGTTTACTGTCGCCGAATATAAATGGATAGTCCATGGATACAACGAGTGATCATTCATACGGGAGATATCAGGACGACTGAAACCTGAAATCATCGGCACACGCTTTCATTGCATACTGATTTAATAAGACGAAAATATTATGACAATAAATCGCACATGTCTACCTTTCAAGTGACGATTCATGGGAGATACATGGTTTGAAAGATGAAAAGATAGAGCTGGAGCTACGAAACCTAATTCTCACCGTCAAACAAGGCGATGTTTTGTGCCCGTGTGGGAACATACACGTGCCAGTATGGGACAATTGTAGATTATATATAAATGGAGTGATGAATTATTTTATACATGGACACTCAAAGCCAAATTTGTGTTTTCAGTGTTAAGTAAAATTTTCGAATTTGGAAAAGCTAAGCAATATATTTCAGCACGATAATGACCTGTTTCAAAACAAAACTTGATTCGTCACTACCACTACCACTGCCTTTTCCCCTAGTTCCCAAAGTAAATACTTTGAACATTTTGAAGAAACCAGGAAACAATATATTCAAAACAAAAATTGCAAAGAAAATGGATTCAAAGAAGGTGAAGAAAAATGGTTCACTTCTTTATTCAAATATGCAAAGTTGTGAAATCCAGGTCAGCGAAGTTACGTGATGCATCTGGCGCAACGGACAATGCTACAAAATATTAAAAAGAACAATGTTTCTTAACAAATAGCTCTGCATAAACTTTTTACCCCCTTCCTCTGGTTTTCAAGTTGGTACCGATGTATTGATTAATTTTTGTAAAACAGTTTCTTTTAATAGTTTTCAACTAGCAATAACCACACCTCAGTAAACCTTCATTGGTTATGGTATTGCCACTGCGCAAAGGTAAAGTAATAACCTTTTTTGTTGTCAACATTGTTGTATCTTGTTGCTAAGCACTTCATTGCATGGTTTTCTAAAGATCGAAAACAGAGAACTGTCTGATTATCAGCACAAATTATCTACATCTAGATGGAATGAACGTATTTAAGTTTAAAAATACGTACATTGGATACTACTTCTAAAACCGTGGTTACTTTATGTACTGTATTTTTCATATCATTTGAACATTTTCCTATCGTTCTTAAAATGTTTATATGCTCTTTGAGCCTATGCGGATTGTGTTTTTTCTCAACATTAGTTATATTTTTTAAATATATTGTTGCTTATTTATAGTTACAATACCATTACAATTATTGATGTCACTACTCCCAAGCATATGTTTTGACTTCTTCGGGAGTGGACTTCTGAAAATCTTTGTAAAACAATGTAAGATAATGTGAGAAGAAATCAGCAAATTCATTGTATTATATCTTGAAGGAATTGTAAGTTAACATTACACTATGGTAGTATCATTATACAAAATTTTAAAAAATCTGAATGGGTTACATATCTGTGAAACCAGCGTAACTATAAGCGTATATACAAACGTGTTCCTTTTAGGCTAATGTTTACAAAATTGTTGTTGGTAACATTATTTACCCGGAATTCAAAGGTAAAATTTGCCCGAATAAAATTTGTTCTTGTGAAATTAGTTCTACAATTTTCATTCAAACAGCTCGCAATCAGCCTTTATCGCTAGTGGAACATCGCAAGGATTCCTGAAATCCGAGTGTTGAGTAGCAACTTGCCAAGGCAATTGACTGGAAACCGGCTCTCGGGAATCCAAGCGACAGAAACACGCATTAGCAAACCAGATTCCCGCACCGTCAACTTAAATTGACGACGCAGTCACTCACATCTGTGTATCACAGCAGGTTTAATCCAGAAGTATGTTGTCGGAAGACCTAGAGAAAGCGGTACAACACTGTACTTTTTCTGTAAATATTATTAGAAGTAATTTTAAAACTTTGTTTTTTCGAAATGTTATTAGTTAAATGAATAATTAGACATATAAATGTATATTGACAGTGAAAAATGCATATCAATATTAAATAACACTTCTCATCCGAGGTCAACCGTTATTAAATATTGATGATGTAGAAAACTGTTAGAAAACTATTTCTACCATAAGGTTTATTATATCTCGCACAGAAAATGTCAGAAAATCAGTTCTTTTTACTTTTAAGAGAATTAGAACTTTTGGTATATTATTTTTAACACGGTGAAACCTGTTTTATTCTACGATCCATCTGTATTGTTTTGGATATTTATGTAACCTTGCCCCTTTTGAAAAAACGGGAACCAAGCCCCTTTTTTTAAAAAACAACATAATATAATCATAGAAGACATTTACGAAGAAAAAATAATAGATGTAGACAGAAAAGAAGGTAAAACCTATAACCTTGGGGTTTCTACATTACAACTTGAAAGCAATTTCCTGAAAGTTGACTTTTTGGCTGGTATTGGCAATCTCAAACATCCCCGGTTCTGTGTAAGATAACCCTCTAATACTTGTTTTTGTGACAATTCAAAAATACATAGCTGGTGCCTGAACTAAAATTAAACATTTAAACACACTATTTCCTGAATTTTTCTGACAAAGTTTGAAATATGTAAATACTAATGACACATATATTTTTTTAGTTCAGGCACAAGTTCAAATCATCTGTAATCACGAGGAAAAATAGTGAAAGCAATACAGATAGTAATGTATAAGTTAGGTCACAGCTCAGGGTCTATTTCTATACACAAAATCTCGTTTTCTCTCAATAAAATTTCAAAAATGTTTTTCTTAATGTTTCTGTTTTCATTGTAGACATTCAATAAATTCAATAAATAAATGAAAAAGTTATTAAACAATATTCATCATTTGGGGTATAATATACGGATCTCTCATATTTTGAATATATTGTGACATACCAATATGTGAGTCATTTTATTAAATGTTATTTGTCGTAAATGGGTGCAATGGCATAGGGTACTAAATAGGAATATATGTGCCTTAGCAGCTGCGCCTAAGTCGTAGTCAAGATAAATAAATATTCATCTGGCATTGAAAGTGACGGAGCGGCTAGTCAGATTTAAAAACGATTTGGGGATTGGTTGGAGAGAGCAACTACTGCGGAAGTATGCCTGATTTTTTGAGAAGAAAACAGTAGAAAGGGGGAATCTGAGGTTTGGAGGGCTGAGCAGTAATAAGAAAACGGACATTCTGTCATATGTGGTGACGCTGTGCGGGTCGCTCGCGGATAGATAATTTGTGTAATTGGAACTTGGAATTTTTCATGAGATTGAGGAACGTCGGACTCCGAATAATTTACAGTGTGTTAGAAGTATAATTAGAAGTATTATTTTTGCAAGTTTAATCGAACTAGAACTACGAACATTTGAAGTAGTGCGGATCAGTGGCACGTTCAACGTGTTGCAACGTTCACGTGGAAGAACAGGAAAGAAGAACGCGCTACTTCGACTCTGGAATTCGCATCACCGGGGAGAACAGAAACATCGTGGCGACGTCGATCAAGAGCGCGCGAAGAATAGTGCAGTAAAAAGGTTGTGACCAAAGGACAGTTTTTGTGTTGCAATAAGTAATAAATCTTATGTTTCTTTTTGAATGAAAAAAAACTATTTTAATTGGCCAATTCGATCTAATAAGTACCTAGGTAAAATATTTGTTTATTATAAAATATTTGTTATCAATAGGTAATAGCGATTATTTCAGACGCAACCCATCAACCCAGCTAGCGGGACAATATTTAGTTTTCGTTGAAGCACACAGAGCAAAATATTATCGTAACCTTTTCCTGGCGCCCATGGCAATATAACTTCGAAACGGGTTACGACAAAACGCCCACACTGTGAGCAGTTTGTGGGCATGTTTCAATATGTACGAGACGAATTCACTTAGTGCGTTATATACCTGGTAAACCTTTACAAAAACAAATCGCACATTATATCAACAATTCCAAATTTATTTCTAAATCCAGCAGTGCTTCAAGAAAACATATACTTCCGTATTACTCCAACTCTGTCCTACTAAGATATCGACTATCACGTGAAAATCTTCAACCTAAGCTCGAGGTTCTAATACATAATGAAATTATTAATATTAAGTCCTGCCTTAATTCGTGTGTATTTTATTCTCTGAGTTTTGTGTTCTATCCTTTCAAATTTAAAAACATATTCATATCTACTTCCTGGAGCGCTGAACCGAGCCTCGGATCAAGCATGTTCGTTCCATTTACACGCCGATGTCAGGACGACGACGACTACAAAGGACAGTAAATTCTATAATTCAAATATTCAGAATGTGGCATTTTTGTGTGAGAGGTGCAATAGAATGCTACAAGCATTCCTTATCTCTTCAGTCTCGGCTATCCTTTCGGTTTTGTCTCCAAAGCTGTCATTTAATGAACTTTTTTCAAGATATTTTCAATTTTTCGGTTTCTGTAATAGTTCACCTAAAATCTGACTTTATGAATATTATATTGAGCAAAACCTGAGTCCTATGTGCAAATTCTGTGTTGAAAAAATTTGGAGCCTTTTTTAGAAAATCGTTTTGAGCTTTTCTAAAATGCCTATTTTGAAGCACATTTTCACCCCAAACTTTTGAGTTTTTCAGAAACTTCATTAAACATTATTTAAAACAGTATCACAAATACGATACTGAATAAAATTGCCCATAATGTAAATACTATCCACGTCTGAGAAATTTAAAAACTGGATTTAAGTAATTTAAAAATCAACAAAAAATACAAGAAAATGGCGTTTATACAGTGGATTTAACATTATTCATAGAAAAAATTGAGCCGTTTTCAATTAAATATGTTTGAGTTGCTTCTGAAAAATACAGAAATATCGGGACTAAGTTCTACAAAAATTTATACAACATTTGGTTAAAGCCCCTGCACCCACAAATGAAATAATGTATACAAATAGCCAGTAATGTTTTGTTCTGAGGAGCGTAGAATCCCGTTGAAAGTCCCGTTTGTTTGGTAATTTTTCGATTCCGTCGCTGCCTGTTTTCAGTACATCTTTGTGCACATTTCCAAGTCTGAGTGGTGTTGTTAACTTGGGAGATGTTAGCTTCATTTGTACACAGCAAATGCTCCACAATTCTGACGGTCAGCTGGTGCGCTGAAGTTCCGACACCTAAAATCCTGTGCGATCATAGTGCCACGAGCGATACAGGTTTGTAGTAATTTTCATCCCAATACGTCAACCTTAAACCATCAATTCACCAATTTTGCGTTTTTCTTGGTAGATTGTAATGCACTGTGTACTGTTTTCGGCAAAACTTAGAACTATCGTCAGAGCTTCCACTACATTACATACAACTTTCTGGACGTCATAGAAGAACAGTAAAATTACTGAACTGTAACAAAGTGTTTATTAACAAAATGACAGTAGAAACATTTGTATATCTACTTAAGAACCCCCTTCCGCAGATATCCATGTCATTGTAGTTGTTTTGTATTAAATATTTATTATATATTACTTTCATTTTTTGCTTGATTTTCATCTTCACCTAACGTACTTTAAAACATCATTAATCTATTTTATTGTTGAGTTAAAAACACTGTACTTCTGAGTCATATGCGGAAACAAATACTTTCAATTGTATTGTATATATAGTTTTTTTTTTTTTTTTTTATTTGTTGTGTCCACTCCTGATTTAACAAGTGTTCCCCCAAGCTCCTTAAGGGGCGTTGAGCGCTTTGCCCTTGGAGTAATCTCCATTAATGTGCATTATTATTTTTTATTAGCCGTTCCGTCACGTCGCAGTCAGTCAGTGCCTTTTATCCCTTCGGCCAGGGGATATTGTTAGCTGGTAATTCGAAAAATTGGGTTTGAATATTAATGAAACGTTTTCCTTGATTCATTTTGTTGTATATACATTTACTAACTGTGACTTATTCTGTAAGTGTGAACTTCAAGTCTTTAAAATGATTTCAAAATTATATTTTATCAATTTCAACCTCATTTCTATTACCTCATTTCCACATCCTGTTACCAAATACCGTATTTTTGTCACATTTATCAGCAATTCAGATTAGACAATTAACAAATTAGATAATATTTTACATTTTGTGAGCGTATATAGGTGATACAATATATCTTGCTAAAAGAAAATTAGGTGAGAAATTCCCCACTTCAACGGAGCTACACATGTAGCACTTACTTCTGATTGAACTCATAATGCACAGTGTTTGTAGTCATTTGACACTGTCAACGAGATTTCGCTTTCTGCCGAACACCTGTGAAAGAGTTACCATCAATCAGGACCAGATATCTTATCTGTCCTTTAGTTACACGAAATTTCCCACTACATGTTTATTAGTATAAGCAATTATCTTCAACTCCCCTTCCAGACCTGGACGTTCGAAACATTTCTTCTGTTTTTAATATCGTCATTTTCCTCAGCCATGACAGCAGGATTATCAAAGAGTATAATATCTAGTATTGTTTCCTCAATCTGCATTCCCATTACTCTTCATTTCCTCCTCCATTCTTTCAAGGCTTAGGCAAATTAATATTAAAAGGAGTTGGGGATATAGAGCATTCTCTCATTAAATCATTACCATGTGATGCTTCACCTTTCACTTTCGCGACACTGTACTCTCTTTGAACGCCTTAATATTGTTTACTCTTTTGAAACTACACTTTTATTCCAAAATCTCGACAATTCTCGTATTGGGCATGCTGTTAAATTCTGTTTGAAGGTAAAGTAACACGAAATTAGGTTGTGCCACAAGCTTTATTTTTCTTACATTTTTTGAATGCAGAAAATGTTGTCTACACCTAGCTGGAAACCGCTTTGATCTTCAATATAAGATTATCTCTGGCTCAATTCTTTCTTTAATTATTCGCCTGTATATATTGTGTACTAATTGAACTTTAAACATTAATACCTCTATAGTTTTCACATCTTTTTCTCATTGCCTTGATTTATAAATCGATATAATTTCTGCTGATTTCAAATTGCCTATTCGATATCAGGACCCCTCAAAATGGGTATTTTTGAACCTTGACATCAGTTTTTGCAACATTTTATAATCTTGTCTATCAAGGTAAACAAGAAAGTTAAATGGCCGTTAGTCATATCTTAGTCCAAGCAGAACAATTTTATAATATGGAGGAAGTAACCAAGATTTTACTGGTTGGTAATATTAGATAGAAGAAGGAAGATGTATTGTGAACTTCAAGATACTTCTACTCTTCTACTCTTACTAACTTCAAGATACTTCTACTCTTAATAAATGTAATACTCAAAACAATAATTTCTTAACGTTATTAATAAAAATTATAACGTTTATTAATAAAAACGTATGACAGCGTATGGTAGAACTTTTTATTAGAGTGTATTGTTCAGAGTGTATTAGAGTTTATTAGAGTGCTTCACAACTGGAAATTGTTATTCGAAAGGCCAAAGAAATCAAACAAATGTGTTTGAGAAATGTCACTTATGTGCCTGTATTATTATTTTCTACAATCGCATAAAAATTTGAATTTATATTTATGCTATTCGTGTGTGAAATTAATATTTTCTTTAAAGACCTAAAAAACGTGACGACACCGCACATAATATTTATTTTTATATTACGAAATTCCGTAATTACGTGATTTATTTTCTGAGATAGAGGTAAAGAGACACACCTGACACCGATATATAGAGGACACCGATATATAGAGGACAATAAGCAATCGAGATTGTGCAAAAAACAACCGTTTGAAGACCCTCGGACTTTTTGTCGTCGCTCGATCATTAGAACCGGTGAACGTCCGTAGTACAAGATTTTATTTTTACACAATTTTAATTATTCATATTTACTTATTTACTGATTAATTAGATGTTAACGTTACTCGGTTTGTCTTTTCATAATTCCCTCCCTAAGAGAACATATAGCACCATTCAACTATTTTCATATTTACCTCGTAACCACGATCATCTCGATCCAGGTAAGTTATGCAGAGAATATAGAGCTCCGTGTCGAAGATAATAACAAGCAATAACGTATCAGTAGAAATTATTTTTTTTGCGATCGTACAAAATGTTTCTCTTACGAATCGTAATTCCTTTCATCATGTGGACATAATTCAATCGAAAGGAAGTCCCAGATCCGTTAACGATTGTATAACATATGGCCGGTATAAAAGTATGTCGCGAAAAAAAGGTAGCAAATTATGGCCACACATTCCTACTCTGTAATTGGTACTGATTGTAACTACTGAATTCAAAATGGATATTCGCGATACTGACACTCCACAGCAGTTACTCGAAACTTCAAACGCTGCTGTGTCTAATTTATAAACCGAAACATCCGTAGGTATTCACAAAAAAGTCAATAATGGTTTATAAAGTGTACATTTAAGGAACCCATTATCACTCTAAGAAGTGAGTCAACGAGTTTCATAGTATTTGTTGTTAATTGTGAGTTTCGTCACGAGTTATGCTAATGAATTTCAATTGGTGAATATTCTGTTATGAGTAGAGCTAGTAAATTCATTTCTTTTACCCACAATATGCAGGAAAATACATAATTTTTACAAGGCATTTATTCTACATAAATGAGGGGTGCAAAAGGCATCTCAACCTACGTGTACGTGTAAGGAAATGATATTTTCTTGAAAATCTTGATTCCACGTGGCCATCCGGTACGTTGGCTACAAATTTATTTTACTCGCGACTCTATCTCGTCAAAATGCTTTTGTGAACTCCCTTTTGAATCTTGAAATGGTATTAGTGAAATTGGAATTATATTTTTCGTTCTTACAACTTGTGTAATTGCCTACAGTGAGAAGGATATGAGTATAACATACTGAGAGCCGCCCTGAAAAGAGATCGCAGGCCACGCACAACAATAGGATGGGATTGGGGTAGAGTAGGATGAAATCGTGAGGAAGCAAAGCCTGTCAGCATCAATGAAAAAAACGAAAAATCATGTCTGGTATTACCTTCCTTTCTCATTTATATTTTTAACATAATCTCTGCTTCCACAAAAAGACAAAATATGGTCGTTCATTAGTGTTGTTCAGGCATGCAGGTTTAAATATCCAATTTGAACGAGATCAGTTCCAAAAGGGAAAATAATCAAAATAATGATGTAAAGGGCAGAATGAAGCAAAATTAAGATAAAATGTCAAAAATAGGCATCAGAAGCAAAAATGGGCAAAAAAAGCAAAATAAAAATGTATTAAGTCGGCTCGGTGGCCGAGATCGCTAAGGCAGTAGTGTCGTAGTGATCTCGGACAGAAGGGTCGCGGGTTCCAGTCCCGCCTCGGGCATGGTTGTATTTCTGTTAGTCCTTTCACCCCTTATCATCATCAAATCGTTTCATCCTCATAGTACCATACCGTTAACAGCAATAGTGGTCGCTAATGACCTAAGATGTTGATGCGACCTTAAATAACCAAATTTTAAAAAAATGTATTAAAACAATACCAGAATTACAATAAGTAGTTCTTATTGTTAAAAGCAATAAAATATAACATTAGCAAAAAGGCATTTTGCCAAACTTCGGGGCCCTATTTATAAGTTTTATCGTAATATAATGTTATATTTACTTACTCTTTGAAATTTGTATTTTTCATTAACATATGCCAACAAAATATATTTAGTGATCTTAACAACTCCCTTAGATGTACACAAATTTCTCAATTGACGGTAAGTGTTTTCGTAAATTGCATCTTTCGTTCCTTTGCATTTTTCGGATAATAAATTAGACTAGTTGGACCCGTGCGAAAACCTCTGCACTTCGTTAATAATTGTTTTAAAAGCGAAAAATGACTTTAAAAAACTGACAATAGTCTGTCTGTGAAGTCCGTGTTACACTGTTTTTGGCGCGTCACTATGCGAGAGTAGCCCTTAGAGCCTGTGTTGACTCAGCGCTTCGGTCGGAAGGACCGCGGGTTCGAGTCCATAGTTGCTTGTTCGCATGGTTGTTCGTCACTTGTTTTACACGTACGTGTGTTGTCGCGGAAGACCAGGTCTGAGGAGTCTGCTGACCACAGTCTGAGGAGCCCACAAGTGTGCCAGTGTGTAATGTAAGAGTTAATATGTGTCATAGTGGCGACATAGTTTGGCACTAGTATGGACAATCGAAAACCTGGCATTTCCTGAAACTGGAAAAAGACTCTGAAAAATTAAAAGAAATGCGAGAGTAGACAATCTAATATTAAGAGCGTTGAGATTATATTGTACAGAAAATCAAACAGTCCCTTTAAAAATAAAAAGTACTTCTGTATTTTTCTGTCAATATAATTTCACATAGAATATGGCTTTCCGAATTTTTTTAAGTACCCATGCTATGGAGTGGGAGCTCCCAAGAGAACCAAGACTCCCAAACAGTAGTAAAATTTTTAAAAATCTCATTTGGTAGAATGCTGTTTAAAAAGCATAATTTAGGCCCACCTGACACCTCCGTGAAGTTGGGCCGGATAAAATTTCTGATCTCAATCAAACGTGGTATATCGTTGCTCATCAAGCTTCTACCTCAGGTTTGCCCACCAAAAATTTTCGTTTGCCCATCCCCAGAAAAAAAGTTACACGCAAAATAAATTTTCGGGACAACTACACGCTGGCCGGAAAAAATCAGGGATTTCAACCCCACTTGGTACATCGCTTGCCCATCGTTTGCCCAGGTTTGCCCACCAAACATTTTCGTTTGCCCACATTCATAAAAAGAGATACACACAAAACAAATTTTCGGGACAACTACACGCTGGCCGAAAAAAATCTGGAATTTCAACCCAACTTAGTATATCGTTTGCCCATCGTTTGCCCACCAAAAATCTTTGTTTTACCACCCCCAGAAAAAAAAACAAAAATGTTCGTTTGGCTACCGACACAAAAAACTTACACAAAAAAAATGTTCGTGGCAAATCCAAGTTGACCAAACATTTCAGGTATTTTAGATATTTTAGTAAATCGTTTGCCTAGGTTACTATTTACTAATAGAGTATTTTCGTGTGCCCAGGCACAGAAATGGAATTAAAGGCAGAAGCGATTATTTAACGGGGCTCTGGCTTACGCTTATGTTCATAAAATCAGTCTGGCTACCATTTACGCTATATATTTGAAGGAACACAATAATATCTCCGTATACTATTTCTTAATAGTGTATTTTCGTTTGCGCAATAAGAATTCTCGTTTGCCCAGGCTCAGAAATGAAATTAAAGGCAGAAGCGATTCTTTAACTGTGTCTCTCTTTTGTTAATATAATCTGCCCGGCTACCACTTACACTGAAAGAGCAATTATTATATTCAGTATGCTAATTCTTAATAGGGTTTTTCGTTTGCCCAGTGACAACTTTCGTTTGCCCAGGCACAGAAATGGAATTAAATGGAGAAGTGTTTATTTAACGGTATCTCTGGATTACACTTTTGTTTATATAGTCGGGATGGCTACTACATACATTGAAGAAACAATTATAATATTCAGTACATTATTTTTTAATAGTTTATTTTCGTTTGCCAGTAACAATTTTCGATTGTCCAGGTCCACAAATGCAAATCAAAGGCAGAAGCGTTTATTTAAACCTTGGCAAACTATATTATTTAAAATACCTGATTTTTATATCAATATCGATTTTTCCCGAAACTTTTTTGTGTGTAACTTTTTTTGTGTAGGTGGGCAAACTATAATTTTTGGTGGGCAAACCTGGGCAAACGATGGGCAATTGATATGTCAACTTTGGTCGAAATTCCATATTTTTTCCGGCCAGCGTGTAGTGGCCCGAAAATTTGTTTTGCGTATAACATTTTTTCTGGGGGTGGGCAAACGAAACTTTTGGTGGGCAAACATGGACAAACGATGGGCAATCGATATGTCAAGTTTGGTCGAAATCCCATATTTTTGCCGGCCAGCGTATAGTGGCCCGAAAATTTGTTTTGCCTCTAACATTTTTTCTGGGGGTGGGCAAATGAAAATTTTTGGTGAACAAACCTGGGCAAACGATATACCAAGTTTGGTTAAAATCCCAGATATTTTCCGGCCAGCTTCACGGAGGCCCACCTGACTCCATCCCTGCGTATTCCTATTATTTCTCCACTTTTCCCTCGTGTCTTTTATCATTTTCACACATGTCCGATGTCCCCATCTGAGCCTCAAAATCCATGCCCTCGCAGAACTCACCTGCCCCCACAAAATCTGCTCCTCCTATGGAACATGCATAATTAATTTTTAGTTTTTAAATGTTAATTTACTGCAATTTTCGAAAATACAAAGAGTCTACCGGAAATGAGACTAGCACAATTTGGATTCATACGAACAGAAAATTTAAATAAAGCTTAAGTTGTTGCAGTAGCACAAACATTGTTGCATTCTCGCATTGTTGGGAACGGTTATATTAGTATAATGTTATTATATTGCAATGTTTCCTCTCACTTCAGACATCGGATGGAAAAGTCAAAAAAAAATTCAAACAAAGCGCTTGCAGTGCATAACTGTAATTATTTCCATAGTCAGAAACAGAAACCCTTTATTAGTATATATATATATATATATATATACATATATATATATGTATATACATATATATATATATATATATATATATATACATATATATATATATATATATTTTCTTCCGTCTTTCCTAGAGTTAAATACACTATTTTATTGAACGTAGGGACTTTGTAAAATTAACGTTAAGTAAATAAAGCCTCCTTATCTGATCCCTCCCCATTCATATCACTGTCCAGTGAAATTCCCTGAAAAATGTCTCAGGCGGCAATAACGCAAATGGTATCGTTCTCACCTTTCTTCGATTTTTCTTTCCTATTACATTTAAATTGTATTTTTAAGAGAGAAAACCTCATTGGGTTAAGGGTTGTGAATTGGTTGAAAAAAATGTATCAATACATTGAGAATACAAATTGTAGAATAGAGTAACAATTGAATTAATATTGAGATTTTTAAAAGTAAATTATTACTAAAATAATATTGTTACGATTTAGGTGGTGAATTAATACACAGATATTATTTTAACCATAACGTTTATTTTGTTTCTAACACGATCACTGAAACACTTGATTTATGTGTACAGATTGTCTTCACTTGATTATTTATTTGCTAATTACAATTTTAATTATTTTATTATAATTTGATTCAGTCCTGTTCTCCAAGAATTTTTCTCTCGAGGCGGTATTCACCTAGAATATTTCATTAACTTCAAGCAGAAAGTACGCGAAAACTACTAGATTTTTCTACAAAAGGGCATATGACCTTTTTAACAGCTGATTTTCTTGTGAAACAGATTTGTTTTAAGGCGGAATATAAATTTGGAGAAAATCCTCTCCAACGATCGACCGACAGGGCGAACGAACGTAGAACAGACGGGGCGAGTGGTCGGGCCAACGTGAACGCAGTGGACGGTCGGGCAAACGAACGGCGCGGGCGAGTGGTTTGGGCGAATGAACCACCGGATGGCGATAAACGAACGGACGGACGAACGAACGAACGAACAGACAGACGGGTGAACGAATGAACGGGCGGGTGAACGTACGGACGAACGAACGGACGGGCGAACGAACGGACGGACGGACGAACGGACGGGCGAACGAACGGACAGGCGAACGAGCGGACGGGCGAACCACAAAACATCAATAGCTAATAACACACATATAATAATATTAAAATTGTATCCATTCATAAATAGAAAATCAAAATTATCAATACACTCAGCATTAATAATATTTAAATACATTATACGACCTTCACTGGCCTACGCCTGCCCAATATGGGGAGGGGCCGCTAAAAGCTACCTTCAAAAACTGGAAGTATTGCAAAATAAATTTTGAAAAAATGTTTTAAAAGCTCTCAGAAATAATCAAATTTTAAAAGAATTGTCTATAGAACCTCTGAAAACTTGGATTTTAAAACTTTCTTCTAATTTCTATTCTTCTCTTTCATCTTGCCCAGCATCTCCCTTGCAATAATTTAGGTGCAAATCAGCCAATCTTTTTCCATGAATAAAATCAAGATATTCTAAAGACCTATTACGTCCTCCGTAAAGCAGGTTCCAACATTTCTAAATTAAATATTTATGTTTTTAATCCAAATATTGTATGCATTTTTCTGACGGACCCTTCCTGGGTATCGTTAGTTATTGTTTATATTGTAAATATTACTGCCTTCTACCATTGTTCATGCATGATGAACACTACAACAAAAATTGTATACTATGTATCATAAAAGCTCTTGAAAGACATAGTAATGTCGAACAAGGAAATAAAAACTATTAAAAAAACTCACAATGGTTGACATTACAATTTTTGAGCGAAGAAATCGAATAGGCTACCAGAATAGATACTCAGTGGAGAATATTTGTTGTATCTCGTAAATAATATTTGAAGGAAGTACCATTAAAATTACATGAAAATCGATTAAATGAGCGAAAAATGCATGTAGAAAATGCAATAAATTAGTATAAAAACGAGTCATTTCCTTTTGTCATAACATAAAATGATTTTCTATACTTAACGGCATTGTTCTAAAGTGAAAGAAAAAATGATATTTCATTAAAATCTGCCCCTATGTACAACTGATATATGAAGTTATTTATTCACTGCACAAAGGAAAGAAAAAACAACAACCAAGAGCAAAAAGTACAACACTTTACAGTCTACCTGAGAGAGACCTACGACTTACCTCCGAGAGATCGCCACTTATGATCCCGTGAGGTGGAGCTCGTCTTACATAAAATGCTGAGACCGAGAACTTGCAGAACTGCTTTATGCATTCTACTGCTCCAATGTCTCATTCTATTGACCATTGAACATTTCCCAAATCTTTTCTTTGCTTTTCTAGCCAGATTTGGTGAGAGCAGTTCCCTCCGAAGACCGTAATATTACAGCTTTTAGTCCAAATCGAACTTCCTGCCAAGTCTGTTGACGTATGTACGCTTTATACAACGCTCAAAGTCTTGCCACCATTTCGAGCGGTTGCCAGGACATCCTTATATGACTTACTTATTTATTAGAATTCGTATGGTAGCTGTTATGTATGCTGTTTCACCCGAGTTCTACAGGAAAATAGATCAAATACGAAACAACATGTTATAAAAGGTTTCGCATAAAATATATATTTAAAATTCCCTGTTTATGGTTTCATAAAATCGAGGATGCGTTTCGAACTGGCAAATACTTTTTATGATGTAATACTGCCTGACTTACATAAATACAGGCATATTGATACAACTAATTATAGTAGAGTAGTAGTTACTAAAAGTATACTTATGTGAATCTAATATTCACGTAACCTGCTATGTTCCATACATTTTCAAACAGTTTTTGTTTTTATTTCTACATTTTTAGCCTGAGGACTGTTGTGATTTTTTAAATTTTGAATTACGGGTCCTGTGATAAGTTAACACAAGTGAATGTTCATAGGAACCATAAATTCGAATATATATTTAAACAGGACGTTAGCAACAATGGGTGAGAGAAGAGAAGCAAATATTCGCATAGTAAATTATAAGGTACAAGGGAATGACAACATTATTGATAGCGGGAAAATAGAAAATAATTGGTAAATAAAACAGTGACACGAGCAATTTTAATGAGCGAGTAAATTAGAAAACACATGAAGCTAAAACTAAGAACAAACAAATTCAAAGCAGAGTGCCAGTAACCAATTAGAAATTAGAATATGTGCTAGGAAGGAAATGGCCTGCGCACTTGGATGAGAGAGAGACGATTTTTAGTACGATCTTGGGCAGGGAAGGAGATAGATGAGACGCGCGTAAGATAAAGAAATGGGCAAAATCAGAGCTGTTGACGCGATGAGGGGCAAGATGCTGATGATCTTAGTAGTGGATACAGAAATATAATCGCGTGTGTGTGGAGGTACAAATAAAAAGTGCACAGGTTTACACCTGTTTGAGTCAATTGGGTTCTGTTTAGGAAAGAGCAATGAATACAATCGGTTTCCTAAAGCATTAACAACGTGGTATTTGTAATAGCATAGCAATAATGCAGATTTAAGCTAGATAAAATTTGAGGTTCAGAAAAACTATTTTTTGTTTCATTTCATAATTTTGGGAATGTTTAAAACTTTGCAGTGCATTTTTTAAAGGAGAAGTAACTGATACAGCTTCTATCACTATCCATGCAAGACTGGTCAGCATTATTAGTCACATTAATTGAAAGGCATGATTACGAGCGTGACAGTTTCCTGGGAAACATTCACACGGAACAAATAACAAAATCGTTATTTGTGATATTGGCCGTGTAACGTTCAATATTATTCGTTACTTATTTATTAGAAAAATTCTTAAAAGTAAGAAATACATTTTCTTTGAATATGAACACTTACGTATCATTTTTAGCTACATCTCATTTGTTCTCAACGGACCGTTAAATTCCTTAGCGGGCGCTGGTCGTTAAGAGTGACTTTTCGTTCTTCTAGATACGTACTGTCGATGTAATAGTACTGTTTTACAAAAATAACAACAAAAAGTGTGTTTCTTGAGAAGAGGTTCCCAAGGGGTCGTTACGACTCCCTGAGGGCTCGATGAAGTTTCTTTTAAGGTGGTCAATAATGACCAAAGGGTCGATTGAGGGTGAATAACTGAAAATGAATTGGCGAGGATCAGTAGAACCAAGATAGCATTTGTTACAAAACAAAAATATTAATGAACTTCAATTAATAGTTTTGTGATAATTTAAAAGAATCGATCAAGAAAAGGACTCAGAAATAATACCTCTGGAGAAATTTGATTGGGGGTGAATAGCGAAAATGAACTGACGACTGATCAGTAAAACCAAGATATCATTTGTTACAAACAAAAATATTAATGAACTTCACAATTAATAGTTTTGTGATGCAAAGCAACAAAATATACTAGTACTAATAATAAATTATAAATCGTCTTCATTCCTATCTTTATTCTTAAAAGGTTGCTTGAAACTCTAAATTATAGCTAAGCATTTATAACATTATTAAATCGCCCAAGAAAAAATAATCAAAACAATGCCCACTGGAGAAAAGTAGTGACCAGTTCTAAAAACAATCATTGTTTTCTATCCATTGCATTGCAAAACAGATAAGAAACTCAGCTACTCAAACGTGGAAACGACTTCGATTGAAAATATGAACATTTACGACATTATTTATGTAAAAAACTACTATCTTTAAGGCATTTACTTGCAATTCATTGGGTTATGATTATAGATGATTGGGATATTGACTATAAATAAATAAATAAATAAATAAATAAATAAATAAATAACAAATAATAAATAAATAAATAAATAAATAAATAAATAAACAAATAAATAAATAAATAAATAAATAAATAAATAAATAAATAAATAAATAAATAAATAAATAAATAAATAAATAAATAAATAAATAATAAATAAATAAATAAATAAATAAATAAATAAATAAATAAATAAAATAAAATAAATAAACAAATAAACAACAAATAAATAAATAAATAAATAAATAAATAAATAAATAAATAAACAAATAAATAAATAAATAAATAAAATAAATAAATAAATAAATAAATAACAAATAAATAAATAAATAAATAACAAATAAATAAATAAATAAATAAATAAATAAATAAATAAATAAATAAATAAATAAATAAATAAATAAATAAATAAATAAATAAATAAATGTCTTTATTGGTGGCGAGGCTCCGGCCATTGCTTCTTCCGCCTGACCATTCAGAATTTTACATTACAATAGTACATAATCTTCAGTCATTCAATGAAAATACGCACGCAATTTGATAACGATTTCTACATGGACTGCGGAGCATGAGGGAGGACGAGTCGATAGGAAATCGAAAAAGAATTGGAAATGAATGGAACGGTAGAGAGAAAGGAAGAAAAAGAAAGAAAAGGAGAAAAAGAATCAGTGAAATGTTAATAAGTTCTGTTAATTGGTTCATTGAGGTTAGAAGCTAAAATTGCGTACGTATTTTTGATTTACCCCTAGTAAAACTAGAAAGGGAGGGAATCTCGTCAGTATACAAGCGAAGACACATTAAGTCAAGACTTCAAGCCCTGAGAGAAACTGAAAACATTGAGAGATAATGGTAAATGATTTTGCGTATATTTCCTAATATTAACAATAATAATTATTATTATATGATAAAGTGTCGTAAAACTATTTGGTTATTTAAGAACCAAAGCAAAGTTTTAAAAATAATAAAAATGTGGATATTAAATCAATTTATTTTTAGGAATGTTAGAGTTAAAATATTCCACAAACTAGCCAATTGGAAAATTTTAAGAACTTAAGAAACATTTTACTGTTTAGAGTATTCCCAAGACCTGAAAACCCGACCCAACTTGACTTCACTCGTAAGCCAACGATTTATTCTACATTTATTCCAGGGGTGGTAGCCACATGACTATGCCGACATTCGCCCTAAGCGATTGAGTAAACCGTCAATCAAGATGACGGCTTAAGGCCAAGACATTACAAATAAACAATTTCAGTGCACACAAAATACAAAGAAAAAACGAAACGTAAACTATTTTGAATTTAATATTATGTCTAAATGTACGGCGGTGTTTCTAAGAAATGAAAAAACTGAACAGAAATATTGCAAATTAGTGAAACACATGTAGATAAAATTAAAAGCATATCATAATAATATTTTGAATACATACGAGTATGATCAAATGCTCATAATCACACAACAAAGCTACGCATACATCTGCAATGTACAAACGTAAGGAGATGAAAGTTTGTTCTTCATATGTTATTTAAAAATGATTGAAAGAGTGAACGAGGAGATTACAGAGACATATAACTAGGTTATGGATTTGACATTTTTAAAAATATAATGATAAGTGTAAAAGAAGAGGTATAGAGGAATGATATTTTTGTGCTAAAAGATTAGCTACTTTATAAAGCTAAATAGTTAGATAATAGTAAGGAAAATTAAAGAAAGTGGAGAATAAAGTAACTTAGATGAAAAACTAAGAGAGTACAGAACACAAAAAGAAAGAGTGAGGATTTAGCTATCCGGGAGGGAGAGAGAGAGAGAGAGAGAGAGAGAGAGAGAGAGAGAGAGGGAGAGGGAGGGAGGGGGAAGGAGAGAAAGAGAAGGAGGGGGAGGGAGAAAGAAAGAGAGAGAGAGAAAGAGATATGAGAAGGCGTTAAGAGATGGATAAGAAGTATTTATTTAAATGTTTTGTCATGACGAAACGTCGCAGGCGGAACTCACAACCATCGTAGACAATCTCAACGCAGGGGAATGCCCTAAGAAAATTACGATACAAAAATGGAGTATGCCGCTAGTTCAGATGTGGAAGTATTTTCAAATAAAAAGACATGGAAGAACACTGAAGGAACATGAAAAGTAAATTCATTGAAATATCTTATGAACACATAAAGAGAATTTAACCACTGTTAACATAATTCTTTTTGAAGAAATTATACATTGATATCAGATAAAATAACACTAATTTTAAAACAATTATGTTCTTATACACATTTAAATTCCAATTTTCTTGTCCAAACACAATTTATGAACTTTATCAATGACCAGTATACTACAGAATTTTGCGATAAGAAAACGATTATAATTGCATTTTTTCAATTGTTCATATGTATATTACATTTGCAAAATGCAAAATACACTCTTTTCGAATCATTAGGACAGCTAGGAAACCATTTCAATTAAAGAAAACTAAAATTCAAAGACCAAAACTGTATTTATCATTAAAGTAACAATAAACTAGATATTAATCAATTAATTTGCATCTCATGTCAAAAATTGTTATTTTGCTATCATCAAATCAGGGACAATTTAGGGACACTCCCCGGCAAGAATAGCGCACATTACGGAATTGTTTATAAAATTGTTAATTGTTGCAAAATTGTTAATTCGCAGTTTTTGGTTCTAAACATCAGAAAACACTTGCCATTTTGGAATTGCAAATTTTGAAATTGTTTATAAATCTCAAATTTTTCAAACAAAACGTATTGCTTTTAAAACTGCCTTTAAAATTCCGCAACCAATTAGCGCAACATCTCTTTCGTTTCCTTGAGATACGTAATTGTTTATAAGAATTTTAGCATGTCATGACAATTATTTTTTGCCAGTTCTACGCTAAGCTTTTTTTCACAAGCTGCTTTGCAACGGCACGCTTAGTTTCTCCGGCAAATACATTTGTTCCTAATGGGGGGAAGGACAAGGGCCACAACGCTTGCATATATTGCCACAAAATTGTTACTCTTTAGATATTCCTGGTTTTCAGCCCCTAATTTTTCATTTTATTTCTAAATACTTTAAGTTCCATTTGTTTAACAATTACAGCATAAATTTTAAAATACTACTTGAGTCGGCTAATGAACAATCTTCAACGTGGGAGCAAGAAAGAGTCATCAATTGGCTTCCAGGAAATGGCCCATGCTTTGACACTAACCTCTGAATCTAAGTGATTGTTTGAGGTCACTAGTTTTCGCGTCAAAAATCATGGAAGTTTTTATGTCTTCGAAATACGTATACGCCAAGGTCATCTTCATGAAAACACATAAAACCTCATATGAAAGAATCAGTCGTCATTTCAACAATGAAGCACATGACATAATAATCATAATATCCTCAATTCCTGCTTACTTAATGTGTTCTTTCGAGCGTGCTCCGTGTCTCTGAGTAGCAAACACACATAATCGTTGAAATTAAAACGATTTAGGATGAAAATTTAGACGAAGAAGTTCACATTCCGAATTTCCACGTTATGAAAAGTAAACATTCTGAGACGGCATCGTGAGACGTATTTCGTCATCCTTATTCATTCGTTTAGTATACTGCAATCGCTTTCATTTATCATCAATCATGTTACATAGGGTTTCTCATGTTTATTTGATACCAGGTGTCCCACCAAATATGGACCACCCCAATAACTTCTAAACGGTTCAGGGTAGCGAGTTGTAGTTTACGCTGAACAATGCAGAATCATGGGACAGGTAAAATGCTGGTAAGGGAATTCTCTATAATAGTTTTTCTCTATAATGATTTTTTAAAATTGAACTATATATTTTTTCATCAGCAATGAATAGATCATGAACATTGGAATAAAATAATGTATCATATGTTAGTATTTTAAGAGTAATTTGAGTATAAAATTAGATTTTTTGGCATTAGATTTTCAAGTAACAGACAGCTCTGCAACAGTCGCTACTTGGGAAGGTGGCATTCGCAACGGTGATACTGTTTTGTGAAGAGAGTATGTGAGAGGGATGGCCGTGTAGGATGGAAGGTAATTTGCAGCAATTCATGATCTTGACATGAAAAACTTATGAACAAACATCAATTTTAACGATCTGAATGAGAAATCTTTCAGTTGTTCATCTTAGTTGAACTTTTCTTCCTCTGAAATCCAAATCAACCATAATTGAAAAGAACGAAATAAAAAATATTGTAGCTAAAACAATAATAATATTAATAATAATAATATTATTAATATGAATAATAATAATAAAGGCTATATCTAAATTCAATATAAATCGAACTGGTGCAGACCAGCCATCATTTTAATATATGGGAAGGGAATGAATTCTTAAAGATTTTCATTGTAATATCTTGATTAATCTTATCAAATAATAGATAGGTAGACATTTTCTTATTATTCACAGTAACTAAACTATTTAAACACGTACTACCAGAAGAACAAAGTAATAAAAACTTGAAATACACTTTCTTCAGAGTTCTATCAGTGTGAATTTACCAAACTTTAACAAAATGCATATCTGCATCTGCCACTGCTCATCCTCATTAGAGTTTCTCATCACCGCGCTGCCTCAAACTTAAATGCAGAAGACGGAAAACCGTTTTTTCATTCAACAGCAGTCGTATGGTTGCAAAGTGACGAGCGATCATTTTAATTAAAAATGACATTACTAACGAAGAGACGGTTGGCTCCGTGTTCAGTTTGAAATGATATTTATTATTATTAACATATTTACGCTACTAATTTTTTATGTCGTTCCTTGAATGATCAATGTTTGAAATTTTAGTAGAAGGCAAGTTAACTAAATAAATAAATGGAACAAATCTCCCATTCTGATTGTTAAAAATTGTATTTCTTATGTGATGTCTGTGCCATCACCAAGAATTGCTGTAGTTATGCCTCTGTCCCCACTGCCACCCCTCTCAGTCAAGACGCAACAGTTCATAGGGACGCTGTGATGGCCACCTTCCAAAAGCGAGAGTTGCATATTACACGACTTACCGGTTAATTCAAAATCACATTTCAGAAAGCCTAATTTTATACTCAAATTACTATCAAAATATTAGCATATGTTACATCATTTTAATCCTCTTTTCATGGTCTATCCAATGCCGGAGATCAAAATATATTTTTCCATTTAAAAAATCGAAGATGATTAAATTTCTCGAAAATGAAAAAAATACTATCCACGGCGTGTTACTTGCCCCATGATTCCGCGTTGTTCAGCAAAACCTGCATTTCGTTATCCTAAACCGTTCAGAAGTTGTGGGGGTGTCCATAGTTGGTGGGACTCCCTGTTTATGTAATAACATTACAACTGCATTCTGACGGGCAGGAATTCAGGCTCTGTAATTATTATTTTTTGTTTGTTTTTGTTTTTTGCGTGGAACCTACTCTTTGCTGTGTGAAAGTGTATTTATATATATATATATATATATATATATATATATATATATATATATATATATAATTATATTGTTATTATTTCAAAACGTTCTCTCTTTCGTCCACTCTTTGTCTGTCTGTTTCTCCGTGAGCACTAGTGTGTAAACTATTTGTACAATTTTTGTCAAAATTAATTTTCCATTAACGATCTGACCCGAATCGAGGCCCTGCGATTTTTAAAATAATTCTTCAAATTTTGGAGTAAATTTAGTTGAAGCCCCTGGGGAGCATTTTCAAACTTTTTTTAAAATGGCTCCGAAGTTTTTCGACCTACATATGTAACCACAGTCGAACATCCGCCAACGTCGGAACTCGAACTTGTGGGATTTAGAAACAGCAACGTTACAGAGAATTCTGTAACGATGCCACTGGAGCTAACGCAACCTTTGCACGTGTACTTACTAACATAGTAAGTCTTATTTCCATTACAAAGTTTTAATTTTTCAATATTACAAACATTCAATTGTTTCATATTATTCGTGGGCATAGTTAATTTAACTTAAAGCTTCCTGCTTTTATCGTGTGTAACAAATCGGACAAATTATATATTTGAAAAAATATATAAATTTGATAGCAATATCAATATTCAATATCAATTTGGAAAAATATAATCTATTATTACAATTAATACAATGAAGATCTATTGTGTGACAAAATTATATCTTCTCAAAATGAAAATGTACCAAAACGAATGTTTGCTATTCTGGCAGTTTTCAGTACAATCGGTTACTTCTGTGAATGTTGTCTGAAGAATACACTTCGTTAGACGAAAGATAATTATACATATTTCTTTCTTAATGCAATCTGCTCTTTAATATTAGTCTTTCAAATCATCTCGTGTGCACGTTTCTTAAAATATGAGTGTTTTGCGCAAAAGTTTGAGTTATATGGTGACAATATATTTGTTTTCGAACACCACCAATACACATGCTGGAGATTTATTTCCAAGTACAATCGTTTTAAATACTAAATTTTAAAATACGTTTTATTTCGAATTTTGTCTGAAAAAAAACTAGCTTTTGCGATTTTTCGAAAAAATTTTCTGGCATCAAGAACATTGTAATATTCAAAACACTATATAAGCGACCTCCCACGAAAAATATCGTAGCGTATTTGGTTGGGTGGCCTCTTCTTGTGCTGAAGATCTTGAGTTCAACCCCCAGCCTGCACTACTTATTTTTTATTCTGTGCATTAGAGTATGTATCTGACAAATGACTTTCAAATCAGTTGTAGACGTGGAATTTTATATATCGTTTTGCTTTTCAATAATTATATATTTTTTTGTCTCTGAGCCGTGTCTCTGTCGTTTCCTTTAAGGTTCATTAGAAGAATGAAGTGTTAGTAGTGTAAATGTAATAAATTACGTAACTGGCAATACTAAAGAGGGAAAATAAAACCTGCTTTTCTATTGTTTGAATTGGTAGTCCAATGAACAGAAAGTGAATAACTGTGTCAATGGTAGATTTTTTTTCAATCAAATATTTTTGAGAATCCAGTGATTACCTGTTCCAGTGCACTGGAACTCTCTATTTTCCGACAGAGAACTGTAACGACTCTCTATGCCAGCAATGTGCCTTTTGCTATCCTTGCTCGAAAGCGATAACCGAGCAAGTGGCAACAGCTCAAGATTTGGCAACAGGCCATTGGTCACAGGAGGCCTGTGGCTGCTGATTGGCCCTTAAACACGAGGATGGTTTCTTCATTGTAGGGAAGAAAGTGAGAGGGAATTATGTGGGCTTATTGCACTCGTCGGTCATAAATCATGTACGACCGCGCCATGTGTCTGCGTGAATTTTGAAATTTGCTAACACGTTAGGAACGTATGTTAGCACGGTGTTAAAAAATCTGTTCCTCAAAGCTTTTGTGCAAAATTGGTTATATTTTGATCTGTACGAGAATTCGTAAACGTGTTTTAAATAAAAACTTTCACAAAACAATATGAATATCGTCATCCATTTTTAAGATGAATGAAGTAATATATTTACCCAACAGAAACTTGAATTAAGAAGACAGAATGTCTACAAAAGAATTTGGACTCCTTAGACTAGACTTGTGCATCAATTAATGTCCAGTAATGAAAAGAGGTCGGACATTTGCTGGTAAATATTCTTTATATTTGTGCCTTCTGGTTACTAATCTGGTCACTCTAGAGGCGCCACTAGATCATAGTTACCTTAAAACACTAAGAAAGCAAATTCATTCACTTCTTAAATTCCCTGACATTCACTGATCACATAAGATCCTGTAGGTAATATGTGGTCAGTTATGGGATAGAAAATAGAAAATACAGTTTGTCTAATAAAAAATATTAAACATACATGTCTGAGAGAACGAAGTTCAATTGACCCTGCGACTACGGAAACGTTGCTGAAATCTATGTTGCAAAGACTAGAGACAACAATCAAAGCAAATGGAATTCATACCCAGTATTAAATAACGTAATATGTTCTGTTCAACAGGCGTGTACGAAGACTTTTTAAGCTTACAAAAACGGCAATTTTATTTTGTTCCAAATATCAGAGAGTTTGTAAAATTTTGAACCTTTGTAATATAAGGGAATAAAAAGAGTAGTCTTAATTTCTAAATTTCATATTTGTATTCTTTTTAAACTTGATATCTTAACCTATCGTTCATATTATGTAGTAGAAATTTCTGCTAGAGTTTTCTAGTTGTTTGCAAGGCCGTCCTATGGCCTAAGCAAGTGCCATGAGTCTCAATTTCAGACGGGGACATAGATGATTGAAATAAAATACAATAGGATCTTAAATATCGCAGGATTATTGATAAAAGTGATCAAGTCCAAAATTTTGTTGTTTTGGATAAAATGCATTTACAGGTTTCTAAACCTTCCAAAAATCAGTTTTCGATTTTCCTAGTATTTATTGTAATGCTACATCTTCTATATTATTATCGCTTTAACATTAGTTGAATTTTTATTATTCAATTGGTCAATTTTCGTAGAATTGGGGACTTCATCCCCTCTACCAAGAAACCGACCTAATATTTATTACTTATATTTTATAATATTTAGATTACCATTGGAATAATAACTATAAATAAGTAGAAATTATTACACAATGTTTTATATGCGCTACACGTTTAAAGATCTGGCACCAATATATGTGAAGGAAATTTGAATCTAATGTCATTTGAGCGCGAGTATATGAGAAAGAATACTTATATGTATTAGAGAAAAATAAACTAGTTTAGAGAGGGAAATTCTAAAAACTCATCCAGTAAAGGAGCATGCAGGATGTGGGATTGCTTGGGTCAGCCCACCTAAAATATTCTTTTTAATTTAAGTCACATGGACATCTATGGTATTTAGTGACTATAGAGAAAAATCATGTCTAAAGAAAACAATGCAGAAAACAGATGTTGAATAAGTTAAAATGTTCTTGAAGTGAAAAATTATTTGAATTTTAGACAAAGGGTGACTTTAAGTACATTTAAATCTGTTATGTCGCTGGATGTGGTCACACCATGATATATTTAGCTTAAATATGAGGTGAGTGCAATTTTCTCGATAATTTAATTAAAACTTACACATCAATAAACATAATAAAATAAGAACTGTATATTCATGAAATCAGGAACTTTTTACCATTGATGTACCATGATTTACCATGTAGTTTTCGCCGCGTATAATGCTTAAAATTTAGTTATAATAATGTATTGAAAGGTATTAGAAGTTCATGTTAATGCGGTTAGCTGGCCCAAATCTTTTGAGATTAGGTGGACAGTGGCTCAGTTAAGTCCTCAAAAACCTTTTCTGTATAAAAATCTTAATAGTTTTAATTAAGAATACAGGAGAATTATAGTGTAACGTATTGTACGCTCCACTCACAATGGCTCTGCGCCAAAGGATTAGGCGACAGGGGCCAGGCAGGATGTGAGAACTATGCGGTATTGGGAGCTAGGGAAAGGGATGCCCAAAATGCGGGACAGCGCATTTGCCGCGTGCCGCGTGCAAAATTCTTAGAATCCAGGGCAATGGATGCCCAAAATGCCTGGCAACGTGACTAGCGCGGGCCGTGTGAAAAACCCAGTGACGAATTTAAAGCTCTTTTTCACAGGAATCTATTGAGTTTTCGAAGAACATCATTTGAAGTCATTTGAACCACTTCTACTCACAAATGCAATAATGTATACAAATTGATGAAAATGTGCGTATTAAGGGAGTGAGATATAATTTCAAAAAAATTACATTTGTGCAAATTTTGAAAAAAAACAACAAATAAATAAACAAAAATTAACTTTACGTCAAATTAAACAGTGCAATTAGTAATCGGAAAATTTGAAGAAAAAATTTGGAGACATTTTTTAGAAAATGGAGTTTCAGCGTTTCTGAAAATGCGGTATTTTGAGCACATTTACACAGAAAACTGTTGGTTGTCGAGGAACTTTGACATTATTTGAAGCACATGTACCCATACATATAATAATGTGAAGAAACCGTTTATAGTGTAAATATTACCGACGTGGGAGAAAAAAACAAGTCAAACAAATTACATATTTTAATTTTTGAAAAAAAAATAAAAGACTAGAGCAATATGGCGTTTATGACATCGCATAAGGTGGCGCTACCACTACCAACAATTTAAAGAAAAAATTTGAAGCCGTTTTTGAGAACATCTTGTTTTAATAATTTTTTAAAATTCGAAATATTTCACGTCCAATTGCACGAAAACTACTAAAATTTTCAACAAAATGTACTTGACCTTAAAGAAAGAACTATTTATGGACAACAAATTTCATTTGAAGGAAAAGACTCTATCTTATATATTGTAGTTATAAGAGTAGCCGAAAAAAATTCATTCTTTTACAATTTCCAATAATTTAGAGTTCTTCCTGAAAATCGAATTTATGCTACCTTTATAAGTGTATTTTACTCTATTCTTTCAAAAGATTTAAAGAACAAGTTTGGAGTCGTTTTTGGAAAAATTTTGAAAATGTCCGGTAGGTTTCATGTAAAGTACCCCCAAATTTAAAATAATGTTTTTCAAAATTCCAAAGCTTCAACTAGGAGCAGATCGACCGCGGTTTTCTGCAATTTCGAAAAGATAATTTGGAAAAGACAGACGGACGGACGGACGGACGGACAGACAGACAGACAGACGATCGTTTTGCTTCCATTTGGTTTCTTGGCAATAAAGACCCACAAAACAATTTCCGGCTACACCACTTGTTAGAGGATTTTTTTCTCTTAATTAAGCAACTGGTTTGATTAACGTTTTCGTGACCAGAGCGCGGCAATGAATTTTTCCCTCAAAAAGAAGCCATTTTTTCGCGCAGCATTACATAACTTTCTCTTTACTACGTATATTTCTCCGTATATACGTACGTATACGAGAAAGTAAAAATAGCCAGAATTAGATCACAGCTGGGAAGAGGGTGATGCAAAACCAAAAACCTAATCTAGACTAAAGAGATCAGAAGACAACTTGTACCGTACGAGGGTTTCGACTGCAGCTGAGGATGATCGCCTGGTCTCCGAGGCTCAATCGCTAGCTTTTGCAAATGCCGTGCAGTTGCAACGGAGTGTCTCTTTTCCTGGAAGCTCTAGAACTGTGCTGAGACGTTTGAAGGAGGAAGGACTAAATTCCCGACGCGCCGCAAAAAAGGAGAAGCTCAGAGATGAGCATAAACTGTACCGCCTTGCGTTTGCTGAAGATAACATAAATCGTGATTGGGAAGATGTTTTCTTCTCAGACGAGTGTGTGTTTTCTTCTGCTAACGATAGGCCGGTACGCGTTTTTCGACCAACCGGCACTCGACACAATGCGGAATATGTGGCTGAGGCTTACCGCTCCGGTCGCGTATCCGTGGCGTGTTGGGGGTGGATGAGCGCGAGCGGTTTAGGTATGTTGCACAGAATAGACCAAGGCCCCAATGGGCGAGGAATATGTGCACATCCTAGAAAATGTTATGGTCCCTTCCGTACGGGTGCTTTATCCTGACGGCGTAATACGTTTCAGCAGGACCAGTCTCCAGTCCATAAATCTCAGTTGGTTCAGGAATGGTTTGCAAGGCAGGAACAAGTCGAGCTTCTCGATTGGCCGCCATGTGGCGCCGATATGAACCCAATTGAGAACGTGTGGGCCGAGACAAAAGAACACTTTCTGAAAATTGGCCCAACTGGTATCAGATGCTTGGGATGAGGTAGCAAACAGTGAAGGTTACGCTGCTAACCTCGTCAGTTCTCTACCACGGCGAATCCGTCAGGTAGTAGAGAACGAGGGCTTCTGGTCATCTTATTGAAGGATAGCCTGAAGACCGGTCTTTTTGAGGGCCACAAAAACATTAAAACAAAAATTGATAATATGATAATGAATTTTACACCTGGCTACTTCTCATGTATGAATTTTTTTTTTTTTAATTTTAACGAGTACGGCTCGAACTCCGACTACCATACTGGCCGCAATGTTAACCGACAAAGCGCTTCTACAAAGATTACTTTTCGAGGAATATCAACTCGGTAAATAGAACATTAAATTAATTTTTGAGGATTTTTTTTAATATTTTTGAAACATTGGTACTATTTATCTCAAAAATACGCGAAAAATATAAGTATTCTGAAAAATGTACACTACAAAATTGAAAGATTTTATAGTGTACTGGCGATAGATTTCACTACGAAAACAGTAGTTTTCAATTTTGATGATGTAAGTCAGGATCACAAAAATTCAAATAAAATTTCCGAATTCCAGAGAATTTACTAATAATCGAACATAAATCATAATTGTAAGAACATTTTACTCACATTGAGCTCACAGTTAAAAAGAATTGGAGAAGATTGTGAGTAAATTTTAAAGATTTCGTATTGACTTATATAAAGTGCCCCCAAAATTATATTATCCGAATTAAATTCGACTCGCAACGAGTTAGGTTGAGCATTTTCATCAAAAATGTCAAAAATATCTTGATAATTTTCCTCTTACTACGTAGTGTGTCGCCTCGATCCTGACACCAGTCAAATGGTAGAGAACGCGGGTTCCTAATCGTTTAATTGCAGAACGACAAATAGGTCCTTTTTATTTCGTATCGGTACATTTTTTCGACATTAGTTTCGAAATAGACACATTAGTTTTTATAAAAAGGACAAAATTATTCCGATTTTCCTTTTTAGAAAATAACCAAAGAACTTTTACTCATTCGAATACGTATTAGAGAAATGCAGTGTTATAATAAAACTTGAAAGTCACATTTAGAAAAATTAGAGTAGTTTTTTGAAAACACTTCGGCTTACAGTGTAATTATTTACTTTCCTGATTTCTTAATCAGACAAGAGGCTCATGTTATAGATCTGTTAACACGAAACATTGAAAATTGAAGGTCGTGCATGTTGAAAATTTTAAATTTGTAAATTGAAAATGAAACTTTACTACGATTTTAACGACTCTTTGCACAGGTTGCAATAATTCAGTTTCATCATCTCACATGCCTCTGCTACGTCGTTGACCGAAAGAGACCAGAGTTTGAGACCCGACAGTGAGGGATGTTTGAGTCTAGTTACATATCTTGGTCGAATTTAACAACATCTGAGAACACGCGCCCGCCTTATCCGGCAGTTTCCTCTGCTTTTTCCGACAAATACCAGAAAAATCCGCCAATTTTTTGCGCAGCATTACACAACTGTCTCTGTACTACGTATACACGTACATACGCCGTATATACATATGTATACGAGAAAGTAAAAATGCCGACACAATACCTTAACAAATGGAATACGGACAGCGGATCATTCCTGCCTCAATTATTCTCTCTCCCTCTCTCTCTCTCTCTCTCTCTCTCACTACTACATTGGCTACCAATCACAACAACCACACACACACACTGACATGCCCAACTCTACCACACATGACGGGAGACCAGATTGAAGCATAGTTCATAGCGCGGTTGTAGCGTTACCGCGCTTGGAAAGATATCTGGAAGTGAAACACTGTAAGCTGAAGTGTAGGTGGACGGCGGATCAACCGTTTAAACGAGGGAAGAATTCCAAGGAGTAAAATGCACAACACTGACTACTAATGAACATTGTAGTTAGCGCGCCCGGAAACACTAAACAATCTCTCAATTGCAATTTACTGTGTTCGATACAATAATACAAAAAATGAATATTTTTTCAAGATTGTTTGACTAACTCAGTAGGAAGTTCATAATCTACAACAAAATAAAATACGGATTAAAGTTTTATTTAGCGTCTTATGAATATTGCCAGTAAAATTGTTTTTTTAAACCTTGCAGTTTAAAACTCCCAGAAATTCGCTGTTGCTTCAGCTTTCCTTGTTATGTATATTCTACTTTCCCCTCTCTAAGATTTAAAGGTTAACTTATCTAGTGTTGCTTCAAAATGGCACAAACTTTCTCGTACTCGTAAGTTTCTTAATACGTTTAGTCTGAGTTAACTTTTGTGTTTTTCCCCATCCTCTTCCCAGCTACTACCTATTGGCGTCTACATCACATTTTTACTTTCTCATGCGTACTTCGTGACAAGAGAAAATGTTGTAATCGTGTGCCGGCGAATTTTCGAGAGAAAAACTCATTGCCAGGTCCTGGTAACGAAAAAGTGGGTAAATCGTGTTTGTATACGAGAATATACGAAATTACTGTCTCTGACACGTTGTGTAATCACAAACAATGCTTTTGGGTTCTTGATACAGAAAATCAATTAACGGCAATACGTGTGTCTGTCCTACCGTTCGTCCGTCTCTGGTCAACGCTAGTGCCTAAGCTGTAGTGCCGATTTGTGTCAAAAATTGGTATTCCATGATCGATTTAAAGGAACTCAAGGCCCTATGAATTTGAAACGGACATTTTTATTTTGGAAGTTTTTTAGGAAGAACTTCTATATTTACAAAATTTTCACAAAAATTGCTCTGAAAATCTTGATGTAACTTTGACCTCGGACAGCGTGGAGAACGCTTAAGTGATTCGTGTATGTCACATTTTCGTTGAAATATCTAATTTTTCGAAAAACAAAATGTTCAAAAAGTTTTCGGTGCTTTCCTGAATCTACAATATTGAAGTTAGAGATTTTTTCTTCATGGAAAGTGTTCTTTAAAGACAAATTTTGAAATAAAGTCATTTACTACAATATATCAAAAAGATGAGTGTTTTTCGCGAATTTTTTGTGCAATTTAGACAGTTTTTATATATTTTAAACATTTTTTTGAAACTGTATTTTCGAAAATTGTTATATATTAACATTTCAAAACTACAAAATTGAAGGTAGAGATTCTTTCCATAAACATAATCTGTTCTAAAAATCAGCTCTTTAAAAGAGATAATTTAAAATTGTTAGAAAAACGAGTACTTTTTCCGTAAATTGTGTTTAAAAATTAAGCACTTTACATGAAAACATTTTCTCAAAAACCGTTTCAAATATTTTCTTCATTTTTTTTTCAAAAATAGAACAATAAAAGAATGGCGCAGATGACATATTAGTCAAAATCTCAGAATTTTCGAAAATTTCAAAATTCCGTTTATAAGTGGTGGTGATATCTTACTTTTCTCTCTGTTTCGTTTTATTAATATAATTTGGTACTTGACAACCCTTGTAATTTGCTGGCTGGTTCTTGAATTTGTTACATGTAGCTTGCTGCATGTAGCATTGCTTATCCATTCGACATTCATTTGTTAAATACTCAAAGCCGCATTTTACGCACCTACGCGTTGCTTTACGCGTTGCAGTTTGACCGTATTTTTGGCATAAACTACCGATGGCATTGAACTGGTGTTTTCTTTTTATATTCGGCTCAAATTTGATGCTTGCATTCAAAAGTTTGTCAATTTTGTAAATTTCTTTGTTGTTTTTGTGTGGTTCTAACTCCATAATGTGAAGGTGGCAAAAAAAAGGTGGTCTAAATTATTCTTGGTTACCCGATATCGCACTTTCTATGTTGCGAAATAATGAGGCTCCTGAGATTTACGTTCATCTTTGACTCTTCTTTGTTCGGCAGACAGAATATAACGAAGTACTACACGGAATGCTCTGTTTATTTTATTTATATAGGTGGTATTCCACATCTTTTCATCCAAAGTACTTTTAATTATGTTTCTGTATTCTTCAGCATTGCGTATGGTTTTATTTTTTACTTAGTTTCTATGATTTGATTTGTGAATTTCCCTTTTATATATACAAAGTTATTTAGAAATTCTATTAACTTCGGTATATTAATAACATTTGCACAAACATTGATAATATACTGATATTTGTACTTTTCATAGCGTTTACTTTTCATAGCGTCAAGTTCAGGTAGCTGTATTTTGTTCATTTCAAATTCAAAAAAACTACAATTTCGTTGCTAATAATATAATTTGAAATGATTTTCTACAAACGATTAAAAGGAGATATGAACATGCCCCTGGCCGAAGGAACTAAAGTAAATGACTAACTACAATAAGAACATATTTCAAACAGCATTATATTAAGCGCCCAATGCCCCCAAAAGGGCTTGGAGACGCGTTAGGAAGGCGGAACAAGTTTCTAAAAAACTTATTCATTCAAAGAATGGTTATTATTAGTTCAAATGGTAGTGTATGGTGTTTGCTTTTCAGAGACACGGGCGCATTTGAAGAACATAATAAATTAAAGAAGTTGTGAATGTTATGACTATTATAGGGTAGCGGGTACCTAGTTGAAACGACTGATTCTTTTATATGCTCCGAGAATTTGCGCGATCTCAGAAGATGACCTTGGCATTTACGTATTTAGGGAACAATTGTAAGAACTCCATGAAGAAGTTTCCATGCTTTTGACTCGATAAGCAATGACCTCAATTGACTTGCATTCTGAAGGTAGTTTCAAATAGCATTATGGTGACTGGGTCGGATGGAAAAAGAGTGCCGCTAAATGCACGTTGCGTTTTCAAAACGACTTGAAGGGTAGATTTGTGAGGGAACTACAAAAAGATTGACTCTCAAACAAATGTGACTTGTCATGACGAACTAATTTCTTATAAACAATTTGTATTTCATCCTCGATAATGAAAGGAGATACCGCCGATCGGATTGTGGAATTTTGCATCTCGTTTAAAGACAGTTTAGAAAAACAATAACAAAATTTGCAATATTTGCAAATTTATAAACAATTTTCAATTTTTGCAATTCTGAAGTCGGAAGAGTTGCCTGATGTCCCAGAACCGAAAACTGCGAATTAACAATTTTGCAACAATTAAACATTTTTATAAACAATTTCGAAATGTGTGCTGTACGGACCGGGAGGGTCCTCAATTTGTCTCCGAGGTGAATACTGCAAAATAACAATTTTGACAAGAGATGCTCAATTATTACTAAATACCTAGTTTAATTGTTGCAAAAATGTTAAATTTGGTAAACCCGGATACTTAAACACTAATACTTCGCCAAAACGTCCCACCACCAAACATTTTTCCGATCCTGGAGCCGCCTTCGCACTCTTCATTTCTTCGACTCGGATTCGTAATATTCGTTCATATACTTAAGTTATTTTGCATTAAAATTAATTCAATTGATTTTTCGCAAGTAAATCTCGGCTTATTAGACAAATGTAATTAAACGTTTTGAAATCCACTAATTCTATTGCATGTGCTGAATATATTTATGTCGTAGTATATAATATTATCTTTATTGATGTATTTCATGTAGGCCATCGAATGGCTTGCACTAGGACGCAATGCGATCATTCCCGCCCCCTTGTGCCTTCTGCGCTAATACTCTCAACCCTTAGGCACGCCTATCATACGGAACGTTCATGCTAGATATCATGATTGGGCGAAACTTTGTCTGTAGCTTCAGTCGTTGGCAGTTAATATGATTGCCTCTTTGTAGTAGTTAACTATGAAAGAAGCAGATGACGTTATTCTCGTACAGTGCTGCCAAAATGTGCAAAAGTACTGGGACTTCAGAAAATGGCTGTACCCATTTTACGTGTCGGCGACGGTACAAAGGGTCTTTAATATCAATATCTGTGCCTCGCAGCATAGATAAAGTTTGCGATTTTAGGAGTGGATTTATTGGCTGCGCGAGCGTAACAAAAGCATGATTTAGCAAATCAAGTGACACATTTATTTCTGTTGAATTTCGAATACTTGCAATACCTATAGTGCGCAATTTTTTCCAGAGCAATTTTGAATCACAGTTATTTTCAAAAATCGAGTGTTAATATTTAATCTTGGGATTTCTCAACATTTGGGTTACACGATTTCTAAGTTTTTTATACGTAACATGGTCGTTATAGTTTCTTGTTTTCCGAAAAACTTTTTACGCAGTGTCCCTATCGTGCATAAGTTGGCGGATTTCACCGGATATCCATGGAGCTGCGGGACGTGTCACGCGTGAAGTCTTTAGTGGAATATGCCTATGTACAAGTTCATTAAACATTTCCGTAAATACTGCTACTTTGTTATTGAGCGAGGTTTCATTTAGTACAATATTCCAGGGGACCAAAAATCCATCATAAACGAAAAAATTTGCATCGAAGTTCTTATAACCTCCATATTTTATTATTTATGGTGTGTATTTGGGACACTTTAAATTATATACGTAGATAAGATCATGTTTAGATATTTCCGGGACGAAAATTGTCCATGAGAACGCGCTCTTGCAGGATTTGACACTATGATATGATCTATCCATGTTTCAGTATCTTTTGTGATGTGAGTTGCCTTTAGGGGAAGAATCGTTAGGTTCATATTCCGAAAAAAGCGAGCAAACTTGTCAGATGAGGCAGACATTTTCAATAGATTACAATTAAAGTCACCCATTATAATAATGTCGTCATATTTAGTGACCCAGGAAGCGAGTAAGTCGTCTAGTTCGTCAATGTTGCCTGATTTGGGAGGAGAATATACAATATACTACCGCCAAGAGACATTTTTTACCTGCGAGAATGACTTCAGCAATTAAGTATTCCATGAAGTGGTCTTTATGATTTACTGAAGAGAAAATAACTTGCAGTTACAATGTCATCATGGCAGCAACGCTGGATTTTCTATCAGATTCCAAAGCTGGCATCCAGACTTTAACGGTTTGAGAATTCTAATGATTTTTTGAGCCATGTTTCGCTAATGAGGAGTGCGAGAAATTTATGTTTTGTTACAATTTCCTGAATCTCAGAGTGATGACAAAGGAGAGATTGTGCATTTAAGTGCGCGACGTAAAAACAGTTCCTAGAAATACACGGCGTGGTGTCTACAGCAGCCGGGGCTGACAGGGAAGGGGGGTGGACAAATGCAGGTTGAGACGGCTGTGGGGTGGGGAGGATATTTATTGGGGTGGTGAGGATATTGCGGTACAACGGGAATTTCCTAGACGGCCGCCGACTGCCTATGACTCAGAAGGGCGCAAAAGGTGGTTTAATGAGAGGTGTAAAGAATAAAGAAAGGGCATGGGCAAAAACGGAGTGAGAGGGAGAGAGAGAAGGAGGAGGCAGATGAAATGCAAGGAAGAACGCTTTCCGGAGAAACGAAAATGAGCGCCCCAAAAGCTGGCTGTATAGAGTTGCTCAGACATTGTTTGGACGCGAAACGTCTGCAATTTAGTTACTATTTGACCGGTCCCTGCATTTACCGTTACTGTTCTTCGGTCCAGACATTCCGCAGCTGAACCGCAAGATCGCACCGCAGCACGGCCAGACGCTGCGCGTGAGGTCCCGCGAATGGTACTCCTGGGTCTTTCAAAAACTTCTTCGACTGAAAGACCTGTCGCCGTTTCCTGTAACTCACAAACATTACTATAATTGGCCTATTTTTTCCAGCGAGTTTGCGACCGACTCTATGGCTTCTATCTATATCATTAAGTGACTAGTCTACACTTATCATTCTGGCCACATCAATGACCATATCGTCGGTGTTTTCGCCATCCTTCTCTTCTATGCCAAATATACGCAGACAATTCCTTCTGCTATACATTTCCAGCTGGTCCGTTTTCAGCTCCAGCTCTGTTTTCAAGTTGCGAATCTCTTGATCGTGGTCTTCAATTTTTTTCTGCAACGAGAAAATAAGATTTTCATTGAAGGCCATGATTCTTGCAGCTTCGCGGTCACTACATCTGTTAAAGTGTAGGGATTGCAAAAAGCTCTCCGAATGAAGAGTCCGCTCCAAGACCGCATCAACCTCGGCCTTGATTTTGGCCTGCAGGTCGGAGTCGTTCTCGTTGCGGCTTTCCTTTGGAGGCATGATAAAAAAAATTGAAACAAAAAACATAAGGAAGTAAAATGGAATTAAAGTTTCTTACGGGAAACTAGAGTACCGTGAGAAAAAAGAGAAAACGAGAAAAATTTATGAAAATGATACCGTTGAATATAACGAAGACACTTGGAAAAGCAAACTAAGAGACTAGTACTTTACTTTGTAAAGTAATAAATAGAAAGAGAAATTAGTAGAATGAAAAGAGATAAGTCAAATTTGAGAGTTAATAAAAGTAATAACAGAAAGAATACTTATCTGACGGAATTTCACTGCTTTCACACCTTGCTGCGGGCTGCGTTCTCCGGGAAATACGCGGCCGACGACTTCTTGCATCGAAACTACCTGTAGATGAGCCCGGAGCGCTCCAAAAGACGTCTTCACAGCACGAAGGACATGAATAGACTGATTATAATGGATTGATTATATTAGATTCATTGGATTATGATTATACTGCAGAGAAAACGTATTAATAGTGTGCCTTGTGCTTACGCAAGGGCTGAAAATGGCTCTTCCTCATCTTCAAGAGCCCCCACCCCCAACCCTGTCACCGGTCCCTTGGGATGGGGTCGAAAGAGAACCGAAAGAGTCGGGGAATGGGCTGGCAGGCGCGAAAGGATTAATTGATTGATTAAGGAGTTCAGGTGATGCAACTGCTAAGGTCATTAGTCCCGTACGTGTAGTGTATGTTTTTATTGTAGCAATTTCCCCGCTGGACGGTGAGATCTGGCGCCGACCTACCCGTCGGTTTGCGGGATTTTTCCCATCAGCTAGGTATCTCCTCCAGCGGGTCCCAGCCGGGACCAGCTGTAAGATCCCGACTGGTATCCCGAAATGGATGGTGCATGTGTGTAAGCAGGGGTTGAGGATAAGACAAGGAAGAGGAAGGAAAGATCCACGCGGCCTATGGTCTGTTTATTATGGTATTGCTCCCGCATTAATCTGGTGTTGATGGGAGAAACCACGGAAAGTACCGATCAGAGCAGCAAGCCGCCAGAATTCTGCTCCAGACAGGGAGAGAATTCGACGCGATCTAGTGTCGAAACACCTGACACAGTCGAGACTCCAATCTAGGACCTCCCGGTCACAGCCACTGCAGTGACATCAGTTGATGCCCTGAGCTAACGCTCGGTGACGGGTATGGCCATTAGACCCGTGAGTGTAATGAGTGCTATATCCCAGGTGGAGGGTCTGTTCCTCCCTCGTTGGAACGTGAGATTCCGGGACGACCTCCGAGACAGCTTGCGGAGTTTTTGTTCCTCCAGGTATCTCCGCCGGCGAGGCACTGCCGCAGTTAGGATAGGCTATAACCTTCGACATCGACGTATCGCCTGGAAGATAACAACTTCGTTATTGGTTTTACTTGGGATACTCTAAGTAATAGTAAGGATACCGGTATCAAATCAGTTATCTTGACGAAATTTTACTATTTTATCTGTAAATAATTAATTGGCGAATTTGACCTAGAAGTGTCGAAAATCGAGACTGACCCCACCGACGGGGCTCGAACCCTAGGACCTCCGCATCTCGGGCACGCAGTAATATGAACTGAGCCATCTAAGTCGGTCAGAGGGGAATCGAAAGAGGGCTGTGTGTGCGAAAGGAGTGAGGAGTCGAAAATCCAGACTGACCCCACCGACGGGGCTCGAACCCTAGGACCTCCGCATCTCGGGCACGGCAGTTTGGTGGCAAGCCGAGGCGCGGGCGCGGCGCCCACGCAACGAGAGAAAGCGCTGCGCGGCCGCGAGGCGCGGGCGGGCGGCGGGCGGGCGGGCGGGCAGCGGACGATGCAACGTCTTCGTTGGAATCGCGGCGCTTCATCTCGCGACCCCATTGTTGGGGATGGTAGAATTTAGCACTTTAAATTTAAACTAGCAACACGTACTTTCTCGTCCGTAATTCCACGCAAAATTACGCGAAACGTACTTAGATTTTTGAAAAATTGTACATGACTTTACTTCAAATGAATCTAAAGAACATGATGGTAGATGGTAGAATTTTAGCACCTTAAATTTAACTAGCAACACGCTTTCGTCCGTAATTCCACGCAAAATTACGCGAAATGTACTTGACTTTGAAAATTGTACATGACTTACTTCCAAATGAATCTTAAAGAACATGATGGTAGATAAATTTAGCACTTTAAATTTAAACTAGCAACACGTACTTTCTCGCCCGTATTTTCACGCAAAATTACGCGAAACGTAATCAAGATTTTGGAAAATTGTACATGACCTTATTTCAAAATGAATCTTAAAGAATATGATGGTAGATGCAGGTAGAATTTAGCACTTTAAATTTAAACTAGCAACACGTACTTTCTCGTCCGTAATTTCACGCAAAATTACGCGAAACGTACTTAGATTTTTGAAAAATTGTACATGACTTTACTTCAAAATGAATCTTAAAGAACATGATGGTAGATGGTAGAATTTAGCACTTTAAATTTAAACTAGCAACACGTACTTTCTCGTCCGTAATTCCACGCAAAATTACGCGAAACGTACTTAGATTTTTGAAAAATTGTACATGACTTTACTTCAAAATGAATCTTAAAGAACATGATGGTAGATGGTGTAGAACGTAGCACTCTTTAAATTTAAACTAGCAACACGTACTTTCTCGTCCGTAATTTCACGCAAAATTACGCGAAACGTACTTAGATTTTTGAAAAATTGTACATGACTTTACTTCAAAATGAATCTTAAAGAACATGATGGTAGATGGTAGAATTTAGCACTTTAAATTTAAACTAGCAACACGTACTTTCTCGTCCGTAATTCCACGCAAAATTACGCGAAACGTACTTAGATTTTTGAAAAATTGTACATGACTTTACTTCAAAATGAATCTTAAAGAACATAGAAACTCCGCACTGGGCCTGACTGCACACTCTTTGATCCTAGGTCATCACGGTGTCGTCGTGCAATGAGATGCAGAAGAATCTGATGCTGTAGACTTTCATGAAAATGGCTGTTCATACAAGACCAATTATGTCATTAGTCAGATGACTTCAAAGTTTTGGTTTAATACGAGCGTGACAGTTTCTTTGGAACTATGTATATGAATCAAGTAACAAAATTCTTATTTGTGATATTGCCCGTGTCTCGTTCAATACTATTCGTAGCATTTTTAGAATTATAAAAATTAAGATTTAGCGTTTTATAGCATTTGCTGTGAAAATTATTATTAAGAGAGGACTCATTGAGACAAAATACTATTTTGATGCTTTTTATATTTTCCCATCAAAATCAGGAAATAAGGGAAACTAATTTAATATTTCGCTTTTTGTGAATTTCAACAAATACAAAAGCGTAAGAGGTAACGCGTGGGCCGTCGGGGTGGGGCCTTCCTTTTCTTTTCGTGATCTTCTCCGTTCAAGCGAAATGAGGAAGCCCTTGAGATGATCCTAGACGCTCAGTCTTTCAGGATGCGTTTTTTAAAATGTGTTTTTATTTTCTTTTTTTATATCGTCACTTAAATCTTAATGATAAATTAATAAGCACGGCTAGACTCAAATTAAATGTTTTCAACTTTCGATGTGCTGTTGATGTTGCATCCCTAGTTAGCGAACACCAAGGAAACTATAAAATGCAATTTAGAAATTATTACGCACTTTGTACGGGATTTTGCATTTTATGGCAGATTCAACACCTCCAGAAATATATTTCACCGACCGTCAAACATACAATTACTAATTTGTTCAGCTGTTGGTAACATTTCCCGTTTTAGCATCACCTCTTTCCATCGCAGATGAATGCGAAGCGAAGATAGGCGAATTTCATAGGATACAACACGAGGATGGAGTTAGAATCATCTGTTCCTTCCCATTTGTTTTTTATTTTTAAGTCGCGCCAGATTGAAAGGTCTTTGGCGACTGTCGCTGTATGAGAATGCAATTATATCTGTTACGATTAGGGTTACCAACAGTCAACAATATTTAGGTAAAAGGACGATACTCTACAAGCAAGAAAAGAACCCACATCCAACCCCATCAACACATTTCTTTTTATACATATTTAATTTAGACTAGCATCATCACTATTTCTTTCTTCTCTCCATTTGCGGTTTAAGTGAAAAGATACGCTCACAAAATGCAGATGAAGATGGTCTGAACGTCTCTTTTTCAGTTTAGTCGTTAGTCATAGACACTATCATGCTTGCGTGTGTCAGAGTTCAGAGAAAGGATATTCATATTTTCTACTCTAAATTAAACAATAAACGACACAACGTAGCTTATGTTATTCATGTGATTAAATAAATGACAACAAATGTTAAAAATTTACTAAAAGGAGAACATTTAAAGTACAAAGGAGGATCAGAGGCCAATTGACGTCAATGAAGGAGTGTCCTCTGAAATGGAGGACAGTTGGCAACCCTAGTTAAGATGTTTATCGGTCACATACGTCTTCCGCTGTTAACACGCAACCTTATACATTTGTTAAGTGTACTTGTACCTACCTCTATGTTAAAAAATTTAACATCCTTAGCAACGGGTTTTAACATTCCATCAAATGAAACTCTTCTCCGGTAATTATATTCACTAGCGATGTGAAGGTGTCGCCTCTGGAAGTCGAAGCGCCAGCTTCCTCGCCGAACTAACATTTCTTTAGGTATCTTTAGGTTCAGGATAATCGTTTGCATCCATCTTTCTTGTACCACAGTATACGAATATTGTTTAAATAGATATATCGCAAGCAACATCCCACGATATCGTACTAACGTGCCGCAGCAACAAAATTCATTTGTTTACTATCGCAGTAATGTAAATTTTCGCATAAATCGTGTGATTTTATGGTGGCCGATAAAATGCTGAATATACCACGTCATATTACAGTATTATTACTAGGGGTGAATTTTAATGAAATATCTTTTTCTCTTTCCACTTTACAATAATGCTTTTAGTATGGTCATTCACTTTATGTTATGAGAAAAAGGAATGACCCATTTTTATATGACATTTTTTGCATTTTCTTCGATTTCGACTAATAAGTCGTTGTTTTACCCTTTTCTGGGATTTCTCTGGGATTTTATCGATTTGAATATCATTTTAATGGTACTTGCTTCAAATAATATTTACGATATGAAACAAATGTTCTCCACGGAATTCCTGAGTAGCCTATTCCATTTCTTGGCTCTGAAATGGTAATGTCAATCGTGTGTAATCTAAGATTCCTGTGATGCTTATCAGCACCGTTCGTCGAATTTCACGATAACTAAAGACAAATTTCCTGGTCCAGTCCATATGAAAAGTTTGCAAGCTGAGTTCACTCGAACGAAAGAAAGAAGCCCCGATTATATCAGTAACATATCCAACAGCTTCAGTTGTTCATCTGTCCAGTTTTTTTGTAACATTTTAAGAGTACTTTATTTATCATTTTTGGTGACGTTTTAGGTCATGAAAATCCACCCCCTAGTTATTACTGCCTCGCCCAAATTAAAAATCTTGGCTCCGTTACGCTTCCCCTCAATTTTTAACTTGACCATTTCGTTAACGTAATTGATGCTCTCCGTCTGACGGCGGCAGTCTTTAGACTGCCTTTTTTGTAGAACCCGAAAGAGAATGACTCTCGTGTTAGGTGATTCTCCCACCTCATCTATCGAAAGCAACCTTTATGTCCACCTCCATTTTCTTTCTGTGTTTGATAGTGCCGTCGAGGTCCCCGTTTGTCTATCTCGCATATTCCAGACATTTAGCAACGTGAAGATCTGCCGGGATAAGGAAGGGTAATGGTTAACGGAAATCATGGTGTAAGGATTTAATCGATCATACATCAAGACAACGAATCAGGGAATTTCATCGCCTTTAGGCGATGCAGTGCAATGTGCACTTGCCTCCAACTCAACCTCTTGCGTCACTCAACTAGGTAGATGCTTTATTATTATTATTATTATTATTATTATTATTATTATTATTATTATTATTATTATTATTATTATTGTTTTTATTTTCTCATCTTATTGGCACATTTGAATGAATTGCAAGATATACAGAATCAAAGCACAATACATCTATTTTTAAAAGGAATTTATAATACATTGTTTCATGAATTTTCGTACTATCTTTGTTTAAACAACAACGCCTTCTCTGCATGGGTTTGTACAGGTCTTCATTCAAACCTAGTTGCTTAAAGCGCCACATCAGACTCCTAGGGATGACTCCGGTGCTTGAAACAATTAATGGATAATATGTTGACTCTTTCATTTCACTGTTTCGCAATGGCCCAAGATTTGGTATATTTACTGATTTTGCGTTTGGTTTTGAATAAGTTGTATTTGGGACAGAAAACATCAATAAGCATGACATGTTTCTCACACTTGTTAATCACAACCAAATCTGGTCTGTTGTGAATCACTGTCTGGTCTTGTTGGGTTATTGTCATCCCAACATGCTACCGTCTCTCCAGAACACTCAGGTTGGCAATTTTCTGTGCTTACGGTACTCTATTTTCAGTCAGAAGACGACATTTCTGAGCCAACGCCAGATGTAAAACGGCCACCGAATCATGTCGCTTTATACTCGGTGCCTACCAAATGTGTACAACCTGAGGTAAATATGATGAATTGATTCCACTGTTGACAAACTATAACGACATGTTCATTCTGCAGTACATTGCTATCTCTAACACCCGCTTTCAAATTAGTTACGCGTTGGAATAACTTGATCCTGAACAGCCAACATAAAACCCTCTTCAGTTTCTGAAAGATTTGTCCTGACATAGCTTTGCAGTTCGATGTGCTTCAAACGACATGTTCTTGGCTCAGTCCTGCGGATGTCTTCAATGAAGAGCTTTAGACATCCATAAATCTCTCTTTTGGCCGTCATTGCTTGAGAAGTCCGCAACATCCTGACTCGACAGCTCTATCGGAGTATAGACATCTGCTTCACAAATTGCTTTATGCAGTTTTGATGTATTTGCCGCAGAGTGGAAATACATTCTCAAGGCTCTTCACTCTGCCGACAGTTGGTTTCAATGTCTGTATGCCTTCCACCCATATTTCTCGGAAGTGCTGAATGCCTGACTGCAGATTTTGATGGCATGCGTGCTTTCGTCATTAAAACCTCATTTTCCGTTGTAAGTTCTCAATGCCGTTTACTCCCTTAATAATGCCAAATGAGTAGTTTAAGACTGGGACAGCGTAGGTGTTAATAGCTTTTATGATATTTCTTCCATTCAACTTTATTTTCAGGAGCTTTCGGGTTCTTCGGAAGAATTCCTCTGCAAGTTCATCTTTCATTTTACCTTGGTCAATGTGCCTTGCCTGCCTCACTCCCAGGTATCTGCATTGCTCTCAGCCAACTAATGCTTGTATCAACTGTTTATTTTCAAGTTCAAAGGTTCCCTCTTGGAGCTTTCTACAATATTCAATGTTCGACATTTTTCCAGGCCAACCCATTTTAATACTTTTTCAAATGATTCCACAATACCTAATAGTTGTTCAAGTTGATATTTTGTCGAAGCATATATCTTCAACCATCCATAAAGATTTATGCGATACATCATTCTGCTCCTTAATTTAATTCCAACCACATTTATGGAATTCAAGAGGATTAGATAGCGGATTCATACAGATGACAAACCAGAGGTGACTAGTGAGTCTCCCCTTGGAAAATAATTTCTTCGCACATTGATCGTATCAGTTTGGATGTTGTCAACAGGAGAACTTAAGATACTTTTTGTTCGCCAGTTCGATATGACATGTTCCAAGCAGACAACTTTTTGTATCAACCTCATAGATCTTGGGCATTTCTATCAGCCAGGTAAGTGTAAACACAATCAAGGCTTTTTGTAATCACAGAGGCCATGAACAAGTTGCGATGTTTTGCATATGTTTGACCACACACTCACTGAATCTACATTAATTGTTCTTGCATCCCATGTGGAGCCTTTGCTGGCAGCCTTCTGTTGACTGCAATAATATCGTTGTCTCTACAGTGGGTGTATATCCGTTATGGTGCTGCACGATGTAATGATTTTATACATCGTTGGCAAGCAAGAAATAGGGCGGTACTTTGTTGGATCTTCTTGTTTTTGTGGATCTTTTGATATCAGAAATGTAATTCTGGGTAAGAAATTCTGGCATCTTATCTGGTTGTTGATCAATTCAGCCAGCATTGATCAATTCAGCCAGCCTGTGGTGAGTGCACCATAATCTTTTATACCAAAAATTATGAATTTTATCTGGTCCTGGAGCTTTCCAGTTCAATAGGTTCTTGATTACTTCACTGACTTCTTCAGTTGTAAATTCTTGGTAATGCATCTTGGTAAGATGTTCACAGCGTTTCTTCTCTTTTCCAATCCAGCTTGCTCTCACATCACATTCCGCTGGATCGGAAAGTTGCTTACTCCAAAAATCATTCACCTGCTCTCGTGTTGGATATAATCCTTTGTAATTGCCTTCTTCCTTTCTTCCCAGGTTTCTGTAAAAATTCTTTTCAGATTTTTCAAACAAAATGTTATCTTTCCTCCTATTTCTGCTGGTTCTATATCTGGACAATCGATTTGTTAATACTGATAGTCTCTGTTTCAGCGTGTCAATGCACTGTTGTACTGTCATATTAGGTTCATATCTTTGAGTATGCGTTTTACTTCTATTCATAATACGATCTGCCAGCTTCACAAGTTTTGGTGATCGAATACCATTGGCATAACTCATCATACGGGCAATATCACCTCTCAGTATTTCGATGTTCCTGACGAGACGCCTCTCCCAAGGTGGCATCATCCGGCCTCTTTGCTTTTTTCCTGACAGTTTTTCAGTCTATTCCCAGGGATTTTATTACTACAACTGCAGCACAATATATAACAAAGTGGAGATATTGCAAGTTGTGCGCCATTTCAATTTCCTCTGGTAGTACCTCGCAATTCATGATTATTATTATTATTATTATTATTATTATTATTATTATTATTATTATTTTTAGTTTATTTCTATCTGTTCAACAATACATGTTTTTCAGAGGAGTTAATTTTTACCAGATCTTTAACATTTGGTTATAACCTAACTGCGGGTTCCCGTCGGATAACTAAGAAATTCAGTTTTAATAGACATTTTAAGGACAGATAATAGAAAATTATATTTGGGATTTTTGAAATATGTAATTATAATTTTGATCTATTCACACAATATTCATTTATGGGGGACGAAACCAGTCTCTTGGAAATTTTGATTTTATTCGAAGACCTAGCTCTCCGGTTTGATTCAGATTAAAATTCCGGTACATATTGCAGTTGGAAGTAGATCGAAAATTTTTTGGGCTTCATTTGTTATAAAGTCTGTTATGTTCGGGATTGTAATTCATCGTGTATTTGCGTGTTTGAAATTAACCATGGTGCTTTTACTATTTTTCGTAAGATTTTATTTTGTGTAATTTGTAAATTATTCAGGTTAGTTTTGACGGTATTTCTCCAAATTGGACAAGCATAAGTAAGCGTTGGTCGTATAATCGATGTATAAATTAATTTTCCAGTATCTAAATGCAGATTAGATTTTTTATTGATTGAAATAAAAGAGATTGTGATAGAGTTGTACCATTTTTGCTTTAGTTTGGTTGATTGTAGATTGCAAATGTTTATTCCATTTGAGTTTGGTATCAAGAAGAACACCTACATATTTAATAGGTTGGGATTTATCCACCCACTTGATAGGAATATTATTTATTTTTAGTTGTGTGTGAGGCTTTATTTGTCGTAGTGAAAAAAAATGTTGCTTGTGTTTTACTCCGGTTGATTTTGATATTCCACTGATCTGCCCAGTCTGTGAATAGATTAAGATCATCCTGAAGGTAATTGATGGCTGTTTTTAAGACATTATGTTTGGCAAAAAGTGCGGTATCTTCGGCATAAAGGGCTATTTGAGAATTACTTAGAAATGGTATATCTGATATGAAGATGTTAAATAGGGTTGGCGATAGTGGCGAGCCTTGCGGTATTCCTGCTGAAATTTTGTGAATGTTTGAGTTGGCAAGGTTTACTTTAACCCTGAATTCTCTATTATTGAGGAAACTTTTGATTATGTTGAAAAAGTAGTTCGGGGTGTCTTTTTGTTTTAATTTGTATAATAAGCCATGATGACTCTGTCGAAAGCTTTTGAGATGTCTATGAAGATAGCTGCAGTGTATTGATTTTTATGGAAACTTTTGGCTATGAATTCAGTAATTCTTAGAAGTTGATGGGTGGTAGAATAATTTTATCGAAAACCAAATTGTGATGTAGGAACTATATTATTTTCTGTTACAAATTCTTGAAGTCTTTTTAGAATTAGTTTTTCAAACAGATTTGTGAGAGCTGGGAGCAGACTTATTGGTCTGTAGTTTTCTGGATTCTTAGCATTTTTGTTGGGTGTGTAAAAGGGTAAGATTGTGGCGATTTTCCAAGCTTTTGGGAAGTAGCCTATTCTTAATGCCGCGTTGTAAATCGCAGTTATTCCAGCAATAACATTCATACTCAATTCCTTGAGAGCTTTATTTGAGATGTTATCGTATCCTGAGGCTTTTTTGGTTTTGGTTTTTCTAATTTCGTGTTTTGCTTCTGAAGGCAAAATATATTTTATTCTGGTTTGGGCAGAAGGAGTCTGAAGATTAATAATATTTTCTATTTACTCTTTGAACTTCTGATTAACAACTGGGTTATTAGTAAATGAGTTTTCGAAATGTTTTGCTATTAAGTTGGATTTTTCATTATCTGTGTTTGCTGTTGTCGACCCATATGTGAGTTGTGGAATACTTGGTTTTTGGTTTTTAAGTCTTTTGATTGTGGTCCATAAGTGCCGAGATGACGGGCAATTTGCCTAATTCAGATCCAGTCGCGCCATGATAATTCCTGATAGTTTTATTAAATTTTCCTTTTTATATCAGGTCTACGACGGTTTGCCAGCATTCCGTAAATTTTGTTTACTTTTATTAAATTTTTAATATTGATAGGTATTATTAATGAAGAATTGAACGATCGAGGTATAAATGTAGAAACTATTTTGATGGTTGAATTAATGTGAATTGTTAAATTGTGTATTTCCAGGTCAATGCCATTTTTTGATTTAAGTGAAAGTGGGTATTTCTAATTTATATTAATCAATTCTTTAAATTTATACGAATTAGTCTTAGTAGGAAGCGGAGAGTAAATAATCAGATAGGTCATTAGGTTGAAAGGTGATTTAGATAAAGGCTGAAAAGATAGTATGTTACCAAAGGTCATGAACGCTGGGTGGAAAAGACCATTGTATCTAAACACACAGGTTAACAACCATTCCTTGGCAGGACTTAAAACGCCGATCCGATTTCGTCAGTCTACGCCTTCCTTAGCGATCTGAGTCTTTCGAGTGGGGCTATAAACAAAGTATTCGAATTAATTTGTATTACACAATATTTATTTAATATTTAAACATAATACTTAACTAGATTTTTCTACGTATTTTGTTTCGATTTTAAAAATATTGATAAACGTATGTTTCATTGAGCGACCATCCTAGAAGCTGCTAATCTGTCAATCCATCCCCGCTTTTGACATATTTGAGGAGAACCGAGTCTTTGCAAAGACAAAATCGTTCGATAATTGAGGAGCAACTAATCAAAACGCTTTTTGTCCACTAGTGGAAAAAACTTGAAGAAATTTGAAAGCAGGAGCATGTAGAACGTATTAAACACTGCACGATTTGACATCAAATTCCTCCAGTGGACCATATGCGTTTTGATTAGTTGCTCCTCAATTCTTGCTTCTCGAAAAAACCTGTCATCGGTTGATGTGCGAATTGACCTCCAATGGTTTGTTTGCACCCGTGGCGCCTCCAGGCAACGAATTCGACGTGCCGTTGCAGGCGCACAGACTCACACAAGGGACATGGAGACAATTATCCCGCCACACTAGTTCCACACAACAGTTTGCGTACCATGAACATTCAAATAATCGCCTTGAGTTTTTATTCTACTGACAATCACTCGGTAGATCTTCCAGATGTTTAAATTTTCTAACTAAAGTCTATTACAATCTGTTCGTCTTTGAAAGCGAACCTCACCGGCGTCTCTAGTAAGGAAAATTTGAGGAGAAAGCATGAAACGTAGTAGGAACTTCTACAAAACTTCATATAGTGCCGTGACATTCCAGTACTGAGACTACTGGAATCACCTCCCCAAAATGATATTGGATATCTGTCGTAAAATGCGTGTTTAAAGCTTCTTCTCGGCTGAAACTTTGCACACACAACAGGATTGAGGTCTATTAGAGTTGTTCCAAAGATGGTTAAGATTGGTACAAGGGGAGAGGATTTTGATTGACAGATTGATTTAACGATTCCGGGTGCGTCAACTACTAAGGCCATTAGACCCGATAGTGTAGTGCATGTTTCCATCGGGAGGAAGTGATTTTCCCGCTAGGTGGTGATTATCAGGGACTCCCTACCGTCGGCTAGCGGAGTTTTTCCCAACCTGGTATCTCCCCACCAGCGGGGCACCGCCCCAGCTGGAACAAGCTCTGAGCTCCCGACCGGTCTCTTGGCATGTGTGATAGTAAAGTACGTGTACGTGTAACTAAGGAGAGAGGATATGACAAGAAAGAGGAAGAAAAGATCGCAGGCGATTCGTGACCCGTTTGATAGAGTTCTGCTCCGGCATTTGCCGAATATTGATCGAAAAAAAAACACAGAAAACTGCCGATCAGAATGGCCGGCCGCTAGTATTCTTCTCCAGACAGCGACTAAACCCGATCTATCTATTATAGCTATCTATCTAGTAACGAAAATCTTGACAACGCCGTTGGGACTCGAACACTAGTACCTCCCGGTCAAAGGCACTGCAGTGACATCAGTTGAAACACCTCTCTCGGTAGATAGAGAGGATACACTTGCAATTTTGTTCCCGAAAATTGATTTTTAAATACAGGTGAATGGATGGATGTATCACGCGTAACCCTGTGGGATAAGAATCTTTTAATCCAATAACTGCCAAATGAATTTTGTGCACATAGCACTCGCTCATTGTTGTCGCGTTTGTGCGCGCTCAGTAATTGTTGGAGCCCTCTGGCATCATGTTTTTGGAATTTTTAGCGCTAATCAATTATTATGTTGCTAAATTATCCTACTAGAGCGCTCTAAAGCGCCAAACGGTGGTTATATGAGCATTTTTTCTATAAGAAGCAAAACTGTTAGACCTTAGCTGCGTATGTTCTGTCAAACCCATCTCGATCAGGTTTTTCGTCCAGTTTCCCTGATCCATTGAGCAAATGCTGAGATGGCCCCTTGTTTTGCTTCTGGACATAAATGTAACTTCATTTTCTGTGTACGTCTTCTAGAATTCAGTGGGAAATATAATTATTCAAATTATCGTTTCCATGTTGTCGCGGCAGGAAGTAATAAGAGCCAAATTTATTGCTTATTTATCTTTGAAAATAGATTTTATTACATGGGAGTTTTTTTTCTCCCTTTCAAAATTCAAAATTGATTGCTTATTTATCCTTGAAAATAGATTTTATTACATGGGAGTTTTTTTGTGTTTTTTCTCCCTTTCAAAATTCAAAATTTATTGCTTGTTTATCCTTGAAAATATATTTTATTGCATGGGAGTTTTTGTTTTTTCTCCCTTTCAAAAATTCAAAATTTAAGTAGTATATGACTAAGTGTAGGGATCACAGAATTTTGAAAATGTGCACACAATTCACTTTTCCCCATAGCACGTCATACGCAGTTTTTACCTGTTTTTTTGACGTAAAATAAATAAATAAATAAACTTTGTTGCGGACCAATCACCGTTTGCATTACACCGCCCTCTCCCTCTGACTTAACCAGAGATATAATTGTAGCAGCTAAGCACGTCTTTAGATGAGGATTCGAACGCGTAACCCTGTTAGATTAGAAACTTTTCACCAACTAACTGCCAAATTAATTTTGTGCGCATAGCGCTCGCTCATGGTCGTCGCGTTCGTGCGCGCAGTCATTGTTGCAGCTTCACTAAGATATTTTAATTTTGATGAATACTTTACATGAAGCGCTTATGACATTTTCAACATTTTCTGAAAATGACTGAAACTTTTTTCTTAAAATGTTCTTGCTCGAATAGAAGAAAGTGCATGTGAAGGTTTTTTAAATACAAAGATTATTACTGAAGTATTGTTGAGGTGTAAGAAAAGTGTATCTCTAGCAATGTGTCTTTTCACACATGTCTCTTTACACATGTGCATTTTCACAAAAGAAATCAGTGATTGTAATTATTGAAACATACCCCTATCTGCTACAATTATTGGGCGATTCGTCGTAACCCGTTTCCAAATTTCTAATAACATGGGCGCCAGGAAAAAGGTTACGATAATATTTTAACTATTATTACTCTGATAAAAACTGAATATTATCCCGCTAGCTGGGTCGATGGGTCATTATCTATTAATAGCCGATTACCCGATCTGCCATCTATACAGAATGGCGAGGAATCGGAAAACAGAGATTATTTGATCTAGCTACTTATTAGCTTAAATTGGCCAATGAAAATCATTTTATCTTTCTTTTAAGAGAAACTTAATATTTATTTCTTATCAATGCAGCAACATCAATGCAAAAATGGAAAAAAATTACATCCAGAAACTTTCTTAGTTATGACCTGGTTCGAACCTTATACGGCGATTCTGGTCTTCGCGTGCTCTTGATTGGTGGTTCCTCGAATAAACGCCTTCCCTTCTTCTATTTGAAGCTCCGAAGTCCCGAAATCCAATTACCACGAATCTACTTCTCTTCTTTGAAAACGAACACCGCCGATTCACCACTTTGCACCACTCAAATATTTGTTCCAGCTCCACTATATTATGTCTGATGCCCGTTCTCACCGTCAAAATATCCAGTGCTTTTATGATTACACAGCAAACAAGTCTCTCAGTTCTATCTTCCGTTTCTAGCAAGAAAATATGCAAAGTCCGGTATCGTTTGTGAACCGCATACATTTATAAGTTCAAGAATGATTAGAGTTCACTCGCGAAAAACTCCAAGTCTTATTTTGATGCACAGCAAAATATTCGGAACTCGACACGTTCCCCCAATCTTGTGAAGTATCACAAGTTCACTGGTTCTGCATGAAAAATATCTAGAGTCCGAATATGTCCTCAAGTCCGATTCTGCTCTACCACACGAAAATATTTCAAAGTCCCAACATGCACAAATTAATCTATTCGCGAGCGAACTGCTCACCGTCACGACATGCGACCGAATGAGTTTTATCCTCCCTTTTAAAACCCACAATGCCTTGCCTTTCTTTTATTTCGACAAAATGCCCAAACTTCCGTTTTAATAATCAGTCGACGCTTCTTCAACCAATCTCTTATATTTCCTCCTCCTCACGCCGCCACCTCCACGGTCAGATGAATGTTTGTTTATCCTGACAACAATCACGACGTCGTTATAAGGCGCCATATTGTCTATTATTTGCCCTAACCATTTCGCCCATTTACGACAAATATTATGTAATAAACCATGTCCCCATATTGGTATGTCACATTATATGTGGTGAACTTTATTTTAAGGCATGGTAAAAGTAGCATTTCTTTGCGTGTTCCCCGTAACATACGAGTACAAGTATAGATCTTAGTAAATATATAACATTTCCAATTTTAAGAAAGAAACTTCCATAACGAATTCACAGTGAAAAGTGATTTATTGTTCCAGAATGTGTTTACCTTTCGTTCTTCAAGGCCTCATACGAACGCATTGAGCTACGTTATGGGTGTTTTCTGTTTTACTTGTAATGAATATTTAAAACTTTTCTACAGCTACATTTGTCAAATATCTAACTTTCGGAGTGAACCCTTGCTGCTGGAAATTTTCAGATACGAACCCAACTTTGCAAGCCATTTTTTGTCCATACTGAGTCTTGACGCTTGGATGTTTTCTGCATAACTTCATTCAATTGTAGATGTTTAAATGAAGTCATTCACATCTTTTAGAATCTGAGTAATTTTTCAGGTTATAGCCTCAAGAGGAGGAATAGCACTCAATGTAATAACACTTAATGGAATAACATTAATTTTAATAACACTTAAGAGAAGTAAAAGGTTTTTGTATGCTGCGCATTTCCACTAGTTTCTTTATTTAAGTTGTAGGCGGTGGATTAAAAACGTTCAAATTATTTCCCAACTATTAATGAATTCAAATATATATTTTGAGATCAAATTGAAAAAACGATGGTAGCCACGGAGATGTTGGTGGTGGTTAGAGAAGTGGTGGCAGTAAGCACGTTACTAATTGGTCCTCTTCTTTATATATGAAAACACAGGCTCGCGTTCCCCATTATTCTACCAATTGAGATGCTCTTGGAACCTGCAACAAACTATAAATTAGAACTTATTTTTACTCAAAACAAATTTGTCAATATCAGTGAAAGCTCTATTATTGAAAGAACAATACATCAAACTAATACGATCACACTACTTTCATAAAATACTATAAGAAGGCATCCTTTTCTTCTTCTTGTTGCCTCTTCACCTAGCCCTCGGTGGAGAAGGTAATGTTTAACCGTCCCTGGGTTCCCGATGGACCTAAGTCGATCGTGTCCACCTTCGACCTTGGCAGATGGTTTCTCAGCCTGACTCCATTGGGCAACGCTGGGGAAGGAGAGTGGCTCCTCTCTGGGTTTATCAACACAAGCAGCGGCTGCCACATTTCTCAATATTAGAACTTCACAGCCCTGTGTAGTTATAACGGCCATCTCAACATCCAATTAAATTTGACCTCCTCAACGTGATAAATTGAGAACTCTCGCCTTCCCTGAGATTTCCGGGGGTACTTACGTCATTGTCGAAAGGCACAATAAGTAGAGGAAAACCCAGGCTCCGAAGAGTAGCCGCTCAACCTAATGTGTGTGTGTGAGTGTAGGAGGGGGGGCGGTAAGACTTGGTTCATGCTGTATCCGAAACACCCGTCCCCGCCAGCAATCCTCGCAGACCTAAATCATAAGTTATCATCACATCATAAGTAAATCACACTGGGTAGGATGATACGAACAAGAATTAACAAATTGTTACGCGTGTAAAATAGAGATAAATGCTATGCGGAGTACGATCGAAGGCACAGTCTCTCATTGCACAGTGAACAGCATCAGCGCTCAAATTAATTTTAAGATTTCTCCTAAACATATCGATTGATCGAATGGCGATAATTAGGTCTCCCGGGATGTGTGGTAATGAAGTGCGTGGAAGTGTACACATATGAGAGGAGAGGAAGGGCCAAGGATGAGGATGGAAAGATCGCCCGCGGTCGGTGGCCCTTTTGATAAGGTACGGCTCCCGTAATCGCCTTGTCTGAATTGACTGGAGAAATACCATACGGAGTAGCAGACAGCTACAATTCTCATACAGTGGTGTATGATCTAGCTGCACAACTAGTGTCGAAAGTGCGACATCGTTGGCGTTGACCGGGAATGGAACTTCCGTTCGGACCTCATTTCAAAACAAAACTGTCGGTGAGAGTGCCCTCAGGCTCCCGAGCGGGGATAGTGCTAGCCGCCCGCGTGCCTCGATGGGTGAGGTGGTTAGCTTACTAATCTCTGAACCGCCAGTGCGCGGGTTCGATCCTGGCCGAGGTGCATGAATTTTCGAAGGGCGAAAAATTCACAGTAGCCACGTCACTCTTGTGGCATGTAGCATATGGCATGGCATAGCATGGCTACCTAACAAGATATCACTTTCTCCTAACCAGATAGTTCGGATATAGTTAACTGAGACCGACATCTGACGAAGAAAGTGAGAGTCACATCTCAGGCGTATCAGGGGAACGCCCGCGAGGCGCGCCTGCTCGATAAGATCCCCAGACGCATCGGAGATAGACTTCAAATGAAGCCTGGATTCACATGAAACATTTTAAGCTCCACTGTCACACTTAGTATTCAAATTTTGATGTTCTCTCAATATCCATTCCCTAGTAGATGCTTATGTCACCAAAGAAAAAACTCTGAACATTAATTGAGCACGATCCGTTCATGAGCACGGCATCAGTCAGAATGAATGTCTCTCGTATTCTTTTCAGCCCTGCAAACTCGGTCCATCTTTTCGATTATATTTTGCATACATTGATGTACCTTTCGCACTCAGCCAACCCTAAATTTCTGCAAAAACGAACTAGCCGTCTTCACGACTGTCACTGCTTTTTCGGCCAATCCCTGAATTCTATACAAAATTAACTAGCCGTCTCTGCGATTGTCACTGCATGAAGATGTTGACCTTGACGACGGCTCGCTTACCGTTGCTATGCTAGCATATTCACATTATTTATCCCCTTTAATCGACGCCATTTATAATAAATATTGTACAATATTCAGTGACATATTGGTATGTCACAGTATGGAAACTACCTGACACTAATTTTTTTAATTCAGGTCTCTTAAAAAACACCATTCCCCCCTTGCTAAATAAATTTGAAGCAAACAAATGAAGATACTTCAATGGAATATTAATGGATACTATTGTCGTCTTGAGTATCTGCAACTATTATGCAACAATTTTGACCCAGATATCATTTGTTTGCAAGAAACCAATTTCAAGGCTAATCACTCAGCTAATATTAAGAATTATCAATGTTTCTTTAAAAATAGAACCACTGATCATGCTTCTGGTGGAGTAGCCATATATTTAAAAGCTTCAATTTTGGCTGATAACCTTATGATAAAATCTGACTTGGAGGCAGTTGATGTGAAGGTTGAAGCACCTACTTGTATTAATATATGTAACTTATATATCCCTAACAGCCATAAACTTGAATACTCGGAGCTCAGCGACATCCTAAAACAATTACCAAAACCCCTATTGATTCTGGGGGACTTAAACAGTCATCATCCAGTATGGGGCTCATTTAAGACCGACAGAAGAGGTATATTAATAGAAGCATTTGCAGAAGACTCTGACTTGATAATTATAAACACAGGAGGACCCACCCACATCAATCCCAGTAACGGCAAAGTTAGTGCCATTGATATAACAATGCTATCGGCCCCTCTTGCTCCAAAATGCTCATGGAACGTCCTTGAATATCGATACAACAGTGGCCATTATCCATTCATTTTTGATATTGACTTACCCGGCTCTGGTGACACACCTTTCCCTCCTACCAGCGAGCTGAACTATAACAAAGCTGACTGGGCCATGTATCAAGAAATCGTTAGCTCTGCCTCATTTAGTTTTCATCTGGATGAGAATGAATCTGACATCAATCACATAGTCCAAGATTTTACCAACATTATCATAGGAGCTGCACACCAAGCTATTGATTCTTATCAGGTTAAATCTAATAAGAAGAGAGTCCCCTGGTGGAACAACGAATGCCGGGAAGCTATCAAAGCAGCTAAACGTGCCTTCAATAAATTCAAAAGAAGAAGAACTTTAGAGAACAAGACTGCTTACAAGAAAACTAGGTCCCACGCCAGAAGCATTATCAAAGAGTCGAAAAAGAAATCATGGACTAATTATGTATCATCAATCAATATAAACAACATGTCTGAATCATGGAAGAAAATAAAGTCCATTCATGGCAATAAAGTAACTAACAACATCCCTTTTTTACAATCTCACAACAAGATTATAAATGATTCTGCTACAATTGCCAACATGCTCGCTAAAACTTCCAATCCAATTCTAGTTCAGCGAATTATGATAAAGAATTCTTGAAGGTTAAAAATGTAATTGAAGACTCCGATAACAACTACCTCCAAAACCCATCGTTCTGACCTACGTTCTGACCTACTTAATGTTCCAATAACAATGCAGGAAGTAAACGAAGTTATTAATGTGACAAATAACTCGACACCTGGGCCGGATGGTATCTCCAACATCCTCATACGGAATCTTCCTGTAGAAGGCAAGGAAATCCTCCTAAATATTTTTAATTTTATGTTTAAATATAAAACCTTCCCCAATAAAGGAAAACAGCAATTGTTGTCCCCATACCTAAACCTGGCAAAGCAAGATCCAACCCGATTAACTATCGCCCGATTTCCCTAATTTGTAACCTGTGTAAGATAATTGGAAAGATTATTGATAGACGTTTAAGATGGTTTTTAAATCACTATAACATCATTAAAGATAATCAACTTGGCTTTAGACCTGGGCATTATACTTACTCACATCTTATTAGCGTGGACACCTACATCACTGAAGCCATCCACAACAGACATGTCATTGCCGTCAACCTAGATGCCCAAAAGGCGTACGGTATGGCCTGTATACCTCGAGTTATATGTATACTTGAAGATATCGGCATTAATGGTAACATTATTAGTTTTATCATGAATTTTACTAGTGATCGATGTATTCAAGTGCGTGCTAACAACCAGTTAACCGAAACAATAAAGCTGGAGAATGGACTTCCACAAGGATCCACCTTGGCGTAACTTATTTTGATCGTACTGGCATTGGCCAGTATATCATATATCACCTACGATCATTCCGCAGGTAAGTATGCGGATGGATATGATAATCCCCTAGTAAAGGAAAGAACTCACATCTACGCAGAGAATTACACAAGATGCATTGAACTCAATACATAAATGGTCGCTAAGCTCAGGATTCATAATATCTCCAACCTAGTCCGAATGCATCCTGATATCTAGGCAAAATATAGCTGGAGATCTTAATTTAAAAATGGAAGAGGTAGCAATAAGAAGGGTCTATTCAACTAGAGTCCTTGGTCTTATTTTTTACTGTAAGCATACTTGGAAAGAGCACATTTAAGATCTCATCACTGATGTCAAAAGAAGAACAAATCTACTAAAATGCACATCTATAAATAACTGGGGCGCAGACAAACAACTTTGCTCTCACTTACAAAGCTAATGTTCGTAGTAAAATCGACTATGGGTGTATAATATATAACAAAGCCAAAAAGAACCTACTCAAAAAATTGGATCCTGTACATAATAGAGCGCTTAGGATATGTACTGGATGTTTCCAGACAACGCCAACAGGTAGCATCCTTATCGAAGCCTCGGAACCAACCCTGCAATTTCGACAGGATTATCTGACTAACAAATATATAAGCAAAGCCTCCTCATCCAATAACAATATTATACTCAATGACATTAACCCACCAATCATATCTGCTCCCATCCACCCAGAATCATACCCAAAAACCTTTTACGAAAGCACCAAAGATATAATCAGGGCCTACAACCTCCCAAACATATCGGTGGGAAGGTGTAGAACACCTAAATATCCTCCCTGGGTCACACCAAAATTTACTGTCGATTCCTTTCCCAAGAATCTCTCCAACTCTAACTTGAACGACTCCGACGCTGATCTTATCCTCAACGAGATTCTCAATAAATATCAAAATCACGATGTCATCCACATCCAAGACATGCTGGAAACAGAATGGGCTTATACATCCAATTACCATGGAAGACCTTTCATATCAAGTTTAGGAACTTTGCAAGTAAAAATAGCGCTTACAATTATGCTTTCCTACTGTCAATGAACCTTGTCAAATCCAACCCAACTAAAAAATGTATTATTTTATCAACATATATACAGAATGGCATTAAAGTTTCACCCAGTAATTACCTACAATTAATCTTCACCAACCTGCTTGAAATCTGCAAAGAGACAGCTGGCATATATATTCAACCTGTGGTGATCCACATTACAAAGAATGTAGAAGCAAGAACTCCGATTAGCAGATCACCTGCACCCTGTTGCTTATTGACTTTGAAGAGAAAGTAAACAACAAAATGTCTTACGCAATTGAGGACTATCTGAAGTTTACTGGCAAAGTCATGAAGATGTGTTCAAACCAATGGAACAATCTCAAAACAAGCACAACTCATAAGAAAATGGGTCAATTTTTTGCTGTCAAAACTTATGAAAACCTCTCACGTCGTGAACAAGTAACCCTTTCACGCATTAGATCAGGCCATTCCAAATTTTCCCATAGACATATACTAGAGAAAAATTCCATCCCAGTATGTACCTCTTGCAATTGCCCGCTAAATATTAATCACATCCTCCAGGAATGTCCCCAATTCAATTCTGTGAGACCTCAATTCTTTAATAAGGAAAGATTTAGTACCATTCTAAGGGATAATACTTACCAAAGTAATGTTTTAAAATTTTGTAATGAAATAGGTATTTCAGGAAATATTTAACTGTAATAGAATAACGTAATTTTCTATTCCTTTTTTGTAGTAATTAACAGTTATGTAATTTTCACGTTTAAGTTTTGTTTATTTATTTTACGTAAAAAAAACAGTTAAAAACTGCGTATGACGTGCTATGGGGAAAAGTGAATTGTGTGCACATTTTCAAAATTCTGTGATCCCTACACTAAGTCATATACTACTTAAATTTTGAATTTTGAAAGGGAGAAAAAAAAGAAAAAACTCCCATGTAATAAAATCTATTTTCAAGGATAAATAAGCAACAAATTTTGAATTTTGAAAGGGAGAAAAAAAAAAGAAAAAACTCCCATGTAATAAAATCTATTTTCAAGGATAAATAAGCAATAAATTTTGGCTCTTATTACTTCCTGCCGCGACAACATGGAAACAATAATTTGAATAATTGTATTTCATCGAATTCTAGAAGACGCACAGAAGTTACATTTATGCCCAGAAGCAAAACAAGGGGCCATCTCAGCATCTGCTCAATGGATCAGGGAAACTGGACGAAAAACCTGATCGAGATGTTTGTTGATTTCACACACTAACAACTCGTGGAACTAGAGTATTACCACTAATTAAATGCCACTAAGTTCACTGTCTGAATGACAATATGAAAACAACGTTTCACTGGCCGCGATCGGAGCACGATGTGTCTCGGTCGGCTGCCGAGATGGAACTGGAGTGTGACATTTGTTTCTCTCAGCTGCAGTTTCAATTGTTGGTTTGCGTGCTTAATCTCGCTGCATAGTGTTGGTCTGTTGTACCAGAAGGGCAGAGTCGAGACTACAATGTTAGTATTTTGGGCGGCACATTGTAATTTGTTAACATGTTTTTCATGTGTAAAGTTACCGCCAAGTTAATGTCATTCTGCCCTCCTATGATAATGACTGTGTCCTGATTGGTCAGTGTTTTCGTGTGGGTGTCCAATTCTGCAGTCACATCTGCAAACCTCCCGTTAGGTTTAAAAATAGATGAGACTGAGAAATTGGAGGGTAACTTCCTACTGAGAATGGAGGAAAGATGGCGGCCATGACTGTCAGCTAAAATAAGTACCTGTTTTTTAGGCTCAGTAGGAATGTCTTTGTTTTCAAGTGAGCTAGGATGCGCAGCTTTACGTGTTTTGGTTTTGACGCGCTTCCTAGCCTGTTTGCGTTGGTTTGTGCATGTACTTGTCGATGGTAAAGAAGGGTGGTGAGGATCAGGAAGGCGAGGAAAATCTGTTTCATAATCTAAAACACTAAATTTGTTTTGAGTTGTGACTGGATGCGGTGTCTGTGTCTGTTGTACAGTCACGGATGTACGGTTGGTATTATTCGCAGTGTTGCCGACTTGTACCCAACCGTCTGTGTAGAGAACGACCTCTTCCAACCTTCGGATATGTTGATCTAAATTATTGCTTATGTGTGTGAAGGCTTTCAGAAGGTCGGCTTTGAGAGTGTAGAGAGTAAAAAGAGTAGAACGAGCAGTAGCCGTGTCACGAATGCGTTTTAATGTACGTGATAAAAATTGAAATAAATACAAGAAACCCCAGATAAGAGCAACAAAAACCTAGCTTTGTATTTTAAAAGTGTTTATTTGATGTGTATTAAATAAATTAAAAAGCAAGATTGAATACAAAAACTAGAAGGTATGCTACACAAAATCTAAAGGAGCTAGTACTTACGAAATTTGGCAATGTGGCTTCGTAGAATTTCGTCAACTTAAGCTGCAACTGTTTAATACAATCAGTAGATTATACTTTACCGTAATTAGATAAAAGATAATATCTGAAAGTTTGTCTTCGATATATAGAATAAGATTTTAAACAAATTCACTTTGATACACTGTCCTCGTAACGTTGAAAAAAAACGGAATCGTCACTTGTCACAGAAATAGAATAAATCTTTCAGAAAATTAATTAGCACGGTGATTTAATATTGGAAATAAATTGAACTGTGAATAGATTTAGACACTTATCACCACCTCGTAAATCTGAAGTTCGTTGAGGTTTGAATGTTCGTTTAAAATTCGTAATCTGTTTGTCTTGGTTATAGCAAAAAAATTAGTTGAAATTATATTCCCAGCTAACCTGCAACAAGTAATAAAGGCACTTAAAACACACTAGTCACAGTCAAATCGCTAAAAGTAGTAAATATTCACAAAATGTGAAGAGCACAACCAGATGCGTCCGTCTCGTAAGATGGCGTCAACCAGTCCTCCAGTCATATTCCTTCAATTACAAATGTCCATAAATAAATATATGTCAATACTATATTATAATCGTATTATTACCTTTTCGCATATTTCATGCTGATGCTATATGCTTCTAAAGGCAGCAGACTTACTGGTTAGAATGAAATTGTGGATGTTATAACAATGTATTTCGTATTTGGAACGTGTAAATACTGAGGAGCCGGAAGCTTTAATGTCTATATTTATACGTGAAGATAATTAATGTAAAAATATTGTTTTCTTGTATATTTAATTTGAAAAATTTTCCACAATTTTATAAGTAAAGAATTGGCTTCCTAAGAAGGTGGATAAAGGTTTTCTCGAGGAAAGCAGTGTTACGATTTACGCTTACAAGCTCAGCCTATTTCGCCTTGAAACGTGTGGAGGAAGGACGCAATTTTACCGGGGATTTCTGGAAGTCAAGACTCTTTCTTGCTTCCAAGGTGAAGATTGTTCAGTAGCCGACTCGAGTAGTATTTTAAAATTTATGCTGTAATTGTTAAACAATTGGAACTTAGAGTATTTAGAATGAAATGAAAATTAGGAGCTGAAAACTAGGAATATCTAACCAGCAACAATTTTCGTGGCAATATATGCAAGCGTTGTGGCCGCTTGTTCCCTCCACCCCGTTAGGAACTTCAAATGTATTTGCCGCAGAAACTAAGCGTGCCGTTGCAAAACGGTTTGTAGAAAAACTTAGCGTGGGAACTGCCAAAAAATAGTTGTCATGACATGCTAATTTCTTATAAACAATTACGTATCTCGAAAACGAAAGCGATAGCGCTAATCGGATTGCGAAATTTTACATCTCGTTTAAAGCCAATTTTAAAAAAGCAATACGTTTTGTTTGAAAAATTTAAAAATGTATAAACAATTTCCAAATTTTGCAATTCTAAAATGGGAAGGGTTCTCTTTATACTTGACTGCCAAATCGAATGAATTGGGGTTGGAAACAAGTGAGGGTTGGCATGAGACGCGAAGATCCTATAAACAATTGCGTATCACGTAAACGAAAGGCGATAGCTCCGGTTGGATTGCGGAATTTTGCATCTTGTGTAAAGGGAATTGAGATAGAGAATAAAAAGAATTGCAAAATTTGTAAAATTATAAACAATTTCCAATTTTTGCAATTCTAAAGTGGGAAGAGTGTTCTGATGTCCCAGAACCAAAAACCGCGGATTAACAATTTTGCAACAATTAACAATTTTATAAACAATTGCGAAATGTGCGCTATTCCTGCCGGGGAGTGTCCCCAAATTGTCCCTGATTTGATGATAACAAAATAACAATTTTGACATGAGATGCAAATTAATTGCTTAATATCGTTTAATTGTTACTTTAATGTTAAATATACAGTTGGTCTTTGAATTTTACTTTCTTTTATTAAAATGTTTCCCTAGCAGTACTAACGATTCGAAAAGACAGTATTTTACATTTTTAGCAATGTAATATATATTTGAACCATTGAAAATATGCACATTATAATAGTTTTCTTATCGCAAAATTCTGTAGTAAACTGGTCATTTGATACAGTTCTTACATTGTGTTTGGACAAGCATATTGGAATTTAAATGTGTATAAGAACGTAATCGTTCTAAAATTAGTGTTATTTTATCTGATATCAATGTAATTTCTTCAAAAGAATTGTTAACAGGGTTAAGTGCTAGTGTTCATATACATTTCAATGAATTTACTTTCATGTTCATACAAGTGTTTCTTCCATGTATTTTATTTGAATACTTCACATCTGAACTAGCAGCGACCGCCATTTGTACGTCGTAATTTTCTTGGGCACCCTCCTGCATCGAGATTGGCTACGATGGTTTGTAGAGGCTCGCCTGCGCGTTTCGTCTGACAAGGGCTGTCCAAGCCGTGCAAAGCTGAACTTATGCCTGAGACGGCCAGCGATCAATTTATGTTTCAGTACTGTACACCATCAATCTAATGATTTGTTCGGTAATAATCGATCTTATAGATATTGATCATGTAATGATAGAAATTTCTAATGTCTGGTATGGGAAATTAAGTATGAGCTCAGTTAATTTTAATGAGAGAGCAATTTCGCCATGAAAATGTTTATTTACTGTACACTCTTCCTCAGAAAAATGTCGAGCAAAATTCTATCCTCCACACGCGCCGACAACTTGGACACCCTCGGCCTGGGAGGGCAGGGGAGGGACGCGTTGACCAATCGCGCAGGTAGAACCACAGTTGTCTGTAATTGGTGCAACATCCCAAGGAAACGAAGTTGCCTCGGGGGGAGGGGGCTAGTTTGTTTACGTACGAGGCAGAAATAAGTCATATTTCCCTACCGATGGAGAGATTTTACCTGCACGTTCGCCACGACGAAAAAATATTTCTCAGCGGGGTTTCCATCCAGAATGATTGTCAATTGACCTAAATATTTAGATTTTAGCAACAATTGATCTAACGTTTAGTAATCGATTTGTAACTCCAGTCGAAGTGCAATTTCAGATGCTCATTTCGGCACAAGTTACGGACCCTTCCCGTCGTTCTAACGCATATTTTGAATTTGTTTATAAAATTATAAATTTGCAAAATTGTTAATTCACAATTTTCGGCTTTAGGGCATCGGGAGACCTCCCCTTTAGATTTGCAAAGTTGGAAATTGTTTATAAATTTCAATTGTTGCAATTTTGTCTCATCTGAGTGGCGTTTAACACGATAAAAATTCCGAATTCGATCTGTTATCATATTTCGTTCTCGAGATAGATGTAATTGTTTATAAAAATTAACATCTTGAATGACCTATTTGTTTTCACTTAACACAAGCATACTGAAAAACGTTCTCTAATGTTGCGCTTTGCTTGCTACGCTTAAAAACACTTAGCTTATAAACAAATTCTGTCAATTTAATTACGCTAAATCCGTCTTTTATGGCGAGTATGAATATAACTTTTATTTTTTATATTCTCTTTAAATGCTGCAATTTGCAAGTCGATATATTTATCAAATAAAGAGAAACTGATTATATACAAATTATTTTGAATTGCATTACAGTGAAATGAGTGTTTCGATTTTCTATCAAAGGGATGTTGAGCAACAATAGCTAGAAAATAAAATATTTATTTCTGTGTTTTGAAAATCACATGAGTAGAATCACATCACAATATATACACAAGTATAGAAATTTGTAAATGAACGTATATAAACTTTTAAGTTAATATTTCAATTCAATTTATCATTCAATAAGTCAGGATCATCTTCAAGACTGTTAATTTCATGATTTCATTTATAATATTCAAATTAGAGCTAAAAGCATCATGTGATAAATCTACGCATTGTTAATACATAGTTTGAAACAAGATTAATATATTTAATATACATTTAAAACGCTTTTTAGATTGGCGAACGTTTCAATTAAATTTCATGAATTCCTAAATGCTTGAAAATAAATAATGTAAAAATGATGTAATAACAATTCAAAGAGATTTCGCTTTTGTTTACAGTTTAATAAATATCAATGTCGTAGCATTTTCCAGTGAAAATACATAGAACGAACTTGGGGATTTCATGAATTCCTAAATGCTTGAAAATAAATAATGTAAAAATGATGTAATAACATAGAACGAACTTGGTGGTCAAGTAATATTACCTTCCCAACCCAGACTACATTTCAGTATAGTCAGAGTTCGAAGGTGGTTTGTTGACCGCTACTTTCCATTCTACGAAACTGTCGAAACCTTGAAGTTTGGACGACCATCTGTATAGGGAGAACATAGCTGTTTATTAAACGAAAACGGGCCGTTCAAGGTATTTAATGTGCAATCGTTTAAAACGTTTAACCATTATAAACTACTCCTAAGAAAAATATCAAATAAACAATGTTAATGATCACCAGCTTAACATTGCTTTTACCATTTGAATGTTTTTAACACCCCAAAACCTACAGAAAACCGATATTTTTTCAGGTTATTATAAACAATGTTAATGATCACCAGCTTAACATTGCTTTTACCATTTGAATGTTTTTAACACCCCAAAACCTACAGAAAACCGATATTTTTTCAGGTTATAAAAGTTATTTGATTCATGTCTTCATCGGAGGTCTGAGATAAAAAAACTGATAAGCAGAGAAAATTAAAGTAATTGTGAGTAATTGATGAAATTGAATGATCAAATAAAAAACTGTCTCTACTTCATATAATGCCAACTAGTTTAATAAACATGTAATTACATGTGATAAATATATTTAAATATGCAATTAATGAAAATTTTGAAACTAATTATCAATGACACGTTGATTCATCAGCAGATATATATTATTAAATACATTTTTGATTCATGGCTCCTGTGTGAATCGCTTAGTACTCGAAACGCAGATCCAGTTTCAGAATAATACAAAACTGCTAGAACATACATTAAACATATAGATTGCGAAATAGTTATTTACGACAGGTATCATAAGATATCTTATTACATTTGCAGGATTCCTGCCTTATCTTCGGCGGCTATCATGGTTGAAGTACGTCACTGATGAAAGTTGCGATAACGTAGACTTCAACACGGGCACGCATGCAGTCGTTCTGAAGTCCAATTGCAATAGCGGCATATTTATACTTGATTCTTAAAGGCATTAACACACTAAAATAAGTAGTGGCGCCTCAAAAACACATGCTTAATGTGATATTTATAATGGATACAAATGATTATAACTATGCATTTAACCGCAAAATTGTTTCTACTGCAAAATTATTCGCCATGGATGGATTCAATCTTACGTTCACAACTTTCCAGCAGGTTCCGACTACCATTGTACCACAGAAACTCATGACACTGCCCTGTCACAAAGATTATTTTAAACTGTCATATATCACAGATTTGACTAAAAAAGAACGTGCGGTGTTTAGGACTACAGACGGATAGACAATCAGACGTTTTGTCGTAAATAGATTTTTGAAAAACAAGGACCCACAAAACATGGATTCTGACTACAAACTATTGGAGGAAGTAATTTACTATATAGAACAACATTTATCCACTTTTGTCGTTACAGAGCTCGAAATTGAGTTTTGTCGAAAAGTCCAGCATGCTTAATACTTTTTCTTCTTACTACATAATTACCAGAAAATAAGAAAAAAATGTTTTTCGTTGTTTCTATTTAACGAAAATTTACAATCAGTTTCAAATTTGAAAAAATCAGCAAATAGTATGATGAGATTTATTAACAATATAAAATAAATACAATAAGAAAGGAACCTCCTTTCTTTACTTGGTATTCTTCACAAATTTATACGTAAAACATAATAAAAGCATTATTTCAACAATATTCGAATATTATTCTTGAGGATCTATGAGGAAAACTGTTAATGCCGGGCCCTGGTAACGAAAAAAAGGTTAACTCATGTTGTGAAACCTAGAAAAATCCTTTAACTCGTGTTGCCAGAAACCAATGTATTGTGGGTCGTTGATACAGAAAAATCGAATGACGGCGAAAAGCCTGTCTGTTCGTGTGCCTGTTATTGTGCCTGTTCTTGCGTCTGTTCTTGTGTCTGTTCTCATGTCTGTCTGTAAATTTTCAAAAACAATATATGACCTTATTGAAAGAACTATTTATGGACAACAAATTTCATTTGAAAGAAAAATCTGTGTTCAATTCTAGAGTTGTAGGAAGACGGCAAAAAATTCAAAATTTTGAAATTTTAAAAATCCAGAGTTAAAAAAAAAAATCTTAGAAAATTTTGAAAATGACGGGGGGCTTCATGTAATATACCCTCAAATTTTAAAGAATGTTTTTTAAAATCTCAAAGCTTCAACTAGAGTCACATCGACAAGGGATTCTTCAATTTCGAAAAGATCGTACGAATGGTTTTGGCGCTAGAAGTGTTCACAGACGGACGGACAGACGCAGACAGACTGACCGACGAACGGAAAGACCCACAAAACAGAAATTATGGTTACACCACGTTTTAGAGATTTTTTTTGTTAATTTAGTAACTGGATTTATGAACACCTTTGTTTTCAGGGCCCAGCACCTTTGTTTTCAAATAGTTATTTACGACATGGGTCTCGTAAGATACCTTATTGTAGTACGAAATTGGAGAATTATCAAACGGGGAAGGAAACGTCGAAACTTTGAAAAAAAGCTGTTTAGACAATTTTAATCTTACTTTGTCTAATAAACTACATGTATATTCTGAATGGCTGAGCTGCAATAAACACGCAAATGTTGGTTTGAAAATATGGTTTCAACGCAAAAATTTGCATTCTAGAATCATATAATCAGACCAGAAACATGTAACATGTTTAATATTAACAATATAAATGAATATATTAGTTCAGAAAGAAAAATTAACCGAGAAATAAAAAAAGCAGTCGATCTGTGAAAATTGGGTGCTTTTTTTATTTCTAGGTTAATTTTTCTTCTGATCAAATGATTCATTTACTTTGTTAATAATAAACAATTTAGATATTAATGAAGTGTTTATATGCTTCTACAACGCAAATAGTTGGCTAAAAAACATAAATGCAAACCAACATTTGAATGCTTATTGCGGCTGAGCCATTTAGAATATCCGTGTAGTTTATTAGACAAAATATGCTTAAAATTGTCTTAACAGCTTTTTTTCGAAGATTCGACGTTTCCTCCCCGAATATCCTGTATATACAGGGTTTGATTTCTGTAGGTACGCGACGGAACGGCGTTCCGGTTCTTTGGAAATAATGATTAAGTTATATTATATATAAATAACTATTGCTATTATATTAATAATTAATTTGAGGCGCGTTTCTGGGCCTAAGATTTTAAAAATAAAGCATTGGATATATGTATCATAATAACTCTTATGACGACACTGTTCTCAGTTACGTCAAGTTTTAATTTAGAGAATCAAAGTGAATGGTCTAAGTTTACTCACCCAAATAATGTTTATCTTACTATACATACTATTGAAAAAGTGTTTTATGTTCAAAACAAGTGTTGCTTCAACAGCATGTATTTTCACGTATTATTCGTAATTACTACGCAATATTCAACACGAACTATGTGAACCTGCAAAAAAGAAACAACAAAAAAACACCTACTGCAGCATAAAATATTTTCTACTCGCCGGGATTCGAACTCGAGTCTTTAAAGTTAACTCGTCTGACACGGTTCCCCCTGCACCACCAGATACACGACAAGACTACCTCCTTTCCGATGCGAAAAGAAAGTGACGCATTTGTATCTGCAGTTTAAAAAAAAACAACAGAGTGTTTAATTTACCTTAATACAAGATCTATTTTTAAAAAGAGATTTCATTAAACAAAAATCTCGCGTTAATATTGTTTTTCGACAATGTTAATAAGATCAGTCGGGGTTAATATTATACAGTAGAAAATTGGGGTTAATGTAATACACTTTAAGAGTTGTTACTTATTTATGTTCAAAATTAACAAGAAAAGGACAAATGATAGGAAATGTATTCTATTATAATGACCATATAGCAAGGACTCAGAATGTTACAATATTTAGGAGGAAAAAAATCAAAACTGAAATACCTAATATTTCCAGTCAAAAACTTTACCGCCGTGATATAAAACTTTTGATGTTACTTCGTTATTTCGTATGACACTATATTTTTGAAAATAGGTTATCATTAAGAAAGAATTAATCTTTTTTTCTGCGTTAAAATAATGCAATAATATTAATCGTGTCATGATATATACACACACACACACACACACATACACACACATACAGACTCAAATTTGTGGGGCTAATATGATACAACTTAAGAGGCTAATGTAATACGGGTGTCGGCGCTATTTTGATACGCTAAAAATTAACACGCAGACAACTGGAAGGGATTTTTTATGTTTAATATTACATCAAACGCGCTAAAATTCCGATTTGACGTTGATAAACTATCCAAGTATTTATCTGAGAAGGAAAGAGCAGACGACAGTTCATAAAGATTTCCTCGTTGTCCTCCCTACCCAGTACATGGTGATTCACTTATGATTAACAATTGGCGGGAGCTTCTACTGTTTCAGTGCAGTTACTGATTTTTCACTGGAATCGCAAGGAACCAGGCCTACAATAGAAGCTAACACCATCCCTTCAACTCCAGATATCAACTGTTCTCCTCCAGTACTTTTGAGATAATACTGTTGGAAAACATTTAAAAAAACAGTAGCCATTCAAAGAACAAGGAAGCGGTTAGACCCAATAGCAGGAATCATTACTAGTGAAGAGTGGATCATTACTAGGAAAGAGTGGAGTGTTTAATTTACATTAATTAATATCTATTTTTAAAAAGAGATTTCATGAAACAAAAATCTCTAGCGGTAATATTGGTGTTCGACAATGTTAATAGGTATTTGTTTGAAATTTTCGAAAATTCAGATCGTTCGCCCAAAATTGAACGCACGCCATCTTTAAACATCTTGTGCTTCGAGGAATGGATTTACAGAAAAATTGGTGCTCTTTTTGAGAAAATTATGTAAATATGATGGGGTTTGGTGTAAAGTACCTTCAAAATTAAAAGATTCGTAAGATTCGTAATATTAGCCAGATCGTTCAAGGAATATCCATTTTGGTGAAAATCATGTTTACTTTAGGCTCTAGAATTACTCAAACGAAGACGGATTGACAAAGAGGTTTTTTTGAAAATCACTTTTTCGGGTTCAAAAAACTAGCGTTTTGACAGACTTGTGTATAGAAAATAAAAGAACAATACCAACAATCCACTTTTTTTGACCTGTTTACTTACAAAACGTGTTTTCTGTAAAAATTTCGACACTTCCTTCTACAGCGTTACGTAACTCTCTTTACACGTGGAGGTAAAAATATTCCAGCGTTACTGGGATTTTAACTCGGATCCCTGTAGTCGGTAGGTCTGGATCGACCGCACTGGGCTATCACAGATAATTCTCAACACGCTGCCCAAGCACACGTATTACGAAAAGAATAGTTACGTGATATTCATTGCACTTAGATCTTTTATTACAGAAATGTTCTACATGTGTCAAAGATATCAAATTCACAATAAGAATTCAAACCATTAAAACCCACGCAACTACATAGCTCATTTTACAAAGAAATATTTTCAACCAGAAGCCGGGGTCTTTAGAACACTCTGTGGACGTCGTTCCCGATCTTATCTTTCGGTGACTATGGCCAAGGTTGAATTACGTCACAGATGAAAGTTGCGATAACGCTAGAGCTCAACACGGGGGCGCCTGCTGCGGTTCTGAAGCCAGAATCGCAATAGGGGCGTATTTATACGTGATTCTTAAACCCATTACCACACTAAAATAAGTAGTGGCGCCTCAAAAACACATGCTTTATGTGATATTTATAATGGTTACGTATGATTATAACTATACAATTAACCGCAAAATTGTTTCTACCCGCAAAAATTATTAGCGGTGGATGAGATTTGATCTTACGTGCCTAAGCTTCTCCAACAGTGCGCTTACCTGCTGTACCACAGAAACTCTTATAACTTTGGTCTCTCACAAAGATGATTTTTAACTGTCATGTATCACAGATTTGACTAAAAATGAACGTGGGGCGTTTAGATGCTTGTGTTAACTACAGACGGACAAACAGATGTTTTGTCGTAAATAGATTTTTTAGTAACAAGGACCCACAAAACCTGTATTCTGTCTACTAACGTATCGAAGTAATTCACTATATACAGGAATAACATTTATCTACTTTTGTCGTGACCAGAGATCGGAATTTAGAGGTTTTTGTCAAAAAATCGCCGTCTCCCTGCGCATGATTACAATACTTTTTCTTCCTACGACATAATTACCAGGAAGGAAGAAAAAAATGTTTTTCACTATTTCTATTCAACGAAAATTTTCAATCAATTCCAAAGGTGAAATAATCAGAAAATATTAAAATGAGATTTATTAACAATTTGAAATGAAATACAATAAGAAAGGAACCTTCTGTTCTTTTCTTGGTATTCTTAACAAATCTATAAGAAAAACATAATAAAAGCATTATGTCAACAACATTCGAATATTATTGCTGAGAATCTATGAGGAAACTGTTAATGCCGGATCCTGGTAACGAAAAAAGGGTTAACTAATGTGAAATGTTGAAAAAAAAACTTTAACTCCTGTTGGCAGAAACCAATGTTTTGTGGGTCGTACTGTATGTATGTGCGTATACGAGAAAGTAAAATGTTACGTAATTCTACCTCTACTCTGTTACTTAATTTCCGGGCCCTGGTGTCAAAAAAAGTGGATAAATTCAGTTGATAAATATAGAATAAAATCCCTTTAACAAGTGGCGTAGCCAGAATCCAAAGTTGATATTCCGCAAGCGATCTGGCTGATGTCGAGCCCTCCTGAATTTCAAATCAATATTTTCTTTTTGGATGTTACTCTACAAGAAGCCCCTGAAACATTTTCAAAAATTAAAAAAAGGCATGAACTTTTCTGGTTAAATTTTATTGCCGGATAGCATAATGGACGCGAAAGGAGGATGGCGGAGGTGATTTTCATTCATATACTGAATTTTTCCAAAAATGCAACAAACAATTCTTTTTCGGCGTTTTTTTACAACGTAAGCATTGAAGATAGTTTGTTTCCCTTAACGAGATGTGTTATCAAAATAGATCTTCAAATATTCCTTTCAAATAATCAGTCCTTGAAAAAGATCACGTACAATTGTTTAAAAATATAAGTACTTTAGATAATTTTACAAATTTTTGAAATAGCAAATTTGAATTTCCCCTGCGTCGTTTGACGAGCTGTCATTCTGAATTTCTTTTGAATTCTGCTGATTGTCGGGACGGACAAGGAGCTATTACGCCGCTGTATTTTTCATTTAATGTCAAAAACAGTTCAAAATCGTGTGTAATGTACTGTGGGGAGAAATGTATTCTGTGAACGTTTTCTTAAATTTTGGTATCCCCGTACCCTAACTCATATACAAGATGAATTCTGAGTGACAGAATAAACGAGCGTTTATTCTTCGAGTCGCACGAGCGTTTATTCTTCGAGTTGCATCGATTTAATTGATATTATCCCAATGAGGTTTTCTCTCTTTTTTTAATTTTATTTAATTTTTTGTGGTACAGTGGATTAACCACTTTACAGAACAGTTACACATAGTACATATACTATGATTAACTTATTACAGATAAGGAGGGTGTCCCTTCTGGGATCCTCTTCAACCAGCCTTACGAGGCTGAAATTCCCATAGCGGATTGGGAGGATCGTCTCTTGTTTCGAAGTTTTGACGTAGGTTTTTCCAAATTTTAGCCGAATTTACAAAAAAATGCTCTAAATGGAAGAGTTCTTAATTATAATTGTTGATAAAATAATATTTTTAGTTAGGACGGTAGTTTTAATAAGTTTTAGTGTGTAAACGAAATTGAAATCATTAAAGGGCTGATCTCCTAAACTATCAGCCCTACGAGGCTGAAATTCCCATAGCGGATTGGGAGGAATCGTCTCTTGTTTCGAAGTTTTGACCTAGGTTTTTCATAATTTTAGCTGAATTTACAAAAAAATGCTCTAAATAGAAGAGTTCTTTATCATAATTGTTGATAAAATAATATTTTTAGTTAGGACGGTAGTTCTAATTAGTTTTCAGTGTGTAAACGCAATTGAGATCTTTAAATGGCTGTATCTCCTTAACTATCAGCCCTATTAGGCTGAAATTTCCATAGTGGATTGGGAGGAATCGTCTCTTGTTTCGAAATTTTGACTTAGGTTTTTCATAATTTTAGCTGAATTTACAAAAAAATGCTCTAAATTGAAGAGTTCTTTATCATAATTGTTGATAAAATAATATTTTTAGTTAGGACGGTAGTTTTAATTAGTTTTTAGCGTTAAAACGAAATTGAAATCTTTAAATGGCTGTATTCCTAATTTATTAGCCGTACGAGGTTGAAATTCCATAGCGGATTGGGAGGAATCGACTATTTTTTCGAAGTTTTGACATAGGTTTTTCATAATTTTAGCTGAATTTACAAAAAAAAGCTCTAAATAGAAAAGTTCTTTATCATAATTGTTGATAAAATAATATTTTTAGTTAAGACGGTAGTTTTAATTAGTTTTTAGGGTGTAAACGCAATTGAGATCTTTAAATGGCTGTATCTCCTTAACTATCAGCTCTACGAGGCTGAAATTTCCATAGTGGATTGGGAAGAATCGTCTCTTGTTTCGAAGTTTTAACTTAGGTGTTTCATAATTTTAGCCGAATTTACAAAAAAATGCTCTAAATGGAAGAGTTCTTGATCATAATTGTTAATAAAAAAATATTATTAGTTAGGACGGTAGTTTTAATTAGGTTTTAGTGTGTAAACGAAATTGAAATTTTTAAATGGCTGTATCTCCTAAACTATCAGCCGTACGAGGCTGAAATTTCCATAGCGGATTGGGAGGAATCGTCTCTTGTTTCGAAGTTTTTACGTAGGTTTTTCGTAATTTTAGCTGAATTTACAAAAAAATGCTCTAAATTAAAGAGTTCTTTATCATAATTGTTGATACAATAATATTTTTAGTTAGCACGGTAGTTTTATTTTTTGTTTTTAGTGTGTAAACGAAATTGAAATCTTTAAAAGGCTGTATCTCCTAAACTATCCATACGAGGCTAAAATTCCCATAGCGGATTGGAAAGGAATCGTCACTTGTTTCGAAGTTTTGACCTAGGATTTTCTAATTTTAGCCGAATTTACAAAAAAGTTCTTATTTTTGTCTAGGATTTTCTCATTTTTTGCTGAATTACGAAAAAATGCTTTAAATGGAAGAGTTCTCATTCAAAATTTTAATTACAATCGTATTTTTAGTTAAGACGGTCTTTTATTATTTTTTACTATGTAAACGAAATTGAAATCTTTAAATGGCTGTATCTCCTAAAATATTAGCCCTACGAGGCTGAATTTTCCAGAGCAGATAAAGGGGAATCGTCTCTTTTTTCGAAATTTTTTCCTAGATTTTCTCATTTCTTGCTGAATTTACGAAAAAATGCTTTAAATGCAAGGGTTCTCATTCAAAATTTTAATTACAATCGTATTCTTAGTAACGACGGTAGTTTTGATTATTTTCTACTGTGTAAACGAAATTGAAATCTTTAATTGGCTGTATCTCCGAAACTATTAGCCCTACGAGGCTGAAATTTCCATAGCAGATAAAAGGGAATCCTCTCTTTTTTCGAAGTTTGACCTAGAATTTTTTAATTTTTTTGCTGAATTTACGAAAAAATGCTTTATATGAAAGAGTTCTCATTCAAAATTTTTAATTACAATCGTATTTTTAGTAACGATGGTAGTTTTCATTATTTTTTACTATGTAAACGAAATTGAAATATTTAAATGGCTGTATCTGAGAAACTATTAGCCCTACGAGGCTTAAATTTCCATAGAAAATAAAGGATAATCGTCTCTTTTTTCGAAGTTTTGACCTAGAATTTTTTCATTTTTTGCTGAATTTACGAAAAATTCTTTAAATGGTAGAGTTCTAATTCAAAATTTTAATTACAATAGTACTTTTAGTAACGACGGTAGTTTTAATTATTTTTTCCTTTGTAGACGATATTAAAATCTTTAAATGGGTGTATCTCGTAAACTATTAGCCCTAGGAAGCTGAAATTCCCATTGCAGATAAAGGGGAATCGTCTCTTTTTTCTACGTTTTGACCTAGGATTTTCTCTTTGTTTGCTGAATTTACGAAAAAATTCTTTAAATAGAGGAGTTCTCATTCAAAATTTTCATTACAATCATATTCTTAATAACGACGGTAGTTTTAATTATCTTTACTTTGTAAACGAAATTGAAATTTTTAAATGCCTGTATCTCCGAAACTATTAGCCCTACGGGGCTGAAATTTCCATAGCAAATTAATGGTAATCGTCTCTTTTTTCGAAGTTTTGACCTAGAATTTTTTCATTTTTGCTGAATTTACGAAAAATTCTTTAAATGGTAGAGTTCTAATTCAAAATTTTAATTACAATCGTATTTTTAGTTAGGACAGTAGTTTTCGTTATTTTTTACTATGTAAACGAAATTAAATTCTTTAAATGGCTGTATCTCGTAAACTATGAGCCCTACGAAGCTAAATTTTCCATACCAGACACAGTGTAATCGTCTCTTTTTTCGAAGTTTTGACCTAGAATTTTCTCATTTTATGCTGAATTTACGAAAATGCCAAAATGGAAGATTTCTTCAAAATTTAAATTTACAATCGTATTTTTAGTATTGACGATAGTTTTGATTATTTTTTACTATGTAAACGAAATTAAATTCTTTAAATGGCTGTATCTCGTTAACTATCAGCCGTACGAGGCTGAAATTTCCATGGCAGACAGAGGGGAATCGTCTCTTTTTTTGAAGTTTTGACCTAGGATTTTCTCATTTTTTGCTGAATTTACGAAAAAATGCTTTAAATGGAAGAGATCTTATTCAAAATTTTAATTACAATCGTATTCTTAGTAACGACGGTTGTTTTGATTATTTTTTACTATGTAAACGAAATTAAAATCTTTAAATGGCTGTATATCCAAAACTGTTTACCCTACAAGGCTGAAATTTCCATTGCAGATAAAGGGGAACCGTCTCTTTTTTCGAAGTTTTGACCTAGAATTTTCTCATTTTAAATTTTAATTACAATCGATTTTTAGTTAGGACAGTTGTTTAGATTATTTTTTACTATGTACACGAAATTAAAATCTTTAAATGGCTGTATCTCCTAAACTATTAGAACTACGAGGCTGAAATTTTCATAGCTGATATTTATTTATTTATTTATTTATTTATTTTACGTCAAAAAAACAGTTAAAACTGCGTATGACGTGCTATGGGGAAAATGGCTGTATCTCCTAAACTATTAGAACTACGCAACAATTTTGAATTTTGAAAGGAGAAAGAAACAAAACTCCATGTAGTAAAATCTATTTTAAAAAATAAAAAATTTTGAATTTTGAAAGGGTGAAAAAAAAACAAAAAAACTCCCATGTAATAAAATTTCCATTTTCAAGGATAAATAAGCAATAAAATTTTGAATTTTGAAAGGAAGAAAAAACAAAAAAACTCCCATGTAATAAAATCTATTTTCAAGGATAAATAAGCAATAAATTTTCGCTCTTATTAATTCCTGCCGCCACAACATGGAAACGATTATTTGAATAATTGTATTTCCTACTGAATTCTAGAAGACGTGCACAGAAAATGAAGTTACATTTATGTCCACAAGCAAAACAAGGGGCCATCTCAGCATTTGCTCAATGGATCAGGGAAACTGGACGAAAACCTGATCGAGATGGGGGTCATTGACTCGGAAGCTGTTGTACAATAGTTGTTACAGGTTGTTTATACTCATTTATACAGTCCAAATGGTAAATAATGCATTATGTATCAGTGGTAAAATTAATGTTACTTTTCTTGTGATGCTCAGTATAGTCTCTAATTGTATAGAAACAGTTATGCAGCAGAAACGATTTCACTTGGGATTTAAACTTTTCTATTGAATTTAATCGTTTAACGTCATCTGGCAAAGTGTTGTAAAATAATGTACATGTATTGTATGTGAATTTTTTGTAATGAGCTGTTGATACTGTCACCTGATGAATATGATTTCTACGTCGAGTGTTATAGTAATAGACTTCGGCATTTTCTGAAAATATATTCCCGCCCTTGAGCAAGTCATTTTTTCAAAAATCACTGATTCGTAAATAAGAAGACACGGTAATGGTAGAATTCCTAGATTAATGAAGAGAGGCTTACATGAATCACGTGGGTGGATTTGGTTATTATTCGTACAATTCGTTTTTGTAATCTAAAAGTCTGGAGCTATAAGATGTATTTCCCAGAATATTATGCCATATCTCAGGCGGAATGAACATTCGCGAAGTATACACAACGAGCAGTATGAAGGCTGACTGAATTTGAAGAATTCTGAACGCGTAGCATAATGAACTTAATTTTGTGTTCAATTCATTTAAATGGACGTTCCATTTAAGGTTTGACTGAATTGAGAGACCTAAAAATGTTGTTGCCTTAACATCAGTCAATGGTACACTGTTCATTTTTAATGGGGCACAGAATTGTTTATTTGAAATGGAAAACTGCATTAAAACCGTTATCTTTCGTTTACTATTAATTTGTTATTTCGGAGCCAATTTAAAACATCTGATATTGTACTATTTACTGTTTCTTTATTGCAAAGGATGTTCGTATCATCCGCAAAGAGAACCGTTCTTCCGTTTCGAATCGTCGAGGGCATATCGTTTACGTAAAGTAGGAACAGAATAGGGCCTAAAATCGATCCTGAGGAACTCACATGCAACGGGCAAAGAGTCGGAAAGGTGCGTACGTAATGTTCCATCATTCCAGTAAGGTATTTCAACTCTCTGAGATCGTTGTTTAAGGTACGAACATAACCAATCTAGAGCAATACCACGAATTCCATATGAAGTTAATTTGGAAAGTAAAATGTCATGATCAATGACGTCAAAAGCTTTGAGAGATCTAAAATAATCCAATAGGTGCCTCGTTTTGATCCAATGATGAGGCGACATCTTTAAGAAAAGAAAATATAGCTGTTTCCGTTGATTTTGATTTTCTAAATCCATGTTGGCAATCTGAAAGCGCGTCGTGTTTAGTGAAAAAGGGTTTTCCCATTCGTACGTAGAAAAGTCTCTAATTTTTTTGGAAAGACTGATAGAAGAGAAATGGGCCGATAATTTTGAATTTCATTTTTGTTGCCTTTTTGAAAAGCGGCTTAATTTTAGCTGTTTTGAAAATATCTGAAACGTTCCAGTGCATAGAGATGCATTAAATATGTGGGTTAGGGGTGTATAATGGCATACGCACAAGTTTTTAACAAAGAATCCGGAATTCATCTAAACCGGACGAATATTTATTTTTAGTTTACTCGATTATTTTGAGAATTTCATAGGAAGAAGTTTCGAAACGAACATTGTGTCTAAAATTTTGGGTGAACTATCTGTTTTGAATTTTGTGCCTGAAGACCCTTAGTGAGATCGGCAGCAATTCTCGAAAAGTATTGGTTAAAGAGATTAGCCACTGTTGCCGGATCGTTCACATTTATATCGTTATATTTTAAAACAACATTCTCTACGGGTTTTCTAGTTGATTTGGTAGTATGTTTTATTATATTTCACATTGCTTTTGTTTTATTATTTGAGTTCAAAATATCCTGATCGTTTTTCATGATTTTGGCCTGCCTTATGACTTTTCGTAACAATGTTTTGTATTTTTTAAAGTAGATAGGGAAATCTTGAGATACGTCATGACGTTTAGAAATGAAAGAAAGAATTCGCTTGTTTTTACAAGATGTCCTAATCGCTTGTGTTATCCAAGAATTGCTTTTCCGTGAATTATTTAATTTTCGTTTTTGAAGAGGAAAGCAAGTGTTAAAATGAAATGAAAGGGTTGAAAAAAAAGAATTATATTTGTCGTTTGTGTCAGCAGTATTATAACCGTTTCCCATGACTCCTGCATCAAGTATTCAATGAATAATTTAGTTTTACTTTTAGTAAACAATCTAGTCATACGATAAAGAAAAATCGTCTCTTTTTTCGAAGTTTAGACCTAGGATTTTCGTATTTTGTGCTGAATTTACGAAAAACTTCTTTAAATAGTGGAGTTCTCATTAAAATTTTTAATTACAATCGTTATTTTAGGAACGACGCTAGTTTTTATTATCTTTTACTATGTAATCGAAATTAAATTCTTTAAATGTCTGTATCTCGTAAACTATCAGCCCTACGAAACTGAAATTAACATAGAAAATAAAGGGGAATCGTCTCTTTTTTCGAAGTTTTGACCTAGGATTTTCTATTTTTTGCTGAAATTACGAAAAAAAGGAAGAGTTATCATTCAAAATTTTAATTACAATCGTATTTTTAGTAACGACGGTAGTTTTGATTATTTTTACTATGTAAACGAAATTGAAATCTTTAAATGGCTGTATCTCCTAAAATATTAGCCCTACGAGGCTGAATTTTCCAGAGCAGATAAAGGGGAATCGTCTCTTTTTTCGAAATTTTTCCTAGGATTTTCTCATTTTTTGCTGAATTTACAAAAAAATGCTTTAAATGGAAGAGTTCTCATTTTAAATTTTAATTACAATCGTATTTTTAGTTAGGACAGTAGTTTTGATTATTTTTTACTATGTAAACGAAATTGAAATTTTTAAATGGCTGTATCTCCTAAACTATTAGCTCTACGAATCTGAAATTTCCATAGCAGATAAAGGGGAATCGTCTATTTTTTCAAGTTTTCACCTAGGATTTTCTCATTATTTGCTAAATTTACAAAAAAAAACTTTATATGGAAGAGATCTCATTTAAAATTTTACTTACAATCGTATTTTTAGTAACGATGGTAGTTTTGATTATTTTTTACTATGTAAACGAAATTGAAATCTTTAAATGGCTCTATCTCCGAAACTATTAGCCCTACGAGGCTGAAATTTTCATAGCAGATGAAGGGGAATCGTCTCTTTTTTCGAAGTTTTGACCTAGGATTTTCTATTTTTAAATTGACGAAAAAATGCTTTATATGGAAGAGTTCTCATTCAAAATTTTAATTACAATCGTATTTTTAGTAACGATTGTAGTTTTGATTATTTTTCACTATGTAAACGAATTTGAAATCTTTAAATGGCTGTATCTCTTAAACTATTAACCCTATAAGGCTAAAATTTCAATAGCAGATAAAGGGGAATCTTCTCTTTTTTCGAAGTTTTGACCTAGGATTTTCTCATTTTTTGCTGAATTTACGAAAAAATGCTTTAAACGGAAGAGATCTGATTCAAAATTTTAATTACAATCGTATTCTTAGTAACGACGGTAGTTTTGATTATTTTTTACTATGTAAACGAAATTGAAATCTTTAAATGTCTGTATCTCTGAAACTATTAGCCCTACGAGGCTGAAATTTCCATAGCAGATAAAGGGAAATCGTCTCTTTTTTCGAAGGTTTGACCTAGAATTTTTTAATTTTTTGCTGAATTTACGAAAAAATGCTTTATATGGAAGAGTTCTCATTCAAAATCACTGTATATATATGTAACAAATTGTTCAAAGTATATTGTTTGTGTATTCTCTTTGTTCATGTGTGTATTATGTATGGGCAATTATGGGTTTAAAGTGAAGCTCTGAAGACATTGTTGGTTCTGGGGGTATCAGGGAAAGTATCACATCATGATTGTGAATACTACGTATATAATTGAAGCAGACTGTATCATCTCAGATGATTTTTGTAATTTAAGATTGTAGAAAATTGTATATAGTAGGATGAAAGGATGTACGTGAAGTAGGTTTGGCCAAGTTAGTATATAGGTTCTGTAGATAGGTTAGTTATTTATATTATCTAGATTTTGATGAAAAAGTTATGTTGTAAATATAGAGTAGGGTAAAAGATCAATAGAGTGTGAGCCCAATGGCCAGATAAATGGTAGAATCATATCCAGATCCATAAATCTAGTTGCCGGACGAATTTTTTATGGTGGATACCTCCTGCATAAAAAATTCAAAATAGGGTATGGAGAAGTATGTAACGTATTGTACGCTCCACTCAAAATGGCGGCGCCAAGGGATTGACAGAGGCCAGGCAGGATGAGAACAATGCGGTATTGGGAGAATCCGAGAGCTAGGGAAATGGATGCCCAAATTCGGATAGCGCATTTTTGCGGTGCCGGTGCAAAATTCTTAGAATCCAGGAAAGGGATGCCCAAAATGCCTGGCAACGCGACTGCGGGCGTGTGAAAACCCAGTGACGTTTCAGGTCACGTGGGTGGGAGCTATAAGAGGATCGCAGAGCGCGGGGCGCGTCGAGCTGAGTGAACCCTCGTGCGAACGCACAAACTTGCGCCCAGGGCGGTGCGGAGCCGAGCGAGGCTCGTACGGCAACCCATGTTGGGACGCCTGGGTGAGATTTTCACGGGTGACCTACGTCACGGGAGCCACGTGCTGTGTGCATAAGGTTCGCTGAGGAGTGGCGCGGCCACGAGTCAGATTACATTTTACAGGATCGCTCCTGCGATCAGGGAGTAAACGTCTTCCAAGAGCTAAATGTAACTTAAATATTTATTGTACATATTGTGAATAAACCTGTACATTTTTATCATTGAAGCTCGTGTCTGTGTTATTGTGTATTCCCACGACGTCACATTAGTACGTGTTGAATGCCCTGCCGCAGTGAGTACTTAAGCATTTAGGTGGTTGTTTACAGTGCCATTTTAACAGCATTAACCTTGGCCCTCGGTTAATTATGAGGCCCCTATTCTTACATCGATACCTCCTCCCCATTTCGATGCTGAAATATTAAGAACATTCTATCAATTCACATTGTATGTTGTATTTTTTATAAAAATGTTTTAAAAGTATTTCTTCGTGTTTCAATTTAATATTCAAACAAAAAAGATAATACATACTTATAAGTAAGAAAGATATATAATTACATTGAAAAAGACTACAAAGTAAATAGTTTAAATTTTTATGAATTGTACAATTAAAATTGAAATGCATCAGCCAGCAACATTCAATTTTATAAATATTGCCCAAATAAGCGTGACACATCACAGTTTTATGCCAATTTTTGCGTACAGTTTAATCATTCATCTTCATACCGTTTTAATTTAATTTTTTTAAAACATTAAGTATTAAATATTTTTTGTAAGAACTATCAGGGGCGCTGGGCTCGGGCCCTTGCAGCCCATGCGTTCACTTGGCACTGGTTGAATATTACTGAACAAGGTCAAACGAATTCGAACGGAGCGATCCTGCGGTGCATATGTGCAATTATTTCGATATGTAGGAAATGTTGGCTTGTTCTATTATAACAAAACATGAATAAAATTCAACGCTTATAAAACTTGCAGCATAATAGACAACTTTTTTATTTTATTTTTATTCTTCAAATGTCTTTCTTTACCCCACAACTTAAAAAAGTTGAAAAATACCATTGCGTTCTCAGAAGGGTTTTACATAGAGCTGATAAGTTTCAAAATGGACGCGAATAAAAGTGTAAAAAATTAAAATGCAGTCGAAGTTTCTATTTGGTGTCCTGTTCTCACGTCTGCCAGAACGTCACCCCCCAAGCACGTGGCAATCAGCAGTGCGCAATTACAATTGAGGGCGGTTTTTTCAAAACTCGACATGTGCAAAAACGAAATGTTCAAAGGGTTTTTTTTCTGTAAAACTGGTCCTCCTATGATTGTTCTGAATGGAAATTCTGTAATAAATGATCCAAGTGGAATTGCGGAATGCTTTTCAAATGAATTCGGAAAAGTATATACTGCAGAACCTGAAGGTCCATTGCCGACTATTGAAGAGAAATGCACCAGAATTATTGATAATATAGAATTTTCAGATATCGAAACTGCCCAGATAATGTGCGGATTGAATGCAAGCTCATCCACTGGTCCTGATGGTATTCCAACCGTGTACCTGAAAAATTGTAAACTACAACTAGCCCCTTTACTGAACAGAATGTTCAGACAGTCATTAGAATCAGGGACTTTGTCATCACACCAGTTTTTAAGAAAGGATACCAAAAGCTACCAATAAACTACAGACCAATAAGTTTGACAAGCACAGTGAGCAAAGTCATGGAAAGGGTAATTGTTCGACGGCTTTTAGATCATGCACTTAAAAATCATCTTATTCCTTAACATAATTTCGTCCCTAGAAGATCAACATCCACAAATTTACTCCAGTCACTAGATGTATGGACCAAAGAATTGGATTAAAAACAACCAGTTGCCATCATTTATCTAGATTATGCTAAAGATTTCGATAAAATGCCACATAAACGTCTCATCCACAAACTGCTCTTTGGGTATACGAGGCAAGCAGTTCAGGTGGATCCAGGAAAATTTATTGGACAGAACATTCCAGGTAGCAATTAGAAACATATTATCGAGACCACACCGTTGCAAGTGGTTCAGCTCTAGGCTGGAAGGTTGAACTCTAGGCCCGATATTATTCATTCTATACACCTGCGACCTCGGTGATGATCTGCCTTCAAGTTGGAACTGTAACGCGGATGACACCAAACTATTCTCAAATCCACTAAAGAATCACCAGATACTGCAAAGTGACTTCAATAAAGTGGTGAGATGGTTGGAATTCCGCCATACACTTCAACCCCAATAAGTGTACCGTCCTTACCTAGAACAATAACCCAAATCTTATCAATACCATTACATCTCTCAATTTTACAACAGTACAAAATTGGCTCTCGGTGTTCTTATCACTCGAAATTTGAAATGAGATAACCAAGTTGCTGCCATTACCAACAAAGCCAATATGCTAACTATACCTGATTAGAAAGGCTTTCTCTACATTGCGTCCATCTGTGGTAAAACTGATCTATACAACATACATTAGACCTATACTGTATGCCAATGTGTTCTCCTACTATCAAAAAAACATTGAAAAAGTACTAAGGCAGATAACTAAGATCCCTTGGGAACAACGTCAATTCGATAATGAAGGGAGATTCAGGAGAAATGTCACTTGATATTCAAAGAGAGAAGAATCTGGGGTGATATTATAGAAAATGTTTAAAATCTTGGAATGGACACTCGTAATACTCTTGAATTTAAATACTTCTTTACAAAAGCCACGGATTCTAGACAGAACATAATGCATGAAGCTGGTAAAACAAAGAACAAGGACAGGACAACATTCTCATTTTATTGTAAACCATGTGGTAAATACATGGAATGCACTTCCAGCATGCTGTATAGAAAAGGAAACATGCCTTCAAGGCTAGTCTGGACAATTATAAATGTATGACTGATTAAGTGATTATAATACTTATACATACAAATACATTATAGCTGCATACGTACGATCTATGATCTATAGTTGTGATATAATTTTAATTTTGTTAGTCTAAGAGAATTGTTGTATAACTTATCACACCATTGTAAGATATGTGTACAACAGCTTGTTGTTGCCACCATTAATTAATAAAATAATAATGATGATGGTAATAATAATAATAATAATAATAATAATAATTATTATTATAGTCTTAAATACTGGAAATTTCACGACTTTCAACCTTGTATACATTGTATAATTTAACTTCCTATGTAAATTCTCTTGAACCACCCTGGGATAATTCCTACTTTCATGGTCTATTTAAGTACATTCTCAAAATCAAATCTGTGATCAAGTCTACTTCTATCTTTGGTTAATGAATTTTGTTTGCTTGGATATTCTTTAATATTTTTTTTCTCATTAATTTGTTTTCCCAAATTTCTTTTTGTCTGACCTACACAGGTGAATTGGCAATCTTTACAAGAAATTTGTTACACGATGTTGTCATGATCTATAATGTCCATCTTCTCAAAGATTTTTAACAATTTTATTCTTATTAGTAAGCTTATAATCGATCTTAAATTTAATTTGTTGTTCTCCCAAAGATCTGAAAACCTATAATAAAAATACACCAGCTAACATCGGAGTATATATTCAAAACTCCTTGGTCTTCGCTTATTTTCAATGTGACAAGTTTCCTTACTTTCAAGTACCTTAAAGCTCTTAAATGTTTTGGTAAATGAATGGTTCTCCGACCATCACGATGGAGATAATTTGCTGCACGTGGAGGCCAAATCCGAGCACGTGGCAGCAAATAAACATTTCTTATGCCCAGAAACGATCTGTTATCCACATCCCTGTCCACTATCTTTATCGATAGATGTTTCTTTAAATTTGATATCAAGTTGTCAATTAGAGTGGTATTCTCTCCTATGATGATACAATCTTCTACATAAAAACCAATGATCAAGAAATTCTTATTTTGGGCCTTCACGAACATGCAAGTATCACTTTTACATGATTCCCCTCCACACCGCTTGAGAACACTGCATAATTTCTTTTACCAGCATCTCCAGTTTCAGGCAGACCTTACAAGCACTTCAGCTTTAAAACTATATTCTAATTCAGCATGCACCACTGTCTGAATTTTCATATAAACATCGCATTCCAATTTTCAATTTAGGTAGGCAGTTTGTACATCAACGTATTTCACAGGATAATTGTTCATTGCAGCCACAGGCAAGACGTTTCTAGCCTTATCACTGGACTATAAGCACACTCAAAATCTCTTCCACTCAGTTGTCTGAATCCATCTACTACTAACCTCGCTTTGTATTTCACCTCTTTGCCCACGCACTTTCTTTTAAATATACATTTGTTCAGAAGAATATTTCCGTTCATTATCTCTTCTCGATTCACTATATCCCATGTATTATAGTTTTGCAGACAATTTAACTCCTGTTGTATTGCTTTCTCCCATTCATTGCAGTCGGGTCCATTCATCGCGTTTAGATGTTTTGAGGGTTGATTCTACAGCTGTTTGCAGCAGCATCAAATCTTACAACAGCGTTGTCTGGACAATTTGCGAATTCTTGCTTCAGTAGCAGGATCATTTGAATGGTTTATAACATTATTCTTTGTTTGATTGCTTTCTTTCATCAATTCATTGATTTGACATACATTTCATCGACATCTGGAGACAGAATCAATTTTCTGTCCAACTTGCAACTTTTCTAAAACATCATATTTTCAATCTTACAGTTTTACAGTTCTATCAGACTCACCAACAAGATCAACTAACTGGTTTTAGATTTTCCTGTTTTGAAATGCTCCACGACTTGTATCCCATCTCCGACTCGGTAAATATAACATCTCCTCGATTTCATGTCATTGTTTTCAAAATCATATATTCGAAAAAGCTTTATGACATTTCGAATATCCTACGAAGATACCGCATTTGCCTCTTCTCTCCAATTTATTCGTATTTGGCTTCAAATTTTTAAAGAAAACCATGGAGCCAAATATTCTAAAATGTGACACCATGGGTTTGATTCCAGACCATAATTCTAATGGAACTTTATCATTTACATGTTTTGTGGGAGTAACATTGTAGGCATATACAGCCGTGTGTGCAGCCTCCGCCCAGAATCTCCATGGTAAACCAGAATCTATTAACAATTTCCTCGTGGCGTTTAGAACAGTTCTATTAGCCCTATCAGCACCCTCGTTGTTCTGGGGTGTATACGGCACAGTTCTGCATTTCTATTCCTTTATCCTGTAAAATGTGATGAAGTCTCATTGATGAATCCTTTGCCAATATCAGTCCTAATACATTTCACTTGACACTGCGTTTCATTGTCTTGTAATTAATTCCAGCAAATCATCCGCACATTCATGTTTGTGATTCGCAACCAGCAAAATACTAAGACCAGCTGATCAACAATCAATAACAAATATCTGCTCCTTTCCAGTTAATTCACCAGCATGGGACCGCATAAGTCTAAATGCAGTCTCTAAAACACATAAAACACTTCCAATATCTACTTCTTTGAATGGAAGTCGAGTACATTTTCCCTGCAAACAGCGGTCATGTTTTGTATTCACTGAAAATCTTTAAGCCTCTGATTAATTTATTTGCCACATTTTTCTGATGTATTTATGATTGGAGCATGACACCTTCTGTGCCATAAGTTTTCAATGTTAGCATTCGACTTGAAACGGATTTCATTAATCCTACTTCCGCCACTAGACTATTCATTAATTCCACTTCCACTAGACTCGCTATTAATATCACATTCTTTGTCATCCGCACTCATTTCAAGAATGAAGTTATCCCTCACGTACAATCCATTTGCAATAAGTGAATTGTTAACAGCATCAAATATTCTTACACCGTGTTCGTGGAGCACAATTTTCTTGTGTTTTTTTACAATACTGGAGACCGATAAGTTTGAGTTCAAACATGGTACATGCAGCATCTTTTCTAGATTGACTTTGATGATATTATTTGATTTATTGCTGCAGTATCCAACCACGTTTCCGACGGCGCCCAAACATATTATTCTTCCTGATTCTGCGGTCACAATTTCGATTCGCGCTGACTTTTCATTTCTCAGCACACCGTCACTCCACGTCATGTGCAATGTGTATTCAGAGTAAAATAGCCATCTAATTTTTCTTCCATTTCTAACATTTCTTCCATCGTTCGATGTCGTGTCTTCTTTGCTACCATTGCTTGCATCTTTTTCTGGTACCTGATTGAATTGCTCTTTTGATAATATAAATTTCTCTTTTTCTTTCTTATTTGCAGATGTTTCACTGCTTTCGTAACAGATTTTATGTTGTTGGTTTGTTTCTTCTTTCTTCAGATTTGTTTTCATATCCACTGTTTCTCTACCAGCAGTTTTGCACGATGTGGCCTAGTTTTCCGCATACAAAGCAATTTATTTTCTTCAATTATTTTACCTTAAATTCTATTGCTTCCTTGTTCCCATATGGCTGACCACACTTTTCTTTTACTAACCATCCATCATTGATCCAAAATCACAGTGAATAATGCAGCTATCACTTAGCTAAAGTTCTTGGCAGACCGTCAATGATATAATGTACCAGCTCCTGTTCTTCAATTTCACCCCAAGTTCATTTATTTCACATGATAAGCCTGTTGTCCCTGTTAAAATTGTCAATTATTCCCGTTGTCCTGTCGATCAATTTCGCTTAATTCTTTGCTTGTAATGAAATTAGCCTTTTGTTTATGGATCTCTCATGTCTTTTCTTCAATGTTTCTACAAGGTTCTGCACTAGTTATTCCCCTACATGCTAAAAGTTGTTTTTTTTGAGAGAATTAGGAATTAGTCATCCCCATCACCTCATCATTTTTATACATCCACTAAGTGCGTCAATTTCTTTTCATTTACTTTTTCCAGGAATTATCTTGGTCCTTCTTCTAGTATCACTTCTTCATATATAGGTATTCGGATTGTATAAGAGCGCCCATTTTATACCGTTACTATCAACAACCACTTTTGTTTATCTTTGTATCAATGTGCCACACGAAACCTATTGCATTACCTGATCGTACACGATTGCCAACATTTATTGATTTCGAATTGAAGATGATGGATTGATTTTGGAAGCCTGGAAAAACAATTATATCATGTATGCTCTGTCAACATGCTATAGGATACAACCTGTAGACAATGTCAAAAGATAGTGCTGCAAAGAAGAAAATTATAATAATAACCAGAGCAATCATCGTACATGCGTATAATAAATATATGGGAGGAACGGATAGAATGGATATAGACATTTATATGTACAGAATCAACATAAGAGGGAAAAATGTTATTGGTCTATTTTCACCTGGCTCTTAGATGCTGCAATACACTCACTATATATGGGTGCATTGGTGCAAAAATTCAAAGGGAACCAACACTAAATCTTCTCTTCTCAGAAGGCAGATTGTCATTACTTATCTCATGAAATATGCAGTTCTCTAGAGAGGATCTGAAGGGCCACAATTGCCCAACAACTAGTTTCACATACTAAATAGGAATTTCCAATGATATTGGTCAAAATATGTGTATAGGTTTGATGGCCCAAGCATAGCTACGAAAAAGGCATTAACTTAATTAACTTATCACATTAATCCATGGAGATAAATTGACTTCTCAGAGTTGAAAAAATTCTCCGATTTATGGCAAGTTTCTTTCTAATACTACATTATTGTGAATAAATGTAACAAATGCCCTCTTAATGTAACTATTTAACTTGTTGCTTACTGCAAATCAAATTCTTATAATGCTGCATTTCTTCTAACAGATCATCATAATTCATATCATTGGTTGTGTATATTTGGTAAATTTAATATTACACAATGTGATATTATTTGCTGTTACTTGACCTTTACAAAATAACATTTTCTTGCCACGTGTTTATTCTGGGACGTTATTTTTGTGCTCTCACCGCCATCACCGCTTTACTGTCTGTGTTTGTAATCATATTGGTACTTACTAAATCTGGAAACAATCCAGGTATCATCTGTTGGCTATGTACTATCACTTCTACGCTTGCTAACTCCTATCAGTTCTGCTGCATCTCTGATGGTAGTCGCAATCATTTGCTTTGTTGACTTCCTGGTTTATTAAGGACTTTCCTAATTTTATATTGAACTTGCAAAAGACAGAATCACTGGTACAACATTCTAAACATTCTTTTTAGTGCTTATTCTTAATTTCCAAGTCTTTTTTCCTTTCAAATATCTCAATTATTTTTACCTCTAAACGCCTTATGTCATGGGACCTAAGTTCCACTCATCACAGCTTCTCTGTTCATTTCACGCTCCCAAGGCTTACATCCTCATTTCCGCTTGACACACAATTTTGTCCTATTGTGACAGGTAAGTTGTACAAAATAATTCAACACCAACAAAAGCAGTGTTCAAACTTCCATAACACATTCGATCCTGATGGATATGCTACATTGTTAACTCCTGTGTCCTACACAATATAGCTATTAAATAAAAATTATATTATAGTTTTTATTTTATATCAGTTTGAAATTTATATTATCTGGCACTATTTTCCTCTGAAGTCAAAGTCAACATTTTGCGATAATTTGATTATAAGATACTAATGAGAATGGAATTAGAAGAAACTTGTCAATTTGATATTATTGCGAGCAGTACACATTACAAATATGTGAGGAAACGTAATGAACTTCATATGACAATAATACAGGCACTACAAATATATTTTGTTGAAATTGAAGTTGTTCTATTTGAATTATCTGTTTGTTTCTGCCTTTATGTTTCCAAAAATCTAATGAAGCGTAAAAATAAAATTAAGAAAAACAGTGTAGTTCAATTGAATCTTTATTTACAAGACATTTTATTTCACCCGCTTTCTTAAACATCACCCTTCTTCAGATTTTTATAAATTTCACAGCATTCTAAAGGACAAGAAAACTCTTGAATTTGGAGAAGACCTACCAATAAATCATTCGTGATCATTACTACCATTGATATAATTTTTGTTGCTCAATCGACAACTGTCCAGAACAAAATCGTCATCCACTAACAGAAGAATTCAGTTCCAATCCATAATTCAAATTCATTTGAATTGCTAATGTTGAAAGTCGCTGTGAATTTGACATTTCTGTATGGCTACTACACATCTTTTTTTGTCGCTAACAGCATGAACACTACTTACAAAGAAAGACATTCCGAATATACCTGGACAGGCTACTTAACATCAGAGATGTTTATAAATTGTTGAAAGATAATAAATAAAGAACATATGACGTACGTCCATAGGACATGAAAATGACACGTCAGATACATCCCTAGGAAAGTATTAATGATGGAGGAACTTTTTTTTATATAACTTTTTATTACATAAAATAGAAATAATCTTAAAAAATGACAGAATGTATTTAAGGCGAGTTCATTTGTACCTGGTACATATTTATAATAATTTCAATATGTTTAGTATGTAACTTGGACTATAATCTTAAAGATAGACAATTTAACAGTTTTATAATTATTACTGTTTATTTTGAATTTAAACTCCTGAAGATGAGTCCTTGAAATATAAAGATATTAAAACTTCAAAATTTAAGGAATATTTTAATATAATTCTTCAATCTAAATTATGGTTTCTGATTAAGATTAAAGTGATTTTGGTTTCAAAATGTTTAATTAAAAATGACTGTCTAAAATAAATCTGACTACAAATCTAAAAATACTCTATAGTAACCTTTGATTCTCCAATATATGGCAAATAACTTCTGCCTTTAATAGAACTGCTTCCTAAAATAACATGAACTAATTTTATTTTATAATTCTTGCCCATTTTCCTTGTTACATGAATCAATCTCAGCTAATAACAAAAATTTGTATTTTTTTAAAATTTTGGGGAAAAAAAGTAGTTCAAAAAGTCATGAGGGGGCTTTTCCCCCCATTTGCTTTTTATTCACTTTCAAATTCAGACTTTTGGAGTGGATATAAAATTTTGGTTTTTCTTTGTCCATTAATGGTCCAATGGCCAACATGGAGCAAAACAAATATTTTAAGTTATCGGTTCGTCTTTACAACTTCCTCTAGCCACTGGAATGATTCACTCCCCCCTTTTGAGACCCTCTTTTAAAAGGCCCCTTTTAAAAATTTATCTCTAATTTAGCATTTAAAAACAAAAAAATTTATACAATAAGAGAAGCATGTGAGCATGTAATTTGTCCTTACACAATCAGTAAGGTGACTGACTTTTTCTGGTTTTCCCTTACATTTGACAAAATGTTCACAGATACTATTTGTAGTTGTGTATTTGTGTAGAGTATTTCACACTAAAGAAATTATTAAAACAATCCTGAAATTAATTTGTCAGCTCTCTGATCTATGATGAATTTTAAATAAATTTAAAATTAAGCATTGGGAAAATTTGGGAAAAAAAAATTCTATATTGTTTCTTTTTAAAGAATATCTCGTTTTATAACCATCTCAAAATTTCCCCTGACTTCCAACGATAATTTCCCCTTCCCTGTTTTTCCAGTTTTCCCCGAAAATGGTTTTCTCCAAAAACAAAAAAAGAGGGAACATCACCCTTCGCAAAACATTCAAATCGGGGGTGCAATTAATCATCTGACACTCAAACTACTGAAAAACAATCAATTCCGGAAATGCCCAAAAAGAAAGCTGTTTACCACTCCAACAGTACTGGGAAAATTTTCCTTTTACATCACACCCACCTTAATTTCAGGGAAACAAATTATATCAGCTTTAAAGTTTTTTTTTAAATTTGGGTCAAACTTTTCAAACTGGGGTCTCTGGGGACAAAGTAAACTGGTTCTATGAAAAAAATCAACGAGGAAAAAGGCAATACAGACCGTTTAGCTTTACTGGTATTTTTGACAGCCACTGTCCCAAACCGCAAGGATCTGCTGGGGGGGCGCATTAATTTTCAGAAATATTGCCCCTTTTTGAACGTTTGGGTAACGTGTCTTTGGGCCTGGATCAACCAATAATTGTCAAACGAAAAAAAGAAAGTTCAATGAAAAAAATTTTATTATAGCGATAAAAAGATGTTGAAGTACTCTGAAACTACGTTCAAGATTACTATTTTTAAAAATTTAATTTACGTGAACTGTGTTCACTTTGAATTTGGAGAGTTTGTTGCAGAAAAAAAAGGATCAGCTAACGGGACTATCCTTTTCTTGGCGAGTCCAGGGAGGGCTTTTGTCAGAGCAAAGGGCTGTTGCCTCTTTTTGACCCTTTTTTTTGTAATTTTGCCTCTTTCCCCCCCCCGGGGACCCGTCGATCCCTTTTGCCTTAACCTTTTTGAGATGGGGGAAACCCCCGCTGCGGAACTTCACATATTTGGGGAAATTTCCCTTATTTATTTTATTTATAATATTTTTTTTTATATTTAGTTCACTGAAATATTAGATATAACATTAATAGAAACTAATAATAATTAAATTTACAGTTTAATAACATTAATAATACCATTTAAAAAATATTTTTTATAATTACTTGCATTTTTAAATTTCTTTATTTATTATAGTAGATATTTATTTTTTTAATATATTTAATGTAGTTTATTAGAAATATTTAGTTTCTGAGTAACTTTGAATGAGTCCACCGAAGGGAGAAGTGGCCGGGATCAACGAAGGCGACCTCTTTTTTTTGAGAGAAAGTAAAAAGCTATGATCCGCAATATGAAACTTTTCATTGTTGACCCTGTTTTGCATTAATTTTAAAAATTACATTGTTTAAAAAAAGTAAAATTTAATAAAAACATCAATGAAATTGTCTTGGATAATGTTAAATTTACTGTCACCCATTTGGAATCAAGACCTGATACCCCGACTCCAAAGGTCCAGGGAAAAGAAGGAAAAAACGTGGTGGATGATTTTGGACAGGGCTTAAATTAGGTGATTATTTATTCAATGTATGAGAATGATAAGTAATTTATTTATTTGCATTTGACTTCTTTTTTTTTTTTGTTGTTGTTTAAATACAACATTTTTTTTAGGACAAGGGTTTTCGAATCCCATTTTATCAGCCCAAAAATGATAGAATATAGGGGTTTTCTGGGGGAGAAATACCTTGTCTTTAAATGCTTTCCATGAGTTTTGACTGGAAAAGACAGACAACCGTAGGTCACTAATGGAAAGAAATGATATTGTTTTTTTCAAGATCAGATTTTTGATGGAATATAAGAAACGAAGGGTCAAAGGGTTTGAATTTGTGTTTTTTGGGTGAAACGTGGTTTTATTAAAAGGGAAAAAAAATCTAATAAATTTTTTTAGCATTAAAAGTAAAGAAAGTCTTTTTTTAGTATGTATAGAAAATCATAAGTGAATCAAGAAGGCATGATTTGCATGAAAAAAAAATGATCATTTGTGAAATTGTAGTTTTTCAAGTGTAATGACTTAGGGTCTTGAATATTGTATGTCCTGTTTAAAAAAAAACATAGTGGTTTAATATATTTTATTTTGCTACATCATCTTTAGTAATTGTTTTTTAAAAATCTATCCTTTGGGTTCCTTTTGGCAAGATAAAAGTGAAAAAAGGCTGTGAAAATTTAGATGAAGGAAAAGGAAAAGTATTACATGCAGGGGGGAGCAAATGGTTTCATTCAGGAGCAGAACTATTGTTTCCCCCAAAAAAGAAGTAATGGTACCATGGAACTATGAAAGCAAAAAGTTCCAAAAGTGGATGAAAAAGGGAAATTTTTATCCTTGCCAACCATCAGTTTTTTAATGGTGCCTGTTCATTCTGTGTTGGTGGTGACATTTCAAAATGTTCTTTTTGAAATGTAAAATTATTTTTCAAAGAAAGCATTTAACCCTTTTTAAAAATGACTGATTATAAAACAGGTTTTTCAACTAGTCAGTGGTAAAGAGGTTATTTTAACAATTATTTACCTCACAAAAAAAGGAAATACAAAATTTATTATATTAAATTTTGTTCAGTGATTTCAGTTAACGGTAAAAAAAATTTTTCTTAGAGAAAAACCAAAAAAATTTTTAATAAAATTTTTATTTATAAAAGAAATCAATTTTTGAATAAAATTAAAAAATCCTTTTTTATTTCTAATTTTCCCAAGGAAGGGGCCATCATCCTGGGGGAGGAAGGGGGGAACTACAGGAGTTTTTTGGGGCCAAATTTTTTTTGAAATATATTTTTACCATTATTACTTTTTTGTTATTTTACTTTTGGTTCTAGTCTTTTTAAATCAAAAATTTGGGAAAAACTTTAAAATTTTTTATCAAATTTAATTTTCAACAAAAATTTTTGAAATAAGATGTATGTAAATCTTTATACTTTAGATCTTTAACATCAACAAGGACACAACTTCTCTTTCAACATCCCGATGAATTTCAAATAGTGACAAATAATGAACAATAAAGGAAAACTTTTTGAAATTATAGAGTCCCGAAAGGAACATAAAAAATTTCTGCATTAGAACTGAAAAAAACCCGCAAAAACTCAGAACACATGTTTCTGTGTGAGGTCTTTTTTTGGGGGAGGGTCTGTGGTACCACAATGTTTGGAAAATTTTTTTTTATATTTACTTTTCCTTGGGCTAGGTTTTTTATGTATTTGTTAACTAATTTTATAATTTTTGAAAATAAAAATAGTGACTTAAATAGTTAGAAAGCATGTGGGGTTTTTTTTGGGGATGGGGGTTTAATTAACAAAAGTTTGTCTTATGATTGAAGGGGGGGGGGTAGAAATGTTTAAAAAAGTAACTGTGTATTTCTTGTATAAAAGTAAAAAACTATTTTAGTCTATAGAATATTATGATTTTTTTTTTATATATTGATGATATTTGTCTTTATCTTTTTTTTTTTTTTTTTTTTATTATTATTATTATTATTATTATTATTTTATTATTAATTTTTCTGTTTAATTGTCTTTTGGGGTTTTGGCCTTAAACCATCCACAGTTTATCTGGGTTTTCCAGTTTAAGAAGATGTTGATGGTCCTTTTTGCTTCAAAATAAATAGCATTTTTTTCTTACTAGGTTTTATATTTCTGAAGAATAACCCGTAACATCATTATTCTGACATGAAATTCGAATTTTTTTATTTTTATTAATTTTTTTTTTATTAAAAGGAAGAAATTTTTTATTTTTTGAAGTTTATTTTTAATGTTTATAACCCTATGTAAAATGATGTTTAATAAATATTGAAAGGGGTTTTTTATTGAATTTGGGGGAAAAACATTCTAATAACATTCTTTCATCTCATCAAATATTAATTTAAGTAGTAAAAAAATCTTCCCTTTTTAAAAAAAAAGTGAAATGAGACTTAATGAAAATTTCATCTTTTGAGAGTATTTTTGTTTTTTTTGTTGTGACATCTTAATCAATAAATTTGAAATATCCCTTATCTTTGGTCTAGTTTTATAACAAATAAAATTTTTGAGCAGATGATACAGATATTTGAAAACAACACATTCATTGTTTTATCCCCTTTTAAAATTTTAAATGTAATTTTTTTTTTAAAATTAAAAGTTTCCCCTCACCAGGCAAATGTAGGAAGACACCAATAGTTAATATTGGGCCGAACTTTGGGATTTTTTGTATGTTCTAAAAAGGGGCTTGGGAAACTATTTGATTTTTGTACAATTTGACTTTAAATTATCAAAGTGGGTAAAATTTTTGAATATCAAATAGGTTTTGGGGGAAAAGTTATATAAAAAAATTCAAATCAAAACCCAAATCAACTTTTAAATAAAAAATACAAAAAAAAAGGGGTTTTTTCCCCTTTTGTTTTTTTTATTTCTTTTTCCCCCCCTTCCCAAATGACTTTGTTTATAGATAATAAATTATTGAAGGTATAATATCAATTTTTTTTCTTTGGTTAAAATTTCTAGTGATAATGAAAATTTTATCTTTCATTAATTTTTTTATATTAAATTCTAAATATTCTTTTTTTGGCTTCAATAATTAAGCACTTGTTAATCTTAATTTTAAGAACCGACTTGGTTTTCCCCATTTACCCGATGTTTTGATCAATTAATTCCTGGAAGTCTGCCAAAAAGTACTCTGAGAATATTTACTCTTGTATTTTCCCGAAATCGAAAGTAGTGTAAATATTTTCAAAGTTGTATAATCAGGGGAACCAGTATTGGAAAAAATCAAATGAATAGTAGTTTCATGTTAATTATACATAACTAACATGACAATTGAGCATTTTTTTCCCCAAGAATCACCAAAAAAATTTAATATAGTATTAAAATACTATTACACCCAAAATTTACAATTAACTAACCATATCTATAAGTTAATGACCAAAACGCCAGGCTATGTCCCCATGTCACAAGAAAATGTGAGAATGAAGTAGCTATTATAAATATCGATATCATAATGCAAAACATTGTAAATACTTTAAATTGAATAATCTGAACATGCAGATCAAAGTACCAAAAAACTCCATTGTTTTACAAGGCCTCATGGGGGTTTTTACATTATTCCCAATCATATCCCCGTCAGATGGTTTTTCATAAACCACATGTTCTCAACAGCATTTCAAAAAAGTTTGTAGTACTTTGTACAATTTTTTATCATTAATGATAGCGAATTAAATGAATCTTTGTAAAAATGTTTTAACCCCCATGCACTGAAATTATATTTTAAAAAAACTCGCCAGCAGGGGGGTCACGTCGCACCGCTGACTGGCGGGAAAAATATTTTTCGCCCGGGGTCCCCGGGTCTCATTTGTAACAACAAAAATGCTATAGCCTGTCCGGTATGTTCCTGACACACTAATGAAAATATCCCTTTCTGGCCCAGGGGAAATTTAAAATATAAAAAAAATTAAAAGAAGGGAAACAAAAAAAACAAACAAAAAAAAATGTTTCGTATAAGTGTTTAAAAACTGAATCGGAATGTCAAGAAATTGCAAAAAATGTATCTAATATATCGAGAATTGAGGATAAAAGACAGATGTCAAACATTGAAATTTTATAAAAAAAAAGAATACAGTCTAAAAATTTTCCCTTTTGATGTTCTGGAGAAAAGAAAAAAAGGAAGTGGGGGGCAACATTTTCGTCATTTTGGTATCTCATAAACGATTCAAAAGATACATTAGAGCCTGCTATCAGTGGAAACCCGCCCACCACAAAGGGTTTAAACATCGAAATTTACGTTTGTTTTTATGAAGTTTTCAACAACTTTTTAAGTTAGATGAAAAAAAGGGGCTGGGCTGGGTGGGGAACAAAATTTCAGAAACTGCTGCTGGACTCCTTGACCCCAAACCCCCTTTTCAAATCACTGGGCGAATTTTCCCAAAAGCCTGAAAATTGCAATTTATTCAATAATAAATCAATTCAAACCCCGAAAACAACCAGACCAAACGCATTCAGTCATCCATACAAATGTTTGAAAAAATTATTTTGCCAAAATAAATTTCCCTTTTAAAAAAATCATCTCAACAAAACAACATGGATTGTGAAAAGGATTCTACAGCTACCAACCTCTTTGCGTTTAACCATTTCTTAAAGGGATAAATGAAGGTAAAAACTTTATCAGTTTAAAAGATTTTAGTAAACCTTTTACATGGAAATCGCTATCTTTTAAAAACTAAATATTTGGGGACAGGTAGTGCATTACGGTGGTTTCATTTAAATTTTATTATTTCTACAGGGAAAACCCTATTCATAGCCTGTTGGTTCTTATTCCGGGAGTGTCTTTTAACTTGGTTTTGTGATATCAACTGGGTGAGAGTGAGTTAATTTCGAATGTTTCCTCACGATCTACCGGAGGTAAATTTAAGAAAGTAGTTCCTCACTAAGCACCTGATGATGTAACAAAACTAGTTACAAACGTTAGGTTAAAAAATGATTTCTAAAAAATTTTAATACTTTTATTTCAAACATATATTGTCGAAAAAATTTTAAATTTGGGGAGGATGATGTTACAATTTCAAAAGACATCAAAAACAATAAACTGTCAGGGAAAAAATTTTTAAAATACTAAAAATTTTGGAATATCCTTTAGCCAAAGCAAAAATCGAAACGTCCCAAACCCAAAGAACATCAACAAAAAATAGAATCCGTGAAAGATTTGGGGGTCATGATCACAACAAACTAAAATTTTTTAAACATGTGGGCAAAATTACATCAGAGGGATATAGGGGCCTTGGATTTACTAGATCAGGAAGAGAAAATTTCGATGTAAAACCCCTTTCCCAAATACATTAAGCCAGTTCGTCCCAAAAAATTTTTAAAACGCATTTTTGCGAACGTTGAAAAAAAAACAGAAAATTTTCAAATATATTGTATATTTTAATGAACACCAGAGGATACAGTATACAAAGACCCTAAATTTTATATTGATAGTTTTTTTAATAAAAAAATTGAATTATTTTTTAAAATCATCGGACAAACGATTGTCCAGAATATTAAATTATTTGAATTTTTTTGCCCAAAGCCAGGTTTGGGTGTGATAGATTGTTAAAATTTAAATCTATAAAACATGTACTTCAGGGCCAAAGAACAGAAAATAACCTTGTAAATAACATTTTGCATAAAATTTTTGAATTTTCCATATGAAATTTCTTTAAATTAGAAATATCTTTAATTTGAAAATTAACATCATGCTCAATAACACAATATGTATACTTTTAAAAATTTTCATTGTATTTATATTTTATTCATTTTCTATTTTTATAAAATTTACATTTAAAAGTAAAAAGATTCATAAATAAATAATCAAGGATTTGATCAGAAATATAACTCAAGTCAATCATGCACTCAATAATGAATTAAAAATTTCAAAACACTGTGTCAAATTGAACAAAAAAAGAAATTTAAAAGGATATAAATTTTTTTGAAAAACTTGAAAACATATTAAATTTGTTGCATTATTTTTTCTTTCAAAAATTTGGGGGCCCCCCCCCCCAATTCAAGTACGAAACTTTCCAAACCAGACCTCAGGAGACTGGGTTTAAAATCAGAGGCCCATTTTGATTAATCCCAAAAAATCATTTTCTGAAAATTATCAGATGTCTTATATTATTTCAAAAATATTATCAAATTTAATTTGCAGACTTTTTTACTTTTAACTTTTTGGGGCCTTTTTTGGGCTAAATTAATAATATTTTTTGATTTTTTATTTTTAATAAAAAAAACCATCATTTTTTTCAATTAATTAATAACATTACGAAAATATTTGAAATTATTATGTAAACTAGTCAAATTTGATCCCAAACAGAATCTTTTAAATAATGGGTAACAGAGTCAAAGGGTTGAAAAGTAATTTTCATTCAATTTTAATCTTTAATAAATGTTTTACCTTCCATCACTCGAACTTTAAAACATACAGCTCACCATTGTTTTCTTGGCCAAAATTATTAGTTAGTGTAGGTAGGTGGTTGATGCAGTGCGTTTTGCACCTGCCCTTCTCATGCACACTGGGGAAAAATGAGCCTGGGGGATATCCCATCCGTCCCGGGGAAATTTCCGTTTCATCAAAAAATTGCTTTTTTAATTTTCCCCACTAGAAATGTTGTGGGCGATTTTCCCACAGGTTTGGATCCCGGTTTTTTTTCAAGGGGAAACCCGGGTTGTATTTTATTTTTCCCTTTTCCCCTTTGACCAAAAAATTTTTAATAGATTAAAGGGGAGGCTGGGGAAAAAACCATTTTTTAGATAAACCTCTATAAAATTTTGTTTTTAAAATTTTTTATTTTTTTTTGCTTTAAAATGTATGTATCTGTGTAGTTCAATACATTCAACTTTGGGGATATTATCAATTATTTTAATATTCACATTATGATGGTCTAGATTTCTTTGGGTTTATTATATTTAAATTTTTCTTCAAAACTTTTTTTCCTATTCCCCGATCGAAATTGGCCCAATTTTTTGATATCCTATCCCCTTCTCAACTTTTTCGGGTTTGGTTATCTTTTTTTTTTTTGCCATTCAATTGTTATCGGTCTCCCCGGAGGATTTGCGGGGAAGCACTGCAGTATATAATGATACACAGTTATATCAATACATTCTGGGATTAGATCAGGTGGAACATTTTCATTGAGATAATTCAGCTGTTGCCGAAGATATGTGAAAATTTAGGTTTGGGATATTTTTGGGGCTAGGGGCTGCCGAAATAATGGTTGGTTTTTTAGTTTCTTTTAGCTTGCATACTTGTATTGTGTTCTCCCCCCAGGTTTGGGCATCTCAACAACAACGGTGGGGGCCCGTGTCCTTAAATTTAAATTTTGCGTAAGGGGCGTTTCCCTAAAAGGCGTGGTTGCTTTTTTGACATTACATTATTTTTTTTTATTATTATTGTTATTTTTATTATTATTATTATTATTACAATTTAAGTACCCTCTTGTATTAGACAAACTATTCACATTTAATGAATTCTATTATATTTGCATATTGCAAATGAAAATATCTAGTATTTTATTCAAAAATCCGTCCATGGACAAGAATGGCAAAAATTTTTCCACTGTTAATTACGAATGACAAGAATTTTAATAACTTTTTTCGATTTATTCCATCTGTTTGACTTTTTTACGTTCTTTCAATGAAAACCATACCAATCGCTTTTGAAAATGTAATAATTTCCCCATTTCATTTTCAAACATTAATATGATTCCGTTCCCGTCCTGAAACCATATGGTTTTTAAAATAACCCTCAATGGTTTTGTTATGTCCGTGAACCACATTGGGTCATCGACATTTACTATTTCTAAGGCAAACATTTTCATTTAACTCACGTTTGCAGATTTAGGGGTGGACTTTGGGCGGGGCACAAAATTTTAGATGCCCAAACAAAGGGTAAATATTTTTATTTTGAGAATATTATAGTAAAATCACCTTAGGGGGAAATTTTGGGGTTTGGGGGGAATTTTAAGTTCTCAAGGGGAAAGGGAAAATGTTTAAAAGGGATCAAATTTCACAACTCAAATTGTTTCTAATCTTATCTACTTAATGCTCCACAAAACTGTTTATTGTACACTAACCGGTAATATTTCTGTCAATCTGCAATGTGAAAAGAAAGAACTTACCATTTCTAGTATGTTTAAGCTCTGATAGTGTAGTTTTTAAATTTTTTTTGATTTGGGGAATTTCATTAATTTTTTTCATAAGGAAAGTGAAGTGGCTCAAAAGAAGAAGTAATATCAAAAAAACCCCAAAATACAAAAATGCTACGTCTTGGGGTTCCACCTTTCGAGTTTACATTGTCCCACACAGTCTGAAGTTAATGAAGAGGGTTTTCATCCAAAAAAAATTATGAAAACATCCTAAAAAAATTATAATTTACACTGTTCAACCCATTTGATCTTTTTATTTTGCCACCCATTTAAAGTTTCCCAAAAAAATACATTTTTTTTCCCATATAATTTAAAATTTTATATTTTTCAATAAAAAAAACCCAAATTATTTTTAAATCAATAAAAAAAATAAAAAACAATAACTTGAACAGTTAAAAGCCAGAGAACACTGAATAAGGAATTTTATTATTTAAACTATAATTTGGGGGGATTTTTTGGGGTACTTTAAAAATAAATTTTAAAACTTTTAAAACGCAATTTGAAAATTTTTTTTTTTTTTTTTTTTTTTTTGCTTTGGAAACTTGAATTTGTTACAAGTGAGTTAAAAGGGCATTTTAAAAAAAAAAAATTAAATTTTTTATTTCCCAATTAAAATTTTTTTCAAAATACAAACCCGTTTCTAAACCCAAAAATTTTTAGCTTTTATAATAAAATTATTATTTAATTCAAATGAATAAAAGCGATTTTCCCCTTAGTTTAAGCATTTACCATTGTTATCAATGAATAAAAAATTTTCATTGTTTTCATTTGAACTAGATTTATTTGATAACTAATTTACAGGGAATTTTTATTATATATACTAACACTACTTCGTTTTATAAAAAAATTTAAATTTTTTGGAAAAATATTTATTGCTACTGATACGAATCATTCCAAAAAGACCAAAAAAAATCTAAAATTAAAAATAAATAAAAATTTCAAAAAAATTTAAAAAATTATTTTTACCAATTTAACCCTCTCCTTTTCAAACCAGGCCCCAAAAGGTTTTTAAATTATACGAGGGGGGGACAAAAAATTTCTTCAGATAAAAAAAAATTTTTCACAAAAATTAAAATTCGGCCCATAGCAGACAAAATTTCCAAAATTTTAGCCCCTTTTTAGAAATTTCAATTTTTGATTTGCAGCCATTGAATTTTTTCATGATATAAATCCATTCTTATCGAAAAAAAATATATTAATATTTATTTAATATCGTTAACTTTAATTAAATGAAATTTTAAAAAAGAGTGGAGAAAAAAGGGGGAAAAAAAAAAAGATATTTCCGCTCATCACTCAAAAGCACAGAAAAGAGGACAAAAAGGTATTTTAAATTAAAAAAGGGAAATGGGCAAAATGTAAACTCAAAAAAGGTGCAAAAAAATTGTTTTTCATTTCACCCCCCAATGAGGAAAACATTTTAAAGCGAATTTTTTTTAAAAATTTACTAAAAATCATTTAAAAATTAAATAAAAAACCCCTGGAGATGGAAAAATAACCTTTTTAGTTTATATTTATTTATATTGATAAAAGATTTTTAAAAAAACACCTTTAAAAATATATAGATTCAATTTTTTAATAAGAATAATTAATTCTTATAAAAAATTTTCTGTTAAATCCTTTTTTAAAACATCACACAATTAAGTTGATGCAGGAAAATTAAATAATAATATCCCCAACATATTCATGCCCCATAAAACCCACCCACAAAATAAATGCAAAAAAAAAAATTAGTAAAAACCCAAAAGATTTGATATTCAATAAAGAAATACTGTATTTCTTTCCTTTAAAAACCAAATTAAAAACAACACAATCTTAAACAATAATTTTTTTAAATTTATTCTCTCCGCTTATATTAAAAATTTAACACAAATTTTTGATATTCCAAAATTTTAAAATCTTGTTTTCAAAATTATTAATTTAAAATCTTTTAATACATAAAAAATTTATTTTAAATAAGGAAAAAAATACCTAAAACTAAACGGGAATTTGTTTTAAAAAAGGGGTAAAATAATTTTAAAAATGAAAATTGAACAGGTAAAAAAAATTTTTTTAAAATTTTTAAATTCACAAATAAAAAACCCCCAAAATTAAATTTTATTGTATTTTTTAATTATAAATTAATTTAAAATTTGCAAAAACCCATTTTTAAAAATATTAACACAAATTTTAAAAACTAATTAAGACAAAAAAAAAAGTGATTTTTTCCCCTCCAAAAAATATAATAAAACCTTAATTTCAATATTAAGAAAAATTGATTTTAATTCTGTATTTTTCACTGGGTAATAATAAACTTCTTTTTAAACCTTTAAAAAAAAAACTTTTTGCTAATTATCATCACAATCCCGAATTACTTTTTATTTTCAAATATTAATATTTCCCTTACTTGGGAAAAAAATCTCCAAAAAAAGGTGGAAATCTTTTTCAAAAATTGTTACATCATTACTGAAAAAACATAAAAATAATTTATTGAATTTTCAATGAAATTAATTTATTTAGGGAATATTTTCCCGGAAAATCATTATTTATTTTTTTACAACAAATTGCTACCCCAAAAATTTAAAACCCCCCAAATATTAAAGACCTTTTTCCCAAATGACGGTTAAATTTTCACAACGGCAAGAGGCTTTAATTTTAAAAGGAAATATTTTAAAAACCAATTTAAATTCAACCAATAGTTGTTCAATACTTGAATCTAACGTGATTTTGACGCCACCCGACTGAAAGACCTTCATGGTAGACTTGCAGGTATAGATATCATTTTACTTATTACTAACAGCTCTTAAAATTCTCGGGCCCCCGGGCGTTAAATTTTCACAATGGTTGGGTCGTTTAAACGGATATTAGAAGGGAATTTTTTCCCCAAAAATCTTTAAATACTCTTAAAATATGATATATCCCAAAAATTCCCCAAAAATTTTAATATGTAATTTTTAAATTTCAAATTTCATTTTCCCGCAAACCCTTTCTTGGGGAAAAGGCGAAATGAAAGAAATTTGTAAAAAAAAAACAAAACCCTTTGTAATGTAATTCCAAATAAATATTGATAAAATTAAATATTATCCTTTCAAACTTCAAGCTGTTAAATTTGGGGAAATTTTTAAAAATTTTTATTTGACATCTTCAAATTTTGTTATAAAAGATTACTTTTTTGTATTGAAAAAAATTTTATAAATAAATTCGAACTTTTTATTAAAAAATAATACGAAAATAATTATAACTCTATTCAACAATGAAACTCGTTCAGTTTTTTTTAAAAATCTTTAAGAAATCATCTTTCAAAATTGTTTTTAAAGTTATTTACTTAGAAATTTAAAATTTCGTGCCTAAAATCACGGGTCATAGCACTCGAATTAACATATATTATGTTAATAAACTAGTTCCATTACAAATTTCTTAGCGTTCTTAAATATTTCAAATGCCAACGTTTTGTGGGAACACGGTACGATAAAGATCATGTGTTTTTTCCCGCATTCCTGTAATCTACGGAAGCGTAATCGCCAAACTGAAAACTTAAGGGTTTCTAGGAAAAAAAGATTTTCTTTCGGATCTTTAAAAAGAAGAAAGTTTCTAGCTGGGAAAAGTAGGGTTCAAAAGCCAACGCAGTTTTGGATTCAGAGTTCTAGCGTGAAAATACGGTTCAGAACCAAAACTGTGTGTTTTTTTTGAAAAAGGGAGAAAATATAGATGATTTTGGGAAAAAGGTTTATTATATATTGTATGTTTTTTTCCCTCATAATGTGAATATAATTTAATAACAGATATTTTTTTATGCCAAGACTACGGGAAAAATCGAACCTAGATCTCAACTGAATATTTTCTATTATACTAAATGTTATTACACAAATTTCACTTTTCTGTTATTATAAACGCGAATCTTGTTATAATCGTAATGACGGTTCCAATATTATAACCAAAAAAATTTCATTGTTTTTTAACAACAAAACAATTTTCATTACTAATTTATAATAAAACAAAAAAGAGAAAAATTTTGCCATTTTTAAAAATGATTTTAAATCAATGACTTAAAACGGGAAATGGTAAGATTTTTTTTTTTTTTTAACCAGCTACTATCGAAAAAGTCAGAGACACGACTTTTTCACTAGTTTTATAATTTCTTTGATCTGGGCGAGCGTTACAATCTTGCCTAATCCTCTTGCCAGCTGTCAACTATTCCCGCCCAAAGTTTTTTTTTTCAAATTTTCTCAATTTTTGTGTTTTCAAATGATGGAACTGAAATATTTCTTTTAGAAAATTAAAGAATGGTAAAAGCTCGTCCTACAAGGAAAGTATTATTGAAAACTTTGGAACCGATTTTTAAGAAAATTTTTTAAAGGGTTTCTTAAAAGAAAATTTGATACTTTTTTGGGTCTTTTAAAAAATTAATTGGGAAATCATTTTTTGCCCCCATTACAAATGGAATACCTTTTAAAAATTTCAATTTAAGTTCTAGTGATATTTAAAATAATGCATTTGTGTAATTTTTTAAAAAAAAAAGAATATAGAATGAAATTTCATCATCTTAAAAAGTAATTTAAACGAAAAGGATTTTAAGAAAATTAAACCGTTTTTGGGAAAAAGGCATTTGACGTTTCAAAAAATTTGGGAAATTTTGTCGCACAGAAAAAATTTTTAGTTTCAGAAAATTTTTATGAAATTTAAAAACATTTTAAACAATTGGGGAAAAAAGAGCTACTAATACAAAATGATGTGAGAGTCAATAAAAAAAAGTAATTTTTTGAAGAAAAAAAAAAATAAACTTTGTCATTTATTTTTATCTTAGACTAATTGTATCCTTTCCCCAAAAAGTTCAAAGAAAATATTTTGAGCCTTTTTAAGAAAATCTTTTTTTCTCCCTTTTATTTCCCTTTTTCACGCAATATCCCAAAAAAAATTTAGTATTTTCAAAAAAAAATTTAGAGCCTCAATGAAAAAATAATTAAAAAAAAAATTAAATTTGAAGGAAAACATTTATTTTTAATTTTGTAGTTGTAGAACGTCGCTGAAAAAAATTCAAACTTTTGCAATTATGGAAAATTCAGTGTTAACAGTGAAAATCGGACCTATGCCATCTTTATGATCGTTTAAAATTTCCAAAAATTTGGGTTCATTTTTGGGAAAAATTTGAAAATGTCACCGGCATTCAGAAAAATATAAAAATTAAAATTTTTTGAAAATCGCAGGGTTTTGACTCAAACCAGATGGCGGGGGTTTTTTTAATGGGAAAAAACATAAAAATTTTTGTTGTTACATAACCAAATCGGGAAAATTTTGGGCAATCAATTTTGGTACCAAGGATACACAAAACATGGATTCTGGCTGTACCACGTGTTAGATGATTTATTTTCTAAATTTAGCAACGGGATTTATCTATATTTCGTTATCAGGGCCCGGGAATAAAAGGTTTTTTGAAAAACATTTGTTCTGCAGCCCGGGGTTTTGCCTTTCTCTTTACCGTGTAAGCAATAGCGAGAAAAGTAAAATTCTGAAAATAATCACAATGATTTTTGTTTTGAGAGGAACTTTTGAGACCTTTTCAAGCCTGCTCAAGGGATCTCGGACAGTGAAAACTATTTTTTTTTTTTCAAAAAAATTTTTGCTTTTGAATTCGGTGCTGAGAAAATATAAAAGTAGTGCTAAGAAAGGCACAAACTTTTGGTTAAGTTTTTTAATTTCTTTGTTTGGGGCTGACTTTATGAAGTTTTTCATTTTTTGGGTTTCCCAATGAACCCAAAAAATTTAAAAATTTTTAAAAAAAAATAACACTGTCATAAATGGCAATTTCATTGAAAAAATTTGGGGCCCTTTTAAAAATGTTTAAAAGTTACTGTAAATGGAATTGATTTTTTTCCGAAATTTTTTACTTTTCAAAAATGTATTTAAAGTAATTTAAGAACTTGAACGAAAATATAGTTCTACATATCGTGGAAAATTATATTCCCCGATTTAAATATTAATGTATTACCCTTTTTTTTTGGTATTGACATCGCCTCAAACGAAACGCGGAAAAATAAAACTTTGTGTTCGTTATCTCGACCTCAGTGAAATAAAAAAACAGCTGCTGCAAAATCGATCTATTCTTTTGTTTTTCAAAAATTACAAAAATGTTTTTTACTTATCTTTCACGTCAGTAATATTCTTTAAAATTTTTTCATGTAATATTGTGAGTAATGTGCTTTAAATAATGCCAAACAAAATTTCCCAAACTCAAAATTTTTTGGAAAAAGCAAAATTCCATTTCTCCCAAAAATTTTGCATTTTCAAAACCAAAAATTTCTCAAAAAATCCAAATTTTTTCGTCAAATTGTTCCAATTGATAGTGCTTATTGTACTGTTTAATATGACGATAAGTCTATTTTGGAGTATAATTATGTTATTTTTAAAAAAAAGAATTTTTTTCAAATAAACCCCTTCTTATTTGAATTTCAAAATTTGAAACATTTTGCTTTGGGGTAAAAGGGATCAAAAGACAAATGCAGATTTTGAGAACTCAATAGACCCGTGAAAGAGCTTAAATTTTCATTTCGTAAACCAATAATTTTTTTTTAAAACGGCTCCAAATTTTTTAATGAAAAAGTCCATTTAGGGCATTTTAGTTTTTTTAATATTCTTTAAGTAATATTTCGTTCTACATTAAAAAACGAATAGTTGGGGGGAAAAATTTTTTGGGGGCGATAGATAGCAGTGGGAAAAAGGTTAGAGAAGACCAAAACCAATCTACACCAAGGAAATTAGAAAATATAAAGGGAAAATCTGGCCATTCTGGCACCTCAGTTATTTTATTTATAAAGCATATACGTAGTATATTTGGCCCAAAAAAAATGGATTTTCGGTTAAAAAACTTGCCAGGCCCACTCCAAAAAAAGGGGTAAAACCCGTTTCTAAATAACAAAAAAAACCCCAAGGGGGAGCCGAAACCCATTTTTTGGGTCCTTTATGCCGAAAAAACCCAAATTGGGAAGCAAAACGTCCGTCGTCTGCCTGGTGTATGTGAACGACACCAGCGCCTCAACCTATGCGTTCGATTTTTCCAGACTGAATAAACAAACGCCTGTCGAAGCTCTGCGATTTAGAGAATCAATCATTAATTTTTCGAGGTACTTTTCATAAAGCTCCCCGGACATTTTCAAAATCTTCTCAAAAACGGCGCCAAATTTTGTCTTTAAATTTCTTGTAAGAATAGAGTAAAATGCACTTATATAGGTGGTATAGGTCCGATTTTCACGGTGAACTCCGAATTTTCGAAAATGGCAAAAGTTTGAATTATTTTCGGCGTCTTCCTGCTACTACAAAATTGAAGACAGATTTTTCCTGCTGTTCAGTGATTAATAAATCGAGGTTTAATAATAATTTTATATTGCTTGCAAATATCATCTATATCTTTTACTAACCTGCAAAAATAGCATTTACAGCACTGAATGTACGAGGAAAGCCCTCCCATTTTTCTTACAAATGATGCAACTTCTCCAAGATAGGCCTTTAAATCAACTTGTTGAAAATGACTAATCACCGGGAAAATTATTTCCCGTTTTAGGGAATATTATGACTAGGGAAGGATTTCTATGTAATTACATTTTTACAGGAACAGATTCCCGATTTTTAATTTATTTTAGATTTTATAATTAGAGAAAAAGACATTCTAATGAAATAGAACTATTTTTATTTTTATATTTTTTGTATAATTCCATATTCTTACAAATTTTACCTATTACTATATATTTCGTTAAATATTAAAATATTTATACGTCAAAACGCAACATTTCAGATACGCGTTGGCAATATCGTGTAAGTTCTGGAATCATTTCTCTTAAAAACAAAAATTTCTGCACTCATTGACTCCTATCTTCCCCTAATTATCAAACTTATCCCCCCCCTTATGAATTGCGGATGGGCCTGTTTCTAAGAATAAAAAGTAACTTCAACCACGTGCTTGCTCATGTTTCAAACAGCAAATTCTTTACTCGATAGAAAAGTAATGAATATTTTTTTCAGAAAATTGTCTTACCGTTTTCAATTTGAGAGGGGTTTTACCTTTAACCCCTTCCCCGGGGTCCATACACTACACGGTACTAATATTCACGGTTAATTGTAGTTGTAGGAATACGTCGAAAACAACTGAATTTTTGCAATTTTCATATATCAGAATTTTCATCGATTTTGTGCCCTGCACCTTTCGGTAGGGCTATTGTTATATGCACTCTAAAAGATGACATAAACGCCATATGGCTCTACATTTTGTTTTATCAAAAATTTACAAAATTTTATTTATATGAGATTTTACCCGGTAATATTACCGGATTTTATACAGTGGGGGGTTTTAAGGTCATTTTAAATTTTTCTTGAAAACGGCTTCAAATCTTTTCTTCAAATTTTCCTACGGATAGCGCTTAAATTTTAAATTTTAATTCCACTGATTAATATGACGTAAATTTTATTATGGTGATTTTTTGTTTTTTAAATAACACAAATGTAACATGAAGAATTCTTAACGAAATTGATAAAAATTGGGAAAGGGAGGTTAAAAAAGGGGGGGTATAAGTAAACGCGTACTATAAGTTAGTTGTTTGCCCACGTTTCGGAAAATTTATTTCCATCCTCAGGGCTGAATAAAAAGAGGCAAGAAAACCACACATTTACTATAATACTACCAGAAAAAACCACGTGTCATATAACATGTCTGCATTTACAATATCTTGTACAAAAAGCAATACTGTTCGGCAGCTTTCCTGGACATAAGCCAGGCATTCGACAAGGTATGGCATGAAGGATTGCTATATGTGAAGAACATGCTTGAATATCCCCATTTGTCCCCCTAAAGTCTTATCTAAGCAATCGATCGTTTTTAATGAAACATAAGAATGAATTTCCCATCACTGCCCAATAAAATTGTCCCCCAAGGGAAAGGGATTGGGTCCATTTCATGTATATAAATGATCTACCTATCGTGAGAATACTGTTGGCACATTCACCGTGCACTTCCAAAAGGCAAAGAAACGAACCCGAAGAAGAACTTTCTACTGCAAAACTATCTGGAAAACCACAACATGGTTCAATTTGGGGAATAAAAGAAATGAAATGAAATGAAACAAAACACTTTCATGAAAGAAATCTGTGCTGGCTACAGACAATAAACATTCAATATACAAGTTATTCTTGATGGAAAGCACATATTCTACACAAACACAAGAACTACAAATAAAATACAAACAACTCTACTGGTTGCTATGAAGAAAATCTGTGCTGGCTACAGACAATAAACATTCAATATACAAGTTATTCTTGAAACCAATCTGGACATACTGCATACAGCTCTGGGGCTCTACCTGCAGGTCAAACATTCAAACCATACAGATTCCAATCCAAGGTTCTGAGAGACATTGCTAGTGCTCCCTGGTAGGTTCGAAACGATGTGCTACATAATGATTTTAACATGCAAACAGTACAACAAGAAATTAGAAATATTAGCCATAAATATGTCAGCAAACTAGAAAATCATAAAAATGTACTAGCCATAAACTTACTGGACAATAATTCAGAAGTCAAACGACTGAAAAAGTTCAAACCATTGGATTTACCAAATAGATTTTCGGTCGAAGGCTGTGTGCAAGGAAAAGTGACGCTCCTTCCAAACCACCGCAATTTATAATGCATACTCTACACCAAAATGTGCCCGGAACAAATACTAAAAAATAAATACAAAATAATAAAAAAATTTACCGCTCTCCGGTAAGTGTGAATAACATGGGTTCGCATCCCAAAAAAGAGCCCTCGGCCGAACGCTGTGCGCAAGGAAGAGTGACGCTCCTTCCAAACCATCGCATTTTATAATGCATACACTACGCCAAAAAGTGCTCCAAACAAATACTAAAAGTAATATATAAATAAAAAATGTACCGCTCATTGGTTAGTGTGAATAACACGGATTCGAATCCCAAAAAAGAGCCCTCGGCCGAACGCTGTGCCCAAGGAAGAGTGACGCTCCTTCCAAACCATCGCAATTTATAATTCATACTCTACGCCAGAATGTGCTCCAAACAAATACTAAAAGTAATATATAAATAAAAATTACCGCTCATTGGTAAGTGTGAATAACACGGATTCGAATCCCAAAAAAGAGCCCTCGGCCGAACGCTGTGCGCAAGGAAGAGTGACGCTCCTTCCAAACCATCGCAATTTATAATTCATACTCTACGCCAAAATGTGCCCCAAACAAATACTAAAAGTAATATATAGTTAAAAAATTTACTGCTCATTAGTTAGTGTGAATAACACGGATTCGAATCCCAAAAAAGAACCCTCGGCCGAACGTTGTGCCCAAGGAAGAGTGACGCTCCTTCCAAACCATCGCAATTTATAATTCATACTCTACGCCAAAATGTGCCCCAAACAAATACTAAAAGTAATATATAATTAAAAAATTTACCGCTCATTGGTTAGTGTGAATAACATGGGTTCGAATCCAAACAAAGAGCCCTCGGCGGAACGCTGAGCCCAAGGAAGAGTGACGCTTCTTCCAAACCATCGCAATTTATAATTCATACTCTACGCCAAAATGTGCCCAAACAAATACTAAAAAGTAATATATAGTTAAAAATTTACTGCTCATTGGTTAGTGTGAATAACACGGATTCGAATCCCAAAAAAGAACCCTCGGCCGAACGCTGAGCCCAAGGAAGAGTGACGCTCCTTCCAAACCATCGCAATTTTTAATGCATACTCTACGCCAAAATGTGCTCCAACAAATACTAAAAGTAATATATAATTAAAAAATTTGCCGCTCATTGGTTAGTGAGAATAACATGGGTTCGAATCCAAAAAAAAACCCTCGGCCGAACGCTGTGCCCAAGGAAGAGTGACGCTCCTTCAAAACCATCGCAATTTTTAATGCATACTCTACGCCAAAATGTGCTTCAAACAAATACTAAAAGTAATATATAGTTAAAAAAATTTACCGCTCACCGGTTAGTGTGAATAACATGGGTTTGAATCCCAAAAAAGAGCCCTCGGCCGAACGCTGTGCCCAAGGAAGAGTGACGCTCTTTCCAAACCATCGCAATTTATAATGCATACTCTACGCCAAAATGTGCTCCAAACAAATACTAAAAAGTAATATAAGCTTAAAAAATTTACACCTCATTGGTTAATGTGAAAACATGGGTTCGAATCCCAAAAAGAGCCCTCGGCCGAACGCTGTGCGCAAGGAAGAGTGACGCTCGTTCCAAACCATCGCAATTTATAATTCATACTCTACGCCAAAATGTGCTCCAAACAAATACTAAAAGTAATATATAATTAAAAAATTTGCCGCTCATTGGTTAGTGAGAATAACATGGTTTCGAATCCGAAAAAAACCCTCGGCCGAACGCTGTGCCCAGGAAAGTGACGCTCCTTCAAAACCATCGCAATTTTTAATGCATACTCTACGCCAAAATGTGCCCCAAACAAATACTAAAAGTAATATATAGTTAAAAATTTACAGCTCATTGGTTAGTGTGAATAACATGGGTTCGAATCCCAAAAAAGAGCCCTCGGCCGAACGCTGTGCCCAAGGAAGAGTGACGCTCGTTCCAAACCATCGCAATTTTTAATGCATACTCTACGCCAAAATGTGCTCCAAACAAATACTAAAAGTAATATATAGCTAAAAAATTTACCTCATTGGTTAATGTGAATAACATGGGTTCGAATCCCAAAAGAGCCCTCGGCCGAACGCTGTGCCAAGGAAGAGTGACGCTCGTTCAAAACCATCGCAATTTTAATGCATACTCTACGCCAAAATGTGCTCCAAACAAATACTAAAAGTAATATTTAATTAAAAAATTTACTGCTCACCGGTTAGTGTGAATAACATGGGTTTGAATCCCAAAAAAGAGCCCTCGGCCGAACGCTGGCCCAAGGAAGAGTGACGCTCTTCCAAACCATCCAATTTTTAATGCATACTCTACGCCAAAATGTGCCCCAAACAAATACTAAAAGTAATATATAATTAAAAAATTTACCTCCCACCGGTTAGTGTAAATAACATGAGTTCGCATCCCAAAAAAGAGCCCTCGGCCGAACGCTGTGCGCAAGGAAGGGTGACGCTCTTCCAAACCATCGATATTTATAATTCATACTCTACGCCAAAATGTGTCCTAAACAAATACTAAAAGTAATCTATAATTAAAAAATTTACCGCTCATTGGTTAGTGTGAATAACATGCGTTCGCATCCCAAAAAAGAGCCCTCGGCCGAACGCTGTGCCAAGGAAAGTGACGCTCCTTCCAAACCATCGCAATTTATAATGCATACTCTACGCCAAAAGTGTCCTAAACAATTCTAAAAGTAATGTGTAGTTAAAAAATACCGCTCACCGGTTAGTGTGAATAACATGGGTTTGAATCCCAAAAAAGAGCCCTCGGCCGAACGCTGTGCCCAAGGAAGAGTGACGCTCTTTCCAAACCATCGCAATTTATAATGCATACTCTACGCCAAAATGTCCTAAACAAATACTAAAAGTAATATATAATTTAAAATTTACCGCTCATAGTTAGTATGAATAACATGGGTTCGAATCCCAAAAAGAGCCCTCGGCCGAACGCTGTGCCCAAGGAAAGTGACGCTGCTTCCAAACCATCGCAATTTATAATTCATACTCTACCAAATGTCCCAAACAAATCTAAAAGTAATATATAATTAAAAATTAACCGCTCATTGGTTAGTATGAATAACATGGGTTCGAATCCCAAAAAAGAGCCCTCGGCCGAACGCTGTGCCCAAGGAAGAGTGACGCTCCTTCCAAACCATCGCAATTTATAATTCATACTCTACGCCAGAAAGTGTCCCAAACAAATACTAAAAGTAATATATAATTAAAAAATTTACCGCTCATTGGTTAGTGTGAATAACATGGGTTCGAATCCCAAAAAGAGCCCCCGGCCGAACGCTGTGCCCAAGGAAGAGTGACGCTGCTTCCAAACCATCGCAATTTATAATGCATACTCTACGCCACAATGTACCCCAAACAAATACTAAAAGTAATATAATTAAAAAATTTACCGCTCATTGGTTTGTATGAATAACATGGGTTCGAATCCCAAAAGAGCCCTCGGCCGAACGCTGTGCCCAAGGAAGAGTGACGCTGCTTCAAACCATCGCAATTTATAATTCATACTCTACGCACAATGTGCCCCAAACAAATACTAAAAATAATATATAATTAAAAATTTACCGCTCATTGGTTATGGCCCATTTTTGGGTGTGAATAACACGGATTCAAACCCCAAAAGAGCCCTGGGCCGAAGCGGCCCAAGGAAGAGTGCCCTTCTTCCAAACCACAATTTAAAATTTCCCTCTCCCCAAATTTTCGAAATACTAAAAGTAATATATAAATAAAAAATGTACCGCTCATTGGTTAGGTAAAAACAGGGTTTCGAACCCCGACCTGGCCAAACCCTGACCAAAGGGAAAGGGTGACGCCCTTCCCAAAACCATCGCAATTTAAAGTACTCTCCAAAAAAGCCCCAAAAAAATACTAAAAGAAAAAAAAAATTTAGCTCACTTTTATTAAATAAGGGTTCGCACCCCAAAAAAAGAGCCCCGGCCCGGGGAACGCCCCAAGGAAGAGTGATCCAAACCATCGAAATTTAAAATTTCCATACTCTACGCCAAAATGTGCTCCAAACAAATACAAAAAGTAAATATAAAAAAAAATAAAGCTCATTGGTTAGTGAAAAACTTTCGAACCCCAAAAAAATACCTCCGAACCTGTCCCCAAGGAAAGTGACGCCCCTTTCCCAAACCATCACAAAACTATTCCCAAAATGTGCTCCAAACAAATTAAAAAAATAAAAAAAAAAAATTTATCCCCGGAGTAGAAAAAAAGGGAAAATTTTCATGAAGGAGAATAAAAAGAATTGTCAAAAATTTTCCCATTACTTTAATGTGAAAGTTAAAAGTAATTCATGAACGTAAATTAAATTTAATGTCCCTTTTTAAAACTTTAAGGGGGAAATTAAATTTAATGCTACTATAATCACTTTCATGTATTTTTTACTTTAAAAAGTAATGAAATTTTAATATATAACTGGGAAGTAAGATCTGTAAATTGATTGATTTGTATGTTAAGCGAGTTAATTTCAAGTGGGACGGTTTTTTAACAGTAAAGGAATGAAGGGCAAGATTGATTACGATACTTAGAAAAAGAGGATAACGGAGTCAATTTTTAGAGCACGAAATCTGAAAAAGGATTTAGACAAATTATTACGGAAAATTTAAAGTAAAAAATTGAAAAAAATAATGTTTTTTAAAGGGAAAAAAATTTATTTAATTTTTAGTTCGGATGTTGTTTTTTCTTTTTTTTATTAATTAAATTTTTAAAATTTTTTAAATTTTCAAATTGGACCAAACCGTTAGTCCCCAAGTTCACTATTCCCGGAGATTACATAATTCCAAAAAACCCAAATAACAAAAAAATGAAAAAGGTTTGAAAAAAAAAATACACAAATACAAAATTAAATTTCTGAACATTTTCTTTTTTGCACATGTCGAGTTATGAAAACCGCCCTAAATTGAAATTGCGCACGCGGGTTACGTTTGGGGGTAGTTCTAGACGAGAACACACCAAAGAAACCGACTGCATTTAATTTTTTACACTTTTATTCGTCCCATTTTAAAAATTTTAGTCTATTAAAACCCCTTCGAGCAAATTTTTTTTTAACTTTTTTTGGGGGTAAAAAAAGACATTTGAAGAATAAAAAAAAAATAAAAAAATTGTTATTATGCTGCAAGTTTTATAAGGGTTTAATTTTATTCTGTTTTTTTATAATGAAAAGCCCAAAATTTCCAAATATCGAAATAAGACTATCAGAGGGTCGTCCGTTTGAATTCGTTTGACCTTGTTATAATATTCAACCAGTGCCATGAAATGGGCTGCAAAGGGGCCGAGCCCCGCCCTGATAGTTCTTACAAAAAATTTAATACTTAATGTTTTAAAAAAAAAAATTAAAACGGATGAAAAGATGAAAATAAACTGTACCCTAAATTGGATAAAACGGGTGTGGGACGCTTATTTAATATTTATAAAATTGAATGTTGTTTTATATTTTAATTTTACATTTTACAATTTATAAAAATTTAAAAAATTTTCTTTGTAATTTTTTAATGTAAAATCTTTCTTACTTTTAAGTATATATTATTTTTTTGTTTAATATTAAATTGAAACACGAAGAAATTTTTAAAACATTTTTTAAAAAAAACAAATACAATGTGAATTGAGAATTTTTAATATTTTACATCGACATGGGAGGAGGAACGATATAAGAAATGAGGCCTCATAATTAACAGGGCCAAAGGAGCTTTTAAAAATACACTGAAACAACCACCCAAATGTTTAAACTCACTCCCAGGGCATTCAAACGATAATGTGACGTCGGGAATAAAATAACACGACACGATTAAAGATAAAATGTACAGGTTTATTCACAAATGTAAAAAATTTTTGGGTTACTTTTACCTTTTGGAAGACGTTTACCCCCTGATCGGGGAGGATCCAAAAAATTAATCTGACTCTGGCCGCCCCCCCTCCAACCCTTATGCACACGCATGGTCCGTGATAGGTCCCGTAAAAAATTCCCCCCGGCGCCCCAAACCCTTTCCACGGTGCCCTCCCGCCCCCGGGGCCAAGTTTGTGCGTTCGCACGGGGTTTCCCACTGCCGACAACCCCCACTCTGGCGCTCTTATACCCCCCCACCCACGTGACCTGAAACGTCACTGGGTTTTTTCCACCCCGGTCGGTTTTGGGCCTTTTTGGGGATCCCCTTTCCCCCGATTAAGAATTTTGAATGCGGCACGCGGGAAAATGCGCGTCCCCTTTTGGGCATCCATTTCCCAGCCGGGAAATTTTCCCTACCGCATTGTTCTCACATCCTGCCTGACCCTTGGCCAATCCCCGGCCATTTTAGTGAAGCGTGCAATCGTTCATACTTTCCAACCCCTTTTTTATTTTTTTTCAGAATCCACAAAAAGATTTGTCCAAAATTATTTTGGGCGGGTATGATTCTACCATTTACCTGGCCATTGGGTCCCCTCTTTGATCCAACCTCTTATATTTACAAAATAATTTTTTTTTTCAAAATTAGATAATAAAATAACTAACCCCCACAGAACCTAATACAACTGGCCTAATTTTCTTTACGTCCCCTTTTTTACTATATACAACTTTAAATCTTAAAATTTCAAAATCATCTGAGATGATCTGTCTTTTCAATTTATACGTGTATTACAATCATGATGTGATACTTTCCTGATACCCCCGAACCAACATTGTCTTGGGGCCCCTTTAAACCCATAATTGCCCTACATAATAAAATTAACAAAAAGAATACAAACAATTCTTTAACAATTTGTTAATATTGGGCCGTCCCTTTTTAGATTCCGAAAACGTTCACATAGCCCCAAAAAAGAGGAAAAATATTTTGAAGCGCGCCAACGCAGATGAATATTTGGAAAGCTAATTGAATTTAGAACAAGAGAGACCGCCACCATAGCCCAAGGGCGAGACCGGGGGTCGGATGAAAGAAAAGTTCTTTCTGAAGGTAGCTGAACTGGGCGGACGTATGGAAACGTCCCCTAGGAAGTGACATTGCAGCGGATTTCAGATTTGCAATTTTTTGAGGAAAACTCTTCTAGAAGACCAGAAGAGGTAATTATTCTATTATAAATTGATTTAAACATAATCTTAGAAGAAAGGTAATAAGAAACGTTATGAATTTATAATGGAAGAATTAGGAGTGGGGTTTAAATAGATGGCAGTAATTAATAGCTTCATTCATTTCTCTTCCAGTTGTTTTTTTCTCTCACATGCTTTTCTTATATTTAAATACTCTCTTGAAGTTGGTGCTCGTATAAAGGGGTGATCTCTGGATTCTTTTTCCTCTGAATACCCGTTGGTCATTAACCGTAATTGAAAATAAAGTAAAATTCATAGGAGAGCACGCAAGAATATAAAACTTGAACGAGAAAGAAGAAGACGTTTTCTGGGGAGCAACTGCGTTCTCAACCCGAGGCCACGACGCTTTCAGGCCGAAGCAGCTCGGTAAAAAGGGAAAGGAAGCACAGGGGACTGCTCTACGCGGCCGAGAACACAGTAAGTCGTTCCAAATAAACTGTTTTGTAGGGATAGGAGTGATTCAGTTTAATAAGAAAGCTTATTCTGTATCTGTCACGTAGAAAGAAAGGAGGGTAACAGATTTACAGTAAAACATAAGAAAAGTAAAGACATTTGTTTCGACTTCTAATACGTGAGAAAGAATCAATCTTTTCTTTCAAAAAGATTTGAAGATCTAATATTGTAATATAAGGATTAAGAGTTTGTGTAAGAGTATAATTATAATAATAGTCATTCTCTGGATTTTGAGAGAGAAAGAGTTTCCTTTTTTTTTGTAAAAGTAATGTTAAGTCAAAAGTATTAATTTTGATTTTCAATGTGTGTTTCTTTCACATTTTTGTAAAGTAATATTTTAACGATTCTTTCAATTTCTGAAAGTGTGTTTGTTAAACAATTGGTTGTAGATGAAAGTAGGGAAATTTGTATTGAGTTATTAGTGTGTGTGTTTTTTCATAAAAATATTCTGTATTTGATTTTTTCTGTGTGCCCTTGTATGTATTGTCATGCAAATATTTTTTGAATATATTCTGATTTTAGTGAAAAGTGATTCTCACCCGAGTTGTTTGTAATATTTGCATCCAATCCATAAACTATCTTCAGACCCTGCCCCTATTTTTTTATTTATTGTGTCCACTGGGACGTCTATCTGAGCTAGTCGACCATCTGGTGGGAAATTTTTTCGCCACCCCAAGACGTCTCAGGTCGGGGGCTGGCCTACGGGTTGTACCGGACGGTACTGTGGGTCAAATATACAGTGATTTTGAAATTTTGAATGAGAACTCTTCCCTATAAAGCATTATTTCGTAAATTCAGCAAAAATGAGAAAATCCATGGTCAAAACTTTGAAAAAGAGACGATTCCCGTTATCTGCTATGGAAATTTCAGCTTGTAGGCTAATAGTTTATGAGATACAGCCATTTAAGGATTTCAATTTCGTTTACATAGTAAAAATAACCAAAACTACTGTCCTAACTAAAAAAACGATTGTAATTAAAATTTAAAACGAGAACTCTTCATTGAAAGCATTTTTTTTAAATTCAGCAAAAAAAAGAGAAAATCCCAGGTCACAACTTGAAAAAGAACGATTCCCCTTTTTTCTGCTATGGAAAATTTTAGATTCGTAGAGCAAAAGTAGCTAGTTGAAAGAAAGGATCCCAGAAAGGGACACCTCCTTATCTGTAATAAGTTAATCATAGTATATGTACTATGTGTAACTGTTCATAAAGTGGTTAATCCCACTGTACCAGAAAAATAAAATTAAAAAGGAGAGAAAACCTCATTGGGATAATTTCAATTAAATCGATGCAACTCGAAGAATAAACGCTCGTGCGACTCGAAGAATAAACGCTCGTTTTATTCTGTACTCAGAATTCATCTTGTATATGAGTTGGGGTACAGGGATGCAAAATTTAAGAAAACGTTCTGAATCTGTTCTCCCCACGGTACATTACACGATTTTGAACTGTTTTGACATTAAATAGAAAATACAGCGGCGTAATAGCTGTCCATCCCGACAATCAGCAGAATTAAAGAAATTCAGAATGATAGCTCGTCAAACGACACGGGGGGAAATTCAAATTTCTTTATTTCAAAAATTTGTAGAGTATCTAAAGTATATTTTTAACAGTTGTACGTGATCTTTTCCAGGACTGATTGTTTGAAAGGAATATTTGAAGATCTATTTTTGATGAACACACATCTCGTTAAGGAAACAAACTATCTTCAATACTTACGTTGTAAAAACTTCGCCGAAAAAAGAATTGTTTGTTGCATTTTGGAAAAAATTCAGTATGAATGAAAATCACCTCCGCCATCCTCTTATCGCGTCATTATACTGTCCGGCAATAAATTTAACCAGAAAAGTTCATGCCTTTTTAATTTTTTTGAATATGTTTCAGGGAGCTTCTTGTAGAGTAACATCCAAAGAAAATATTGATTTGAAGTCAGGAGGGCTCGACATCAGCCAGATCGCTTGCAGAATATTAACTTGCGGATTCTGGCTACGCCACGCATTGTAAAGGATTTTATTCTATGTTATCAACTGAATTTATCATTTTACAACCTGGGCGAAGTGAAGTAACAGAGTAGAGTAGAGTGCAGCAACATTTTGCTCTCATTCTACGCGCCACATACAGTACACGACCCACAAAACATTGGTTTCTGCCAACGGGAGTTAAAGTTTTTCAACATTCACATTAGTTAACCCTTTTTCGTGCAGGATCCGGCATTAACAGTTTCCTCGTAGATTCCTCAGCAACCAATATTCGAATGTTGTTGACATAGTAACATTATGTTTTCTTATAGGTTTTGTTAAGAATACCAAGAACAGAGGTTCCTTTTCTTATTGTATTTCATTTCAAATTGTTAATAAATCTCATTTTAATATTTTCTGATTATTTCACCTTTGGAATTGATTAGAAAATTTTCGTTGAATAGAAATAGTGAAAAACATTTTTCTTACCTTCCACAGTAATTATATCGTAGGAAGAAAAAATATTTATGTAATCATGCATGAGGAGACAGCGATTTTTATGAAAACCTCTAAATTCCGATCTCTGGTCACGACAAAGTAGATAAATATTATTCCTGTATATAGTGAATTACTTCGATACGTTAGTAGACAGAATACGGAGTTTTTGTGGGTCCTTGTTACTAAAAAATCTATTTACGACAAAACTCTGTTTGTCCGTCTGTAGTTAACACAAGCATCTAAACGCCCCACGTTCATTTTTAGTCAAATCTGTGATACATGACAGTTAAAAATCATCTTTGTGAGAGACCAAAGTTATAAGGTTTCTGTGGTACAACGGAGTAAGCGCGCACTGTTGGAAGCTTAGGCACGTAGATCAAATCCTCATCCACCGCTAATAATTTTTTCTGGTAGAAAACACTTTTGCGGTTAATTGTATAGTTATAGTAATTCGTAACCTTTATAAATAACATAGAAATATGTGCTTTTGATTTGCCACTACTTATATGTGTGTTAATGTCTTTAAGGATCAGGTATAAACTTGCCGCTATTGAGATTGTGATTTCAGAACGACTGTATTACTGCGCATGATAGTCTAGCGTTATCGCAACTTTCATCTGTGACGTACTTCAACGCGGCGATAACCGCCGAAAGATAAACGGGAACTACCTGCAAATATAATAGAATATCTTATGATACTCATGTCGTAAATAACTTCTTCCCGCAACTATTATAATTTAATGTATGTGTCTAGCAGTTTGTATTATTCTGAGAAACTGGAACATACGTTTCACGAAGTACTAAACGATTCACACAGAACACATGAATCACAAAAATGTATTTAATAATATAATGCGCTGATGAATCAACATTAATCATTGATAAATTTACTTTCAAATTTTCATTAATTTGCATGTTAAATATATTTATCACGTGTAATTACATGTTTATTAAACTAGTTGGCATTATATGAAGTAGAGACATTGTTTTTTATTTGATCATTCAATTTCATCAATTACTCACAATTACTTTAATTTTCTCTGCTTATCAGTTTTTTTTATCTCAGACCTCCGATGAAGACATGAATCAAATAACATATTAGATGTTTTGAGTGTTTTACAAATTATAACGTGAATAAATGCTTATATTTATTGAATTGTTTTTATAACCTGGAAAAATATCCAGTTTCTGTAGGTTTTTGGGGTGTTGAAAACATTCAAATAGTAAAAGCAATATGGCCGGTGATCATTAACATTGTTTATTTGATATTTTTCTTGGGGGTAGTTTATAATGGTTAAACGTTTTCAACGATTGCACATTAAATACCATAGACAGCCGTTTTCGTTTTTAATAAACAGCTATGTTCACTCCCTATACAGATGGTCGTCCAAACTGAGTTTCGACGGTTTCGTGAATGGAAAGTAGCGGTCAACAAACCACCTTCGAACTCCTGACGATACTGAAGGAAATGTGGTCTGGGTTGGGAAGGTAATATTACTTGACCACGAAGTTCGTTCTATGTATTTTCACTGGAAAATGCTACGACATTGATATTTACTAAACTGTAAACAAAAGCGAAATCTCTTTGAATTGTTATTACATCATTTTTGTTATCTTTTACTTGTAATATCTCGTTTTACCAAGTACGTGTCTTTGTTATATTTTAAGACGCTACAATAATTGGAATTGAGAAGTATTTATTTTCAAGCATTTAGGAATTCATGAAATTTCATTGAAACGTTCGCCAATCTAAAAAGCGTTTTAAATGTATATTAAATACGGTAATGTTGTTTCGTATGTATTAACAATGCGTAGATTTATCACGCACTGATGTTTTAGCTCTGATTTGAATATTATACAATGAAATCATGAAATTAACAGTCTTCGAAGATGATCTGACTTATTGAATGATAAATTGAATTGAAAGATTAACTTAAATTTATATACGTTCATTTACAATTTATACTTGTGTAAATATTGTGATGTGTGATTCTACTCATGTGATTTTTCAAAACACAAAATAAATATTTTTATTTTCTGGCTATTCAGTTTGCTCAACATCCCTTTACAGTAAAACACTCATTTCGACGTAATGCACATTCAAAAATAATTTGTATATAATCAGTTTCCTCTTTATTTGATAAATATATCGACTTGCAAATTGCAGCATTTAAAAGATAATATAAAAAAATCAAAGTTATATTCATACTCGCCATAAAAAGACGGATTTAGCGTAATTAAATTGGCTACAGAATTTGTTTATAAGCTAAGTGTTTTTAAGCGTAGCAACAAAAGCGCAACATTAGAGAACTGTTTTCCAGTATGCTTGTGTTAGTGAAAACAAATGGAGTCATTCTAAGATGTTATTTCTTATAAACAATTACTACATCTCGAGAACGAAATATGATAACACCGATCGAATTCGGAATTTTTGTATCGTGTTTAAGCGCCACTCAGATGAGAAAAGAATTGCACTTAATTGAAGAATTTATAAACAATTTCCACACCAAATCAGAGGTCTCCCGATGCTAAAATAAAGTGTGAATTAACAATTTTGTAATTTATAATTTTATAAACAAATTCCAAAATATTCGTTAGAACGACCGGAAGGGTCCGCAAATTGTACACCTGAAATGAGCATCACAGAAAATTGCGCACTTCATTGGGTACAAATCGATTGTAAACGTTAGATCGGTGTTGCTGAAAATGCTAAATATTTACGATTGATGACGTCCATTCTGGATAAACCCCGCTAGAAATATTTTCGTCGTGGCGAACGTGCATACAAATCTCTCCATCGATGAAATATGACTTATTTCTGCCTCGTGGAAGTAGTAAACTAGCCCCTCCCCCGAGGCAACTTCGTTTTCCGCCGGGATGTTGCCACCAATTACAGACAACTGTGGTTCTACCTGCTAGCGATTGGTCAGCGCGTCCCTCCCTGCCCTCCCCAGGCCGAGAGGTGTCCGGTTGTCGGCGCGGTGTGGAGATAGAATTTTACTCGACATTTTTTCTGAGGAAGAGTGTACAGTAAATAAACATTTTCATCATGAAATTGCTCTCTCATTAAAATTAACTGAGCTCATACTTAATTTCCCCATACCAGACATTAGAAATGTCTATCGTACATCTCAGTATGTATAAGATCGATTATTACCCGAACAAATCATTAGATTGATGGTGTGCAGTACTGGAAACATAAATTGATCGCGACCGTCTGCGGCAAGTTCAACTGCACGGCTTGGACAGACTGCTTGTCATGACGAAACGTCGCAGGCGGGCCTCACAGACATAAGCTAGCCAATCTCGTTTGATGCGGAGAGTGCCCCAACAAAGTACGACGTACAAAATGGCGGGCGCTGCTAGTTCAGATGTGGAAGTATTTTCAAATAAAAAATACAGGAAAAACACTATGAACATGAGAAAGTAAATTCATTGGAGAGTAATATGAACACACATAGCACTTAACCACCTGTTAAAACCAATTCTTTTTGAAAATTACATTGATATCAGATAAAATAACACTAATTTTAGAACGATTACGTTCTTATACATTTAAATTCAATATTCTTGTCCAAACACAATTTTAAGAACTTTTATCAAATATCCAGTTACTACAGAATTTTGATAAGAAAAAGCTGATTATATTACATATTTTCAATGGTTCCAAATATATATTACATTAGTAATGCAAAAATACTGTCTTTCTTCGAATCGTTAATTGAAGTACTGCTAAGGAAACATTTTAATATGAAAATGCAAATTAAGACCAACTGTATATTTAACATTAAGTAACAATTAAACGATATTAAGCAATTAATTTGCATCTCATGTCAAAGTGTTATTTTGTTATCATCAAATCAGGGACAATTTGGGGACACTTTGCCGGCAGGAATGACGCACATTCATAATTGTTTATAGGTATTGGTGTTGCAAGGTGATCCGCAGTTTTGGTTCTGGGACATCAGAACACTCTTCCACTTTAAGTTGCAAAATTAGAAATTGTTTATGAATTTTCCACAAAATTTTACGGTCTTTTATTCTCATCTCAATTCCTTTTACACAAGATGCAAATTCGCAATCCCAACCAAGACTATATAGCCTTTCGTTTACGTCGTACGCAATTGTTGCAGGATCTTCGTCTCCTTCAACCTTCACTTGTTTCCAACCCCCAATTCATTCGATTTGGCAGTCAAGTATAAAGGAACCCTTCCCCATTTTAGAATTGCAAAATTTGGAGTTGTTTATACATTTTTAAATTTTTCAAACAAAACAATGTGCTTTTTAAAATTGGCTTTTAAACGAGATGTAAAATTTACATAATCCGATTAGCGCTATCGCTTTCGTTTTCGAGATGCGTAATTGTTTATAAGAGAATTAGCATGTCATGACAACTATTTTTGGCAGTTCCCACGCTAAACTTTCTACAAACCGTTTTACAACGGCTCGCTTAGTTTCTCCGGCAAATACATTTGATTTCTAACGGGGTGGAGAACGGCAATACAGCAACTTTGCATATGTGCCACGAAAATTGTGCTGGTTAGATATTCCTGATTTTCAGCTCCTAATTTTCATTTCATTCTAATGCATAAGTTCAATTGTTTAACAATTACAGCATAAATTTTAAATACTACTCAGGTCGGCTACTAGACAATCTTCACCTTGGAAACAGAAAAGTGTCTTGACTTCAGAAATCCCCAGTAGAAATTACGTCCTTCCTCCCACACGTTTCAGGCGAAATAGGCTGGCTTGTAAGCGTAAATCGTAACACTCCTTTCCCACAGAAGAAACCTTTATCCACCTTCTTAGAGCCAATTCTTTACTTATAGATTATGGAGAAATTTTTCAAATTCATTATACAAAAAACAATATTTTTACATTAATTGTCTTCACGTATAAATATGAACATTAAAGCTTCCGGCTCCTCAGTGTTACACGTTCCAAATACTGAAATACATTGTTATAACATCACAATTCAATTCTAACTTGGTAAGTCTACTGCCTTCAAAACATATAGCATCAGCATGAAATATGCGAAAGATAATATCTGATTATAATATAGTATTGACATATATTGTTATGGACATTTGTAATTGAGGAATATGACTGGAGGACTGGTTGGCGCTCCATCTTACAGAGACAGGACGCATCTGGTTGTGCTCTTCATTTTGTGAATATTTTCACTGTGATTTGACTGTGACTAGTGTGTTTTAAATTACCTTTATTACTTGTTGCAGGTTGAAAAACAGAATATAATTTCAACTAATTTTTGCTATAACCAAGACAAACAGATTGTTTATACGAACATTCAAACCTCTTGAACTTCAGATTTTAATTGGTAGTAAGTGTCTAAATCTATTCTGAACCAATTTATTTCCAATATTAAATCACCGTACTATTAATTTTCTGAAAGAATTTATTCTATTTTCTGTGACAAATGGCGATTCCGTTTTTTCAACGTTACGAGGACAGTGTATCAAAGTAATTTGTTTAAAATCTTATTCATATATCAGACAAACTTTTCCAGATGTATCTTTTATCTAGTACGGTAAAGTAATCTACTAGTGTATTAAACAGTTGCAGCTAGTTGTGAAAATTCTGAAACCCATTGCCAAATTTCGTAGTACTAGCTCCTTTAGATTTGTATGTGTATATATATTCTAGTTTTGTATTCAATCTTGTACTGATTATTTAATACATCAAATAAACACTTTTAAAATACAAACTGAGTTTTTGTTGCTCTTATCTGGGTTTCTTGTATTTATTTCAATTTTATCACATACATTAAAACGCATTCAAGTGACAACTACTGCTCGTTCTACTCTTTTTTTACTCTCTCTCACTCTCAAGCGATAACACAGAAAGCCTTCACACACATAAGCAATAATTTAGAATCAACATATCCGAGAAGGTTGGAAGGTCGTTCTCTACTGAACGGTTGGGTACAAGTCGGCAACTGCGAATAATACTGTGTGCATCCGTGACTATACAACGAACGCCACAGACACCGCATCAGTCACAACTCAAGAACAAATTTAGTGTTTTTTAGATTATAAAACAGATTTTCCTCTTGCTTCTGATCCTCCCACCACCTTCTTTACCATCGACAAGTACATGCACAAACCAACGCAAACGGGCTAGGAAGCGCGTCAAAACCAAAACACGTAAACTGCGCATCACAAGCTCAGCAGAAAAACAAAGACATTCCTACATTCCAAACAGGTACTTATTTAGCTGACAGTCGCCAGCGCCATCTCCTCCATTCTCCATTGGAAGTTACCCTCAATTTCTCAGTCTCATCTATTTTTAAACCTAACGGGAGGTTTTGCAGAATGTGACTGCAATTCAAGACACCCACGAAAACACTGACAATCAGGACACAGTCATTATCATAGGAGGGCGAAATGTGGCGGTAACGGGCGGTAACTTTACATGAAAAACATGTTGGCGCAAATTACAATGTGCCGCCCAAAAATACTAACATTGTAGTCTCGACTCTGCCTTCTGGTACAACAGACCAACACTATGCAGCGAAGATTAAACGCAAACCAACGGTGAAGGCACAGCTGAGAGAAGCAAATGTCACCTCAGTTCCATCTCGGCAGCGATAGCGTCGTCTCCGATCGCGGCCAGTGACCGTTGTTTTCCTTATTGTCATTCAGACGTGAACTTAGTGGCGTTTGGTGAGTGGTAATACTCTAGTTCCGAGTTGTTAGTGTCTGAAATAAGCTATACAGTCAGCGCTGCAGCGCTACTGCTCGAGGGAAGAAGCCCACACGGACATCGGGGCTCCCATAACCTCAACAGCACCGCCTCAGGTATCTACTCAGCAAAGCTGAAAACCTACGCAAATGCCATAATCAACTGATGTTTCCCACCAAGGACCAGCCATAATCATTGACTCACTAGAAGGTCTCACCATTAAGATTACATAGAAAACCAGTCTCTCCAACATTATTGACCCTAATGAAATACTGATTTATTTAAAATTGCAAACAACAAGTATGTATTGCTAAAGCTCTCAAAATAGCTGACACCATACAAACAACCATAAAGTCGGTAAAATAAGACCATGAATTGAAGCTGAGACCACTTCTAACAAAAGCCAAAGAATAATTATTTCAAACGTCTGCCCCGCCATCCTCACTCAGTAATAGAGAATGTACTCTCACAAAAAGAACAACAAATTGGCATCAAAATTTCATTTGTTAAAGCTAATTCCTGGACTGGGGGGTTTCTCCCATATTATGAGTTTTGAGAACAAGTATATCTCTCTGAAGATGTAGTCTACTAACTGAATCCCTACTAGCATATTATGATGGCTCAACATATGAGATATTTTTCACAACTGATGAAATGGCATGCTTTAATTGCCACCAAACAGGACATTTAGCTGGACAATGCCTTCTTAACACTTCAATGCCATAAGACTACCAATTTAAGTATGCTCCCATGGAATCTGAACACATTGGTGAAAAAGCCTGTGACATGCACCAGATCCAGCAACCAATGGAAAAAGAAGACACTGAAGTAGCAGACATACAATTTCACCATGAGCCATGAAAAAAATGCCCAATGACTTGAAACCATGAAAGAATGGTAATATGGTCTCTACTATGCAAAAGACTCTTTCATCAGACTCTTCATCACAGATTGAACAAGAAAATAAGTGGTTTATCCTTTTATGGAATCGGAAAACATCCTAGAAAAAAGAAGATGCAAGAAGTAGTGAAGAAAGCATCCATAAAGAAAGAGTCTACAACTAAATCACTAAGAAGATCTTATTTACCCAGTGAAGGAAAAATTGAGACTAACAGTGATGATTTTCCCCACCCACCTACAACAACTGAAGAATTTTGTAGATATGGCATCTGGGTCCAATAATCAACCTTAATAGCTAAGAACACAAAATGACATTCAATCTATCATTAAAAATGATGGCAGTTACCTATCCTTTACTTACTGAAAGATCTGCAAAAATAGATTCCACAAGAATAATAAATAAATTAAAAAAATTAATAACTTCTGGGAAGAAGAAACTGACACAGAAATGTCTGAATAAGCCCTCTCATTAGAAAAATTACACAATGGAACTGTAATGGTTTTTATGCAAGGTACCTACTTGAAATTGTTAATAAAGACACAAACCAGAGATTTTGTGCCTTCAAACCAACTTCAAAGAAAATCTACTTTGGAAAAATATCATTATAAGTCATCTATTCGAAATAGAAATAGTACCAAATTGCCAGTGGAGGAAGTAACAATTTATGTAAAGAATAATTGTTTTATACAGGAAATCCCCCTACAAGCTGCCCTAGCAGCCATTGTGGTCAAGGTAAAAATTAATACTCTTGTAACCTTTTGGAATATTTAAATCCCCAAATAGTCAAAATGTTGACATCCTATGAACTGGATAATATTCTTACACCTTCCTAAACCATTATTATTATGTAATAGTGGGTGATTTCAATAGTCATAGCAAATTGTGGGGTTCTACGAATTGGACAGAAGGAAAGTAATTGAAGAGTGGCTGGATAACCACAACAACCTAATCTTGATAAACACTGAAGCACCTACATTTTAATATAAGTAATGGTACAGATAGTGCTATTGATCTAAAGCCCTTGCCTCAATGATATTAAGTAAGAGATTCTATGGTACAAGCTCAAATCTATGACAGTGATCATTACCCCATTAGCATTCATATTCCATCTATTAGACAGTTTCAGAGCAGGTGCTGGCCTAAATGGATTTTACATGAAGCAAATTGTAAAAGTTTCAAAGAGATTGTGGACCAATGTTGACAATCTCATTAAACTGACAATCTAAGCCCACAAGATATAAATAATTTATTAAGTGACTTTATAATTTAATTATAGCAGCAGCCTAATGTCTCTATCCCCCAAACAACAGGAAAAATAAAAAAGCACCAAGTGTGGTGGAATGCAGAATGCACTGCAGTTATTAAATAAAAGAAGACCTTTAAGATTCAAAAACAACACGTTAGAAAATGGAATGGCATATGAAAGCTTAAGAGCAGCAGCAAGACTCACGCCAAATCTACTATGATACAATCACCAAGCATAAATACACATCAATATCACAATCAAACCTCAACAACTGAACTTTGGCAAAAGTTAAATCAATCCAGTGGAAAAAAGAAGTTGGCCTAGTACACCAATGTACCTTCATGGATAAAGTAAATCCAACACTCTGGACCTCCAAGCTATGGCATATTCTTGCCTCTTAACTGCTGACAACTCAAGTAATAAAAACTATGACTCAAACTTCCTGTCTGCTTAATAGCTCCAAATATCCAACTCAAATCAAGAACATATATCAGACTGACTCTAGAGATAATGAAGAACAACATAACCAAGAGTTCTAATGAGCTTGAACTTACAGTAGTACTGAACAAAAGTAAGAATTCAGCCCCAGGCCTGATAAATTCGAATAGTTTCCTAAAAACCTGCTAAAGTTGCACATGAATACCTACTCCCAATTGTTACAATTTTATTTGGAACCTCAATCCTTTTCCAGACAATGGGAGAAGCAATTGTTGTACCATTTTAAAACCAAACAAGATCACACCCAACCAACTAACTTTCGCCCAATCTCTAACTTGCAATATATACAAATTACTAGAAAAATGGTCTGCAACCAGCTGGAATGGATATTAAGAAAGCAATAAACAGATATCACCACCAACAAAGTGCCTTCAAGGCATTTAGATCTACCAACGACCACCTAGTCAATAATGATGCAAAGAATTTGTGATGCTCTGGTTTGAGAGCAACGTGATATTGTCTCACTGGATATCGAAAAGGCGTATGAAATGGTATATAAAGACAGGCTGATTAACATTCTAGTAAACATACGAATTAAGGTAACATCTTAGCATTATCATAAACTTTCTAAAAACACAGGTATAATGAAGTCAGAATTCAAGACACAACATCGCAACCCACAGAGTTGACAAATGGTCTCCCACAGGGATCAGTTCTTAGCGTATTACTCTTCATAATTGCCATCAATGAAGTAAACCTGGTAGTCCAACACCCTGTAAAAATATACCTTTTTGCCGACGATATTACCCTGCTCTGCAGTGGAAAAAACTTTCAGACAACTGGAAATATCATCCAGAAACATTAAATAAAATCAATAATTGGTCAATTAACTCAGGATTCACAATTTCAGAAAACAAATCCCGAATTCATAAGGTGTTTTCCACGAAGGCAAGGATGGGAATGAAGGAAGATTCAGCAGACTTGCGTTTTCAACAAGAACAAGTGTCTGTAAATTCTTGGTATGCTTTGATTCTACTACTCACTTATGGAAACAGCATGTAGCTGCTCTCAAGTTGGAATGTAAAAGGAGCTAAATGTAATAAAAATGTTGTCACGTCTATCAAATGGGGTGCACAATCTGAATGTCTAGTCAAATATACAAAGCATTCATTCAGACCAAGTTGGATTACGAATTTTTATTAGTATATAACTCCAGCATCCCAGAGAACACCAGAAAATGTTAAACCCAGTAATCACAAGCGCATGTCAGTAAGCCTTGGCGCCTTTAGAACCAGTCCTGCTAATGGCCTTTATTAATTGAAACGGGCAAATACCACGTGGTCCTGCGATAAGTTCTCTGTCTAAATTATGCTTACTCAACTTTAAGTGTCCTCCAAATCCTGCATACACAAATATTTTCAATAACCTAAAAACATATTTTTGAGGCCCACCCTCAATTCCACTACCACTAAGAGAGGATTCCTAAGTACCTGAAAGACTTAATATTAATGATCAGTTACCTTACCAGATGTATGCCTCCCATCCCACCTGGCCGAGATCATAATCTAGTAACAAACATGACCTTAGCAAACAGTCCACTCACCTTACTTCTGGTCCCAGTGCTAATTTCAAAGATTTAATAACAAGTTTACAACGAGAGGTATCGAATTATTACCAAGTATATACAGATGGTTCTAAAAGTGATGGTAAAGGCTGGTTGTGCATTCATGTTCGATCTCCCAATATAGTGGAATCGCAACGTCTCCCAGATTATTTTCTCCATTTGTTCATGCAGAGCATGGAGCAGTCCCTTAAAACCATCGATTCAGTCTCAAGCAAACAAATTGCCCATTGCAATATTCACTGACTCAATGACGACCCTTAGAGCCATAGAAAATAAACACACAGGTAACCCAATCGCACAAAATCCAGAGGAATTTGTATTTAGTCAAAGGTGAAAAAAGGGACAGAAATCAATTTATTTGGATCCCCATCCCATAGGAACGTCATGGTAATGAAAGCTGATAAATGCATAAATGGCAACATCATTTCCTAGTTTTGATTCACAAATTCGTGGCACTATAAAGACATTAAAGCTCTTCCTGGACATCTTGCTTCAAATATTGGGACTCACAATGGAAGTAAAATCATCAAAGTACATCTGATTGAACTCAGTACTGGAACCAGCCCTGCCGAAAATTTGCCTTAAAAAAAGGGAGCAAGTGATTATCACTAGACTACGTATTGGTCATTTCAATCTGAAATATTGTTATATATTCAAAATATACGACCCAGAACCATGCCTTAAATGTACTGCAGTAATATTTACACAACACTTTATCTTAGAATGCCCCGGTATATTTAAGGAAAGAAACCTACTGAAACTAGAAACTAACCTACATAAATTGTTCAGCTCTGAAGACGAGTGTGCTAAAGTACTAAAGTTGCTAGACATTGTTAACTTAAGTAAGGTAATATAATATAAAATTGAATGTTATTAATTTTAAGTAACAATCTGATGTAATGCAATAATTAAGAAAAATATGGGCTATAATGTTGTAAATTGTTATGTAATTTTAAACTATAATGTGATGTATACTTAATTTGATTGACATTGATTATTGTATGTAATGATTGTGAACGCCTAATGTGTGTATACTAAATTGTGATACCCAACGCATTGATGTATACTTAATTGCAGTCGTTGACCTTTGATGTTAAAAACGACCTTAAATAAATAAAAAAAAAAAATGTCACTCTTACAAATTAATTTCCTCTCAGCAAAACACTTCACCGGCATGGTCTTCATGAACCTTGCTGGAAAACGTACAGTCGGTAACAAGCTTACTGCAATACATCATCAACTCCAGTCTCTGCAGTCTCCTGCCAAAAATCTATCCCTTTCACCTTCCTTACGTTCTCCACCCCCCACCCTTATTTCCCGAACCTATTGCCTCTTCCTCTGAACCTGCTCGTTTCTCCCATTCCCACTAGCAATTCGTCTACATCCGATGCTATCTTCCTCACAACCTATGTCACTGCCAGGACACACTACAAGCCTTCGACCACGCACTCGAGGTAAAATGGAGTAAATATATAGCAACCCAACAGTCAGATGCAGCAGAAAAACATTCGTGTAGGTACTTTAAAAAATAAAGCATTCTCCACATAATGTAATCCTTTCAAATGAAACTGAGTTTATCGAAGGAAGCTCTACAAACGTCTAAATCAAACAGACATTCTTTGCTTTACAGAACATTGGTTATCTCCTAATGAACAGCGTTTTCCAAATTCGAACTTTTACCTCGCTGGCTTTATTGCAAGAGAGAAAATCCCATAAGGTCCACGTATGGGGGTTCGATGTGTTCCGATTAGAAAATAATATTGAGTTCTATTCATGGCGGAATTAAATGTACTCCATTGAAAGTATTTTCAGAAATTTCCTGTTGTGCATCTTACTTCACTAAAAGTGATAATACTTTCATTTACAGACCTCAACAAAAGACACGAATTATATTTCGTTCTTAGAAAACCTGGAGATAACACTTAACAGAGTCAGCAATCGCTCTTTTGAATCCATTGTTGTATGAAGAATTTTAACATTGATTTTCTGGTCAAAGATCTTGCGAGAAGAAAAGTTTTCTCAATTTAATTAATTCGCTTCAGCTTATTCCTTCAACGTTTAAAGATCTGGCACCAATATATGTGAGTGAATCTAATGTCATTTTGGGCGTGAGAATATGCGGAAGAATATCCATATGTATTTGAAGAAATAAACTAGTTTAGAGAGCGAAATTTAAAAACTCATCTGTAAAGTGAGCATGGTGATGTGGGATGAAGTCCAGTCAGCGCACCTAATATGTTCTTTTTACTAATTTATTTTTAAGTCACATGGACATTTATGGTGTTGAGTGACTATAGAGAAAAAACTTGCCTAAAGAAATAATGCAGAAAGCAGATGTTGAAAGTTAATATGTTCTTGAAGTGAAAAATTATTTAATTTGTATTAAAGGGTGACTCCCTGACACATTTAAAGCTGTTATGTCGCTGGATGTGGTAGCCGATTAAGGAGATATTTCGCTTTTAAATGTGAAATTGGTGCAATTTGTCGATAATTTCATTAAAAAAATTACATCACTAAATATAAAAAATAAGAACTGTATATTCATGAAATCAGGAACTTTTTTACCATTTGTAAATATGCTTAGTTTTATACCTATAATGAGTTTAGTTATAATAACGTATTAAAGTTATTGCTAAGTTCATGTTAACATGGTTAACTGGGCAAATCTTAAGAATGATCATTGAAATTCTCTAAAATGTTTTTAAAATGTTTAAAAAAACAAACAAAAAGAGCGGCATAAAGAGTGATCAAAAGGTCAAGATGAACTATTCAATCTATTTGAATACTTACTGATGTAATCATGTCTGCTGCCTTTCGTTCAAGTGAACTGCCCACCAAATTTTTAGGTTAACGGACCAGGAAATCTGTCTTTAGTTTTCGTGAAATCCGCCGCACCCACAATGGTGTTGATAGACCTCTGGGAACCTTTGATTTCATACGATTGACATTAAAATTTGTGAACGAAAAAGAAATGGAATAGGTTACTCAGGAATTGTGTGAAGGACATTTGTTTCACATCGTAAAATTATTTAAAAATACTATTAAAATTATGTTAAATAGATTAAATATACGAAAAATGTTTAAAAAAAGGACTAAAAGGTATCTGGGGTACTGCCGAATGGCACAGACTTTCTAGTAGCACACATTTTCTAATTTCCTTGTAACCAGAATGGCTTTAAGGTCTTCCACCATTCTCTCGCCAGCTGGCCATCTATCGTCACCCCAAAACACATTTTTATTGTTTTTCTTTTCTTTTCGGTTTCAAATAGTGAAACCTATATAGAATATTAACATTCAAGAATATTAAAAGAAGAAAACCTTGTTCTAAATAAAAGAAATTATCATTGAAATTTGAAGACGTGTTTAAGAAAATGATTAAGCATTACTGTAAAGAGAATTTGAAACTCTTTTCAGAGAGGAATCTCTTGAGTTTTCGAAAAACTTCATTCAAAGGCATTGGAAACACTTCACTTATAAATACTGTGTGTATACAAATCAGTGCAATTGTTCATATTAACGGTGTGAGTACATAAAAGTACATCTGTGTATTTAAAAGAAACCGAAAATTACACAAAAAATGAATTTAACGTAATGTAAAACACTACAGGTGGTATATTTGTTGAAATATGAAACAAATTGGAGCAATTTTGAGAGAAAATGGCGTTTGAGTGTTTCTGAAAATGCGGAATTTTGTGCTCATTTCACAACAAAAAGAAACTGTTGAGTTTTCGAAATTTTATTCAACATTATTTAGAGCATATGTATACATAAATACAATAGTAGACAAATTGTCTCTAATGGAAATATGAGCTACGTGAGAGACAAAGACAGGAAAACATTTCATATTAGTAGTTTCATACAAAATTTCATATTAGTAGGTGTGCAAAATATGGTTTACAGTTTACCTTTTTGCAATATGAATGTGAGTAGTTAAACATGTGATATTTAATACAATATTTGTTTAATATGTTCTTCAATTGTGATACTTAACTGCGGTAATTAAGTGAGAGTTGCCTAGGTTTAGGGTTTATTCATAAACCGTTTACTATATTTATGTCATAGTTGAACGTGTTCGTAGTATACTTTTATACTTATCACAATTCAAATTAATCTTATGACACCTATAAGTTTAACCTTGATGCGATTGAATGCCAGACTAGCACTGCACTATGTTTCTTTACTTTTTACCACCGACTAAATGTATAATTTAGCTATTTATAAGAAATTATTCTATCTCTAAACTGCTAGAAAGAGGATATATTTTATCTCTCTTTATTTCTAGTCACATCAACGACTAAGGTCACCATCGACTACAATGATTTATAGCCAGTGTTTAGACAGTTATAATTTCGTACATCATTACTGTAATATAAGTGTCATAACATGTATATCTTAATATATGCACATCTTTTATCACATACATAACATATTTATACAGTATTTATAATACGCCATTAATAATATTACAATTTTGACTTAAAATTTGAACATTAGTTTCTGATATTCGGTCTCGTATGCAATAGAGTATCTAAAGTTTTATTTAGTTCTGTACGTATGTTTGATAATAGAATTTAGGGCGGTTTCTATGATGCGGTATATCGTTAAATTGGTGTTACCAAAGATCACAAAGAGTATGTTTGACTTTTACATAGAGATAGCTTAATTCTGTGTGGCTTGATCTTATTCTGGTCAGTGCGACACATCCCTCTTTGGTTGAGATTCTTAGATGTTTTAATATGCTAAAAAGTTATTAATTTGGTTGTGGAGTTGACTTTGCATCCTTCAGAAATCATTGCTCAACTTTTTTTATTCTCTATCAAAAATAGTATAAATGATGTTTTGGTATTATCCTTCAATAAGTCTATTAAGGTTGTTTGTGGTATTTATCCTGTTATTTCTTCTGGAATTTTAAGAGGATTGTGGTGGAAACCACTCTTCTTGTAATTCTAGGAGGGAGAAAATCAGAAGTAAGCCTTGGTGGTATTCATATTGGAGTTAGAAAATTTCTAGTTTTTCGTTCTAGTAATGTTCCACCTTCAGTGTTGAGACGCGTTCTCTTGTCCTGCAGTGTAAACACAATTTGGGATTAGTAATTGTTGATAATGTGCTGAGATAGAAAAATATATTTGTAGATGAACTTTGGGTACGAAGCGACTCTAATGGCGCACTTAAGAGCTGTTACTGCTCTGCGATGTATTATTGAGGTTCTTTGGCTTTATCTAATATTCTGCCTATGGAGCTGGTGAGAAGAAGCGACCAATGCTAACTCGTAGACACACGTGGATGAAGTCTAATATCTTCAGTGGAGTTTTGCTGACAGATTGAAGCAGAATGTCTATATTCTAATTTGGATCTAATTATAGACTTGTACGTAGAAGCTGTAGATTTTTATGCGCAACCTCAGTTGTTACGGTTTAAATATTTCAGGATATTAATTTCCTTTTTTCACGTGTATGTTTATTTACATGAGCATTCTAGAAAGAGCTTGCTGTCAATTTGCATTCATAAAATTTTGATATTGGTGATGACAAAACTCAGGGCTTGTGCCAAGCTTCAGATTGGCTCCTTAAGTTTTATCTTTTCTGTGAAAAAGAATGCATTTAGTTTCTTGGGAGAGATTTTGAAGACTATTTACAGGGTAATTGTGTACTTTAAAGTGCACCAAAGTGCAGTATGTAGTATTCAGGAGTAGATGACCGTCCTTGGCTTTATGTTTATGTCATCTGCGTATTCTCTTGATGCTGGTGGAAGAATTATCTCCTTGTCCAAATCGTTGATTGCTAGTAAAATTGGTAATATAAGTATTGACCCTTGGTGAACTTAGTTTATAATTTTTTCCGTACTGATAATTATCCATTGACATCCCTGATGAACCTTCGTTATTTATTTTATTTTACGTCAAAAACAGTTAAAAACCGCGTATGACGTGCTATGGGGAAAAGTGAACTGTGTGCACATTTTCAAAATTCTAACATGATTCCTACACTAAGTCATTTACTACTTAAATTTAAAAAAAAGGAGCTCACATGTAATAAAATCCATTTTCAAGGATAAGGCAGTAAATTTTGCTCCTATCATGTTGTCAGCTGGAATAACACCACCGCGACAACATGAAACGATAATTTGAATAATTGTATTTTCCACTGAATTCTAGAAGACGTGCACAGAAAATGAAGTTACACATTTATGTCCAGAAGCAAAACAAGGGCCATCTCAGCATTTGCTCAATGGATCAGGGAAACTGGACGAAAAACCGAACAGAGATAGGGGGTCCTAGTGACGGAAGCTGCAATACAATACTTGTTGCAGGTTGTTTATACACATTTATACAGTTCAAGTAGTAAATATTACTATGTATCATTGTTAAAATTAATGTTACTTTTTCTTGTGTGTTGCTCAGTAAGTCTCTAATTGTATTAAAAACAGTTATGCAGCAGAACAGACATTTCATAGGATTTAAGCTTTTCTATCGAACCTAAAATTCCTAGATTACTTAAGAGAGGCTTACATGAATCACGTGGGTGGGATTTGGTTATTATTCGTACAATTCATTTTTGTTCTCTAAAAGTCTGTGAGGTATAAGCTGTATAGCCCCAGAATATTAAGCCATATCTCAGGCGGGAATAAACATTCCCGAAATATTCACAACAATGAGAACAGTATGAAGGCTGACTGAATTTACAAAGAATTCTAGATACATGTATAATAAGAACTTAATTTTGTAATCAATTCATTTAAATGGACGTTCCATTTAAGGTTTGACTCCCAATTGAAGACCTAAGAAATTTTGTTGCTTTAACATCAGTCAATGGTACACAAATTTCATTTTCAGTGGAACACAGACTTGTTTATTTGAAATGGAAAACTGCATTAAAACCGGTTTCTTTTCGACACTGTACTTTGTTATTCCGGACAATTCCTGAATAACCTGATACATTTCTTCGTTCTAAATTGCAATGTCAATCATTAAAATCTAAGGTTCTTGTGACGCCTATCCAACACCATTGTGGTGCAGCGAATTTCACGAAAACCAACGACAGAATTTCCTGGTCAGTTCAAACCAAACATTTGCAGTGAAGTTCACTTGAACGAGGCGGCAGATGATTACATCATGTAAAGTATTCAACAACCGAGTAGTTCATCTGACATTTTTTGATCAATTTTTGTCATTTTTGTTTCCTTTTTAAACATTTTAAAAACATTTTTACACATCATTACATTTATGAGCATTGCGTACGCACCTTTCTGACCCTTTGCCACGTTGCATGTGGAGTTCCTCAGGATCGATTTTGGGGCCCTATTCTGTTCCTACTTTGCATCGTGATACGCCCTCGATGACGATTCAGAGACGGAAGACAGTTCTCTTTGCGGATGACGAACATCCTTTGCAAAAAAACCAAGCAAATAATTACAATATCATATGTTTCAAGTGGTTCCGAAATTAAAAATTAATAGTAACGAAAATAAACTGTTTTCCAATTTAAATAAACAATTCTGTGCTCCATTCAAAATAAACGGTGTACAATTGATGTTAAGGCAACAAAATTTTCAGGGCTCTCAATTCAGTCAAACCTTAAATGGAACCCCATTTAAATGAATTGAACACAAAATTAAGTTCATTATGCTACGCGTTCAGAATTCTTGCAAATTCAGTCAGCCTTCCTTGTTCGTTGTTTATTTCGCAGATATTTTCATTTCCGCCTGAGATATGGCATAATATTCTGAGGAATACGTCTTATAGCTCCCCAAACGTTTAGATTACAAAAACAGGTGTACGAATAATAACCAAATCCCACCACGCCCAGTTAATGTGAAGCCTCTCTTCCATTGATCTAAAATTTTATCGACTACCTTGTGTTAATTTACAGATCAGTGGTTTTCATGAAAAAATGACTTGTTTAGGAGCCGGAATATATTTTCGAAAATGCCGATGTCTGTACTATGGCACTCGGCGCCAAATCATATTCATCGAGGTGACAGGTATCAACAGCTCATTACAAAACATTCACATACAATACATGTATACCCTCTTGCACAGATTATGAGTGATACACTATGCCCGGTCAAATCTGGCTTTCCACAGCTTGGACAACCATCGCTGGACCTTGACCAATCCTGGCGTCTGGAAGTCTAGCCGCTCTGTCTTTGGCTTTGCTTCAAGTTTCAGACACTTTCCCTTCTTCCCCCTCCCAGAAGATTTTCCTCTAGTTATCTCAAAAGGGCGAACAATTTCTGAGGTCGAACTAACTGCCTCGCTAAAACGTGAGCAGGGGGTAACAGGAGGGAGGGTGAGAGGAAGTAAGAGGAGGTAACAGGAGGGCACGGAAACAGAGAGCAGGTGGTGCGCGCGCAGGCGCTGAGATCCTCCGCCGATTACTGGACGTTGGCCGGAACCCGTGGACATGACGAACCAAGGGCAGCGGGTCACAGGGAAGGGCTGTGACATTTTTATCGAGTTCTTTACCATGAAAATTAAGTCTAATTTATGGTATCCTAATATTGTGAAATTTGTGTCAGATTAAATTAGTAATGGTTGTTTAACCCACAAACTATTTAAAAAATCTAATGATTCTAAAGCTTAGGGACACTAGTATTACATAATAATTTTCAGGAAACACACAATATAATGCATTTACTAATACAGACATTTCCTATGAAACATTTGAAATTCATGTTCGCGTTTTTAAAAGTTTGTGTGCGAGCTTTATTGCTCTTTATTGAATGCAACCAATACACATTTTATTACCGCATTATTACAATCGCCATTTTTCTATGCTTGAGCAGGTGCATGCAGACAGTGATTTCGTTAATCAATTAAAAACCACTGCCGTATGTCCCAAGTAAATTATCATTGCAAAATTGCTATTGTTAATATTGTTTAGACTATTTGTAAAATTGATGCAATTTTATAGTGATAATCGGTGAAAGGAACTGAACCTCATTTGAAATATTGCGAAAACATAATTGTCTTATTCATCATATATTTTTCAAAAGTTGCTAGTTTTCTGTTACACTGTTGGTGTATTATATCTATCCCTTCCAAGTGATATTAATATATTGTAATAATTGTAATAATTGATATCGTTAATAAACAGCTAATATTATAAACAGCAAATTTTCATTTTTTTAATTTGTGGAAATCTACACTGAAGTTAAATATTTTCTTAAATACGTATTTTTGAATAACCACATAGTAAAAAGAATAGAATTTAAAACCTTAAAATATTGCGAATCAATGTAATAAATGACAAAGCTTAACGACAACGTAATGTAATAAATGACAACATAAAATTCGTGTATAAAAGTGTGTTAAAATCATCCCTTCACACATATTAAGATTTATAATCCATATTCTCTAATAAAGTTTAAAAAGAGTTTGCGGAGGACAGTAGCCAGCATCTCCTCCATAGTCGACAAAGGTATGCCTTCCAGCTCTTTCATTATCGCAGTGCACAGGGCATGCTTTACGGTAGGTCTGTTCTAATACTTCATTTCTGGGAATAGAAATTGGGGTAACTCCACATGAATGTCCCACGTGCGAAGTAGTGGTAGTGCCCGATCCGAAGAAGTGAATAACAATTCTCCCCTCGGGCTGAAATCCACGGGATGACCAAGACAAAGGGTGTTATGATCCTTGTGAGTTTACAAAGTTCTGCCACTCTGCCTCAAAATGCAACGTTGGATAAAAATCGTGGTAGTAGGCAGATATTACCATAAAGATGTCTTTCTGGCTTCCTCGGAGCCAACTTTACTACCTAGTCAGCGGTCTCATTTCCACTTATCCCCACGAGGCCAGGGCACAGGAAAAGACATGTAGCAATTCAAATGATGGAGAAATTAAACGATATCTTCGATGTGTTGATGTTTTATATTTGATGTCGAAGGTTTGGAGAAAGGCCCTTCGAACCTTCCGCCTCGGACATAGATGTGTGTGTTCGTGTTGGCCTTACGTGTTCTCCCTACAGAAAACCCCAAGATAGAAAACAATCTACAGTGGTTTGTTATATGACCTAGTAGTTAAAGCGACATTAAAAATATATACAAAAAAAACAACTACAATTGTCAAAGAAAAATTTCACATATTTGAGTTCAGACTTTCAATCGTTTGCCTAATAAAGCAAGAAGGACTTTTATTTCCCTAGGACAAAATAGTATTATAAACGGAAATTTATGTAATCCAAATTTAATTTTTCATATATTGTCAGTTAATTCGATTAATATTTATAACATAATATTTCAACTCTCTCAGGGATTTTCCTAAATATTATATGATATTCGTATGAGGCAATACCTATTTTATTCACACTTTCTCTATTTCGTTGATGAAATGAACATATTTATTTTAAACTGAGAACTACTGAATTTATCAATATTCTTTCATTAATATTTCCTGGTTTTGAGCTGAGAACAATGACAGGAAAAATTGGCCTAATATTACAGATTGAGACTTCATTCCAATATTTTAATGTATTTTACACATTCTCAAATGCACCAACATACTATGAAACAATGATATCATGTGAAAATGGTATTTAGGAGTTTTTTGAAAGGAAGAAATTCGGCTTTTAAATCCTGAACTCCAAAAAAATGTTTTTCAAGGCTCTTCGAACATGTTTTATTTTTAGACTGATTGTAGCAAAAATAAAACATTACTAACCCTAAATCTATGTATTCTTTTTCCAAAGTGATATACTAACCAGGATGATTGGGATTCTGAATTAATGAATATTTCAGGAGTATGTTGCATTATGCTCATATTGAATTGTTGAAACTTTACACTTTCATTGAATACACATATACGTTATTACAAACACTTAGTAAATGTCACATTTTATTAATATCTCTGGGATTTTTCAACATTACAATTACTAATCTGTTTCCATTTTCTCATGAACTCTTCTTCTCTGGTATAACTAATTCGGCAAATGAAGTATAAAAATTTATAAATGTTTTCCATTTGAAAATTAACTTGCAGTGAAAGCATAAATATTTTCCGTGAACGCACAATCTAAGTATGTATATTGATCATTGTACTTTCTGCCTGAGGAGTAGAAAATTACGTAATGCTGCGCGAAAAACAGCAGTTCTGCAGAAAACATATCACAAGGCCACCAGGCGAAAAAAATGGATAATCCACTTGCTAAATTTAGGGAAAATCCTCCAAATCGTGGTGTAGCAAAATCCATGTTTTATTGGGTGGTTTTAGAGCGAAAAAATCGACCCAGTGTAGAAAATATATCCGTCCGTGAACAACGCTAGCAGCTAAACCGTTCAGCCGATTTTCACCAAGTGATATTCCTCGATTGATAAGACTGGTGTCACGGCCTTGAATTTAAAACCGATATTCAAACAGGAGAGGACTTTACATGAAACCCCTGGAACATTCTTTAAATGTTCGACAAATGCTTTGCATAATTTTTATTAAATTTAATTGTTGGATAGTGGGAAGTGCGTTTAAAAAAAGAATAGTGCAGGTCTCATGTTCGTTGAAAAGTTAACTTTAAAACTATAAAATTGAAAATAGAGGTCTTACTGGTTTGAAAACTTTTCCCTATTCATGTAATAGTATAATATTGTGAAGTGAAAAAAATAGAGAAGAAGTATGTGCTGTTTTGCTTTTAACTACTTTGTTGTTTACATTATAAGCATTGCAATTTCTTTAAGCAATCAAGTAACTATTAACATATAATTAAAATATTGTTAGCATTATATCCCCTCATTCAATTTTTAGGTTTCAGTTTTTCATGAATAACGAATGCAGAATTTGACCGGCAATTCTCTTAGTTATTGTTAATTGGTTTTAAGAAATGACGTGGTTATTTTTGCTTAATACCTACGCAGTTCTGGATTTCAGGCTGGTGTTTAACGACCAGTTACAGTTTTAGTCTTGATAAGCGTAATGTGGAGATCACCTTGAGGATATGGGAGGGCAAGATAAACGCTTCCGCAGGTTGAAAGCTACTTCACCGAGTCCCTGCACAATAGGCATGCAATTAAATATTTCTAACTAGAATCCCAGCTATAGAATAGTATTGCGCTGATGATTCTACGTTCGTATCAGAATGTGAGTTTGCTGTAACCTGGAGTAAAATGTAGTATGTAAGAACAATACATTCAGATAGAATTCATTCTACAATACCCTCTATCAGTGCTGTGGGGAATGGCTCCGTGGATTCATCTAAGCAGATAGAGGAATGGACGCCAGATCAAATCCTGCAATATGTATTTTTACCTGATGTCTGGAAAATATTAATCATTGTCATCACAGAGAGACATTCCAAATTCTTTTAACAAAGACATACTTGTTTTGTAAATACTAATATGATTATATTAAGATTGTGCTTTCAGTATCTTGTATTCCAAACAATGTGATGGCTGAAATTTGGAAGAGATGGCTGAAATATTAACGTGTCTCATATCATTATCATATTTTACGTAATCGTTAGAAATAATAGAAAAAGTCTGTACCAAGTTGTATAATCACTATTAATTACCTATTTAACAGTTCTAGTGATAAATAGAGACCCCCTAACAAGTCTGGGTTTATTATAAACTTTTGTAATAAGGTAATTTCTTAGTTCTTTTAACAATTGAGAAAGAATATGTCTCTTTTTACACGTTTAACAAAAGTTCCTTAGAGAGCTAGCCACGAACTCATTAAAGTACCATTTTGTGAGAAATTTGTGCCTTTGTGATAAATGTAACAGGAACACACATCCCCAGTTATTTGTAACAATTGATAATTGTATTTATTTTATGGTCTTCTTAAAATGTTTAATGTAAGTCTTCGGTAGGTGGAGCGACATATCAAAACGTATTATCTCCAAAACAATAAAGAACGATTTGACGTGCTCATGTGAAAGAAATCAATATTTTTTATTATTGTCTCAATTTTAGAAATAAACAATGTTTTGATACGGCATATCGTTGGGTGCAGGGGTGAGCTGAGACTAAGTGGTGAGCATTCATTTCAGTCCCCCAATTTTCACCACAAGAAAATAAGAATTTTAATGAAGTTATATACAATGATTGTACGCCATGTTTGTGTAGGTGATCCAATGTACAAATAACCAGTCATTTAGTCTCAATATAGGAAAAAACAAGGAGGTGCAAATTTGGGATCTCAAATTTCCAGGACAAAGTCGGACTTTTAAATCTAAATTTTAAACTTATTATAAAATTCATAAATAAGATAACAGATAAATATATTATCATGTATTGTTAAAATATCAGATGCCATATGTGCATTTTCCAAGAAATTGTACTGTGAGAACGAATATGTTTGGAACGGTGTTATATGTTTCTTACGTCTTAAATGTTATTCTCAGAAAATGGAAAATTAGAGAAAAATTATTTTTGTTTTTCATAGACCATTAAGACCTGCAGATTACTGAACGGCTAATAACTCTGTAACTGATATCATTTAACATCGCGTTATAGATCGGAGATACGGAGGATCGGGTTTTGCGCGATGCCTTTTCTTCTGTTCCACGATTCTGTTTAACTAAGACTGAAATTAAGATACGAATGTTTAGCGGAAATTCTTGTATTTATTTGTTGCTTATAAGATCTTTGCTAAATTTTATACTATATAATGTGTAGTGGAGTCATGAGGTTTATCACTTTATAACAAATATTTATAAAAATGTGTATTTATTTCTCAGTTAACCAATTTATCTAACCTCGCTTGCAATTAAGATAGTGAACATATTGACACCACATTTTGCATTCACTTCCAAAACGTTTGTCACCACTATATCCTGTTTTATGAGAAAATGAAATATGAGAAATATTTATCCCGTTCGTTAGAGATATCCATATTGACTTGATAACCATATTAATTGGTACTGAAGATGTAATTCCCTTCGGACAGGAATTAAACCCGCATCGTTCGATTTACGACCAGTTGCTCCACCACGGAGTTTCCGAGAAAATGCGTTTTACAGTTGGGTTCTTGGGGTCGTGTATTCTTCACGCATTTGATATTTGTCACCACTCTGTCATCATTTGCGTAAGTGAAATATGAGGAAGGTTTAGACAACTGATAATAGATATCAAAGTTATGTAACCTTTACACAATGTTGTGCCCAGATTGTGACTTCAAATTACTCGTTTTCTTGATTAAATAAATACATTCATATTTTGAAATATGAATCGTTTATATAAAGAAATTCACCTTGATGACAGTCAGTTATGCAAAAAATTCTCAGTACTGTTTTTTTTTTTTTTTGTATCTTACTTTGGAACTGCTGCTTAATAATCTTAGATGGATTTGAACTTTATGATAATTCATTTATATAGCACAAAAACAAAGAAAACTTGTATCCTCGTTTTTACTTTCTACTCGTATACACTTTGAATATACGGACTAATATGCATGTATAGAAGTTATGTATCTGACGGAAAATCAATTTTCGCGCTTTGAAACAATAATACACGTTCTGGAGTCGAAAAAAGTGGTTTTTATTCGACCGTCGCGTCCGTCCTGTGAACACTGCAACACTAAACCACACGTACGATCCTTTAAATTGAAGAAACCCCTGATTTTCTGGCTGTAGTTGAAACTTGGGAAATTTTGAAAAATCTTTGATATTGGGGATACTTTACATATAAAGCCTTTCGGACATTTTCAAAAAATTTTCTCAAAAGCAGCTCCCAGAATTTTCTTGTAAAATAGTATAAAATACCTTAGAAAGATGACATAGGTCAATTTTCACGATTAACTCTGAATTTTCAGAAAATTACAAAAGTTTGAACTTTTAGGGCGTCTTCTACAACAAAATTAACAGATTTTTTCTTTCAAATGAAATTTGTTGTCGTAATTCGTTTTACATAACACTCCTTAAACTTTTTTGAAATGTTGGTATTTTTCATTGCAAAGTGCGAGCAATATTTACAATTTTAAAAAGAATGGTTTGAAATGCAAAACTGCATTGAAACCGTTTTCTTCTTAACTATTAAAACGTTCCAGGAAACCGATTTTGTGAATTATTACTTTTTACTGTTTCTTTCGTTCTAAAAAGGAACATTTCTGTCTTCAGCAAGCAAAACTCAACAAGTAATGTTGGGTATGCAAGAAGCATTGTATAACGGACTGCAGGAGTGTCATCATGTAGTTAGGTGTTACGGTGCCTTGTGAGAAGAACTGAGGACTCTAGTTCGGAGTCGTCGCCTGTTCATGCAATTTTTATTTTTGATAATGTGAGATTAATACTTTTCCTTTTCAGTAATTTCGGTATGCATTGCGGTTGTCGTTTGACAGTTTTCAAAACGAGTAAGTGGTAATAGTGTTATGTGATAAGCATTGGCGGCTCGTGGGTATTCGCACGTGCGCATGTGCACACAAAATTAATTCGATTCCCATTCTCTTAAACATCTCTTAACGAGAGGGAAATACAAAATCTCCAGAGCGTTTACGAAGTACAATTATTTCAAACACGCGCCGTTCGGAAGCTGCGATTGCGGTCCGTCCGCCTTTCTTTCGTGAGAATCCTGCGGGAACTACTCGGGAAGAATGCGACCGAGGAAACTGGCGTCCTTAGCTGCCCACCACGGGCTGCAGGAAGGAAGGAAGTACAACGGTGGCGCGCGGAGGACTGGAGCAGATTCCCTCGCGAGTGCTCCTCTACCGGCGCCAGCGCAGTGGCGATCTCGAAAAAAGTAACGCTGATGTGTCTCGAAGATAAAACACTCGACTAGCACAAGTTTTAACAAGTCTGTGACATTGAACGAAAAGAAAGCGTGAGGTATCTCTTCGCAGAAATGAGCTTTCGCTAGCGCGCGAAACGCGAACGCAATGCTATGCAGTGTTGCATTCATAAAAATGTTAATTGTATATAATATTTGTTCTCTTGTGTGTTTCATGTGTGTTGCAATTACAGAAGAGCTATTCCGAAGTATTCAAACCCCAAGTGTATTTTCCTGAAAAACGTAAGTATTAGGCTACGTTTCAATGTGTTTTGAAACCAGAAATCAAATTCGTTTTCTGCTCAGAGTATTTGTACAACTAACAATGAATAGCGTTGAAGAATATGAAACCTTGAAATCAATGATTTCAAAAGAAAAAGCCACAGAAAAAAAATTTGCCGAAAAAGCAGTATGTCCGTGAGAGTGAGAGAGAGAGAAAGAGAGGGGTGAGAAGAGAGACGAGGGAGAGAGGGAAAAGAAAGATGAAACGCGTTGCACATCTAATGGCATGACCACGACACGCCACTGATATTAAGAAAAACGTACCAATAACACGAGAAACTAGGAAGCTTATTTTTATTTTAAATGAGTAGATGAACAAAAAGATAATAACTGCGTAATGATAAGTGATATTTCTTGAAGTCAATAAATGTTTCTTAGATTCTAGTAATTACTTGCAGCAAATGAATTCTGAATGTCGGACCGAAACTTGTCTTTTAGCCCAACGTTATCACGTCTAATAATCTCACCTTGGACAGAGGCGATAAGGGTTGAGCGTCGGGCTAGAACCAAAAAGCGCCTGCTAACAAAATTATAGTACTGAACTAAAATATTCTTAAGTAGAATTAACTTTTATGTGCCGCGTAGATTTCTTTGCTTTCTTATTGTCTCTAGAGGTAATTTATTTAATATTTTTAAATTGCAGAAGTACGGAAAAGCAATGAGTTTGAAGACAAAGTTCGTTAGATTCTTAATATAGAGTAAGTTCACAGAAATGCGTGCGTACGTCTGTGTTGGTAGCGCAATCGCTTGCATTCTGAGGCTTCACAATAGAGGAACGCCGATGTTCAAATCTGGCATGATGTCGGCGGTTTTTACTTGAGCAATGAAAATCAGTTCCTATGCTTGATGTCGAGATATTCTAAACATTCCTTTTCTTTTGCAAAAAGATGCCATTGCAAAACTGCGGAAAGAAAGAATTTGACGTACTTTCGATTACTGGTCCTTTAACAAATTATACCTCATATATTTTTTCCTCTCTTCATAGGCAGTTTTTGGTTTTGCATTAGTACGTTCGTTTCCTTCCCCAATACCCATGCAGAGTATTACGTCCTTTACAGCAGTAATGTTATTTTTTTGTCTGCTTTTTGTCAAGTTCTCTAGCCTCAAATGTTTTCTTTACTTTAAAAAAATTAGAAATGCTTACTTCGCTACTGCCAAAATATGAAGAACTAGAGGTGCTGGGAATGGGACAGACTTTCTCGTAGCAAATGTTTCCTATTTCCTTTGCGTGGACTGGTTTTTAAGGTTTGCTCCATTCTCTTGCCAGCTGCCATCTAGCGCCGCACAAAATACCTTTTTGACCTTTTCTCAACTTTTCGGTTCCAAATGGTAAAAATCGAATATTATTTCGAGAATAAAGGCTAATCTTTAATAACGACTGAAATCTTGTCCTAAATAACTATTTTCATTGAAAAATTTTGAGCCGTTGTTAAAAAATGGCGTTAAGCGTTACTGTTATTGCGAAATTGGAAGCTCTTTTTCACAGGAATCTATTGAATTTTCGAAAAACTTCCTCTAAAGTCATTTGAAACACTTCTACTCACAAGTTACAATAATGTATACTCACAATAATGTATACAAATCCATTCAACAGTGCTATTAAGGGCGTAGAGATATTTCAAAAATTACATGTGTAATTTTGGAAAAAACAAAAAGAATAAAGCAATATGGCGTTTATGTCATCGGATAGGGTGCATTTGGTACTACTCTACCAACAAATTTAAGAAAAAATTTGGAGCGGTTTTTGAGAAAATCTTGTTTGTATAATTTTTTTAAATTGCAAATATTGCATGCCACTATGGCACGATTCATACTAAAATTTCAAAAACAATGTGCATGACCTTATTGAAAGATCTAATTATGAGAAACAAATTTCATAGAGAAAAAACTAAATTTTTTATAATGTAGTTGTAAGATGTCCAAAAAATTTCAAACTTTTTGAAAATTCAGAGATAACAGAGAAAATCAACCTATGCCATCTTTATAAGTGTATTTTACTTTAATATTACAAGAAAATTAAAGATAAAATTTGGAGCCGTTATTGAGAAAATTTTGAAAATGTCCGGAAGGCTTCAAGTAAAGTCCCCCCAAAAATTAATGAATGTTTTTCAAAATCGCATAGCTTCAGCTCAGGCAAAAACGACAGGGGTTTCTTCAATTTGGAAAAAATCGTATGCATGGTTTAGGCGCTAGGGTTGTTTACATTCCAGACGGACAGACGGACGTTTTAAATTGGGTTTTCGGCATCAAAGATCCACAAAACAGGGATTTTGGCTACACCACGTGTTAGAGGATATTTTCCCTTAATTTATCAACTGGATTTTTTCACTTTCGTCCTGAAGCGGTAATATTTTTCGCCGAATGCGCCGTTTTTCAACATTACATAACATTCTATACTACGTAGCATATTACTACGTATATACGTGATTTTGTACGAAGTATGTAAAGTGTTTGTTAACATGCATTACATGAATAAATTTTAAGGAATGATATTGATTCGGTGGTCAAAAGTGTAGTTGGCATTTACATAATTGGAATGATTGAAGGCGTTGTCATTGTCAACAATAGTATTTATTTCACAAATAGCAGCCACAAGTAGATACACGACGTAGGTCAGCAGCCATGGGAACATTATACGGCGCGCCACGTTTGGCGCCAAAAGGGGTTCTAATTTCGCATTACAGTACAGCCAGCGCGTTTACAGCTTTTACAACAACGCCATTTTCTTAAAAACTACTCAACATTTTTAACGAGAGAATTGCTATTTAGGATGAAGTTTTAGCATTCTTTAATATTGTACCAATATCATAAATTAATATTTGGTATCTACTACTTGGAAATTGAGATAACTTCAAAAAATGTATTTTTGGAGGTGATAGATGGCAGCAGGCAAGGAGGGGAAAGACTGTACAGTACCAGTCCACAAAAAGGAAATTAGAAGTCTGTGCCATTCTGTAGCACCTCTAGTTACTTTCTCGTACATAAACGTATTATACGTAGTATAGAGAAAGTTAGTACTTCTGCGGAAATCTGATTTCAAGATTTCAATGGGAATGAACGTTTTGGGGCCGCCTGATACAGAACAAGTTTCAGTCGTCCGTCCGTCCGTCTGTGAACACTACTAGCGTCTAAACCACGCTTGCTGATCTTTTCCAAGTGGAAACTTAAACCTGTCCATCTAGTTAAAAAACTTTAGAATTTGAAATTATTTACATAAAGCCCCTGAGACATTTTCAAAATTTTCTCAAAACCGGCTCTATGTATTTTCTTTAAATTTCTTGAAAGAACAGAATAGAATGCGCTTATAAAAGTGGCAAAGGTACGATTTCCACAGTTAACTCTGAATTTTCGAAGAAATTACCAAAAGTTTAGTTTTCAAACGTCTTCCTGCAACTATAAAATTGAAGATGAGAGATTTTCTACAATTAAATTTGTTATCCATAAATATCTCTCATTGAGGTCATGCAGACATTTTTGAAAAGTTTAGTAGTTTTCGTGCAATAGAGCGTGAAATATTTAGAATTTTAAAAAATTACAAAAACAAGATTTTGACAAAAATGACTCAAAAATTTTTCTTTAAATTTCTGGTAGTGATAGTACCAAATGCACAGTATCCAATGACATGCACATAATAATGCTCTATTCTTTTTTTTCTTCAGAAATTACAAAAATGTAATTTTTTTGACTTGTCTCTCGTCGGAAATACTTTCACTGAAGGCGATTCTTCCTTTATTATATTTAGAGCACATGTACTATAAATATTTCAAATAAATTCTAACAACTCAACGGTTTTCCTAGTAGATGAGCTCTAAATTCATTTTCAGAAACATTCAAACGCCATTTCCTCAAAAATGGCTCCATCCCCCCCATTCTTTTCCATCGGATGGTGCTACATGCCTTGTTCAATATGACGTACAGTTATTTCTGGTGTGTTCTTTTGTTTTTTAAAAAAATAGACAAATGAATTTTTTTAATATCTCTCACGCCATTAATATGCACATTTCCATCGATTTGTATACGTTATTGCATTTGTTAGTAGAAGTACTTCACATGACTTCAAATAAAGTTTTGGAAAAACCCAATAGATTCATGTGAAAAAAGAACTTCCAATATCCCATTTACAGTAATAATAATCGCACATTTTTAATAACATTTTATAAATTTTCAATGAAAATTTCTATTTCGGACGACGTTATGGCCATCTTTAATATGATTAAAATATAATTTAGGTTCCTAGTATTCGGAAACCGAAAAGTTAAGAAAATCTCAAAAAAATGTATTTAGGGCGGCGATATAGGCGCTGGCAGAGAGGATGAGGCAATATCTTAAAGCCAGGAAATTAGAAAAAATAACTACGAGAAAGTCTGTGTCATTCTGTGGCACCACTAGTTAACTTAACGATATGTGTAAACAAAGAAGGGTATAGTCCACTACGTTAGCACTAGCATTAACTCAACAGACGTAGTCTTGGACTTTAAGGCCTGGGCTTTTCCATAAGTGACATCTCGTGTGCATCACTACTCAACTCATCATGGTTCGGATCAATTTGATCTATTTGAAATTGACACCTTTTTTTAAACTGTATAATTATTTTGTATCTATACTGTTCGGATAAATGAGTTGAAAGTTTTTTGTGAATTTTGGATATGGGTTTCGAACTTTTGTACCATAGCAGAACCAGATGGCTTAAGTCTTATGCCCTCTGTTCATCAGATCCTTCAGATGTTTGGGCCACTAGATCGCCGCACTATCGCAAAATGATCCACCAGTATTAGGTCATTATTTCTACGACTTTGCTGAATGTTATCTTTTGTTCGTTCATTCCCTGATGGCATTGTTTAACGACAAGATGTTGCCGATGGAGAAAGAGGGTAACAGTTTGCTCGAAGTTTTGATGGTCGTTGATGGAATTCAGTCACTGAGTGAACGAATGAACACAAAGTTCTTGACACTGAACATCAAAACTCAGCTTTTAAAACTGAGAGATGATGGGCAAGAAGTTGCGTGCGATAAATTTGTAGACAAAGCCGCGGAAGGGTGTGTATAAAAAGAACGTAGAGGATTTGAAGCGGAGCTCAGCCATTGTCAGAGTTAAATATTTTCAAATGGCTTGATTTCGGTACAAAGTTCCTATCGAGTATGAGTCGGTTGAAGAAACGGTAGTGTATTTAAATGCAAGACATGTGGTGGTAAACGATTCAAAGTTATTTGATCAAATAGTCAATCTTAATAGATTTTTGGAACAACAGAGCGACGAAAACTTTTTCAAGCAATCAAGCAGTTCGAAAGCGTGTTCATTTCTTTTGGCTAATCTAAGCGTGGAATCAATGTCAGAAATTTTAATGATTGCACAATTTCTTTTTGCGATTCCACCACACAATGCAAATTGTGAGCGCGTATTTTCGCTAATCAACGCTCAGTGGTCGAAATGAAATTGTTTAAACGTGGAAATAATAACGACAGTTGTTCAGCACAATTTCAAGAACATGAATTGTAGAGAGTTCAAATATTATTTAAAAAGGCCGGAGAATGTCGGTACTTCCAAAAATAGACAGTTCTTAAAAGTATGGTAGCTGAATTGTAGTTATATTCCCAGAGGCAGTAGACAGTCAAATTGTATAGTTCAGCAGCAGATTTTAAATAAGTAATGATATCAATTTATTGTATTTTTATTTTTAATTTTTTAGTAATACAATTTGTGGTTCAATGTTTTGATTTTACTACAAACCCTGATTTTCAGACCCTTACTCTAATTCCCAATTTTTCTTCTTGTAGGAAAACTCTCATTTCATTCAGAAAGCACAAATGGTTTTTATCCATCTAAATTTAAATATCTGATTATATACAAAGTAATGTTTTCCAGGGTAGGATCTTTTAGTGGAGCCCAGAAGACAGAATGTAAGAGCTCTTGCCGGAGGTCAAGATGTCACTCGATTTAAATGAAGCGCTACACCTGCTGGGGATTCTCGAGTTGGGCGTTACCAGCCCCAGTCCCACTGTAGAAAGCTCGCGAATGTCTCTCTTTGGAGTAGTTTAGGCTTACAATATTGCGTATTTCTCCAATTTGAGACGGTAGATGTCATTCAAATTGCGAATGTTGATTCTTCAAGATGAACTACCTAAAGAAGAGTTTTTTAAAACATTTTCAACAGCTAGTTTTTCCACAATTTTAAAATTTCTGGTCGGCTCAGTCGGGTCGCCATAAGAGCCCATGTTAAAACGACAAACTTTACGGTCTCATTTCTCAAAAACTAGACGGTTAAACAGTTTCAACTTTTACCAGAACATAGACTAACCTCTCATCTTTCGTTTAGTACAATAAAAAAGGCATGTTAAACAAAACACGTATCTCGCTCTAACCACCTTATCCTTTAAAATGAAATAATAAATCAGTCCGATTTCACTCAGTTGAGGGTAAAATTTTAAGAATTGAATGAAAATAATCTTGATTTTGCTTAATCATTTACTTGGTGATATAAGCATGAAGTTTCTACGTTCGGACTAAAGGGTGTAACTGTGTTTATTCTTTTATCATAAAAGAACGACAAATCAAGGCGAGAATGGCGTTAACGTATTGAGGCTTAATTTATTTCACATTATTGCTAAATATAATAAATAACTGGATGATTTAATAACAACAAAACGAAAACAATGAAAGAATTCGCCTTTCAAACATATTCCTTTCACTTAGAAAAGACATTTACGTAAAGGAGAATTTTGTAAGAAAATAACCATTAAATAGTTATAAGCAGTAATATTCGGTTATTTTATTAAAGAAATCTACCAAACTGTAACGCATTTTCATGCAAGCCGCTACTCTAAAGCGGCGCCTCGCATCATTTCAGCTGGCGCGTGAAGTTGAAGAAGTTGCCCGTTGCCCGGCAGGCTGATAGCTCGTGCAGGCGCCGGTTTGACATGTCTGAGCTAAACCGTTGCACAACAATGAAGACATCATTCTCAGAAATTTTCGCAGAAGCGACGCGGAGATTTCATTGTTGCGACACACACAATGTATTATTCCCCTGAAGAAATTAGTATCTTCTTCCGTATATTTGAAATACGTTTGAATAATTTCTAAAAGATTAATCTGCACATGTATAGCTTAAGGTCGAAAGTTAGAAACGAACGAAGGAATATGAAATAATACACACATTTTAACTTAACAAACATCCTACTGGCTGGAACTACGTTCACGAATAACCGTAAATTCGGAGCGGGCGTAGATTTTTATCGGCAAATTACACAAAAATTCTCATATTTTTAAAACATTCATCATGACCTTATTAGATCAGTTTTTCCTGAACACATTTCATTAATAAAACTTGTATCTTCACAATTCTAGTTGTAAGAAGACGCTGAATTTTAAAAAATTCTTCACATTTTCAGAAAATCAGGCATTTCAACGAACATGCGACCAGCACCATTCTCTTAAGCGTTCTTTAAGCTATCTAAGACTTTAATTTAATCAAAACCTGTTGTGCAGATTTTAAGAAAACATTGTTTAAAAAATAATCATTCCCTATATTTCGCAAAAAATACTCAGTTTAAAAAATGAATGACATTACTTGAAAATTTGTTTTTGATTAACACGTTTCATCAAGAAAAAATGTATCATCATACTTGTGATTTGAACACGTCAAAATTTGATTTTCAGTTTCCAAAAATCAAGTTTTTAACAAAAATGAGACTTTCGCCATTTTTTAAACATCGCTATAGTATCCAACAACAAAATTTAATCAAAAACGATAGAGCTATTTTTTTAAATATCTTGGGGAGTTTCATCATATTGTACTCTCCCAAAAATTAAATATCAGTTTGCAAATTCAGCTGTTATAGCATCCACCAATATCAATTGAGAAATATCAATTCTGGAGATAGTCGGCTGAACGCTTTAACCGCTAGCGTTGTTCACAGACGGACATCTTTCGATTTTTCGTTATCGAATATTCCTAAAACTTCGATTCTGGCTACACTATGTGTTAGAAGATTTTTTTCTAAATTTAACAACTGGAATTATCCAGTTTTTCGTTACCAAGGCTCGGACTGGGAAAAGATGGGGGGGGGTGCAAATGCACTCGAAATTTCGTTGAATGCTGGAAAAACAGACGTACGATTAAATTTTTAATTGACATAAGAATAAAGCAATTAGAAAAAAATTCTGTTTGTCTAACAATTTTAAAAGGACATATTAAAGGATATACATACGGTGGTTAGAGCGAGATACGTGTTAAGTTTAACATGCGTTTATAATTGTTTTAATCAAAAGATTATTGAGGTTGATCTATGTTCTGGTAGAGTTTGAAAGGTTTTTACCGTCTAGTTTTTCCGTAATGAGACCTTAAAATTTGTCGTTTTAACATGGGCTCTTATGGCGACGTAACAGATCTGACCTGAAATTTTAAAATTTGGAGAAAACTGTTGAAATTGTTTTTCAAAACTCTTCGTTAGGTAGCTAGCATTTCGAAGAATCAATATGCGCAGTTTGAAGGACATCTACCGTTTCAAATGGGAGAATTTTGCAAAATTATAATCAATCCAAAGTTCGCCGCTTCCTGGAGGGTCGGGACGGTAACGCGCAGCTCGGCAACACCGCGCGCGTAGCGCGCTTCATTCAAATTGAGTGAGAAATCTCCGGAAAGAGATCTTACATTCTTCTGGGCATTATGGGCACAATTAATAGATTCTCACTCCTGGAAAACATTGCCTTCGATATTAAGCAAATATTCAGCTAAGCTGAAATGAAATGGATATACTGATTTATGTAATCTGAATTTTCATTCATGAGAATCATTTAGGTATCACTGGCTATGAGCAAATGAGTGACCTTGAGAGTTTATATATTTTTATATCTTCAGTGAAGCATTACTATTTAGTAGTTTGTTGTATGTAAGCTTTTTGACTTCTGCTCCTGAACAATGTTTACCTATTTACTTGATTATTCAGATGATTAATTATACGAAAATGATTCATATACACTTTCATAATGCTAGATACTCAGTAGCAGTAATTGCGGCTAACACTACAGTTGCAAGACCTTACACGAGCTCAAGCAGAACCTTTAGCATAGGTCAACCTCAATGAACATTGACATCAAATGTGTACAAGTAATTCAGAGCTGGATTTCCCTACAAGAAAAATACGTTTCAGAGGAGTCTCCATATTAACTTGGTGAAGGGTGTGCCCTGTGCCAGAAGCAGTATCACATCCAGTCATGGGCAAATGAAATTGAAATTGAAATTGTAGGAGAAATGATAAATTCAGCCTGGTAGCATGGTAGCATTAGTATTTGCAATAGAAACCTCTTGACTCTATAGCACTATATGTTGTTTAATTGTTTGCACTCCCTGAACAACAGTAATGCATTTGAATGGGCTTCATGTCTTCTTTCCAATATTCTTTCATTTTGGTGTAACATCAGGCAAACGATTACAAAAGACAACGCCGCGGAAATCTCTTGTGAAAGTTTTTTCTCCAACATGTTATAACTTTATTATTGAAGGTCTAAATAATTCTGCTGAAATATATGATCTTGCATTCATTTTTATCTTTATTAGTTTTGGATGTACTTTCCACAATAATCTGCATCTAAATCAATATTATGATACAAAATTATGCTGAAAACATTGCAACCAGCAAATAGCTTCTGTGAATCACTTATTCTGTTAATTACTATCTCACCGCTCGAAATAATACAAAGTTGGAGATAACCAAACTTCTGATCGTCTTGAGCAATCGAATAAGCTAAGGTTTATCTTACCATTGGCTCAAATAATTAAAGAAATAAACATGAGAGAGAAACAAGCATTGACATATATTTAAAAACTTTCTATTATTTCACTGTACTGTGTGACATTGAGAGGAATTGCTTCGTCTTCTCTCAAATTTCGTTATAGAAACATATCTTCCATCAATTCGCTCATAGTGATAGTTTCCACTTGAGGACCAGGCATGAACAGTATTCAAAGTTATCAAATCAACGAAACTTAGAAGAAGCGACATTGTCATTGTTGATGCAACGCGTCTCTTAACCCTTGTCGGGCGTTGAGCGCTTTTTTCTGGAGTAATCCTCCGTTATTGTGTAATTGCCCACTGAATAATTACTATATTTGGCGACCCCTGATCAGTGCAGCACCCCATCGCTGGCCCAGGAGAAGAGCTCCGCCGTGAATCCCGGGGTTCCTGAACGGTCACTAACCAGGAACCGCGAGTCTCGAATTCGCTTAACCTTCGTTGTCTTCACGGAGCTTGGCAAACGAATTCAGCTAGCACCACTCCAATAGAGCAGGAATGAAGAAGAATACTTCTAGAATACTTCAGGAGCAGAAGCACAGACGACATACCAATCTCAGTACAGTACGGTGTTGCCCCAATTTACCAAAACTTTTTCGCCCTACTCAGATTAGGAAGTCTGGCCATTATTAACGATGCTGTAAATAACACATAAATACATGCTTATAATGTTGCACTTTTATAATTCAGCTCTTTCTATTAGTGTAATAGCGCTCAAATCACTTCTGCCTCAATTTTTCATTCCATGGTCACGCAGTCTGTCAGTACCCCTAGGTGAAAAAGCTTAGTTGATGGAAGATCTTTATGTGAGAGCTACTGACTTGTTTTCGATTTATGAAACAAAATTCATTCTTATAGTTAAATAAAATTGATCATAGAGTATTTTTGTTTATATGAAATATTGAGTAAATATCTACCCCCAAAAATGGGAACCGGGAAGAAGAGCTCCCGTACACTCACGTTTTTCTATCCACCACGCTATTCTGTGTGCTTCACCTTCACTGAACATTCGTCAGACATCCGTTACTAACTTCTATAATTTTAAATGAACTAAAAAATCAATAATGTAAGTTTAACCGTTTGTAAGTTGTACACGTTCAATTTACGAACCTAATGTGAGAAATGCCTAAATGTTCCTAAGAATTTTGAGAAATATTACATTTCATTCATTTGTTGTCTAAACGAACCTTGCAGAAACAGCAACGCTAACACAAAGCGAGGGAAAGCAAACAGAAACATTAGAATTACTTCGCACTTACACGAGATCATACAAACTAGTAGTTTTCCATTACATCCTAATACGAATCATCATTTAATTTAGTTGAAAATTTGTGCCTTAAATATTTGCGCATTTATCAACAGCCAAATTCACTATACAAAACTATTAGTAAAATGCACAAAACGTTCTTTAAAGACAACCAACTTCAGTAAAAATAATTATGATGTGTTCCTTCCGTCATAATTATTAATCATAGTCACTGCAATTCTTATTTTTCTCTAAGATTCAATAAACAGATCTGTTGATATTGCTCAACACATTTTCAACATAAACAAATTATATTATGTAATGCCTAGTAACCAAATCAGAATAAATTTAATCAATCTCAAGTTACAATAAGAAAATAGAATGTAATGATTGTTGAAGCATCTGAATATGAATTGAAGACCTCAAACAGTGAGTTGGCGTTCAAGCAGCATGTAGTCAAATATTACTTACATATTTGGTATCACGAACAAAGAAGAAATCAAAGTATCGATGTCCATCTCCAAAAGATGAAAATCACTACACAAAACACGATTACTTGGCGCTGTCGCCGCAGCAGCCAGGACACAACTTACCTGCTCTCACCGCACACCCCGCGCGACGACCCACGGAGTAACAACGAGCACGACAGCAATCGCTCTACCCACGCGCCCGCGCTCTCAGTCTTGACAACTTCGTGAGGAACAATTTTAAAGAAAATTAAGAAAATATGCAAATAAGGGCAATTTTGCTTTGAATGTAACATTGAGGAACGTAAATTAACAAGTTTGTAAAACAATTATTTTCAAGTAATGAAACCGTTAGTGATGCATTATCCCACTGTCATTGGCGGTTTATTAATTTAATTGTCTCAGGAACATGCTGTTTGTTGCTGCTTTCAGTATCTCCGGAAATTTTCTGAATGATTGAGAGCCATGATGAAAATAAATCACCATCGTGTTATTAAGGAGGCCATGGATGGGTGGGGAACAGACGCAGAGCTCGGCCCTAAGGATGGGGAATGTGGAATATACGGAAGGAAGCACCACTCGCATGGTCTCTGCGCCGTATTGCAGTGTGACGCTCCGGCAATCGCCTGGAAATGGTCAGGTAATCCAGCAGGAAACCACTGTTTCAGGCACTGAACCTGCAACGGCTCAACTCCGACACTACAAGCCCTCACGTTAAAATAAACAAATTTCTGGGTACCTTGCCTGAATCGAACCGCAACCTGCCAATGACTCGTTAAGGTCGTAGGTGTTTCCTTTTATGCAAACCGCTACCGGTTTTACCAGAGGCACAATAGAGAGGTTTTCTGAGGAATAAGGGTGTAGTGTTCAGAGAAGTATTCATTTATGTTGAGTTTAAAATGTATTATTTATCGATTTATACTAGCTATTTATCAGTATAAAATTGAGAAATTAAATGACTTCCGTTTCCATTGAAAATTAGCAAAATATTTGTGAATATAAATCATCAGCTTTCGAAAAGTGAGGCTGAATCTCTGATATGGTTAAATAATAATCGTGCGTATTCACGAAAAATTTGAATACATATTTGGAAATCAACGGATTTAGTTTTTGTTAACAAATTACCTCTGGATTAACTTACCGGGAAAGTATTTGTGGCTTAATTTTGAAAACTATAACACTCAAATTTACATGAGGCGTCTAGCTCTTTAAAAATTAATATAAATCGTGCATTTTTTTTTCTTTTTTGAAATATTGAACTGAAATCTGTGATACATTTACATAATGTACATATATGCATTTGTGTCCATTTTCAGAAGCTCTAAAAATTCTCGAAACAATGCACAACCCTCTGAGTGCATCCATTACCCATCAGGATGTCAATTGGCGCAACTCAAATCAGAAGATTCGTCTGTGGCCGCGGAGGAAGTGTCTGCCGACGTCATGTTCCTATTAAAATTGTTTCGTTAAACTGAACAGAAATTTATTTCAATGTGTTGACGTTTATTTGATACAATGAATGTCTTTCGTTGTTATAAACAACAGTGGTGCCACAACAGTTATTTTAGCGCAGTTTACTTTCCCGACGTCATTAACGGTTAAGTAATATTATTATATTGCAATTCGGCGCGTATCACCAATCACCACCTTCAAACTCGTTACAAATCGTAGAACATTAAGTGCGAAAACTAATTCTTAAAAAGCTAAAATGTCAAGACGTTGTCGGCGGGACAAGCGGCGTTGTCGAGTTCACCTCATCGGAGACTAGCACACAGAGCCCGGTACATTCGGATTTGCAAATACCAAAATGAAAAATTACGCTAAACAACTGATCTTTTTACAAAATGTAAATGACCTTTGCATGAAGAACTGTTTTTAGAACAGAATTATTTTCCCAAGAAACTATTTAAATGCGAAAATTTGAACATAATCTTATTTGAAGTGTGTTTTGATCAACGAATATCATCAAAAAAAAAGGGAAAAGTCAGTCTTCATTATCAAAGATTCAGGAAGACGCGGACATGCGGCGTGTCAAAAGCAGGGAGCGGATTATAAGGACTAAAGTATATGAACTTACTTTCTTTTCTCTTCAATGAATGTATATCAATTATTATTAATACAAACAGTTCTACTTATTTTTAGCGGTCAAGAGTAAATTTAGTTAGCGTATATTGTTACATATATTATTTTTGATGACGTTTCGGCTATACCTTATAGCCATCTTCCGACCTGTTTTTTAATTTTACATTTTTAACAATTTTTAGTACATAATTTTTAACACATTTTACAATAAAAATCTGCTGACAGAAGGTTACCTTATAAATTACAGTTCGAATCTTACTATACTCGCATATTTACATTATATACATTATTAATATTGTAAGCGTGCGTACTTCCGCTCGCTGTTCCTTCGTTTCTGTTACAAGCCAAACCACGTAATATTCAAAGGACAAGGAAGGGGAAAACAATGAGAAAGCATAAATTTTGATTTTTATTGTTAAATTGGAAAAGCAAGTTGTCCTAAATTGCAGTGAAGGAGTTGGATTCTATCATAGTATTTAAAGTCGCATTCATTTTTCTTTGTAATGTTTCTGATACTAATCTCGCATCTTTCCACGGCTCATGGTCCAAAATCCATTTTATGTCCTGTTTTAATTGGATGTCTCGAGACCGATTTTAGGTTTTGAAAAGGTTCTTTAATGTTTCTTTGATGTTCTGATAATCTATGCTTACGTTTTCTTGGTGTCTGGCCAATATAAGATTTGGGACATTAGGTACAATTAATTTTATAAACGATGTCTTGTTTTCCCATTTTTTATTCAAAATGTATTATTCTTGATAACGTTTTATTTTGTTTAGAATCTTTTGTTTTCTATAATTTTGTCGCAGGAGAAGTTGTTTTATGAATGTACGGGTAAATTTTGGAGTATAAAGAATAACAATGTTTTTATAATTGCAGATTTTGAAATTATGAGATATTATGCCAAATTTTCCGAAATAACAAATTAATAGTAAACGAAAAGAAAACGGTTTTAATGCAGTTTTCCATTTCAAATAAACAATTCTGTGCTCCATTGAAAATGAACAGTGTACCATTGACTGATGTTAAAGCAACAAAATTTTTTGGTCTCTCAATTCAGTCAAACCTTAAATGGAACGTTCATTTAAATGAATTAAACACAAAATTAAGTTCATTATGCTATGCGTTCAGATTTTGCAATTCAGTCCCAGCCTTCCTTACTGCTCGTTGTGTATACTTCATAATGTTCATTTCCACCTGAGACATGGCATAATATTCTCAAATACATCTTATAGCTCCCAGACTTTTAGATTACAAAAACAGGTGTACGGATAATGGCCAAATCTCACCACGTGATTCATGTAAGCCTCTCTTCATTAATCTAGGAATTCTGCATCACCGTGTCTTTATTTACGAATCAGTGGTTTTTGTAAAACCAGCTTGCTCAAGGGCGAGAATATATTTTCAGTAAAATGCCGAAGTCTATCACTATAACACTCGACGTAGAAATCATATTCATCAGGTGACAGTATCAACAGCTCATTACAAAAAATTCACATACCATACATGTACATTATTTTACAACACTTTGCCAGATGACATTAAACGATTAAATTCAATAGAAAAGTTTAAATCCCAAGTGAAATCGTTTCTGCTGCATAACTGTTTCTATACAATTAGAGACTATACTGAGCATCACAAGAAAAGTAACATTAATTTTAACAATGATACATAATGCATTATTGACCATTTGGACTGTATAAATGAGTATAAACAACCTGTAACAACTATTGTACTACAGCTTCCGGGTCAATGACCCCCATATCGATCAGGTTTTTCGTTGGTTCCTAATCCATTGAGAGCAGAATGCTAAGTTGGCCTTGTTTGCTTCTGGACATCAATGTAACTTCATTTTCTGTGCACGTCTTCAAGAATTCAGTGGGAAATACAATTATTCAAATTATCGTTTCCATGTTGTCGCGGCAGGAAGTAATAAGAGCCAAAATTTATTGCTTATTTATACTTGAAAATAGATTTTATTACATGGGAGTTTTTGTTTTTTTCTCCCTTTCAAAATTCAAAATTTAAGTAGTATATGACTTAGTGTAGGGATCTGGGATTTTTGAAAATGTGCACACAATTCATTTCCCCATAGCACGTCATGCAGTTTTAACTGTTTATTTACGTAAAATAAATAAATGATAAAAGAAAAGAGTCTTCTTTTAACAAATTTTTTTCAATAATTTATGAGTAATCATTAAGGGCTAGTATGGATTTCACAATGTGGATATTTTGGTAATGGATTTTAGATGAGAAGATTTAATAGCTCTGTCAATTAAATTATAATAACAAATACATTTATATTAAAAATAGCAGTTTAAATAATCAATTCTAAGTTCTTCTGAATTTGTAGATTTCCTGTACAAATAAGTAAAAATCTTTTCTATTTTTGTGTACAGATACGTCATAAGTATTTTAAACATTATTTTCTTCTTTCTCTATAGTAAACTGTACATTTGAATTGAAGCTTTTAAAAGTCTCTAGTGTTTCATCGAACTTGTTTTACTTTATGAGGAAGGTGTCATCAACCTAGCGCCGATAAAACAAATGGTCGGTTTTTGACAGGACAGAATTTTTCAAGTTTCTGATTACAGTTTCTGAAAATAAACTACTAATAGAACACTCCAGTGGGTGCCTTCTATTTGTTGAAAGCAATTTAGTTAAATTCACTTTGCATGTTGTTGAAATTATTCTCATTGCAATAAGAATTTCAGAGTTAGGCAGTTTAAAGGTTCTTCCCATAAGATGACTATGAGATTTGCAAACGTCATCAAAAAATACAATAAGGAAATGAGAAATGTATGTAAATTTTGCTCTTGAATGTCAAAAATAAGTGGAACCGTTTGTATTAATAAAGTACATGAGAGTATGTAAATATATATGTAGTGATATTTATCAGAATATGGAGAAATTTGGGCTTAGTATGATAAATAAATAACTCATGTAATATAATGTTTTATTTTTCAGTTGATACACCTTCATCTTTAAGTCGACCTGCTGGCGTCCTCAATTTTACACTGGCTTGGCGAACGGAAACAACAAAGTATTCTGACTGGATTGTAACTCAATGAAGATCTGTATAAGTGAAATTCTTGTCTGTGTCACCCGGCGATTCACCGTAGCAGCCTCAGACGAAAAGAGAGGGTGGTGTCATAGACTAAAGAACGGCGCAGTGCGGGCAGCCGAGGTACCAGAAATGGTGTCCCATTCAGAGATGCCCCGTGACCTCGTCGAATTTTAGTTCGCAGAAAAAGTAGAGTCCATTAGAGTGCGCACAGAGTCGCCATTTGCCCCCATACCGATTTCTCCCCTCCAGTACCTGTGGCGGCATTTTTCAAATCATTGAAACTGTGCTCAAGATCTTTCTACAGCATTTACCAGCTAGGGAGCACATCACGAGGTGTTGCCCTACGCATAAGCACCTGGGACCTACCCCCTTCACTGAACCAGTGCTGCATTCCCAAATGACGTGATCCTGTGACCATATTTATTGTAATCATGCAAGCATTTCTCTAATTCATTCGTACGGCTTTGTAAATTCAAAATTATTAATAATATAGTGGTGAAGAAGTTCAGCGTTGCTCAAGCATTTATTAAGCAGATTAAATACAATAGATAGGAGAAAGAATGAATTCGACCATAACACAATTCTAGAAATACAAGTGAGAGAAGCTTTGTTTTATGAAGCTCTTTATTTTGACGAAAACTTTTCGGTCGCATTGCAGCCTGTCTTCAATGTTAAAAATAATAACAGTATATCTAAATTGAAAAATAAAAGTTTATCTACACAGAGGGAAGAATATTATTGTATTCAATATAATTACAATGTAAGCCAAAATAGAAAAATGGGAATATATAACGTAGAAAATAAAACATAATTTTGAATAAGAATACTTTGAAATAACAAATGAACAATGTAACATAATTTTTAAAAGATGCTGCAAGAAGTGCGAAAACTGTTAAAGAAAGAAATTTTTTTGGAATGACTTCAATATTATTCTAGTAAGTGAAAATGAAACAATAGAAAATAAATAAATTCAGATGAGCAAACTGACATGCAGTTCTGACATGACAGAGCCTCGCATCCAGGCTACACACATCAAGGTCAGGGCCTGCACGGTATTAAAAGAAAGCTCTCAATGGAGAGGGGAGAACAGGGGTCTAAGAAACGGCCATTAGGAAGGGTCGGCCGGGGTGGTGGAAAAGAGGCGGGCGGAAGGGTTAATGTTGCCTGGGATGAGGGTGAGAGAGAAGGGAAATTTGTTTATTGAAAATATTCTGCTGATTGTGTGCTTTTGATTTTCTAAATCCATGTTGGCAATCTCCAAAAGGCGTCATGTTTCCTGAAGGTTCCATTCGTACGTAAAGAGTCTCTCTAATATTTTGAAAAAAAACTTATAGAAGAAATGGGCCGATTATTTTGAATTTCATTTATTGCCTTTTTTAAGAGGAGGCTTAATTTAGCTGTTTGAAAATATCAGGACACGTTCAGTACGCAACGATGAATTAAATATAATGAGTTGGGTGTATAATGGCGCCGCACAACATTTGTATAAGGAATCCGAGATTCATCTAAACCGGACGAATATTTATTTTTCGTTCTCCTACATTATTTTGAGAGTTTCATAGGAAGAAATTTCGGAAACGAACATCGTGTCTAAAATTTTGGGTGAACTGTCTATTTTTGAATTTTGTGGCTGAAGACCCTGAGTGAGATCGGCATCAATTCTCGAAAAGTATTGGTTAAAGAAACTAGCCACTGTTGCCGGATCGTTAACATTTATATCGTTAAATTTTTAAAACATTATACAGGGTTTCTAGTTGATTTGGTGTATTTTTTGTTATATTCCACATTGCATTTTGTTTGTTATTTGGTTCAAATATCCTGATCATCTTTCATGATTTTAGCCTGCCTTATGACTTTTCGTAATAATATTTTGTATTTTTAAAATGAATAAGGAAATCTTGAGATACATTATGACGTTTAGAAATGAAGAAAGAATTCGCTTGTTTACAAGATGTCTAATCCCTTGTGTTATCCAGAAATTGCTTTTCCATGAAATATTTATTTTTCTTTTTTGAAGAGGAAAGCAAGTGTAAAATAAAATAAGAGGGATTGAAAAAATGTTATATTTGTCGTTTGTATCAACTGTATTATAAACCACTTCAATGACTCCTGCATCAAGTAATCAATGAATAATTTTATTTTACTTTTTATATAATCTAGTCATACGATGTATTATTTATTGTGTCCCAGTGATCATATTTCTGTTATAATGGTAAGAATTTGTGCATCGTGGTCACTGTATCCTAAATCTTGTTTTCAACTTCATATCGAGTAGTAGTTTGTGGTATAATTTGATCAATTGCCTTCATCGAATTTTGCGTGATCCGTGTAGGTACATTAATTGTAATGTCTAAATTGAAGGAATTAATTAAATTGAGAAACTTTTCATTCTCGCAAGATTCGACCATAAAATCAATGTTAAAATCAGAGAGTATACTAATGAGACGGCCTCCAATGCTCTTATTCAAATTTCTAATTTTCATGGAGAAGCAGCATCTCGGCCCCCGATTATTGAGTCAATGGCGTCGAGGCGTTCTACCAATGGAGGTGGCATATGTGACGACCAGGACATTTAAAAATGATTGTTTTCAAAATGGCGTCAATGAATACATTATTTTTATGTAAAATACGCTGAAGCAATTAGAAGACTAAAATATTAAGTTTGGAATCCTAAGTAACTGAATGGAATTATTGTCCAAGGAGTGCAAAATAAAAAGTTATTTATAAACACAATATTTGTTCTAAATTATGTAAATAGTCATACACAATATAAACAATAATACAATTTTTACAAAATAAATGTGGTAAAGTAATCAGACATAAAGATTATTTTACTTTGCCATTGACTAAATATTGAAACCATGAATTTAGACAATTTGCCTAAATATAACAGTGACCATTACTTCTTTAATATTGCATCATTAAGTAAAATGACATTCAGCTAACAACACCTGTCAAATTTAACCTATTATCAAATTGTTACTAAGGTACAATACAAATGAATCTTATTGATGTTTTATAAATAAAACAGAAACTTGCATCTACTGAAACAGTCCACAAAATCTGTCTTTTTTTCTTGCTTTCTTCAAAATCAATATTACACATTAAGCTTTGCATTACAAGAAACATGTTTTACCTCCACACAGTACAAGTGATGATGAACAAGTAAAAATCATGATTCTCCTTCCTTCATTAATCTCAAAGCAGGATTTTACTTTGGACTTGGTAGAGTTTCATAACCTTCCTATCACGGGCTACATATTGGTCCAAAGCGGCTAGTTGCTCAATGGATCGTGAGTGAAATCAAGGTCGATGTATATCCAGAATTACTCAGCATTTAATACAGGTATTGAACAGTTTTCAATTACAAAAAAAATATTTTCATGTCTCCCCAATCATGTTACTTCTTTGACTAACACTAATTTCTACCAAAACAATATAACTAAATAAAGCCTTATCATTCAGAGATTATACCAACAGACATCCTCAAGAACCATCAGAAATATGTTTAGAAAATAGCTAATGCTTCCTGGTAAAATGCCAAGCTGTTACACAAGACTTTTATACATAGTTCTAAGACAGATAGTGGGCCAAAAAAACCTGAGATAAAAATTTACCACAACAGAAACACCAAATGATTATCACTAAAACCATTTTATTTATTAGAAATTGAATCCCAAAAAACTTCAATTTGGTATGTCTCCAAGCAGTGGTCCTTACAGTTTGGATTTACTAAATTAAATATAATCTAACTGAGTAACTACAGAATAACAGACTTTCTCAGTTAAGTTTTCTAATTTCCTTCCAGGTGGACCGGCTCTATGGTCTTCCTCCCATCCTCTTGCCAACTGGCATCTCATACTTAAAAATACGTTTTTGCCATTTCTCAGCTCTTCGATTACCAAATATTAAGTCAAATATTATTTTAAGAGTATTAAAGAGGCTAAACCTTGTCTTAAATAGCAATTTTATTGAAAAAATTTGAAACCGTTTAAAAATGTTATTGATACACCAATAAATGCAAAATTCAAGCTCTTTTTTCTACCAGAATCTATTGAGTTTTCGAAAAACTCATTAAAAGTATTTGAAAGAACTTCCACTCACAAATTCAATAATATATCCATTGAAATGTGCATATTACTGGCATGAGATATTGAAAGAAAAAAGAAACATAACAAAAAAACATTTGTGCAATTTTTGGGAAAACAAAAGAATATTAAAAAATGAACATTACATTATATTATATTAAACAGTACCATTACCACTATTCGTTGAAATAGTTTAAAGAAAAATTAAACCACCTTTGAGAAAATGGTGTTTGAGGCTATTCTGAGAAATGAGTAATTTTGAGCTCATTTGAATAAAAGTGTTGAGTTTTCGAGAAAATTTACTTACGACGTAGTATTTGGAAATGCATGTACTCATAAATATAGTGCTGTGCAGAAAAAAATTAGACCGTTTTGAGATATTCTTTTGTCATTTTAAAATTCCAAATAGTTCACACTACAATTTGCTAAAACTACTAATATTTACAAACAATCTTCACACCTTAAATGAGAACATTTGCACATCAGAATTTAATTGAAGAGAAAAGTCCTATCTTCAATATTGTAATTGTAGCAAGTTGACAGAGTAAACCACTTTTACAATTTCTGAAAGTTCAGGTTAATCTTGAAAATCGGACCTTTCCACCTTTACAAAGTATTTTACTCTGTTCTTACAAAAATTAAAACAAAACATTTGGAGCCATTTTTGAAGGAATTCTGAATCATTTCGTATGGCTTCATATAAGGGATTATCCAAAACTAAGGAAGGTTTTTAAAATTTCAAACCCTTCTACTTGACAAGAAGTTTCTTCAATTTGAAAAATTCTCATATAGTTTAGGCGCTATGTTTGTTCACTTACTACAAGTTTTAGCTTCGAGGTGGTTTTCAGCATCAAGATCCCTGAAACCAGTTCTGTTACACCACGTATTTTAAGTTTTTTTCTTTTCATTTATGTGAGAACTCAGGAGAAATATTTGTCACTACATGCAGAGCAGATCCTGCAAATGAAATAAGGATGTTTAATTAAATTAAAAACGAAAAAAAGAAGTTTTCTTATTACACACTTCCCCAGTTGCTAATATAATAATAATAATAATAATAATAATAACAATAATAATAATATCATAGTAATAATAATAATGAAACATTACACCTTTGTTGTGGTAAGCCTTCTATAAATGACTGAGTGCACCCTCCGGAAGCTCAGGGCGCATCAACAAGTACTGGTTCTGCATTATGTACTGAATCTGCCTGCTGCAGATGAACATTTCCAGCGTGAAGTGCTCCATGCTGTAAATAGCTTAACATTGTAGAGAAATTTCCAAAACAAGATGCCAGTCAGTTTACAATTGCCTTTAACCATTTAAAACACCTGTAATAAAATTAGTAATGTATTATTGAGCTCTTATAGTTATATCAAAATCACCTTAATGTTATTATAGCTATTATAACTTATCAATTGCATGATTATAAAAACAACCAGTGCCTTCATGACTTAAATACATTGATTTGATTTCGTAATAATTGCAAGTGTTTACAATAACACAACCAAATAATCACATTATTTAAATTAATTTTTTACTATGTACTATTTGGTAGCATAGTTAATTTATTGTCTAACTAAATAGTACATTAAATAATTTTTTATGGTGCCATATAAGCATGAAATATCGGTTACCTTTCAGGATCTGTTGGAAACCTGAAGGTGCCGTCACTCTTGATGTTTTTGTTGTTCGGCAATTGGTGCCCAACAACGCCCTAAGTGGGGCATTTCGACTTCACAGCACAGCACCGCCTCAGAAAATCACAAATACCAAAAACGTTGACACGACATGGTACATTACGCGCAAAGCACGTGAATATTGCCGGGTCCGGCCTGTAATTTCGCGCACCGCGCCTTTGCGCCCTTCGACGCTATTGGCTCACCGAGGGCTGAGATGGCGGAATTAAGTTAAATACAATTCAAATAAGAACCATTGGCCTATCTAGTGGCAGAGGACTGGTTAAAATCTCGGCATACAACAATGGATTCAATCACTGCGGTTTTGTAATGTCGAAATCTACGAGAAGATTCTGGGTGCCCAATTGCACCAATTCGAAACCAAAATTAGCCGTTACAACGCGGCTATTTGGACTTCGAAAACGTTAAAGAAGTGAGTAGCATTTCTCGTATCTTGCGTTTCTATGCATGTAGTTTGTTGATTAACGCACTGATTTTTTTATTATTATTTTGTTGGATTGTGTCAATTAAAATAAATATATTTATGTTTTTAGTGCGAAGAATGGTTAAACAGTGGGACCCAGCTCTTGCGAAAATGTTCTTGGAAGAGATTGGCCACGACTAGATTTGTTTTGTAAAAGAACATTTTGTGGAACAGCATTTATCTGCGAGTTATGAGACTAATGGTATGCTGTTCCAATAAGATTTTTCAGGACCACAGAAATCCCAACTTGCGAGAAACCTTGCGGGATTTTCGATACCGTAATTCCAGTTGAGAAAGAAGCCAAAGTTCATTTTTCTTCAATATGCATTTAGGCGTTTCAGTATTGTGTCATAAAAGTGATTCTCTAATATGTGTATTTTCGGTTTTCAAATATTCAGATTCAGAAATCAGAAATTTCCAGTGGATGTTACTCTCGGTGGGTTTTCTTTCCAATAAGAAATAAAGTATAAAAATTTATTTGTTTCAGACAACAATTTGTGAGCAATATGCATTGTCTCAAATGATAAAATAATGTGAATAAAGTGTTTCTCATCAGCAGATTTTGCTTTCAGACCTTGTGTGAAGTGAAAATTATACCCCAATAGTAATAGATTAACATGGAAAAGATTTTCTTTTAAATTTGTTTCTCTTTGAGGAACTCAGATGATCTCTTTAAAGAATTATTGCTATGTGCAGTGAATGACTTTCTTTCATTCTACAGTCTGTGAAGAACAATACCTCTACGCTAAGTTTGTAATGGTACAAGTGATAGAGTTTAAGATCAGTGTATACTCTGTCATTTGAATCTGGATCCATTACATAAACTATATTTCCCACATCTGATTAGGAAATTTATTTAAATTAAATTAAATTTAAGAGGAAATTCATTCTGTAAAAGATAGTATTTTCACAAAATTTGAATGTCTTTTTGCTATGTTAAGACACATTATTGAAATTAGGGATACAAAACTTTGTGTCCCTGTTTTGAGACTATTTTTTATGCATGTTTAGGATTTCTTTAGTGCTTAGTATCTGGTCTGATATATTTTTAGTATTAGTATTAATTAATTTGTATTATTTGTGATGATATAAGTTGCATATGTAATGTTATACTGTTCTGTAGTAATTGTTTCTCATGGCAAACTGTCTTGATTCAATTTTTATTCTATAATGTGTGTATCATTGTATTTTGTTCATCCTCATGCCAATTACATTCTGAATGTGAATGCTGATCTCTATTAGATTGTGAATTGTCATGAGTGTTTATACAGTGTTTAATTCCACAGCTCAGTTGTTTGAATATCTGTCCCAGGCTCAGTTCCTGGTGCAATCAAATTAGTGCACATTGACAATCAATTTCCAGAATTAAATTTTGGATCATAAGCATTGTTGGACCAGTTACATTCCACTCTTTGTATCAAACCAAAAATTGTAATAGAAGGTCAAAAAGATCTCATTTAATAAGTGCAATAAAGAAACAATGCCCAGAGTTTCTGATGGGGTATTGTAAAAAATATAGTTCAAACTCATATTTTGGTGCGTTCTCATAAATGTTAAATTGGCAAATGCACCCACTTATTTTCGTCATCTGTATGTCATCAACACCTGAGCGCTGTAGTTTTAAATGCAGTATTTTGTTACATAATGAACATTTGGATCAGAGCTGGACAATGGGAAATTCCTCATTAGTTCAAAAAATGGGATGTTATAATGCATGTGACATATATTTATTTATTCAAAAACTGTATGTGATGGGGAGAAAATCATGAGACATAGGAGACGTACAATGCATCTCAATAAATTGAAACTGGAATTGGAAAGATAGATTTTTAAGCCTTGTTAGGAAATGTAGATAACAAACAGAATGTTTGTTATTTTATTATATCTAAAGCAACAAGTGCAGTTACGTTTGAGGTTTTGGACAATATGCTAAAAGTTCAATTTTTAGCACTAGTGTAACTACATAATTAGGTGATTTATATTTTTGAATTGAAGAATGAAGGCAGTAATACTGATTAAGACTCACAGTGTGATTTCATTTTGCTCATAATATTGCACAACTCAGCCTATTTGTCTAGTGCTGGTCTAGTGCCACAACATTTCCTACTCACAAAATAAATGTAACTTTTACCAATTGTATCGTGGCACGATTTGTTTTACCTGAGCAAAGGTGCGAAAATGTTTTCATTTGATTCTTTTTCCATACTGTTCATATAAAGTGCTCTGTAATAAAATAAGTATTCATAAGTATTCACATTAATTTGGTATGTCTCTAAGTAAAAAGTTACAAGATAAAACAGGACAAAACAGGCTGTATTAATAAGTTTTCATATAAAAATGCTGTTCTTACATTACACAAGATATTTATTGTAATATAAAAATCATTTATTTTAACTAAATGGATTTCTGACTGTCTATAAAAAGTAATTATTGGAAATTTTATTAAGAAAAAACAAGTAAAGTTACATTTAAACTTGTGTACTAGTCTGTGTTTATTGCCTTATGTATAACAAAATTGTTAATGCTATTGAAATTATAAAATTGTAATACTGTCAATATGTTCAATAAATACTAGATTTTACTGCTCTAATTTGATTTTCCGTCCATAAAATCCTTACACTTATTTTTTTTATTTTTTGATAAGTTGGAGTTTGAAAATATAGGGAGAGTGATTTTGAAAAATTATATAAATTGAATATGGAGAAAATTTTAAACTTTCGGCGTAACTGTTTTTTTAATTTTTTATTTTTTTAGATTTACTTCTACGCTGTGGCTATTCATTTGCCCAATAAATCCCAATACAGTTTGTATAGCGCTTTGGAAGTTGGCAAATAAGCCTTCTCCGTTTAACATTGAGTGCCATCTCTAGAGATATATACTTTTGAACTTATGGCAGCAATCGGGGAAAACTTTGTCGTTCTTCTGTTTCAAAAGAACCATTTGCATGCGGCAAAGATCTAACCATGTACCAACATCTCTTACATCCTCACCAACTTCAATCAGTCTCATTAGTTGGATCTAAGCGCAAAACGGTGTTCATTATCGGAATGTCCGCGTCTTCAACTTCCTTGTTTCAAGCCATTTCTGCTGATAAAATCTTTGTAGTCAACATTGCTATTAACCGACTTTCATTATTCGTGGTAGCAAATTTTTCACGTCATATGAATGATTGTATTGTCTAACTATGTACATTTTTTAGACATTTGAATTCATAGCACTTCAGAGTAACATCTAAGCAGATATAAAAACATCTAAGGAGATATCTGCTTGAGATAGATATTTTGACACTGCATAATCAACATGTAATTGTGTCGGATAAGCTCGTGTTTCTTGTATGAATAAAAACCGTCATTGATGACATGTGAACTTGGACACTGAATATGACTATATTTAGTAATTGAATGCTATAACGAGTTCAGGTTTGTCATCCCAATAACTTTGCGCAAAAACAAGTTTTTAAAGCCAAAAATATGAATAAAAACAGTACTTTTTATTTCAGATTTTTGCAAAATAACTTAAAAACTTAAGTTAATAACTTATTAAAATTGTTTAATACATTTTTAGAAAAATGTTTCACCACATGTCTGTAAGAGGTTGAAGCTTCTATACTTGCTTGCCCCAAAGAAACGGTACAGGTAGTTTTAAAACTTCACTCTTTGGATAAAAGCGGAACAATTATTAAAGATAAATAAAATTATTCTAAAATTTTTCCTGCTCCAATTAAGATCTCACATCACATATCACCGTATCTCATCACACACACATATATATATTCTCTTATTAATTTTATTTTAAGTTTTAAAGTGAATGTTTCAATTCCAGTTGCTATGGTTTACTCAATTGCTGTTATTGTTACCAATTTGGATGATGAGTGCACCATGACCAGTTCCATTTTAACACTAAAAAGAAAGGAGAAATATATCATCCCTCTCCGACAAGTCACGAAAAAGCAGATTAGAGGATTTGTAGTATACTTAATAAGTTAATTATGTGTTCATTGAAATTTACTATTTGTTATTTGGTTTAAGATTTTTGATCTTTAGTTGCTTTTAGCATTGATTCGGTAATTGAGGTGTGGTGTTGACATTTACATAATTGAAATGATTGAAGGCGTTGTCATTGTCAGCAATAATCAACAATGTATTTTATGGTGATGTTTTTATTTGTTTTCTTTCCTGTTTATTAGTACTCATGCTTTCATTTCTAAGTACACATGATGGTGATTATTAGGGGGCAGATTTTGATGACCTAAAACATTGCCAAAAATGATCAATAAAATACTCTTAAAATGATTTTAAAATGCCATAAAAGCAAAGAAAAATGACATACAATGTAATCAAAACCAGTTCAGATGAACAACTCAAGCTGTTGGATATGTTACTTCAAGTGAACAAGTAACTTTTGATTTAGACTGTGTTTTACCAGAAAATATCTGTCTTTAGTTATCCATCGGCTGAACCACCAATAATGCTAACAGGCGTCACAGGATCATGGCTACTCACAACTGACATTTAACATCTAGCGAAGAAATCAAATAGGATACAAGTATGGGTACTCAGGAATTCTAATAGAAAACATTGTGGTAACTCATAAATATTGTTTAAAACCAGGATTCCATTAAAATAACATTAAAAATCAATTAAATAAGAAAAATCATTAAAAATGGTGGAAAAAGTTAAAAAAAGTCCTTTTATCTAAAATCAAAGGCAAATAAATGGCGATATAAAAATGGGTCATTTCTTTTGCACATAAAATAAGAATTTCTATACTAAATGGCATTGTTCTAAAGTGAAAAGAAAAAGAAAATGACATTTCATTAAAATCTGCCCCCTTAGTGATTATTATGTTTAGACATTACTTATTACTTTTATTTTTGTGTTGGATAAATTTAATTTATTAATATAATTACTATTAATATGTTCTCTAATTTACCAACTAAAGATATTTTATGTTGATTGAACAAATCTACTCGAGTTATAAGCAACCAAGTGAGGTAGATCTAGGGACTATCAGTGACTCTACAATGCTTTGCGCCAAAATGTGAGCTGTCCCAAATGGGAGCCAAGTCTTGCACTTTCCATTATTTTGAGATGACTTGGGAATTTAGTCAAGTGCTTTCACAAATTTTTGTGAAACAAACTAATAATTTCTACTTGAAGTTAATGCAGTTTATAAAAAATATTTGCTCAAAAGCGGCTCCAAAGTTTTTCTTTATCTTTCCATGCTTAAACCAAAGGATGTAAATATTGTACCTGCTATCATTCTTGTTGATCATTGATGAATGAAGTTTTGAAATTTGCAAAGTTAAATGTTGTGTGAAAGTAAGTGCTTTCTAGCTGTACGTTTCCTTTGCATACTTTGGAAATTCTCATGACTTCAGTAAAGCGCAGCGATATTTCAGACTGCCCTTCAATTTTGGAGTGTTCTAAAGATTTCCCAACACATTAGCATGATTAATTATATAAATAACACCAAAACATAATAAATTAACAATTATTTAAATAAGAATAATTAAATGTCATAACAATACAATGCAATTACAGCCAAATATATCTTATTAAAGTGACTGACCTCTTCTACTGAAGAAGGAAAAATAATTAAGAGAGAATTCAAAGGTGAGGAAACTTAGTTAGAACACAGTTATGTGGTATCAACTGTGCGAGAGTGAGGTTTTACGTAATGGTTTCTTGAATGTTCTGCTGATGTGGTAATTCAATGGAATAGCGTTCCCTCATTAAGTTTAGCACCTGAAGATGTAACAAAACGAGTTACGAAACGTTGTGAAATTACTGAATAAATGATTGTCATAAAAAACTTTTATTTGGATACTTTTATTTGTCAACATATTTGACAATCAGAAGAAATATTGATTTATAAAATTTATAATATTTTTATTATTAATTTTCGAAGAACAATCAGATGACTCGTCTGGCCGTACGTTGCGGCATCTTGTACTTCCCGCTCAATTGCGAACGTGCGCGAGAGAGGACGGGCGCTGGCAATACGCCAGAACGTGCGCCCGCAGTCCTGAATATTCTGTTCACACGAGCTGCATGGATCCTCCGAAGAAGGCCCGCCCTAGGGGCTTTCGGCAATCCTCGGATCAGTCGTAAGGCAGTGGCGGGCCTCTCGCCGAACAGACAGTGACCGCTTGCGGTACGGTTATCGACAATTGGTATTATTCACCACACCAATTCGTTCAATTTACATTTTTGAAGAGAAATGCCTTGTAGATGGTGAGGCAAATTGATTCTTAGTATTTTCCTTATACACAAAAATAAATACTATTATTAACTATACAATTTAGAATGTTTTGACGACTCTTGAACTTTTTTGCCCCTGTCACTTGACAGGGGCAAAAAACAGCGAAATAAATATCATAATACACGTAATTATAATAAACCTGTTTCCCACCCATTTGGTTCTATCATTTTTAAATTATTTTTGTGGACGTTGGATAAATGTTTGCGGATAGTGAAATAAAATGTTTGTCCAACATGAATGCGGACCACTGGCGTGGCCCGCAGTATGTGGTGAAGCGAGGCCGCCGGGCGCCCCTCGCCACTCGCCCGGGTGCGCTGGTAATGGTGTCAGATGTGCGGGTGTGGTGTCAGATGTGCGGGTAATGGTGTCCAGATGTGCCGGATGAGCTTCACTCGCCCCCCGCAGCCCGGGGTGGCTGCAAGCGCCAGATCGAGAATAAGACCCATCAGTCTTTTAGTACGGACGAACACACTGAGTATTGTACTCGGTATATATTGTGAGACGACCTTACATGTTATAGTGAAACGAGCCACTTCAAGACTTTAAGAAGATTTCACTACTTCGTATCTGACAGGTGAGAAATTAATTTTAGTTCATCGCGTATAGTTCAGATCAATATCTGATGAATAATACAAGTGTTATTGTTTATTATAGTAAATATGGATTTACCAGACGACAATGACGGCAGGAGAGTGTTAATTTATACGTTAATCTGCTTTGGAGCCTACCCAGGAAAAATGATCACGCTACGCTACTGATAAAAATACAAAATGACAAAAGTATAACATTGTAGACAAAATTGAAATCAGAGAAATGCAACAACCCTGAATACTGGAAGTGATTCAACTAGGTGAACATTTCAAACATCAATGAAAACAGTCAAAACATTAGAAAATTTTGCAATTCATTATTTATTTTCCGAGAGGGGCATTGGCATGTGCAATTGTCTGTCCTTTACTTTCTGGAAATGGCAAACATAAGTGGCAAATGAAACATGTTTTAGTTATAAAAATAATAAAATTAAGTTATTTATTTGACATTTTCCTGAATTTTAACTATTACTCATAACAAATATATTCAGATGATGATGAGATATTAAACTGTGCAATTTGTTCATGAAATTTACAAAAATAGCAAAATTTATTTGATATATTACAATAAACGTGAAAATTAATTTTTTAAATATTTTTATATAAGATGTGATATGATGTATGTAATCATACTATATTTTGTAACATGGATACATTTAGTTTCAGGGTATCAATTAGCCTGACCCAAGTTCTTGAAAAATAATCCAAATATAAATAAAACATTTATTGAAAAAATAAATGTAAACAGTAAAAGGATAAAGAAAATAATAAAAGTACGTGTACATTTAAATGTTCTTGAGTAAATCAATTTTCTTGTCTTATTATTACCTGAAATCTGTCCAGTTCATCTGAATTTCTCCGTGACGGCACCCCAAGTAGTAACAGAGACAATTTAAAAACAGGATGTTGTTTAAACGTTTAAAGTATTAAAATCCGACAACAATACTTTACATATCTGCATCAATGACTTGTAACAAGGTGTGATGGTAGCCCACGCATTACAAATCCGCTTACAGATGTGGCGCAATTTGGGTATGAAGCTCATTGGCTGCCCGCCGCATGGAGCTGCCCGCAACGGCACAACCGCGCAGGGTTCGCGAGTGCGCGCCTGGGACAGAGTGATTCAGTGTGCCGGATCGGCTCTGCTGCTGCGTGGGAGGACGATGTGGTGCTGTGCGGGCTGGCGCGGGCGCTGCAGGGGGCGGCGGGGCGCGCGCAGCCGCGTAATTACCATATTTGAACTGGCTTGTTCAGCGTTAATTAAATTATATTGTCGATCGCTGTTAGTTGGTAAACACTGAAATACAATTCAAGCACTAAACGTCTGACTACAGTGTACAACGATGTGATTACCACTTGTTTGTGTTACCAAAACATTTTATCTCGTAAATGATTCATCGTGAATATTATGAAAACGTTTTTGAAAGTGTTTCTGTGAAATCATAGAATGACACGGGGGCATGTGGCGGTGTTTTAGATGCGTTTATTGTCATTGTTTAAATTAATATTATCATTAAAGACTTGAAATTCAAGTATTGAAATTTTGATGTATAAATTTAGGAAGCATGTTTTCCCTCGTTTTTAACACCATCGTCAATATTTTAAAATATATTCCATAAAAATACAAGTTTAGTGACTGTTCCCGTCTTTCTTCTTATCGTTATTTTTGGCGTGTGATTGTTGACATCTTTTTAATATATCTATGAATTTTAGTATGCATTAATGTGTCTCGCGCGCAGCCATGAGAGGCACCGCCGGAGTGCAACGACATGATCAGAGGAAACGATTGTTTCGTTTATCCTTTATTCGATTGGTAAGAATTGAAATAGAAACGCATGACAATCACAAATCAAGAAGTGAACAAAAGCATACGTGTGACTATTGACCAGAGAGCTGCCTGAGTATTCAGGCGCCCGCGACAAGCATAGAATTTCCGCCCCGTCAAGATACTTCAAATGAGGGTTGTTTGTTTCACCTGGTATATTCTAAATCTCGCCTCTCTTGTGGTGGCGCCCGTTGCGTGTCATGTCTTATACATGCTAGTACTGTAGTTTCGATTTTGCTATTGCACACATAATTATTATGAAAGCATTTCGTATTTGAATGTTAGCAAGCTTTACTTTAAACAAAGCTTCGTGAAATGCTAGACTTGCACGAGGTTGTAGGTTATGTGTTTGAAGTGGGTTTATTTCATCATTTAAATCATTCACAACAGAGTAAGTATATTTCGCTCGATTTTATCACTTCGTCGTGAACCATTTACTTTCTCGCTACTGCTTAAGTATTGCAAGACTAATGCTGCGGGGATATCGACGAATTCTCGACAAAAAATTTTATTGCCGAGCCCTGGAAACAAAAAAGTGTATAAATCGTGTCCCAATATATGGTAAATTACTTCGTCAAACGTGTATAGTTAGAATCCATGTTTTGTTGGTCTGTGATACCGAAAAATCGATTGACGTCAAAACGACTGGTCTTCTGTGCACAACGCTAGCGGCTAAAGGTTAGCAGCATTTTCACTCAAATTAATTTTCTACGAATTGATCTTGTGGATGTCGCCATACTTATTTGAAACTGACGTAATGGGGTACTTTGCCACAAAGCCTGGGGATATTTTCAAAAATTAAAAAAGAATCAAAATTTTCATGTTGTTGATGAAGTTTTGTTGTCTGATAGCTAAGGACACTTAATGGTACATGTCTGCTCATTTCCGTTGGGAATTCACAGTTTAAAATATGAAAATTCTCAATTTCTTTTGGCGACTTCCTACGACCACCGTTACCTTTCATTCTGCAGAAGGGAACTAACCCTTAAATTTGAAGGGAAAAAGTTAATGCTTTATTATTGTTCCTTTAGTTCCTCTATTCTGAGATATAATCCGACCATCCACCCGCCTGGTTACGTCTAAGAACTCATTTTGAAACACGGCATGGAATACGCTACCATTTCTCTTTCTGCCAGAAAAAATCCAGATGGTGTGGATCCCTTCAGAAAACTTATTTGCTTTGCTTGACGTTGGTAATGCAAACCATTCTGGGGACATCGTTTGTGTGACGTGTTTGACCTTCCAAATGCGTCGTATGTAAATTTGCACAAATGAAGAAGGGTTTAGTGCAACGAGAGGACAGAGAACGGAATAGTAGATATAAATAACGAGAAAATTTCTCATTGCGGGCGCGCAGGGCCGTGATTCAGAGTGGGTTAAAATATTTATTTACACATTTCATTTCGTTGAAGTCATTTATGTTAAAAAAGATTTACTTTCTTCTGCATTATGAAAATAAATGTAATAATAATGACGCAAACAATAACATACATTACTAATAAAGATTAAAACCTCGTCCTATATGGCAATTTTCGTAGAAAAATTTGGAATACTTTTTACGAAAATGATGTTTAAGCGTCACTGTATTAGCGAAATTTGATGCTCTTTATCACAGAAAACGTTTAAGTTTTTTCTTAAGAAAACTTCATTTGAAGTCATACAATTGACACCCCACCATTGAATGAACCATGTTGCACTTTCAGAAAAAATCATGGTGATAACCTGGGAAAAGTATATTGGACAGTCGGTATTCGGGGCTGCAGGTTGTTTGCGTAATTTTTAAATATGGATGGTGTGGTGATAAATAAATGTTGGTAGAGTACTGGGTGTGAGAGGTGGGGGTTGAAGAATTCAGAGAATTAATGCTTTTGCAAGGTGGGGTTTGAAGGGACAGTACATAAAGCATTTACATTATTTGATATACATGAAACACTCTGTACAAGCTGCGTGATATTCTATTGCAATGGGCATTACGTCTTTTAATTTTTGCATTCAGGAATAGTGACAATTCCTATGCATTTGACGGATAACTTCAAATCTGATTAAGCAGCCATAGTGATGGAAACTTCTTACACATTATAATTCTAGATTTCGTTTTTTGTTGAACTCTTTAACTACGCTGTACAGAAATCCTTTTAGGTTGAATACATTCCTAGCGTCTGTATGTGAATAGTATTGGATTTTTTCTTCACAGAAATATCTGAAGTTGCGGAAGTGGTCTACAGCGCTGAACATTATTTTAACCGCGTCTTTGGTTTAGTTAAGAAGTAATTTTCACGTATAATTTTAAGATCTTTAAAAATTTAGCATAATTATCAACCGCGGGCGTTGGGAGGAAATTTTCCTGTTACCAGTGTAATCAGAAACTCTTCCGGTTTGCAGCCATTCATTGTTTCATCTTCAACATTTTCTAGACTACAATAACGTGTCTTAACTGAAGTATTATATACAGTTTCACTTTCACCTGATTGCATCGTTTTTCGTTTCTTGTTTTGCGTATCGTTTCCGTTGTTATTGATTGCGGTACTTACGGAAGATGAATCTTGGGATTGTGGTCACTGGCTGCAGAGCCACTGCTCTGAAACTGAGGTTCATACTCAGTTGCGATGAGCTGTGCACCATAATGATGAGGCTGCCTGGCTGTAGCTGGGGTTGTTGGCAATTTTCTTATTTTGTTGGACGTCTAGGTGCTGTAGTTGATAATGCGGGATGAATTATTTGTTTGCTCCTGCGCCTGGTTATTCTTTAGCAACAGGAGTATCTGCAATACCATGTTTTCTGTAAATGATATGGTGGTTTTCTGGAAGCTACGTTGTAAATATCTCACAACCATTCTTCAGAGAGATGTGTTATCTAATTATAATCGCAATTTGCACTGAATACAATATCATTTTGACATTTAGTCATTTTTCAAAATTTTGGATAACAAAAGTCAAACAAATTTTAGACAGGACATATTTCTTCGTGTTCAATAAATACTTAGAAAAGTCGGAAGTGAATTTGAGTAGATGTGATAACTAGCACCAGCTCTTGGACGAACTACAAATGCGTCATTACGATGGCAGAAATATCATGAAGCGCTCAAACCGCTTCAGTGGACAGAAAACCAGGCAACGCACTACATTCCAGAGACAAAAATCGATTCCGTGTTTTCCTAATGTGATAACACACCCTGTTGATGAAAAATTTTCTGATGTAAATAATGCTCGCGCGGATAATTCTCCTAATGTCTTTTTTGTCCTATTTAATTTTAGGAGTTCGATAAGAGTAATTTCGTCGCACATTTCTCGCAACGCATTCCTCGAGTAGTCTGTAATGCCCTATCTCAGCGCCGCCGCTGGCGATTTGGTTATAGCGGCGCCGACTTGCTGAAGAAAGCTGTTTTTCAAGTATTTTTCGTGTGTTAACAATTTCTTTCATAATTTTTCGTGCTTAGCAGTTCAAATTGGTTCTTACAGTATCTGTCATTGGACTTGACAATAAGTAGTAATAGCTAAGTGAAAATGTTTTTCTCCCGTTCAAAAATTCCCAGCGCCCAATGGCCTTGTATGTTCCCAAAACAGCAGCGCGGTTCTTCACGACCGCTCTCCTCGTTCTAGTCAGCGGATGTATCAAAACTCGATTTTTGCTCCGAAAATCATACACTTCATTAAGCTTCTTTACTGCACATCAAACTCTTTATTAGCGCACGTAGTATTTACCTTTCGTACCTTTTGCAGAAACGACACTGGTACGCCACACGAGAATGTGTTGGACTACTTTGCTGGCAGAATAATCACCTTCACCTCATTATTAATAAAAAGAACAAATCAATGCCTCCATTACTTTAAATGGTCATTTATTAAATTAATAAAGACCTCCAATGAAGCAGAAGAAAATGTACACTCATTCAATGCGAATTGCTCTTCTTTCCTCGACACCTTCAGAAATTGTTACTATTCAATTAGTAAATGTGGCAGCTTTGCAAGTATTTGCTTACTAAAACGCTGTTCTTGGCTAATATGCCTTAAAATAGAATAGGAGGAGAAGACTATGCAATTACAGAAAAATCGAGGTGCAGCGCAGCAAGTCAGTCGCTCTTGCCACAGCACGGATATGCATTCAGGAGAAGAAACGCTCCACTACTGAAACTGCTGCCAAACAAACCAGGCAAAATAATAAAATAGCTTCGCCAATGTTTGGGGAATCTTGTACACTAAGTCCTGTCGATGTATCTGCTCTATGAGCAGAGTTTTCCAATTTTATTTGCCACGCGACGCCCAGGGCGGCGTGGTCTTCGCTTTTTTAGCTTAAAACATTCACTTTCTTGAGGCATATCTATTAAAATGCATGTGTTAGATATTTCCAAGATTTCAGAAAAATCCACTTGCAAAAATTGCACATGCGTATGCTGTTTAATGGTATTCACCGTTACGAAGAGCGGATTTTCTTAAAAAAAAAGAAAAATTCGCCCACATAGTTTCTGTTGATTGATTACTGATATTATTTTTTATCACCTGGGCAATATTCATTCACAATGGTATGAGGGAGTGACGGGGTATGACGGCTCCGCCCGGGGGAGAGCCGTCTCGCCCTGGCCGCCCGCCCACCACCCACCGATGGGCAGGGGGCTTGGGGCCATCTCCAGGACGACGAGACGCGCTCCTGCGTCCAGGCGAATGAGCTCGCTCTCTCCCTCTCTCTTTCTCTATCTCTCTCACACTCTCTCATTCATATCAGAGAATGATGTATTCTTCACTGATTGTTGTCGAGAAATTATAATATTTTTTATTTCTTTTGTCTTTCTTTCATTCTATATCAACGCCTTTTTTTCTTCTTTCGTCGCCTAGCGTCCTTTCGGTAATCTAAGATTTCTGTTTTTGTGGAAACGAAGCGTCGGGCGAATCGTTATTCCTTACATTGCAACTACGCTTCTTTGCGCGTCGAACGGTCTAGTCAAAGATAATTTTTTAGCGAACAAATGCAGAGATGAGAATAATTGTTTGTAAACGTTGCGAGTGAAGAAGCGATTTTGGTTCACGATTCGGGTTACCATAAACGCTCTAGACACGGCGTAGTCAATCTCGAGCCGACATCTCTATTCGTTGTCGAGTACATAGTTTATAAACAAATTCCGAGTAAATTTGAATAGCGCCGAAACTAGACGCCCGACGCCCTTCACTCACTTGACATGTGCACACGTAAACTCACGGTTTCTATCGGATGGTGGCACTTCGGTTCGTCTATCTGTAGGTGCAGAAAATCGCTTATAATCAAATTATCTTAGTAAAAAGTCGTAGCGTCGAGTGAAGCGTCTTAGCGTCGAATCGAAAGGTCATTTTACCCCCAAAAAAAAACACTGAAAGAAGAAAAAAAGAACACAATCTTTCATGCCGGTATGTGTGAAGAAATGGTTCAAGTCTTCGATTCACCCCAACGACACCTTTTTCCTTTACAACAACATTTTTCGGCGTTTGTCGCCGGATACAGAAGAAAAATTACTAGTTTCTGCCACTGACCGTATTTCGATACGACAAACTGTTCTGGAGATATAATTTTTAGAACACGGCCATGCAATGCGCATTGGCGAAGACACGTCTGTCCTGCGATTTCATAGGCCACGCAGCCCGCCCGCTGGGCCGGCCCGCCCGCGCGCCGGCCGCCCGCCCGCTCTCCCATTTAGGGACATCCGACCATCCCACTTGAAAGAGGAATGTTGCGCACATCTGTTGTGAAAGTGTGAAGGATAATCCCTGTACCTGCTGCGCGCAGTGGAAGTTTGAAGTTGGAGTACACGGTCAGTGCTCTTCTGGCGATCAGAGGCGATAGTAGCTGCTTTCCAATAGTTATAAAAACGTGCTACAAAATTATTTTTACTGTGTTTTGCAATTATGGATGTCCCTGTTGGTGGTAAGTAAAACAAAAATTACGTTAATTTAATATGGATTACGATTATTTATATTCGATTCAATGTGATATAAAATTTAACTAGCCTAAAAGTGATATATAACGCAATATAACACCTGCAAATTTTAATGACAATTTAGCTTGTATATTAATCATTCAGTTAAAAGAAAATTTGGCTGCGTCTCGCTGCAGATTCGTGTTTTATGAAATAGTGTCTATCGCAGTGTATATTTCATGTTGGCAACCTGCATTACTGAGCAGGGTTTAGAAAGTAACAATCATTCCATTCACAAATTTGTACCAGCAAATATTGGCAGATCGCTTGTGAATTATGAATATTAGTCATTAGAATATTACATCACCTTAAAAGTTAATAAAGTTGGCCGGTATAGACGCATAGTCAGCACATAAATTATTGTTTCCTGAGCGCAGCATATCTGCGACACGCTACTTAGAAAAATTAAATGATCCGTTCAATTCAGCAAAAAGAAGTTTATAATAACTCAATTTTAAATTGCATTCAACTATAAGATTACTTGATCATGTTCTAAAATTGCATTTATCGCGCGGATGCTGCCAAATAAAGTTTACTGAATAGTTAGTAAAAGTATGAATGCGTCGTGGCGAGTGGTAAAATAATTTCATGGAATATTGTCAGTTCGTCGAGTATGTTTGGCATAGATAATTAACTAATTCTTTCGAAAACTCGTGAACAAATAAGATTTTTCATTCTGTAATCGTCTTAGAATGTTCAGTTTTCCTTGAAGGTACCCTGCGGTAGCGTGATTAAATAAAATTAATCCGAGAAATTTAGTTCACGAATTTGTTGCAAATAAGGTGCACATTTATAACTATATTCACCGAATAGAGTAATTAAATAAGTTATGAATAAAACAAACACTTATTGCAACTTTCTGCAGTTTCAGGTTTTATGACTAATTTCGTATGTGCGTGTGCAACTTGCCACGGAACAGTGTCATAGCGAAATATACGAAGAGTTCATGGGATTTTGTACTTATAATAAATGCGTATAATGATTTAAACGAATTTTGAATGATTTAAACTCATTTAAACAGATATAACTATATAATTATAAATAAAGGAAACATATATTGCAAATATCTGCAGTTTGAGTTTATAAACAAATTCTCATGGCGCTATTGCATCTCACCGTAACATTATATAGTGAAATTTACTAAGAGTTCTGTTCAAGAGACTTTGTTCAAATGGAAATGCGTATAACGATTTATAATTCATATAAACAGATAGAGTAATTGAATATGTTATAAATAAAGCGAGGATTTATTGCAAATTTCTGCGTTTTGAGGTTTTATGAATAATTTCTTATATGCGTGTGCGTTTCATTAGGAACAGTGTCAAAGTGAAATATACAAAGAGTTCTTATCCCCCAATGAATTTTCATTCGGAACTAATATAAAATGCGATATAACGATCTATAACTTTATTTATTTATTTTACGTCAAAAAAACAGTTGAAACTGCGTATGACGTGCTATGGGGAAAAGTGAATTGTGTGCACATTTTCAAAATTCTGTGATCCCTACACTAAGTCATATACTACTTAAAATTTGGAGAAAAAAAAACAACAACAAAAAAACACTCCCATGAAATAAAATCTATTTTCAAGGATAAATAAGCAACTCTAAATGGAGGAGTTCTTATCATAATTTTTAATAAAATAATATTTTAAGTAAGACATTAATTTTAATTAGTTTTCAGTGTGTAAACGAAATTGAAATCTTTAAATGGCTGTATCTCCTTAAATATCAGCCCTACGAGGCTGAAATTCCTATAGCGGATTGGGAAGAATCGTCTCTTGGTTCGATAATTTAACCTAGGTTTTTCATAATTTTAGCCGAATTTACAAATAAAAGCTCTAAATGGAAGTTCTTTATCAAAATTTTTAATAAAATAATATTTTAAGTAAGGACATTAATTTTAATTAGTTTTCAGTGTGTAAACGAAATTGAAATCTTTAAATGGCTGTATCTCCTTAAATATCAGCCCTACGAGGCTGAAATTCCATAGCGGATAGGGAAGAATCGTCTCTTGTTTCGAAGTTTTAACCTAGGTTTTTCATAATTTTAGACGAATTTACAAAAAAACGCTCTAAATGGAAGTTCTTTATCATAATTTTAAATAAAATAACATTTTAAGTAAGGACATACATTTTATATAGTTTTCAGTGTGTAAACGAAATCGAAATATTTAAACGGCTGTATCTCCTAAACTATCATTCTACAAGGCTATAATTCCCATAGCAGATTGGGAAGAATCGTCTCTTGTTTCGAAAATTTAACCTAGGTTTTTCATAATTTTAGCCGAATTAACAAAAAAATCCTCTAAATGGAAGTTCTTTATCATAATTTTTAATAAAAATATATTTTAAGTAAGGACATTAATTTTAATTAGTTTTCATTTGGTAAACGATATTGAAATCTTTAAACGGCTATATCTCTAAACTATCAGCCCTACGAGGCTGAAATTCCCATAGCGGATTGGGATAAATCGTCTTTTGTTTCGAAGTTTAACCTTCGGATTTTTATAATTTTAGCTGAATTTACTAAAAAATGCTCTAAATGGAAGAGTTCTATATCATAATTTTTATTAAAATAATATTTTCAGTTAGGACATTAATTTTAATTAATATTCAGTGTGTAAACGAAATTGAAATCTTTAAATGGCTTTATCTCCTCAAATATCAGCCCTACGACGCTGAAATTCCCATAGCGGATTGGGAAGAATCATCTCTTGTTTTGAAATTTTAATCTAGGTTTTCATAATTTTAGCCGAATTTACTAAAAAATGCTCTAAATGGAAGTTTTTCATCATAATTTTTAATAAAATATAATTTTCAGTAAGGACATTAATTTTAATTAGTTTTCAGTGTGTAAACGAAATTGAAATTTTTAAATGGCTGTCTCTCCTTAAATATCAGCTCTACGACGCTGAAATTCCCATAGCGGATTGGGAAGAATCGTCTCTTGTTTCGAAGTTCTAACCTAGGTTTTTCATAATTTTAGCCGAATTTACAAAAAAATGCTCTGAATGGAAGTTCTTTATAATATTTTTTAATAAAATAACATTTTAAGTAAGGACATTAATTTTAATTAGTTTTCAGTGTGTAAACGAAATTGATATCTTCAAACGGCTGTATCTCCTAAACTATCAGCTCTACGAGGCTGACATTCCGATAGCGGATTGGGAAGAGTTATCTCTTTTTTTCGAAGTTTTAACCTAAATTTTTCATAATTTTAGACGAATTTACAAAGAAATGCTCTAAATGGAAGTTCTTTATCATAATTTTTAATAAAATTATATTTTAAGTAAGGACATTAATTTTAATTAGTTTTCAGGGTGTAAAAGAAATTGAAATCTTTAAATGGCTGTATCTCCTTAAATATCAGCCTTACGAGGCTGAAATTCCCATAGCGGATTGGGAAGAATCGTCTCTTGTTTCGAAGTTTTAACTTAGGTTTTTCATAATTTTAACCGAATTTACAAAAAAATGCTCTAAATGCAAGAGTTCTTTATCATAATTTTAAATAAAATAATATTTTCAGTTAACATATTAATTTTAATTAGTTTTTAGTGTGTATCCGAAATTGAAATCTATAAATGGCTGTATCTCCTTAAATATCAGCCCTACGAAGCTGAAATTCCCTTAGGTAATTGGGGAAAATCGTCTCTTATTTCGAAGTTTTAACCTAGGTTTTTCATATTTTAGCCAATTTACAAAAAAATGCTCTAAATGGAAGTTCTTTATCATAATTTTTAATTAAATAACATTTTAAGTAAGGACATTAATTTTAATTAGTTTTCAGTGTGGAAACGAAATTGAAATATTTAAACGGCTGTATCTCCTAAATATCAGCCCTACGAGGCTGCAATTCCCATAGCGGATTGGGAAGAATCCTCTCTTCTTTCGAAGTTTTAACCTAGGTTTTTCATAATTTTAGCCGAATTTACAAAAAAACGCTCTAAATGGAAGTTCTTTATCATAATTTTTAAATAAAATAACATTTTAAGTAAGGACATAAATTTTATATAGTTTTCAGTGTGTAAACGAAATCGAAATATTTAAACGGCTGTATCACCTAAACTATCATTCTACAAGGCTATAATTCCCATAGCGGATTGGGAAGAATCGTCTCTTGTTTCGAAGTTTTAACTTAGGTTTTTCATAATTTTAACCGAATTTACAAAAAAATGCTCTAAATGGAAGAGTTCTTTATCATAATTTTTAATAAAATAACTTTTGAATAAGGACATTAATTTTAATTAGTTTTCAGTGTGGAAACGAAATTGAAATCTTTAAACGGCTGTATCTCCTAAAATATCAGCCCTACGGGCTGGAATTCCATAGCGGATTGGGAGAATCGTCTCTTTTTCGAAGTTTTAACTTAGGTTTTTCATAATTTTAGCCAATTTACAAAAAATGCTCTAAATGGAATAGTTCTTTATCATAATTTTAAATAAAATAATATTTTCAGTTAGGATATTAATTTTAATTAGTTTTCAGTGTGTAAACGAATTTGAAATTTTTAAATTGCTGTATCTCCTTAAATATCAGCCCTACGAGGCTGAAATTCCCATAGCGGATTGGGAAGAATCGTCTCTTGTTTCGAAGTTTTAACCTAGGTTTTTCATAATTTTAGCCGAGATTAGAAAAAAATGCTCTAAATGGAAGTTCTTTATCATAATTTTAATTAAAAAATTATTTTCAGTTAGGACATTAATTTTAATTAGTTTTCAGTGTGTAAACGAAATTTGAAATCTTTAAATGGCTGTATCTCCTTAAATATTAGCCCTACGAGGCTGAAATTCCCATAGCGGATTGGAAGAATCGTCTCTTGTTTCGAAGTTTTACCTAGGTTTTTCATAATTTTAGCCGAATTTACAAAAATGCTCTAAATGAAAGAGTTCTTTATCATAATTTTAAATAAAATAACATTTTAAGTAAGGACATAAATTTTATATAGTTTTCAGTGTGTAAACGAAATCGAAATATTTAAACGGCTGTATCTCCTAAACTCTCATTCTACAAGGCTATAATTCCCATAGCGGATTGGGAAGAATCGTCTCTTGTTTCGAAGTTTTAACTTAGGTTTTTCATAATTTTAGCCGAATTTACAAAAAAATGCTCTAAATGGAAGTTCTTTATCATAATTTTTAATAAAATAATATTTTAAGTAAGGACATAAATTTTATATTTTTTTCAGTGTGGAAACGAAATCGAAATATTTAAACGGCTGTATCTCCTAAACTCTCATTCTACAAGGCTATAATTCCCATAGCGGATTGGGAAGAATCGTCTCTTGTTTCGAAGGTTTAACTTAGGTTTTTCATAATTTTAGCCGAATTTACAAAAAAATGCTCTAAATGGAAGTTCTTTATCATAATTTTTAATAAAATGATATTTTAAGTAAGGACATTAATTTTAATTAGTTTTCAGTGTGTAAACGATATTGAAATCTTTAAACGGCTGTATCTCCTAAAATATCAGCCCTACGAGGCTGAAATTCCCATAGCGGATTGGGATAAATCGTCTTTTGTTTCGAAGTTTTAACTTCGGTTTTTCATAATTTTAGCTGAATTTACTAAAAAATGCTCTAAATGGAAGAGTTCTATATCATAATTTTATTAAAATAATATTTTCAGTTAGGACATTAATTTTAATTAGTTTTCAGTGTGTAAACGAAAGTGAAATTTTAAATGGCTATCTCCTTAAATATCAGCCCTACAGGGCTGAAATTCCATAGCGGATTGGAAGAATCGTCTCTTGTTTCAAAGTTTTAACCTAGGTTTTCATAATTTTAGCAGATTACAAAAATGCTCTAAATGGAAGTTCTTTATCATAATTTTAAATAAAAAATTATTTTCAGTTAGGACATTAATTTTAATTAGTTTTCAGTGTGTAAACGAAATAAAAATCTTTAAATGGCTGTATCTCCTTAAGTATTAGCCCTACGAGGCTGAAATTCCCATAGCGGATTGGGAAGAATCGTCTCTTGTTTCGAAGTTTTAACCTAGGTTTTTCATAATTTTAGCGGAATTTACAAAAAAATGCCCTAAATGGAAGTTCTTTATCATAATTTTTAATAGAATAATATTTTAAGTAAGGACATTAATTTTAATTAGTTTTCAGTGTGTAAACGAAATTTAATTCTTTAAATGGCTGCATCTCCTTAAATATTAGCCCTACGAGGCTGAAATTCCCATAGCGGATTGGGAAGAATCGTCACTTGTTTCGAAGTTTTACCCTAGGTTTTTCATAATTTTAGCCGAATTTACAAAAAAATGCTCTATATGAAAGGGTTATTTATCATAATTTTTAATTAAATAATATTTTAAGTAAGGACATTAATTTTAATTAGTTTTCAGTGTGTAAAGGAAATAAAAATCTATAAATGGCTGTATCTCCTTAAATATCAGCCCTAAGACGCTGAAATTCCCATAGGGAATTGGGGAAAATCGTCTCTTGTTTCGAAGTTTTACCCTAGGTTTTTCATAATTTTAGCCGAATTTACAAAAAAAAACGCTCTAAATGGAAGTTCTTTATCATAATTTTAAATAAAATAACTTTTTAAGTAAGGACATAAATTTTATATAGTTTTCAGTGTGTAAACGAAATCGAAATATTTAAACGGCTGTATCTCCTAAACTCTCATTCTACAAGGCTATAATTCCCATAGCGGATTGGGAAGAATCGTCTCTTGTTTCGAAGGTTTAACTTAGGTTTTTTCATAATTTAATGATATTTTAAGTAAGGACATTAATTTTAATTAGTTTTCAGTGTGTAAACGATATTGAAATCTTTAAACGGCTGTATCTCCTAAATATCAGCCCTACGAGGCTGAAATTCCCATAGCGGATTGGGATAAATCGTCTTTTGTTTCGAAGTTTTAACTTCGGTTTTTCATAATTTTAGCTGAATTTACTAAAAAATGCTCTAAATGGAAGAGTTCTTTATCATAATTTTTAATAAAATAATATTTTAAGTAAGTACATTAATTTTAATTAGTTTTCAGTGTGTAAACGAATTTGAAATCTTTAAATGGCGGTATCTCCGAAACTATTAGCCCTTCGAGGCTGAAATTTTTATAGAGGTAAAGTAAAATCGTCTCTTTTTTTGAAGTTTTGATATAGGATTTTCTTATATTTTGCTAAATTAACGAAAAAGTGCTTTAAATGGAAGTGATCTTATTCAAAATTTTTAATTACAATCGTATTCTTAATAACGACGGTACCTTTAATTATCTTAATTATGTAAACGAACCTGAAATCTTTAAATGGCTGTATCTCGTAAACTATTAGCCCTACGAGGCTGAAGTTTCCATAGCAGATTAAGGGTAATCGTATCTTTTTTAATTTTACCTAGAATTTTTCATTTTTTGCTGAATTTACGAAAAATTCTTTAAATGGTGAGTTCTAATTAAAGATTTTAATTACAATGTATTTTTAGTAACGACGGTAATTTTAATTAATTTTTACTTTGTAGACGATATTAAAATATTTAAATGGCTGTATCTCGTAAACTATTAGCCCAACAAGGCTGAAATTTCCATAGCAGATAAAGGGAAATCGTCTCTTTTTTCTAAGTTTTGACCTAGGATTTTCTCATTTTTTGCTGAATTGACAAAAAATTGCTTTAAATGGAAGGGTTCTCACTTTAAATTTTAATTACAATTATATTTTTAGTTAGGACAGTAGTTTTGGTTATTTGTTACTATGTAAACGAAATTGAAATCCTTAAATGGCTGTATCTCCGAAACTATTAGCCATACGACGCTGAAATTTCTATAGCTGACAGAGGGGAATCGTCTCTTTTTTCGAAGTTTTGACCTAGGATTTTCTAATTTTTTGCTGAATTTACGAAAAAATGCTTTAAATGGAAGAGATCTTATTCAAAATTTTAATTACAATGGTATTCTTAGTAACGGCAGTTGTTTTCATTATTTTTTACTATTAAACGAAATTAAAATCTTTAAATGGCTGTATATTATAAACTATTTACCCTACGAAGCTGCAATTTCTATAGCAGATAAAGAGGAATCGTCTTTTTTCTCGAAGTTTTGACCTAGGATTTTCTCATTTTTGCTGAATTTACGAAAAAATGCTTTAAATGGAAGAGTTCCCATTCAAAATTTTAATTACAATCGTATTCTTAGTAACGACGGTATTTTGATTATTTTTTACTACGTAAACGAAATTGAAATCTTTAAATGGCTGTATCTCGAAAACTAACAGCCCTAAGAGGCTGAAATTTCCATAGCAGATAACGGGGAATCGTCTCTTTTTTCTAAGTTTTGATCTAGGATTTTCTCATTTTTTGCTGAATTTACGGAAAAATCTTTAAATCGAAGGGTTCTCATTTTGAATTTTAATTACAATCGTATTCTTAGTTAGGACAGTAGTTTTGGTTATTTTTTACTATGTAAACGAAATTGAAGGCTTTAAAGGACTGTATCTTCTAAACTATTAGCCCTACGAGGCTGAAATTTTCATAGCAGATAAAGGAGAATCGTCTCTTATTTCGAAGTTTTGACCTAGGATTTTCTTATATTTTGCTAAATTAACGAAAAAGTGCTTTAAATGGAAGTGATCTTAATCAAAATTTTAATTACAATGGTATTCTTTGTAACGACGGTAGTTTTGATTATTTTTTACTACGTAAACGAAATTAAAATCTTTTTAATGGCTGTATCTCGTAAATTATTACTCTACGAGATTGAAATTTCCATAGCAGATAAAGGGGAATCGTTTTTTTTTTCGAAGTTTTGACCTAGGATTTTCTCTTTTTTTGCTGAATTTTTCGAAAAAAGCTTTAAATGGAGTTCTCATCAAAATTTTAATTACAATCGTATTCTTAATAACGACGGTAGTTTTAATTATCATTATTATGTAAACGAAATTGAAATCCTTAAATGGCTGTATTTCCTAAACTATTAGCCTTACAAGGCTGAAATTTCCATAGCAGATAAAGAGGAATCGTCTCTTTTTTCGAAGTTTTGACCTAGGATTATCTCATTTTTTGCAGAATATACGAAAAAATGCTTTAAATTGAAAAATTCTCATATAAAATTTTAAATACAATCGTATTTTTAGTTAGGACGGAATTTTGATTATTTTTTACTTTGTAAACGAAATTGAAATCTTTAAATGGCTGTATCTCGTAAACTATCAGCCCTAAGAGGCTGAAATTTCCATAGCAGATAAAGGGGAATCGTCTCTTTTGTCGAAGTTTTGACCTAGGATTTTCTCATTTTTTTGCTGAATATTCGAAAAAATGCTTTAAATTGAAAAATTCTCATTAAAAATCTTAGTTACAATCGTATTCTTAATAACGACGCTAATTATGATTATTGTTTACTATGTAAACGAAATTAACTTCTTCAAATGGCTGTATCTCGTAAACTATCAGCCCTACGAAACTGAAATTAACATAGAAAATAAAGGGGAATCGTCTCTTTTTTTTTAAGTTTTGAACTAGGATTTTTTCATTATTTGCTAAATTTACTAAAAAGTTATTAAAATGGTAGAGTTCTTATTCAAAGATTTAATTACAATCGTATTTTTAGTAACGATGGTAGTTTTGATTATCTTTTACTATGTAAACGAAATTGAAATCTTAAAATGGCTGTATCTCCGAAACTATTAGCCCTACGACGCTGAAATTTCCATAGCAGACAGAGGGGAATCGTCTCTTTTTTCGAAGTTTTGACCTAGGATTTTCTCATTCTTTGCTGAATTTACGAAAAAATGCTTTAAACGGAAGAGATCTCATTCAAAATTGTAATTACAATCGTATTCTTAGTAACGACGGTAGTTTTGATTATTTTTTACTATGTACACGAAATTGAAATCTTTAAATGTCTGTATCTCTGAAACTATTAGCCCTACGAGGCTGAAATTTCCATAGCAGATAAAGGGGAATCGTCTCTTTTTTCGAAGGTTTGACCTAGAATTTTTTAATTTTTTGCTGAATTTACGAAAAAATGCTTTATATGGAAGAGTTCTCATTCAAAATTTCAAAATCACTGTATATATGTAACAAATTGTTGGAAGTATATTGTTTGTGTATTCTGTTTGTTCATGTGTGTAATATGTATGGGCAATTATGGGTTTAAAGTGAAGCACTGAAGACATTGTTGGTTCTGGGGGTATCAGGAAAGTATCACATCATGATTGTGAATACTACGTATATAATTGAAGCAGACTCTATCATCTCAGATGATTTTTGAATTGATATAGTAGGATGAAAGGAGGTAGTGAAGTAGGTTAGGCCAAGTTAGTATATGGTTCTGTAGATAGTTAGTTTTTATATTATCTAGATTTTGATGAAAAAATTATGTTGTAAATATAGAATAGGGTAAAGAGATCAATAGAGTGTGAGCCCAATGGCCAGATAAATGGTAGAATCATATCCAGATCCACAAATCTAGTTGCCGGACGAATTTTTTATTGTGGATACCTCCTGCATAAAAAATTCAAAATAGGGTATGGAGAATATGTAACGTATTGTACGCTCCACTAAAAATGGCGGCGCCAAGGGATTAGACGCAAGGGCCAGGCAGGATGTGAGAACAATGCGGTATTGGGAGAATTCCGAGAGCTACGGCAATGGATGCCCAAAATGCGGGACAGCGCATTTGTGCTGCGTGCCGCGTGCAAGATTCTTAGAGTCCAGGGAAAGGGATGCCCAAATGCCTGGCAACGACTAGCGCGGGCCGTGTGAAAACCCAGTGACGTTTCAGGTCACGTGGGTGGGAGCTATATAAGAGCGAACGCAGAGTGCGGGGGGGGGCGTTGTCGAGCTGAGTGGAACCCTCGTGCGAACGCACAAAACTTGCGCCCAGGGCGGTGCGGAGCCGAGCGAGGCTCGTACGGCAACCCATGTGTTGGGACGCCGGGGTGGAGATTTTCAACGGGTGACCTACGTCACGGGAGCCACGTGCTGTGTGCATAAGGTTCGCTGAGGAGTGGCGCGGGCCACGAGTCAGATTACATTTTTAAGGATCGCTCCTGCGATCAGGAGTAAACGTCTTCCAAGAGCTAAAAGTAACTTAAATATTTATTGTAAATATTGTGAATAAACCTGTACATATTTATCATTGAAGCTCGTGTCTGTGTTATTGTGTATTCCCACGACGTCACATTAGTACGTGTTGAATGCCCTGCCGCAGTGAGTACTTAAGCATTTAGGTTGTTGTTTACAGTGCCATTTTAACAGCATTAACCTTGGCCCTCGGTTAATTATGAGGCCCCCTATTCTTACATCGATACCTCCTCCCCATTTCGATACTAAAATATTAAGAACATTCTATCAATTCACATTGTATGTTGTATTTTTTATAAAAATGTTTTAAAAGTATTTCTTTGTGTTTCAATTTAATATTCAAACAAAAAAGATAATATATACTTATAAGTAAGAAAGATATATAATTACATTGAAAAAGACTACAAAGTAAATAGTTTAAATTTTTATAGAATTGTACAATATAAAATTGAAATGCATCAGCCAACAACATTCAATTTTATAAATATTGCTCAAATAAGAGTGACACATCACAGTTTTATACCAATTTTTGCGTACAGTTTATTCATTCATCTTTTCATACCGTTTTAATTTAATTTTTTTAAAACATTAAGTATTAAATATTTTTTGTAAGAACTATCAGGGGCGCTGGGCTCGGGCCCTTGCAGCCCATGCGTTCACTTGGCACTGGTTGAATATTACTGAACAAGGTCAAACGAACTCGAACGGAGCGATCCTGCGGTGCATATGTGCAATTATTTCGATATGTAGGAAATGTTGACTTGTTTTATTATAACAAAACATGAATAAAATTCAACGCTTATAAAACTTGCAGCATAATAGACAACTTTTTTATTTTATTTTATTCTTCAAATGTCTTTCTTTACCCCACAACTTAAAAAAGTTGAAAAAAATACCATTGTGTTCTCAGAAGGGTTTTACATAGAGCTGATAAGTTTCAAAATGGGACGCGAATAAAAGTGTGAAAAATTAAATGCAGTCGAAGTTTCTATTTGGTGTCCTGTTCTAACGTCTGCCAGAACGTCACCCCCAAGCACGTGGCAATCAGCAGTGCGCAATTACAATTGAGGCGGTTATTTCATAACTCGACATGTGCAAAAACGAAAATGTTCAGGAATTGAATTTTCTATTCCTGATAGTATTTTATAGTTTTCAGAAACCTTTTTCATTTTTTCGTTATTCTGTGGATTATTGGAAGTTACATGTACAGTCTACTCCGGTAATAGTGAACTTGTGGGGACTAACCGGTTTGGTCCAATGGTATGAAAATTAAATACAATTTCTCCACAAGCATTAATTCAATAAGAGTAGAAACAGAAAAATCCATTAGCATCATGAACTGAAAATTTAAATATTTTTATTTGCCCTTAAAAATCAATATATTTTCAATTATATACTTGGTAATTTTTCCTTAATAATTTCTCTAAATCCTTCTTCAGATTTCGTGCTCTCTCCACAATTGACTCTGCGTTATCCTCTTTGTCTAAGTATCGTAATGCAATCTTGACAACCTTCATTGCCTCTTGCACTGTTAAAATACCGTCCCACTCTCCGAAGGCCCTTCAACTCGCTTAACATACGAAATCCAATCAATTTACAGATCTTACTTCCTACGTTCACTATACACTGTCACAAATTTCTGCATTACTTTTAATGTAAAAAAGTACATGAAAGTAATTATCATGTACGTACATTAAATTTAATTTACACCTACTTGAAAGTTACTGTACGGGTACATTAAATTTAATTTACGTTCATGATAATTACTTTCATGTACTCTTATTAAAAGTAATGCGAAATTTCTGACAATGTACTTCTCCTTCAAGTGCAAATTCTTTTATCTAAAACGACATGGCAACTAGTACAGATGAATGGTGTTACATATGTATAAATTTCGTATCTTTCCTATGGAATAATAAAATGATGAATTGTAATTTAGAGGACAAATGGAGAGGACAAAAGGAATATGGAAGAATAAACAAATATTTTACTTTTATTAATAAACAAAAATTTATTTGATTCAAAAATACAAAACTATCAACACTTGAGAAATGAAAAATTCACAACTTATTACAATAAACTCTTCATTATATTTAATCCATATTTTTGCCAATTTAAAACTGCAGAATCAAATTTTTCCACCTTTTTATGGCCTGTTTATGTCTCCTTCTGTTGGATTTATTTTCATAATTTCCCTGAAAGTAATAATTTTATTGTTAATAAATAATATTCATTCAGCTTTACCTTTTTGCACAGTTAAACAAAAAATAAAAAGAACTGACAGAGGCAATGGATTTGCTTGAGTACAAAACTGAGAAACAAAAGTGAGTGCAAAGTACACTGAGTACAAAAAGGAGAAAGATACAGGTGCAATAAAAGAACAAAATGAGAAAGAAAATTGATTTAATGTAAAAGAAAACTATTAGTACTATTAGTAAGTATATTACTAGACGGTAATATAATTACATAATGTTTCGCATCTTTCTTCTTTGGTCATTCCAGAAATTTCTAAATCAGAAAAACTGTTTTGTTCGTAAGGATACATTCCATTCTCTAATTAACAATATCCATTTTAACAATGTTTTCTTAAATGCAATTTTTCTGTTACTTAAAACTGAGACGAATTGCCAGCTTATTAAAAATTCTCAAAGTTGTAATATGAATAATTTTGCTCAATCGATCATAATTTATTTAATGAAACATTATTTTTAATTTGATGCACAATAATAATACAACGCCAACTTACCTTCGTATGAATTCTACGGTTGATTGTAATTTTGCAGAATACGTATATCTAGAAACGTAATAGGTGGCAAATAATATTCTCACACCTTCAATATCATCATTACAAAATACTGAAACATTTTTGTTCCAGGACCACAGTTATTTACTTTGAACTTACTATGTAACACTGATTTCCTGAAATTGTTTGTCTTAATTTGTTTGGTCTATTGTTATATTTAAACAGTCACCCGCAATCTGCACACATACATCAATAGGTAGAAATTAACCAATTTCACATTTCATGAAAATAATATTATATAATGTTAATAATGAAAATATAACTAATTAAAAATCAGACATTACCTTTACAAATCCAATGTTCGTAAGTTGCTTCAGCTTCTCTCGATGTTTACAATTAAAAAAAATAAATAAATAAAAATAAAAAAAAGCCTACCACCACACTGTGATGAGAACAGGAAGTGAGGAATAACATTTACACGTTTCACACGTTTTCAAATAGGAAAGTTAAGACGTTTTTTGAATTTACACACGTTTTAGAAAAGACTACTTGCTCAACCACGTAAGAACACGACTGCAACGCTCAGAATACGAATAAACGCCAAACACTTGAGTACCTGAAGTAGGCAGGCTGGGAAACCGACCGGTGAGCGGTATATTTAACGCATGTTATTCACACTAACCAATTAGCGGTAAATTTTTTAATTATATATTACTTTTAGTATTTGTTTAGGGCACATTTTGGCGTAGAGTATGAATTATAAATTGCGATGGTTTGGAAGGAGCGTCACTCTTCCTTGCGCACAGCGTTCGACCGAAAATCTATTTGGCAAATCCAATGGTTTGAACTTTTTCAGTCGTTTGACTTCTAAACTATTGTCCAGTAAGTTTATGGCTAGTACATTTTTATGATTTTCTAGTTTGCTGACATATTTATGGCTAAAATTTCTAATTTCTTGTTGTACTGTTGGCATGTTAAAATCATTATTGGAAATTTTTTTCAACTCCAGGGAGCACTAGAATGTCTCTCAGAACCTTGGTTGGAATCTCTGTATGGTTTGAATATTTGCCCTCCCGGTAGGGCCCCAGAGCTGTATCGGAAATTTAAAAAGTTTGGGTTTTTTAAAAGAATAACTTGTATATTGAAAGTTTTTGTCTGTACCCAAACACAGATTTTTTTCCCTAGAAACCAGTATAGTTGTTTTGTTTTTTTTTGGTTCCTTGCGTTTTTTGGAAGAATATGTGCTTTCCATGGGGATTTTTCTGTCTAGGTGTACGCCTAGGTTTTTTGACAGTGGTTTCTTGCGGTAGATGATGAGGGTTTGGTTGTACAGGAGGACAAGTTCTTTTATTCATAGTAAAGTGATTTTTTTTTCGATTTCATTTCTTTTATTTTTATTCCCCAAAATTTTTTAAAACCCATAGTTGTATTTTGCCCAGATGAGTTTTAGAGTAAGGGGTTTTCTTCTGGTTGTTGTCACTTGCCATTAGGGAAAATTTCATCTGAATTAGCCGTTACAGTATTCTCAGTGATAGGAAAGATCATAGGGTGTATAGTACATCCCAGAACTGGACCCAATACACTTCCTTGAGGACACCGGTTTTATTGGGCAGTGGGGGGAATTTCATTCTTATGTTTCCTTCAAACGATCGATTGTTAAGATAAGACTTTAGGAGGACTTAAAAAGGGATATTCAACATGTTCTTCCATATAGCAATCCTTCATGCCATACCTTGTCAATCCTGGCTTATGCCCGGGAAAGCTGCCGAACAGTATTGCTTTTTTTGCAAGATATTGTAAATGCAGACGGGATTTTTTTATATGCCCGTGGTTTTTCTGGTATATTATGGTAAATGTGTGGGTTTTTTTCCCAAAATTTTATTCACCCCTGAGGAGGGAAATAAATTTTCGAAACGCCCGCAAACAACTAACTTATAGTACGTGTTTATTTTGCCCAAAAGCCCCGTTAACCTGCCTTCCAATATTTCATCAATTGGTCGTTAAGAATTCTTCATGTTACATTTGTGTTATTTAAAAAACAAAAAATCACCATAATAAAATTTACGTCATATTAATCAGTGGAATTAGCGCTATCCGTTGGAAAATTTGAAGAAAAGATTTGAAGCCGTTTTCAAGAAAATTACGTTGGAGCGTTTCTGAAATTGTGGAATTTTGAGCTAAACAAAAAACTTTTGAGTTTTCGAGAAACATTATACGACACTTTTTAAAACGGGGACAAAAATTTTAATGCCCTTTAAAACTCCCCCTTTCTGTATATTACTCGGTAATATTACCGAGTGTGAGAAATCTCATATAAATAAAATTTTGTAAATTTTGATAAAACAAAATGTAGAGCCATATGGCGTTTATGTCATCTTTTAGAGTGCATATAACAATAGCCCTACCGAAACGTGCAGGGCACAAAATCGATGAAAAATTCTGATATATGAAAATTGCAAAAAATTCAGTTGTTTTCGACGTATTCCTACAACTACAATTAACCGTGAATATTAGTACCGTGTAGCTAGTGATGGATCCCGGGGGAAGGGGTTAAAGGGTATATACCCCTCTCTCCAAATTGAACAACGCGGTAAGACAATTTTCTGAAAAAAATATTCATTACTTTTCCTATCAGTAAAAAATTTGCTGTTTGAAACATAAAGGCAACACGGGGTTTGGGGAATTACTTTTTATTCTTGAAAAAAAACCCATCCCTTCCGAATGTCGGTAAGCGGGGATAAGTTTGATAATTCATGGCAAAAGATACGGTAGTCAAGGGAGTCCCGGCTTTTTCTTTTTGATTTGAAGAAAATGATTCAAAACCCAACGATATTGCCAACGCGTATCTGAAATGTTGCGTTTTGACGTATAAATATTTTAATATTTAACGAAATATATAGTAATAGGTAAAATGTGTAAGAATATGGAATTATACTAAAATATGTAAAATAAAAATAGTTCTATTTCATTCAGAATGTCTTGTTAACTCTAATTGATAAAATCTAAAATATAATTGAATGCAGGAATCTAGTTTTAAAATTATTAAAAAAATCCGTTACCAAATCAAATATTGCACTGAAAAATCTGGGAAATAATACTTTTCCCTTGAGTGATTACTCATTTTCAACAAGTTGATTTAAAGGCCTATCTTGGAGAAGTTGCATCATTTGTAAGAAAAAAATGGGAGGGCTTTCCTCGTACATTCAGTGCTGTAAATGCTATTTTTGCAGGTTAGTAAAAGATATAGATGATATTTGCAAGCAATATAAAATTATTATTAAACCTCGATTTATTAATCACTGAACAGCAGGGAAAATCTGTCTTCAATTTTGTAGGGGGAAGACTTAAATAATTCAAATTTTTGCCTTTTTTAAAAAATTCGGGTTCACCAGAAAATCGGACCTATACCACCTATATAAGTGCATTTTACTCTATTCTTACAAGAAATTTAAAGACAAAATTTGGCGCCGTTTTTGAGAAGATTTTGAAAATGTCCGGGGAGCTTTATGAAAAGTACTTCGAAAAATTAATGATTGATTTTCTAAATCATGGAGAGCTTCGACAGGCGTTTTTTTTTAATCTGGAAAAACCCAACGCATAGTTAAAACGCTGGTTCTTCACATACCCGGGCAGATGACGGACTTTTTGTTTTAATTGGTTTTTTCGGCATAAAGGCCCCAAAAATGGGGTTTTTCGGGTTTTACACCACAAAAGGAAAAAGGTTCTTTTGTTCATTTAGCAACTGGTTTTACCCCTTTTTTTTTAAGAAATTAAGGGCCTGGCAATGATTTTTTTGAACCGAAAATCCATCATTTTTGCGCGCTACAATATATACTACGTATATGCTATGTATAAATAAAATAACTAGAGGTGCTACAGAATGGCACAGACTTTCTCGTATATTTTTCTAATTTCCTTGGTGTAGATTGGCTTTACGGTCTTGCTCTAACCCTTTTCAGCTCTATTTCGCCCCCAAAAATTTTTCCCCAACTTTTCCCTTTTCCCTTAATAGTAGAACCGAAATATTCTTCAAAATAAAAAAAAACTAAAACCTTGCCCTAAATAGACATTTTCATTGAAAAATTTGGAGCCGTGTTTAAGAAAATGGCTATTAGGCATTACAGTAAATGAGAAATTTGAAGCTCTCTTCACAGGAATCTATTGAGTTCTCGAAAATCTGCATTTAAAAAAGTCTTTTTGATCCTTCCCACTCCCAAATGCAATAATGTATTAAAAATTTTGGAAATGTGCAAATGAACGCAAGTGGTGGTTTTTGAAAAAATACAATTCTGTAATTTTTAAAAAATAACATAATTATACTCCAAAATAGACTTATCGTCATATTAAACAGTACAATAAGCACTATCAATTGGAACAATTTGACGAAAAAATTTGGAGCTATTTTTGAGAAATTGGCGTTTTGGCTTCTGAAAATGTTGCAGCAGCTGTTTTTCTAGAATTTTTGAAAAACAAAAGAATAGATCGATTTTGCTGCAGCTGTTTTTTTATTTCACTGAGGATACTTCACTGAGGTCGAGATAACGAACACAAAGTTTTATTTTTCCGCGTTTCGTTTGAGGCGATGTCAATACCAAAAAAAAAGGGTAATACATTAATATTACAAATCGTGGAATATGCACATATTTCCAGCGATATGTAGACACTATGGCATTTGTGCGTTCAAGTTCTTCAAATTACTTTAAATACATTTTTTGGAAAAGTCAAAAATTCTCTGTGAAAAAAAATCGAATTTCGCATTTACAGTAACGTTTAAACGTACTTTTTTAAAACGGCTCCAAATTTTTCAATGAAAATTGCCATTTATGACGAGGGTTTATTTTTTTAAAATTTTTTAAAAGAAAAATTTTGGGTCTATTAGGAAACCGAAAAAATGAGAAAACTTCACCGTAAAGTCAGTTCCACACCAAAGAAATTAGAAAACTTAACTACGAGCAAGTTTGTGCCATTCGGGCCTTTCTTTTTTCATATTTTCTAAACCCCAAATTCAAAAGCAAAAAATTTTTTTTGGAAAAAAATAGTTTCTGCCCGAGATCCCTAGAGCAGGCTTAAAAGGCCCAAAGTTCCTCTCAAAAAAAAAATCGGTATTTTTTTCAAATTTTTATTTTCCCTATTGCTTACACGGTAAAGAAAAGTGCCGGGGAAAAAAAGCTGCGAGAACGAACTAAACCAAAAAAACTCTTGGCCCTGAAAACGAAATAAAAAAAAACCCCTTTTCCCTAAATTTAGAAAATAAATCATCAAACCCGTGGTACACCCCAGAATCCATTTTTGTGTACCCAAAAAATTCGTTGACGGCAAAACTTTCTTCGATCTGGTTAGGGAACAACAATAAATCATTTTGTATGTTTTTCCGCATTAAAAAAACCCCCTGCCAAATCTGGTTTGAGTAAAAAACCCGGATTTTAAAAAAATAAAATTTTAAATTTTTTTAAAGGTTTTTTTTCCAGGAAGGGTTAATTGACATTTTAAATATTTCTAAAAAAATGGACCCAAAATTTTTTTCTTGAAATTTTTTGAAAATTTAGTAAAAAAGTCAAAAAGATGGCTGGCCCGATTTTCACTGTTAACACTGAATTTTCCATAATTGCAAAAGTTTGGTTTTTTTCAGCGACGTTCTACAACTACAAAATTAAAAATAAATGTTTTCCTTCAAATTTAATTTTTTTTCCTTTAAATTAGTTCTTTCATTGAGGCCCCTGAAAATTTTTTTGAAAATACTAATAGTTTCCCGGTTTTGCGTAAAAAAGGGAAATATAAGGAGAAAAAAAAAACAAGATTTTCTTCAAAAGGCTCTAAATATTTTCTTTGAACTTTTGTTAGGGACAGTGATACAATTAGTCTATGAGATAAAATAAATGACAAATTGCTCTATTTTTTTCTTTCTTTCTTCAAAAATTACATTTTTTTACTTGACTCTCACATCGATATTTGTATTAGTAGCTCTTTCTTCCCATTATTGCATTTACTAGTAAATGTGCTTTAAATGTCATATAAATTTTCTGGAAAACATTAGTAGCTAAAAAGGGTTTTTCCAAATTTTTTTTCTTCAACCCTTTTTGTACAGGTTTATTTACTTTTAAGATGTTTAAAAAATTTCATGTCCTTTGCTTTTCTTTGTTTTTAAAAAATTTTAAAAAATCATTATTTTAAATACCCTCCAGAACTTAAATATGCACTTTTTTAAGCAGCTTTTCCCATTTGTAAATGGGCTAAAAATGATTTTCCAATTAATTTTTCCCAAAAGACTTCTGCAAAAAAGTATAAAATTTTTTGCTTTTTACAGAAACCCTTAAACAAAATTTTTTCTTAAAAATCGGTTCCAAAGTTTTAATAAAAACCCTTGGGAGATTTTTACCATTTTTTAATTTTCTAAAAGAAATTTTTCCCATTTTCCATCATTTGAAATCTTAAAAATTGAGAAAATTTTGAAAAAAAAAATAACTTTGGGCGGGAATAGTTGACAGCTGGCAAGAGGATTAGGCAAGATTGTAACGCTCGCCCAGATCAAAGAAATTATAAAACAAATTTTTTAAAAAAGTCGGGCCATCTTGTAGCACTTGTTTCGAAAAACTGACCCTTATTTAAAAAAAAAACAACAAATCTTACCTTTTCCCCGTCTTTAAGTCACATTGACTTTAAATACATTTTAAAAAATGGCAGCAATATTTCTGTCCTCAAAAAGGGTTTTTTTAAAATTAGTAATAAAAAAATTTTTTGTTTTTAAAAAAACAATGTTTTTTTTAGTTTTAATATTAAAACCGTCATTCCCGATTATAAAAAAGTTTCCCGGTTTATAAAAAAACGAAAAGTGAAATTTTTGAAAAACTTTTTAGTATAATAGAAAATTTATTAGATCATGGGTTTAAATTTTTTACTCCGTAATCTTATCAAAAAATATCGGCTTTAAATTACATTATTCACATTATGATGGAAAAACATACTATATAATAAACCTTTTTACAGGTTTTGGCCTCTGCCCACCTGTTTTTTCCCTGGAACTCAGGGAATACTGGAAAGCTAGCCCAGTTGGTTTTTTTTGAATCTACTTTTCCCGCGTAAAACCAATTTTCTTTTTTTAAAAAGACCCGGAAAAAAATCGTTTTTTCCAAGACAACCCTTAAGTTTTCAGTTTGGCAATTACGTTTTCCAAAAGATTACAGGAATGCGGGAAAAAACACATGATCTTTATCGTACCGTGTTCCCACAAAACGTTGGCATTTGAAATATTTAAGAACGCTAAGAAATTTGTAATGGAACTAGTTTATTAACATAAATTGTTAAATTCGGGGTGCTATAACGTGTTTTTTTAGGCACAAACTTTAAAATTTCTAAAGTAGCTAAAAGCAATATAATTGAAAGATGATTTCTTAATACGGGATATTAACAGCAACACTGAACGCACGTTTCATTGTACTGAACTAGAGTTCATCAATTGATTAGTGTCGTATTAGCTCAGTTTAATAAAATTATTGTTCGCTTAATTATTATTAATTTTTTTTTTGAAAAATACAAAAAAAAAGTAAATCGTTTATGATACAAATTTGAAGATGTGCGAAATGAAATGTTTTTATAAAACTTGTCCCAATATTGGTCAGTCCCCCCCCCCGCCCCCGAATCCCGTCTCTGCACACAGCGTCATCATCATCACGTTTCAACTTTTTATACGAACTATTTATTTGTGAACGTTCATCGATTACAAAGGGTAGGTTGTATTCTTTTTTGAAAAAAATATCTCTTTTCATTTCAAAAATTTCCCCAAAGAAAGGTTAATAAAATGAAATATTTTTTAAATTTTAATTACATTTAGAATGTATTTAAATTTTTTGGGCCTATATCCTGTTTTTGAAGAGCATATTTCAAGATTTTTGGCCATAAAATTCCTCTCTCTAATCATCACGTTTAAAGCGACCCAACCACTTGTCAGAAACATCTTTAATCGTCGCGCTAAGAGTAGTTCCTAGCAGAGAATATAGAGAGCTGCTTCCCGGTAAACATAGAGAAAAGGATCCTCAAACCGGGGTCTATGCCAGTGCCCAGGCTTGTGCTCAGTAAAATTGGCGCTCAGTATAAATCACGATGCGGGGTTCGGTTTTTCCCCCAACAAGCTATTCTTGTTGGGGTTTAAACCCAACCTTCCGGATTCTGCAACTATATTTTCCTTTTGAAAAGAATTAAAAGCCCTTTCTGTTTTCCTTGTGAAAGATTTAACCGTCGACTGGGAAGGAAAGACTTGCTAAATAAATTTTGGTTTTTGCGATTTGGATGGTGAGCAATTTGTTGTTGTAAAAATAATAGTAATAATGATTATTACTGAAAATATTCCCGTAAATCAGAGTTAATTTCATTGAAAATTCAGATAATGCACTGTATTTTATATGATTGTTTTCAGATAATGCACTGTAACTAGATGTAGCAAGTGCAAAGAGTCTTCCACCTTTTGTCATGGATGTTTTTTTCCAAAAAAAGAAACCCAGGAAACTAAACATTATATTTGATAATAAAAAAAAATCATTGGATTGTGATGATAAAATTCGTGTTTTTTTCTATGTAAGTTAAGGCAAAAAAAATTTAAGTGTAAGTGAAAATTCCCTAGTGAAAAAGCTAGCAGGGGTTAAAACCCAATTCTTCAATTAATGGTTTTAAATTTAAAGGTTTCCTTATATTTTTTGGAAAAAAAGTTACATTATTTTGTGCTTAATTCAGTTTCACTCATTTCGGGTGTAATAGTATTAAACTGAATGGATTTTTGCCAGAACCGTATAATTCAATTTAGTAATTCAATAAAATAGCAATGAGTGAATTTTGGTTGCATTATCTTGTAGAGATTCAAAATTTTAAAAAAAATTATTTCTACCTGTTAAATTTTTCGGGGTTTTGGGTTGATGTTTTCCCCAATTTTGGAAAATTCCCAGCGATTTACATTATTAGGTATGTAATTTTTACCTATAGTTTAATAATAATATTTTTAGTGTTTTAAAAAATTTTTTAAATTGAATAATATGTTGAAAACAAGATATATAGGAAATGTTTGTGAATATCTGTATATTGTGTGTATGACTTTGAATATAAGCAGGAGCAGAAGGTACAATTTTAAAAAAAATTTTTTGGTTTAAAGATTGATGTTTTTTTAAATTTTGGGTTTTTATTACCAGTGAAAAAAATGGTATTTCTTTATTGAATATCAAATAAACTTTTTGGGTTTTTACAATTTTTTGGAAATTTTGCATTTTTTTTGTGGGTGGTGTTAAATTGGAGGGGGCATGAATATGTTAGGGATGGATGTATTGATTTAGATTTTAACACACTGCAGTCAAAGCGTAATTGATAGTGATGATTTATTAAAGGATTTAACTTAGAAATTTTGTGATAAGGAATTGAATGGTATTCTGTGATTGATATTGAATCTGATATATTTTTAATATGGTGTTTCTGTGTCAAATCTTTTATCTATATATAAACCTAAATAGTAAACTGGAAGGTTATTTTCCATCTCCATGATATTTATCATATTATTAGGGAATGGATTTTAAGGTGCATGTGTCAAATCTTTTATCTATATATAAACCTAAATATTTTACTCCATTTCCCTTTTTTTTAAATTGTTCAATCCCTTTTTTGTCCTTTTTTCTGTTTTTTGGGTGAATAGGGAAATTTTTTTTTTCCCCCTTTTTCTCTCCACCCTTTTTTTAAAATTTCATTTAATTAAAGTTAAAGATATTAAATAAATATTAATATATCTTTTACGATAACAACCTGTGATTTATATCCCGAAAACAATGGTCAATGGCGGCTGCAAAGGGGTAAAATTTGGGAAATTTTTTAATGTTGCTGCAACTCTTTGTGCAAAAGTTTTTTAAAGTGCTGCCTAGTCAGGCAAATTAGGACATTTAAATGGTTGTGCAGAAATCCTCTTGTCTGTATCTGAAGAAAATGTTTGTCCCTGCCCTCTTGCTGCCATCAATTCTAAAAAAGCACTGGCTGAGCTTGTGGATTTGAAGGGGAAAGGAGAGGTGCTAAAATTGGTACAGTCAATTCTTTAAGCATTTTATTGGAAATTTTATCTTATCCTGGGGCTTTATGAATTTTAAGATTCTCATTTACCTTCAGGTCTTTGTTGGGGGGAATCTTTAAAGTATCAGAAAACCTAATGAAATGGGGGGCCCCCCAAAAAAAACTTTAATTTTGGGTTTCCCCTTTATAAAGCAAAAGTAGTTTTGGGCCTTATATAATAAAAATATCCTGTCTTGGGTTCCTATCACATGGGAAAACCAAACCTGAACAACAATAAAAAGTTTGTTTTTGTTCTTGATAACAAGGGAAAAAGTGCTTATATAAAAATTTGGAAAAATCTGCCTTTATTCAATTTTATAGAATTAAATAATAATTTCATACCGTTATAAAAGCTAAATGAATTGCATACATATATTGATTTAAAAAACCGGATCTTTTTGTGAAAAAAAAATACTTTGAGAAAAACCCCGCCTTCAAGGGTTTAATTATGTAAATGTCAACTCCCCCTCACCATTAAAAAGGGGGTTGCAAAATTAAAAGCAAAAAAAAAAAAAAAAAAAAAAAAAAAAAAAAAAAAAAAAAAAAAAAAATTCTTCTGGAAGATTGCTGTTTGCAGTCTTTGATTGTATCAACTATCGCAAAGTATCAGAGGAAGTATCAAGTAATTAGTAGTTCTCATAATAGCAAAACCTTCAGCGTTAAAAGTAGGCTCTCTTACTTGGGCCCACCTGCTTTGCGGCCCAAACATTTCGCCACTGATTCAAATTATTTTGTCTTTTTAAAAAATTTTACATTTCCCGGGGTTGGCATAAAACAATGGTTGGGAAAAATTTAATTTAAAAATTTAGAAATAAAAATAGCTAAGATGGATGCATTATTTCATAGCAAAATCTGTTCATAATTTGGGAGACATTTTTAAGAAAACCTGCTAGGTTTGTGTGGTAGGTTTCTTGTTTGCTTTACATTTTGTATTCAACACCCATTTTTAGTTTAGAAAGTTTCCTTCAATAAATTTTTTTGAAATTACCACCCCAAAACTTTACACTTTTTTTAAAAGTGATCTTTTAATAAAAGTAATTAAAATGTTTATACATTACTACTTTATTATTAAAGTCGAAATAATTGATATTAAAAGGATAGGGTAGGGATACCGGAGCTGAAAAAGACTTGTGCAGATTATACTTTTCCTGTACTAATAAATGGTATAGTGCTGTAAAATATTTAAATTAATTGTCCCCGTCTTAATGGATTTTTCGTCCCTTAGTTGAAAATTTAAATTTTTTGGGCCCTTTAAATTTCGTCTGAATGTTTTTATTCTGCTCCAAAAAGTAGTAATTCTTTACCTTTTGGCCATAAGGTTCCTGTACTACTTCGTTTAGGGTTTTTTTTAAGATAGCTGTAGAATTTGCTTGTTTATAATACATAATTTGAATATATTATGTTAATTTAAATTATTATAATAATTATGAATATATTATTGGAATTTTGTTAGGTTCTTTTTAGTGACTTAATGTGTTTTAATTGAAAATATGGAGGACAGAATGGTAGCAAAATTAAATATGTATATAGAAGCAAGGGGAGGGATTGGAATAGTAATTTTTTTTAGAAATAAATTTATATGCATTTTATGCAGCAGTGATGGTAGGTCAATAGTATAGGTATTTAGTATCAGCTTGCTAGAAATTCAATGTAAATTACTGATTGTATGCTTAAAACATTCTGTAAATTTAAAACTTGTTTTTTTTAAAATTGAATTTTCTTATTTTTTTTGCAAAAAAAATTTTTTACATTAATCTGGTTGAACCCAAAAATTTAAACCCCAAGCCCCGGGAAATTTAAATTGACATGAAAATCTTGGAAATGAATGGTAAGTTTCCCCAGTAATTTGTGATTCACTTTAGAATGCAAAATAGTATTCCAAAATTTGTATTTATTGAAGTTTTATGTATTTTTTCGGAAAGTATATTTGGTGTTACAGAAATGAAAATCTGTGTGTATGTTATTCAATTTGACATGTGCATAAATTCTAATAGGTCTGTGTGGAAGTAAAATTTAATAACTGAAAAAGTTTCGTATTTTTTGTTTTTTTAAAGGGAGCCCTTGAGAGCTCAATTTTGAAATTATTTGTTCTGGAATTTTGTTTTTTCCCTTTTTCATTTTTTCTTCTATGCTTTCTCTATAAATTTTTATGACTTCTTAATAACTTTTAGAAGATACATTCAAAGGTTTGTGCTTATTTCTTGAATTTGTAGTAATCCACTGTAATTATTACAATGTGCAGTGACTACTGTACATAATATAAGTGTAAGAACTTAAGGTTAATGAGTGGGTACCCCACTTGATAAACTTTGCTGTATTCACATCATTTGTCCCAAAATTTAAACCCCAAATTTGGGAAAAACTTGACCAATAAATGTGGATTTTGCTGACAATTTTTCCTATTCAGTGTTCTCTATGGCTTTTAGCTTTTTAAGTTCATTGTGTTTTTTTTTTTGTTATTGAGTTAAAATACATTTTGGTGTTATTTCCATTGAGAAAATATAAAAATGTTAATTACTATGGGTACAAAAAATGTATATTTTTAGGAAACTTAAATGAAGGTTGGCCTTTTAAAATAAAAAGATAAAATGGGTTGAACAGTGTAAATTGTTTTTGAGGATGTCTGTCATAATTTTTTTTTGGGAATGACAATAAGCCTGCATTCATTAACTTCAGACTGTGTGGGGCGATCTAGAATTCTGAAATGTAGAACACCAAGACTGCTAGCATTAATATTGTGATTTTCTGGGTATTTTTGATATTCTGGCTTTTCCCCGGGAGCCACTTGGCACTTCTGCCTTCAGTAGACAAAAAATTAATGAAATTCACCAAGTATCAAAGAAAATTCAATAACTGCACACTATCAGAGCTTAACCATACTAGAAATGGAAAAGTTCTTTCTTTTCACATTCCCAGATTCCCCAAAAAACATTACCGTTTAGTGTACAATAAACAATTTTGTGGAGCATTAAGTAGATAAGAATAGAAACAATTTGAGTTGTGAAATCTTGCATACCTTTAACATGTTCCCTGTCCCTATGAGAACATTAAAATATCTCCCCACATCCAAACCTTCTCGACCGTAAGGTGATTTTACTATAATATTCTCAAAAATGAAAATATTTATCCGTGCGTCTTTTTTGCATCCCCTAAATTTGAGGGCCGCCCTAGCAAGTAAACCCCAAAATCTTTGAAAAACGTGGGTTAAATAAAAATTTTTGCCTTAGAAATGGTAAATATGACCCCACTTTGGGTTTCCCGGACATAACAAAACCATTGAGGTTATGTTATATGGACCCCCTAAGGAATCTGGGACAGTGAACGTGTTAATCATATTAATGTGCATTGAAATATCGAAATAGGAATGATGTATTACATTTTCAAAAGGGGTTTTTATGGTTTTCATTGAAAAAAACAAAAAAAAAAGTCAAACAAAATAGAAAAATGAAAAAGTTATTAAAATTCTTGTCATTCGTAATTAACAGTGGAAAAATTTTTGCCATTCATCTCATGGACGATTCTTGAATAAAAATACTGCAGTTAATTATTTTCATTTGCAATATGCAAAAACGGATTCTTGAATAAAAATACTGCAGTTAATTATTTTCATTTGCAATATGCAAATAATAAAAATAAAAAAATTTAAAAATAATAAAAAATAAAAATTTTTACAAATACAGGCCCCCCGTCCTTTAAGTGGTTTTTAACCTTGCCCAAAATTTTAATTGAAGGACTTCAGGCACCCCCCTTTTGTTGGTTGGTGCCATAAAACCCTGGGAGGAGAACACAATACAAGTATGCATGAGCTGAAAGAGAAACTAAAAACCAATCCCCCTTTCCCAGTTTCTCGGGCCCTGGACATAGTGCCCCAAAAATACCCCCAAACCTTAATTTTCACATATTTTCCCTGGCAACAGCTGAATTATCTCAATGAAAATGTTCCCCCTTAATCCCAAAATTTAAATTGATATAACTGATGTGTATCACCTTATATACTGCAGTGCTTACACAATAGCAAATCCTCGGGGAGACTGACTAACAATTGGAATGAGCAAAGACAAAAAAAAAGATCCAGGAACCTGCCTGGGCGGATAGAAAGTGGATGGGGGATATCGGAAAAAATTGGGACGATTGACTCTTTCAAAGGGGAATCGGAAAAAAAGCTTTGAAAAAAGGTTTCAAATATAATAAAGCCAAGAAATCTAGACCATCATAATGACAATGACATATTAGAAATAATTGATAACTATACCCAGAATTTGGAATTTAATTCCACAGACTAAAAGATACATGACATCTCTAAAGCAAAAACAAAAAAAAAAATTTTTTGGAAAAACAGAAAATTTTATAGAAATTTATCTAAAAAACCGGGTTTCCTTCTCAAACGGCCCCCTCCCCTTAAACCCTATTACAAACTTTTGGGGGAAAATGGGAAAAATCCCAAAATAAAAAATTTAAAACCCTGGTTCTCCTTAAAAAAGCATGAATCATGGAAACCTGTCAAATCGCCCACAAACATTTCTAGTGGGGAAATTTAAAAAAGAAATTTTTGTCCCCAGGAAACCCAAATCCCCCAGGCCCGGATGGGATACATGCCTTCAGGCTCAAGTACTTCACCAGTGTGCATGAGAAGCTGGCAGTGCTATAACAGCGTACTGCATCAACCACCTACCTACACTAACTAATAATTATGGCCAAGAAAACAATGGTGAGCTGTATGTCTTAAGTTCGAGTGATGGAAGGTATAGTACATTTAGTGTCAATGATGCTAAAAATTGAATGTAAATTACTGTTCAACCCTTTGACTCTGTTACTCCATTACTTACATAGATTCTGTTTGGGATCAAATTTGACTACCCGTTTTACATAATAATTTCCAAATATTTTCTGTGCAGATGTTATTGGGAATTATTAATTGAGAAAATGATGGTATTTTTTTATTATACAATACAAAATACCGAAAAATAATATGTATTATTTCTAGAAAAACAAAAGGCCCCAAACGGAGTCTAAAAGAAAAAAAGGTCTGTAAATTAAATTTGATAATATTTTTGATAATAAATATAAGACATCTGATAATTTTACAGATTAATTGATGTTCTTTGGATTAATCTGGAATGGTAGACCTCTGAAAATTAAAAATCTTGATCGGGAATTTGGTAAGTTATGTTTCAGTCCTTGGAAGGGGGGCCCCCAAATTATTTGTTTAATTGCACAAAGCATAGTAATGCAACAAAACAAATTTAATATGTTTTTCAAAAACTTTTCATAAAAATTTATATCTGCTTGCCTACAATTTCTGTTATTGTTAAAATTTGACACAGTTTTCCCAAATTGAAAATTTAAAAAATCGATTCATTACTGAGTGCATTGATTGACTTATTTTTTGATCAAATCCTTGATAACTCATTTATGAAATTCGGTTTTTTTCTCCCAATTTTTTCCCTTAGACATTTTTTTTGAACTCATGAACTAATAGTTATGACAAACATGTAAAAAAAATGTTTAGTTCTCTTTTTCTGTTGAATTGAAATAAGTGTTGCAATTATTTATATGCATTGCATAATGTATAGAAATTAGTGTGAAGATTTCCATGAAGTTCTATTGTGTTAAGTTTATCTATCCTGTTTCTGATTATTTATTTATGCCAATCGGCTTTATACATTTAAATAAGTAACATTATTATAAAAATCAAAATAAAATATAATAAAAATAAAAATATAAATTGTTCAAGTATACATATATTGTGTTATTGAGCACTGTTTTAATTTTTCTTCAGTTAAAAGTATTTTTTTCTAATGTTGATAAAAAATTTCATATGGTAAATTCAAAGAACGATGTCAGAGCAATGTTCATTTAAAAGGGTTTTGGGCTTTTTCTTTCTTTGGTCGTAATACAAAATTTTGGGTTAGATTTAAACGTTTAAAATCTATCCACCAAAAACCCCTGGTTTTGGGGAAAAAAAAATAATTCTAATATCTCAGGACAACCCTTTTGTCCATTGATAATCTAAAAAAAAATAATCTGCAACTTTTCTTGACTTAAAAAACTATCAATATCAAATTTATAATTGGGTTTTTCAATGTTTATACTTCCTCTGGTTTCTAAAATATACAATATATTTGCAAAATTTTCTGTTTTTTTTCAACTTGTTTAAAGCAAAAAAAATGTGCAGTATTAAATTTTTGGGCGAACTATGGTCGAATGTTTTGGAATAAGTGTGTGTACATCTTAATTTTTTTCCCTGATCTGAGGGGAATCCAAGGACCCTATATGCCTCTGATGTAATTTTACCCAAATGTTTAAAAAATTTGGTTTTTTGTCAATCATGACTCCCAAATTTTTCCCCGGGTTTCTACTTTTTTTAAGTTGATGTTCATTGAGTTGAAACGTTGTCGATTTCGCTGTAATTGGCGTGAGAAGGATATTACCACACATTTATTAGTATTTAATATAGCTTGTTTTCCTCCCCGTTTATTAAGTTCGTTGATGTCTTGTTAAAGGGTTTGAACATCATCCCCCCAAAAATTAATATTTTTTTCGATTGTCAATATATGTTTCCCAAATAAAGTACCCAAATTTTTTTAAAATCTTTTTATTTAAACAATTCAAAACTTTTAAAAGTAACTAGTTTTGTTACATCATCAGGTGCTTAGTGGGGGAACTTCTCATTAATTACCCCCCTTGAAAAAATCGGTGGGAAGATTACAAATTAACTCCTCCCCACCCCCAAGTTGATATCACAAAATTAAGTTCCCAAACAGACCTCCAAAGGAATGAATGACAAACAGGCGTATAAAATATGTATTTCCCTGTAAAATCCCTTAGAATGTAGAAATGAAACCACCGTTTCCATACCTCGTATCCAAATATATTAGTTTATTATAGTAAAAAGCGTGATTTACCATGTAAAAGGGGCCTAAAATCTGTGAAACTGCATAAACGTCTTTACCTTCATTTATCCTTGAAGCACATGGTTACTTTATACGAAGAGGTTGGTAGTTAAAATATCCCTTTCCAAATCTATTTTTTTTTGTTGAGATGATTTTTAAAAAAGGGGAAATTTTTTTTGGGAAAAAATAATCTTTCAAAAATTTTTTGGTTTATGGAAAACTGAATCGTTTTGGTCTGTAGTTGGATTTCAGGGGTTTTTGAATTTTCGATTTATGTATTGGAATAAAATTTTGAAATTTTTTAGGCTTTGGGAAAAAATTTCCCAAGTTAAAGTGATTTGGAAAAAATGTGGGTTATGGGCTCACCCCGGGGTCCAGCACCCTTTTAAAAAATTTGGGTTGGGTACCCCATATCCCCCCTTTTTTCCCACTAATTTTTTAAAAAAATTGTTGAAAAACTTCATAAAAGCGGGGCGGTAAATTCAGATAGTTAAACATTGTGGGGGTTTGGTTCCCTCCCCTTTTAGCTTTCTAATGTAGAACGTTTAAAATCTTTTTGTGATTTTTAAAAAGTAGGGCGCAAAAAAGTTGCTCCCTACTTCCGTTTTTAATTTTCCCTTTTTCCAGAAAAACCAAAAAAAATATTTAACAAACTTAGTCTCTTTCTTTTATAAAATTTTAAAATTGTTTGACATCTTTTCACCTAAATTTCCCAAATATATATATATATATATATATATATATATATATATATATATATTCCCTTTTTTGCAATTTCTTTTTTCGATCTCATTTTTTGGAAGCACTTTTTTAAAAATTTTTTGTTTTGTTTGTTTGTATTTTGTTGGCCTTTTTTTTAATTTATTTTTTATATATTTTCCCCTGGAGAACCACAAAGGAAAATTTTTCTATTCCCAAATTGTGAAAAAGGAACATACAAAAAGGTTCAGGCTAGTGGCGATTTTAATGACATTGTATGACAAATGAGCAACGGGGGGACCGTCGCTTGCAAAAAAATATTCTTCCCCCGTCAGCTGAATGGCTTTGACATTCCCCTTGCGGGCCCGATTTTTTAAATATAATTTCGGTGTGGAGGTTAAAACATTTTTCACAAAAGATTCTTTTAAATTTCCCGCTATTTTTGGGATAAAAAATTATGAAAGTCTACAAAACTTTTAAAATGCTGTTGAGAACATGGGGATTGGTAATTTAAAACCATCTGACGGGGTATGATAGGGAAAAAATTGAAAAACTTCCTTTATTGAAAAAAGGAAATTTGGTTAATTTGGGCTTTTCGATCTTGCATGTTCAGATTATTCAACAATTTCCTTGTTTAAATTTTTTGAAATTATGATATAGAATTTTAACATTTTCATTCTAAATTGTTCTTATGACATTTTGGACATTAGCCTGTGGATTTTTAAAAAAATAACTTATAAAAATATGGTTAGTTAATTGTAATTTTGGGGTGAATAGTACTTTAATACTATAAAAAAATTTGTTAGGTGATTCTTGACTGGAAAAAAAAATGCCCCAATTGTCATGTTAGTTATGTATAATTAACAGGGAAACCCCTTTTGTTTGCTGATTTTTTTCCCAAATTTGGGTTTTCCTCCGTTATCCCAATTTTGGGAAAATATTCACACTACATTAAAAATTTCTTTGGGGAAAAATTTAAAGTTAGAAAAATTCTCATTACTTTTCCCCAGATTTCCCAGGTAATTCAATTGATAAAAACATCGGGTAAATTTTTTAAAATGGGGAAAAAGTCGTTAAGTAAAAATTTAAAAATTTAAAAAGTGCTATGAATTTGGAGAAATATTTTTCCTTAAAAAAAATATTATGAATTAATATAATCAAATTAATGAAAAAATAAATTGATTTTTATTATCACTCATAAATTTTAAAACCCAAAATGAAAAGTGAAACCCTTTTATACCTTCCCAAAAACTTTTATCTATAAACAAAGTCACTTGGAAGATGGGGATAAAAGGTAACATAAAAAAAAAAACTTTTAAGTGAAAAAAAAATTTTCCCCCCTTTTTTGTATTGTTATTTATTTGAAGGGTATAACATTTCCACCAAACCTATTTGATATTCAATAAATTTTTTCCACTTTGAAAAAATTTAAAAATCCAAAAATTTTACCCAAAAACCCAAAAAGGTTTCCCCAAATCCTTTTAGAAAAATACCCAAAAAATCCTTAAAATTATTTTTTACTATTAACTATTTAAATGTCTTCCTACATTTGCCTGAGTGAGGAAACTGTTTTAATTTTTAAAAAAAAATTTTTCATTTTGAATTTTTAAAATGGATAAAAAATGAATGATGTTGGAAGTTTTAAAAATATCTTTTTCAAAATTTCTACAATAACCTTTTTTTTGTTATCAAACTAGACCCCAAACCCCAATGTGATAATTTCTAATATTGTATTGCATTAAGATGTCTTACAACACAAAAAACTAAAAAACTGCTCAAAAGATGAAATTTTTTTATTTTAAATTTCATTTTTCCTCTTTTTTTTTTTTTTAAAGGAAAAATATTTTCTACTACTTTAAAATTAATATTTTATGAGACTGAAAGAATGTTATTGAATAGATTTTCAACCCATTCAATCAAAATCAACACTACTTCATTTTTCATTCCGTCATTTTAAAACCTAGTTTAAACATTAAAAAATTTAAAAAATAACTGAAAAATTTTTCCTTTTAATAAAAAAAAAAAATATAAAAGGGGTTTCTAAAATAATTCCCCCAGGAATTTACACATGTCAGACATAATGATGTTACTGGTTTTATCTTCTGAGAAATATTAAAAAACCCTGATGAGGGAAATGCTATATTACTTCTGGAAACAAGCAAAGGACCATCCCACATCTGTCTAGGCGACAGGGAAAAAGGGTAAAACCTTGTTCCAGGATGGTGGCTTAAGGCCAAACACACACAAAGACAATTAAACATGCAGTAATAATAATAATAATAATAATAATAATAATAATAATAATAATAATAATAATAATAATAATAATAATAATATAAGATAAAGACTACATATCATGCAATATATAATAAAAAATACTACTACATATTCTATAAAAATTTAAATTTATTTACATTGTATAAAGAAATACACAGTTGGACTTTTAAAATTTTTCTTCCCCCCCTACCTTAAACATAAGATAACATTTTTTCATTACAACTCCCATCCCAAAAACCATTTAACCCCAAATTCTCTTAACTACTTCAAAAAACCCATATTTTTTTTCCAAAAAAATTTGGGACATTCAGTTCCCCCTAATACATATCAGCTAGTCCAAAAGGGAAAAATAAATATAAGTAAAAAATTTTTAAACATTAAGGGGGTCCACAGACCCTCTCCCCCAAAAAAAAAAACACTTGCCCAAGGGAAAAATGTGTTCTGAGTTTTTAGCAGGTTTTTTCAGTTCTAATGCAGCACATTATGTTCCTTTCTGGACATCATATAATTTACAAAGTATTCACTATTGTTCATTATTTGTCACTATTTGAAATTCATCTGGATGTTGAAAGAGAAGTTGTGTCCTTGTTGATGTTAAAGATCCAAATTAAAATTTTTTAAACTTTTTTTATAAACGTTTGTTGAAAATTAAATTCCGATATAAAATTTAATTTAAAGTTTTTACCAATTTTGATTTACATGAAGACTGAGATACCTGTAAAGTACAAATAACAACAAAAGTAATAATGGTAAAAAATATATTTCAAAATGCCAAGATCTCCTGTAGTTCACCCTTGTCAAGAAACTCCTGTAGTTCACCCTTCCTCTAGGATGAAGGTTTTTTACTTGCTGGGAAAAATTTAAAAAAGCAAAAAGGGTGTCTATTTCAAATTTTTTTCAAAAAATTTCATTTCTTTTTTTGAATAAAAAAAAATTCTATTGGCAAACTTGTTTTTTCTCTAAAAAAATTTTTTTTGATTGAACTGGGAAAACACTAACACAATTTAATATAATAAATTTTTATTTCACTTTTTTTTTGGGGGTAAATAATTGTTGAAATAACCCCTTTTACCTGACTAGTTTGCAAAAACCCGTTTTTTTAATCAGTTATTTTTAAAAGTTAAGCATTCTTTTAAAAAAATAATTTTTAATTTTAAAAACACTTCCAAATTCACTCAAACCAAGAATGAACAGGTCTTTTCCCTTACAATAACTGATGGTTCCCCAAAGGAAATAATAATTCCTCTTTCATCCACTTTTTGGGAAAATTTCTGTGTCTTGGGTTTGGGACTCATCTACTTCTTTTTTCTTGAGGAAACAATAGTTCTGCATCCTGAATAAAAACCCTTTGCTCCTCCCGCATGTAATCTATATACCTTTTACCTTCATCCCAAAATTTTTTTACAGCAGCTCTTCACTTTTTTTGCCATGACCGGGGGCGTAACCAAAAAGGGTAGATTTTAAAAAAAATTACTAAAGGATGATTTTTAAAAAAAATCATATTAAACCCATATGGTTCTTCAAACAGGACATACTATTCCCAAAACACTCCTTAAATCATTACACTCACTGGGAAAAAACTCAATTTCCAAAAGATGCATTTTTATTTCCCTGCAAATCATGCCTTCTTGATTAAAATGACTTTTTTTTATTTTACTATAAAGACTTTTTATTTTTAATGCTACCAAAAAATTTTTTAAATTTTTGCTTGCCTTTTGAATAAAACCCCCATTCCAAAAAAACAAATTCAGAACCTTGAGCCTTCAGTTTTATTATTTCCTCAAAAAAACTGATCTTGCCCAAAATCATTTTTAGATTATTTCCCAGGTTGTCTGTCTTTTTTAGTCAAAACTCATGGACGAAGCAGTTAAGACAAAGGGGGTTCTCCCCCCGTAAACCCCATATCTCTTTTCCCTATTTGACTGCAGTCAAAAAATTTAGTTGGTAAACATTGTCCCGAAAAAATTGTATTTACAACCCAAAAAAAAAAAAGTTAAAAAATTTCAAAAATAAGTAAATTACTTATCATTTCTCCTTTCATTGAATAAATAATGCACCCAATTAAGCCCCTTTTCCAAAAACATCCCCCTGCACATGTTTTCTTCCCTTCTATTCGGGGCTTTCTTTTTGGGTCTGTTTTTGTATCAGGGTCTTGATTTAATATGGGGGAATTAAAATTTAAAATTATCCCAAAACAATTTCACTTGATGCTTTTTTTACAATTTCATTTTAAAAAGTAAGTTTTTTTAAATTCAATGCATAAGCAGTGTGGTCAACAACTGAAGAAGTTTCTATTTTTTCGCATCATGGGGCTCTTCTACATATTTTCTCAATAAAAGAAATTTGTCTTGGCTTTGTGCTCGTCACTTCTCCCCTTTTGCGGTGGACTCTTCTAAAGTTACTCGAAACTATTAATATTTTAATAAACTGCAAAAAAAATATTTTACAAAAATAAATATCTTTTTTAATAAATAAATTAAATTAAAAAAAAAATTATAAATTAAATAATTTTTTAAAAGATTAATTTAAAATTAAAAATTTTTTTAAATTTTAAATTTTTAAAATTTTTTTTCTTTTATTTTTTCTAATTAAATTTTAAATTAAACCAAAATAAAAATATAAAAAAATTATAAATATTAAATAAATAATGGAAATTTCTGAAATATGTGAAGTTCCCGTCCCTCGGCTGTTGAACCATCTCCAAAAGGGTTTAGCAAAGGGGCAGAAGGGGTGGGGCAAAGGGCCCCGTGAAGTCGCAGGCAAATTCCAAAAAAAGGGCATAAAAAGGCGATCCTTTAAACTCCCGACAAAAGCCCTCCCCGGACTGCCAAAAAAAAAAGGGTAATTCCCTTAGCTGATCCCCTCATTTCTGCAACAAACTCTCCAAATTCAAACTAAACCCGTTCCTAATTTATTCTTTTAAAAATAGTAATCTTGAGCGGGGCCCGAAATACTTCAACATCATTTTAAGCTATAATAAAAAATTTTTTATTGAACTTTCTCTTTTTCCCGGGTTGACAATTCATTTTAAATTGATCCCGGCTCCAAGGAAAAACCCTTAAGGTTCATGAAATAAGGCCCAATCATTTCCCCGAAAAGAATAACTGACCCCCGCCCCAAACGAGATCCTTGCGGTTTGGTGACGGGGGCTGTCAAAAAAAACCAGTCCCTGACTGAGCGGTCTGTTTGCCTAATTCCCCGTTGGTTTTTTCCAAAAACCCGTTTCTTTAAAAAGAGACTCCAGTTTGTAAAAATTGGATCAATTACTTCTCTAAAAGAAACTATTAAGCTCGATATAATTTGCATTCCTGAAATTAATGGTGGGTGTGATGTGAAAGGGAAATGCTCCAGTACTGTTGAGAGTGGTGGGCAAACAGCTTTGCTTTTTGTGGGGCACTTCTGCGAATGTGATTGATTTTCAGTAGTTTTGAGTGTCAGTGCATGATTAATTCCGCTAGCACTTCGATTTGAATGTCTTGCGAAGAGGTGATGTTACCTCTTGTTATTGTTTATTGGCAGAGCAACCATTTTCTGGAAAACTGGACAAATCAGAAGTGTAAAAAATTTTCTTTAAAATCAGGGGAAAATTTAGGATCTTTAAAACGAGATATTCATTAAAAGAAACAATAAAGAATTATTTTTTGCTCAATTTCCTATTGCTTGAGCATTTTTAATTTGTACTTATCATTGCGAGATCAGAGAGCTGACAAATTAATTTCAGGATTGTTTTAATAATTTCTTTAGTGTGAAATACTCTACACAAATACACAACTACAAATAGTATCTGTGAACATTTTTTTCAAATGTGAGAAAAAAACCCGAAAAAATCGTCCCTTTCTGATTTTTGCAGGACAAAATTAAAACTCACATGCTTCTCTTATTGTATAAATTTATTTTGATTTGTAAATAGCTAGAATTAGAGATAACATTATTAAAGGGCCTTGTTAAAAGAGAGTGTCTCTAAAATGGGGAGTTAATCATTCCAGTGGCTAAAAGGAAATTTAGAAAGGCAGACCCTCCTTTAAAATATTTGTTTTGCTCCATGTTGGCCATTGGACCATTAATGGACAAAGAAAAACCAAAATTTTATATCCACTCCAAAAGTCTGAATTTGAAAGTGAATAAAAAGCAAATCGAGGAAGGATAAAGAATCCCCTCATGACATTTGTGAATCTACATTTTTTTTCGCCAAATTTAAAAAAATGACAAATTTTGTAAGCTTATTAGCTGAGGATCTTGATTCATGTAACAAGGAAAATGGGCAAGAATTATAAAATAAAATTAGTTCATGTTATTTTAGGAAGCAGTTCTATTAAAGGCAGAAGTTATTTGCCATATATTGGAGAATCAAAGGTTACTATAGAGTATTTTTAGATTTGTAGTCCAGATTTATTTTAGACAGTCATTTTTAATTAAACATTTTGAAACCAAAATCACTTTAATCAGAAACCATAATTTAGATTGAAGTTTTATATCTTTTATTTTAGGATATCTTAAAAGTTTAAATTCAAAATAAACAGTAATAATTATAAAACTTTAAATTGTTTTCTTTAAAATTATAGTCCCAAGGTTACATACTAAACATATTGAAATTATTATAAATATGTACCAAATTTTCAAATGAACCGCCTTAAATACATTCTGTCATTTTTTAAGATTATTTCTATTTTATGTAATAAAAAGTTATATAAAAAAAAGTTCCTCCATCATTAATACTTTCCTAGGGATGTATCTGACGTGTCATTTTCATGTCCTATGGACGTACGTCATATGTTCTTTATTTATTATCTTTCAACGGGCTATAAACATCTCTGATGTTAGTAGCCTTTGAGGTTTTTCTGAATGTCTTTCTTTGTAAAATGATCTATTTTTTTGGTTTACATCGCAAAAGTTTAGTGATTGTCAAATTCACAGTGACTTTAAACATTAGCAATTAAAGAGTTTTTGAATAATGAAACAGAAGTGGATTCTTCTGATGTGGATGACGATTTTGTTCCTGGACAGTTGTCTCGATTGAGCAACAAAAATTATATCAATGGTAGTAATGATCGAAAAATTTTTTGGTGGGGTCTTCTTTAAATTTAGAGTTTTCTTGTCCTTTAGAATGCTGTGAAATTTATAAAAAAACTGAAAGGGAAATTTGTGTTTAAGAAAACGGGTGAAATAAAATGTCTTGTAAATAAAAATTAATTGAACTACACTGTTTTTTTTAATTTATTTTAAAAAGTAGATTTTGAAACATAAAGGCAGAAATAAACAGATATTCAAATAGAACAGCTTCCGAATTTCAACAAAATATATTTGTAGTGCCTCAGTATTGTTGTCATATGAAGTTCTTTCGTTTCCCCACATATTTTGTAATATTCTACTTTCATAATAATATCAAATTGACAAGTTTCTTCCCAATTCCATTTCATTAGTATCTTATAATCAAATTATCATAAAATTTTATTTCAAAAGGGGAAAAGGCAGTACAACAAGATAATATAAATTTCAAACTGATATAAAATAAAAACTATAATACACATAATTTTTGGTAATAGCTATATTGTGTAGGACACAGGAGTTAACAATGTGGCATATCCATCAGGATCGAATGTGTTATGGAAGTTTGAACACTGCTTTTTTTGGTGTTGAATTATTTTTGTACAACACCTGTACAATGGGGGCAAAATTGTGTTCCCAAACGGGAAAAGATGGATTAAAAGCCTTGGGGCGTGGGAAATGAACAGAGAAGCTGTGATGAGTGGAACTTGAGTCCCACTTGACATAGGAGCGTTTAGGGTAAAAATAATTGAGATATTTGAAAGGAAAAAAGACTTGAAATTAAAGAATAAGCACTAAAAAAAGAATGTTTAGAATGTTGTACCAGTGATTCTAAGTCTTTTGCAGGATTCAATATAAAATTGGGAAAATCCTTAATAAGCGGGGAAATCAACCGGGAAATGGTTCGACTACCATCAGAATGCGCGAACTGATAGGGAATTTTGCAAAAACGTAAAAAAAATAATTTCATAGCCAACAGATGATACCTGAATTGTTTTCCAGATTTAGTAAAATTACCAATATGATTACAAACACAGACAGTAAAGCGGTGATGGCCCGGTGAGAGCACAAAAATAACGTCCCAGAATAAACACGCGGCAAGAAAATATTATTTTGTAAAAGGGCAAAATAAAAGGGAAATAATATCACATTTGTAATTTAAATTTACCAAACTATACAACCAATGATATAATTTGGGTGATCTGTTGAAGCCCATAGAAGAATTTGATTTGCAGTGAAAGCAACAAGTTAATAGTTACATTAAAGAGGGGCATTTGTTACATTTATTCACAATAATGTAGTATTAGAAAGAAAACTTGCCATAAATCGGAGAATTTTTTTTTCAACTCTGAGAAGTCAATTTTATCTCCATGGATTAATGTGATAAGTTAATTAAGTTAATGCCTTTTCGTTTGGGTTTTTGGGCCCCTCAGGCCTTTTTCTTCCCCATATTTTTTACAAATTTTGGAAATTCTATTTGGTGTGAAACTGGTTGGGCAATTGTGGCCCTTCCAGATCCTCTCTAGAGAACTGCATATTTCATGAGATAAGTAGTGACAATCTGCCTTCTGAAGAGGAAGATTTGGTGTTGGTTCCCTTTAAGATTTTTTGCACAATACCCATATATAGTGAGTGCATTGCAGCATTTAAGAGTCGGGTGAAAATAGACCAATAACATTTTTCCCTGTAATGTTGATTCTGTATGTGGAAATGCTTTCATTCATGCTATCCATGCCTCCCATATATTTATTATATGCCCTTTTGATGTTTGATGTGGGTTTTTATTATAATTTTTTTCTTTTTCAGATATCTTTGAAATTTTCTAAAGGGTTTTATCCTATAGCATGTTGACCAAAAATTTTATAATTGTTTTTCCAAAATCAATCCATCATCTTCAATTCGAAATCAATAAATGTTGGCAATCGTGTACGATCAGGTAATGCAATAGGTTTCGTGTGGCACATTGATACAAAGATAAACAAAAGTGGTTGTTGATAGTAACGGTATAAAAATGAGCGCTCTTATACAATCCGAATACCTATATGAAGAAGTGATACTAGAAGAAGGACCGAATAATTCCCGGAAAAAGTAAATGGAAAAAAAATTAATTTTAGTGGATGTATAAAAATGATGAGGTGATGGGGATGATAATTCTAATTCTCTCAAAAAAAACAACTTTTAGCATGTAGGGGAATAACTAGTGCAAAAAACCTTGTAGGGGAAAAAATTTAAGAAAGACAGGGGGAATCCATAAACAAAAAGGCTAATTTCATTACAAGCAAAATTAGCGAAATTGATCGACAGGACAACGAGATAATTGACAATTTTTTAACGGGGACAACAGGCTTATCATGTGAAATAAATGAACTTGGGGTGAAAATTGAAGAACAGGAGCTGGTACATTATATCATTGACGGTCTGCCAAAGAACTTTAGCTAAGTGATGACTGCATTATTCACTATTGATTTTGAATCAATGATGGATGGTTTATTTAGGTACAAAAAAAGTGTGGTCAGCCATATGGGAACAAGGAAGCAATAGAATTTAAAGGAAAATAATTGAAGAAAATAAATTCTTTTTATGCGGGAAAAAAAAGGCCCATCGTGCAAAACTGCTGGTAAAAAACGGGGGATATGAAAACAAATCTGAAAAAAAAACAAACCCAACAACTTGCATAAAATCTGTTACGAGGAAAGCAGTGAAACATCTGCAAATAAGAAAGAAAAAGGAAATTTATATTATCAAAAGAGCAATTCAATCAGGTACCAGAAAAAGATGCAAGCAATGGTAGCAAAGAAGACACGACATCGAACGATGGAAGAAATGTTAGAAATGGAAGAAAAATTAGATGGCTATTGGACTCTGAATACACATTGCACATGACGTGGAGTGACGGTGTGCTGAGAAAAGAAAAGTCAGCGCGAATCGAAATTGTTACCGCAGAATCAGGAAGAAGAATATGTTCGGACACAGTAGGAAATGTGGTCGGACTCTGTCGCACTCAATCAAATAATCTCATCAAAGTCAATCTGGAAAAAGTGTTGTATGCACCATGTTTGAACTCAGACTTATTGTCAGTCTCCAGGATTGTAAAAAAGGACAAGAGAATTGTGCTCGTTGAACAAGGTGACTTACAGGAAATGGATTGACGGGGATAATTTCATTCTTGAAATGGATGTGGATGACAAAGAATGTGATATTAATAGCGAGTCTAGTGGAAGTGGAATTAATGAATAGTCTAGTGGCGGAAGTGGGATTAATGAAATCCGTTTCAAGTCGAATGCTAACATTGAAAACTTATGGCACAGAAGGTGTCATGTCAATCATAAATACATCGAAAAAATGTGTGGAAATAAATTAATCAGAGGGCTTAAAGATTTTTCGAGTGAATACAAAACATGACCGCTGTTTGCAGGGAAAATGTACTCGACTTCCATTCAAAGAAGTAGATATTGGAAGTGTTTTATGTGTTTTAGAGACTGCCCTTTTAGACTTATGCGGTCCCCTGCTGGTAAAATTTAAATGGAAAGGGCAGAATTTTTTTTTGATTGTTGATCAATACAGTCGCAGGATATTTGCTGAGTTTGCAGATCAGGGAATGTGCGGATGAGTTGTGGAAATTAATTACAAGACAATGAAACGCAGTGTCAAGTGAAATGTATTAGGACTGATATTGGCAAGGGATTCATCAATGAGACTTCATCATTTTACAGGGATAAAGGAATAAAATGCGAAAGAACTGTGCCGTATACACCCCAGAACAACAGAATTGCTGAAAGGGCTAATAGAACTGTTCTAAACCCCCAAAAATTTTTAGATTCCCGGTTTCCATTTTGGGGATTCTGGGCGGAGGCTGCACACACGGCTGTATATGCCTACAATGTTACTCCCACAAAACATGTAAATGATAAAGTTCCATTAGAATTATGGTCTGGAATCAAACCCATGGTGTCACATTTTTTGAATATTTGGCTCCGGGGGTTTTCTTAAAAATTTTTTAAAAAAACAAATAAATTGGATAAAAGAAGGGGCGGGTATCTTCGTAGGATATTCGAAATGTCCAAAAACCAATATATGATTTTTTTCCCAAAGACAATTTAAATCGAGAGATGTTATATTTACCGAGTCGGAGATGGGATACAAATCGTGGAGCATTTCAAAACAGGAAAATCTAAACCAGTTGGATTACGATCTTGTTGGTGAGTCTACTGATAGAAACTGTAAAAACTGTAAGATTGAAAATATGATGTTTTAGAAAAGTTGCAAGTTGGACAGAAAATTGATTCTGTCTCAGATGTCGATGAAAATGTATGTCAAATCAATGAAATTGATGAAGAAAGCAATCAAACAAAGAATGTTATAAACCATTCAAATGATCCTGCTACTGAAGCAAGAATTCGCAAATCTTCTAGACGAAGGCGCCCTGTCGTGAGATATGATGCTGCTGCAAACAGCTGTAGAATCAACCCCCAAAACTTATCTAAACACGATGAATGGACCCCACTGCAATGGGAAAGGAGAAAACAAAAACAACAGGAGTTAAATTGTCTGCAAACTATAATACATGGGATAGAGTGGATTGAGAAGAGTCCATGAAGGAACAAATGGATATTTAAAAGAAAGGGCGTGGGCAAGGAATTGAAATACAAGTGAGGTTAGTAGTAGATGGTTCCAGACAAATAAATAGAAGAGTTTTCGAGTATGCTTATAATCCAGTGTTGAGTCTAGGAAACGTTTTGCGTCTTGCTTTCTGTGGCTTCAATGAACAATTATCCTGTGAAATACGTTGATGTACAAACTGCCTACCTAAATTGAAAATTGGAATGCGATGTTTATATGAAAATTCCAGACAGTGTGCATGTAGATGGGAATATAGTTTTTAAAACTGAAGTCTTGTGGGGCTGCCTGGCTTTTGGGGATGCTGGTAAAAGAAATTATGCAGTGTTCTCAAGCGGTGTGGAGGGGAATCATGTAAAAGTGATACTTGCATGTTCGTGAAAAAAATAAAATTTCTTGATCATTTGGGTTTTTTTGGAAAATTGTATCATCATAGGGGAAAATCCACTCAATTTACAACTTGATATCAAATTTAAAGAAACATCTATCGATAAAGATAGTGGACAGGGATGTGAATGAATCGTTTCTGGGCATAAGAAATGTTTGTTGCTGCCACGTGCTCGGATTTGGCCTCCACGTGCAGCAAATTATCTCAATACGTGATGGATCGGAGAACCATTCATTTTTCAAAAACTTTTAAACTTTGGGTACTTGAAAGTAAACTTTTCACTTTAAAATAAACGAAGACCAAAGGGGTTTTTAAATATATCTCCGATGTTGGGTGGTTTATTTTATTATAGGTTTTTAGAAACTTTTGAGAACAACAAATTAAATTTAAGATCGATTATAAGCTTACTAATAAGAATAAAATTGTTAAAAATCTTTGAGAAGATGGGTTTTTAGATCAACAAATTTAAAAAAATTTTTTTAAAAATTTCCCAAATTTACCCTTGAGGTCAGACAAAAAAAATTTGGGGAAAAAAAATTAATAAAAAAAAATATTAAAGAATATCCAAGCAAAAAAAAATTCATTAACCAAGATAGAAATGAACTTGATCACAGATTTGATTTTGAGAATGTTTAAAAAAAACCATGAAAGTAAAATTATCCCAGAATGATTTCAGAGAATTTAAAAAATTTAAAAATTTTACAATGATACCAAAGGTTGAAAGTCGTGAAATTTCCAGTATTTAAGACTATAATAATAATAATAATTATTATTATTATTATTATTATTATTACCATCATCATCATCATTATCATTTTTTTATTTTATTAATTAATGGTGGGAACAACAAGCTGTTGTACACATATTTTACAATAGTGTGATAAGTTATACAACAATTTTCTTAAATATACTAACAAAATTATAATTAAATCACTACTATAAATAATAGATCATAGGTATGGAGATATGTATATGCATATATAAGTATTTTAATCACAAATTTATAATTGTCCAGACTAGCCTTGAAGGTGCTCAGGGTTTCCTTTTCTATACAGCATGTGGGAAATTTCATTTTCCCTGTATTTCCCCCATGGTTTTAAAAAAAATGAAATTTGTCCTGTTTGTTCTTTGTTTAACTTCATCGTTTTCTGTCTAGAATCCGTGGCTTTTTTAAAGAAGTATTTAAATTCAGGAGTATTACAGTGTCCAAATTCAAGATTTTAAACATTTTTTATAATATCACCCAGTTTTCTCTCCCTTTGGGAAAATCCAATTAAATTTTTCTGAATCTTCCTTCATAAATTTGATTGTTGTAGTTCCCAAGGGGTCTTAGTTATTTGACTTGGTTTTTTTTTAAATTTTTTTTTTTTTTTTTTTGATATTTGGGGAAAAGGGCATTGGGATAACCCAAATATGGTCAAAGTTTTATATAATCAGTTTACCACAGATGGACAGGGGTGAAACCTTTCTAATCAGGTATAAATAGGAATTTTTTATTTGTTTAAAATTCAGATTTTGTTTCCCCCAAAATTTTATGTGATCAAACAAAAGATCATTTTGTACTGTTGTAAATTTGGGTTAAATTTTTTTAAAATTTTGGGGTTTTTTGTTCCTGGGGGGGAGGACAAATTTTTTTTGGGGTTTAAGTGTAAACCAAAAATTCCCAAACCTTCTCCCCCCTTTTTTAAAATCCTTTGCAGTATCTGGTGATTCTTTGGGGGTTTTAGAATATTTGGTGTCATCCGCGTTACAAGTTCCCCGAAGGCAGAAAACCCCAGGTCGCAGGTGTTTTGGGAAAGAATAATTCGGGGTAGGTTCCCAAACCCTTTCCCGCCTGAAAGCTGAACCACTTGCCGGGTGTGGGTTTTAAAAATTTTTTCCCAATTGCTACCTGAATGTTCTGTAATAAATTTTTCCCGGATCCACCCCGAACTGCATCATGCCCAAAAAAAGCAGTTTGTGGATGAGACGTTTATGTGGCATTTTTTCAAATCTTTTTTGCATAATCTAGATAAATGTTTGGGAACTGGTTGTTTTTTAATCCAATTCTTTGGTCCATACATCTAGTGACTGGAGTAAATTTGTGGATGTTGATCTTCTAGGGACGAAATTATGTTAAGGAACAATATCATTTTTAAGTGCATGGTCTAAAAGTCGTCAAACAATTACCCTTTCCATGGCTTTTCCCCTTTTTGTGGGGCATTGGGCCCGTAGATTTTGGGAACTTTTTTCCTTTCTTGAAAACCGATGTTATGACAGACATTTTTTTCCCCTCTGCAACAAGACAAAGCCCCTGATTCTAATGACTGTCTGAACATTCTATTCAGTAAAGGGGCTAGTTGTAGTTTCGATTTTTTCAACACAGTTGGGTACCATCTGGACCTGTGGATGAGGGATTCAATCCGCCCCATTATCTGGGGGTTTTGATATCTGAAAAATTTTAATTTTAATAATTCGGGGTTTTTTTCTTAAAAAATAATGGGCCTTCCAAATTTTTCGGGATATACTTTTCTGATTCATTTGAAAACATTTCCCCCAATTCCACCTGGAAAAATTTTTACAATTTAACAGAACAATCATAAAGGGAAATTTTACAGTTAATTTGTCTTTGTTTTAGGAAAGAATATTTTTCCCCCCCTGAAAAAATTTTCTTTATTTTCCCTTTACTTTTACATTAAAAAAGAAAATTTTAAAATTTCCCATAGATGGTGCTTCCCAAACTGCTCCCGGTTTTTCCCCCATGGATGAAAAAAAATTTTGACATCCTTTTGATTTTATTTTGGGGGCTCCCCCTTTAAAAAATTTTTGTATTTTATGACTTAGTGTAAGGGGTCACAAATTTTTTAAAATGTGCCACAATTCCCCCTTTTCCCCCTAGGGGTCATACCAAATTTTAACTTTTTTTACGTAAATAAATAAATAAAATACATTAATTCTATAATTTGCTCATGATTGGTGTTTAGGTCGGCTTTGTTTTATTATCTCACGATTAATGCAAGGTTTATTTAAATTCATTCTATTCCTGATATCTGGCGAGTGAGTATAAGTAATTTAAAAGACGTTTCGATATTTTGCAAAAATTCTCATAATTTGATTCAACATTATTTCCAGCATCGTCCTTAATATCCATATTTAGTAATTCAGCTATTCATAAGTATAATAATTTCCTTTCCGCCTTTCATATATCTTTCTTAAATAAGTAGGAAAAATGGTTGGCTGTTGCTTTGTGATTGGGCGAAATAGCTCGCGGCCTGGCCGTCGGCTCCCCGCCCCCCCCACCCCCGCTGCCCCAAAACACTCGGTTCAGGCCTCAATCCAACATGGTTTCCAATCTATTGTACTTTCTCCGCTTTCCACAAAACTGGAACACCCCACACTTACTGTCAGTCGCACCTGTCATTTTCATATACGTATACCGAACTTTCTAGTTCAGTTTAATGGGGCGACCTCCTACACCCGTGCAGCCGACAAATCCCAAACCCCTACTTAAATTCCCGGGGTCTTTTACGTAGTAGAGAGAATGTTTTGTAATGTTTCGCGAAAAAACGGCGAATTTTCGGGAGAAAAAAAATCATTGACGGGCCCTGAAAACGAAAAAGGAGATGAATCCAGTTGCTAAATTAAGAAAAAAAACTTCTAACACGTGTAAAGGGTCCTTTGGTTTAAAGGAAAAAACCCAAATTAAAGCGTCTATTTTGCCCGTTTTTGGGGTATGTGGGAAAAAAACCGCCCAAACCGTGCATTATTTTTTTTTAAATTGGGGAAAACCCCGTCGTTTTTCTGAAACCCGATTTCCGAAAAACATTAATTTTGGAGGGATTTTATATGAAGACCAGGAACATTTTCAAAATTTTCTCAAAAAAGGCCCCAAATTTTTTTTTATTTATAAATTTGGGTTATCTCCATTCTTACAAAAATTTGAGACCGGAAAATTTTTAAGTGGCTTCAAAAAAATCTACATAAATATTTAAAAAGAAAAAAAGTACGGGAAAATTAATAAATATGGGAAAAACGGAATATAATATGTAATATTAAAATACACAAATTATAAAAGACATTAACATAATTCGAAATTACATTAATCAAAATTTTCCGAAACAAATTGGAAAAATAATACAAACGTTTTAAAAATCATTTGGGAAACGCTTTTTGGTTTTGGGACCAAACCCTTTTTCATATTAAAATTTCATCTATTTTCTCTCCCGGATCATGGTTAAGGGGCCCAAAACTAAAAACAAAAAGAACATCATTCAAATGGCAAAACAAAAATCAGCCCAAACCCCGGGGGGCGGGGTGCAGTATTCTCATCAATTGTTTAGCATAAAAATATTTAAAAAAAAAGGGTTAAAGGGGCGGGGGAAAAGCGACGTCAGTAATTCTTTTTTTTTGGGGGAAAATTTCTCCGTAGCGCACTTTCCTCTCTGAGAACCCGAAAAACGGAACAGGGGCGCCGGATTGTATAGAACGATTTTTCCCAAAGGGTGACCCAAATGACAGTTCGAGAAAACAAAGTGAACATCCCTGTATTTCAGAGAAGTTTTCCCGCCCCGCGACAAGGGTGTTCAGTCCCCCCCTTCCTAACGTGCTTTGGGTCTGCCAGAAAACATCCCTATGCAGAAGTCTAAGAGTTTCGCTTAAATAAAATTTTTCATTTCGTGAGTCAGGAAATTTTAAATTTAATTCTTGGTAGAAAAACTCTTAACAGGTTCTCACTTTCGAATGTAAATGGAAAGAAAAAAAATTTTTTCCGGGAAAAACGTGCCCGGGATGCATCTCCAAATTTATTCTCGGGTTTTTAAAATTTAAAAATAATATTTATCACCAAAAGTAAATTCATTGAATATATAAAAAAAAAAATAAATTTTTGAAAAGCACATTACACTGCACTTCCTAATATCAATTATTTCTCCCGGCACTATATTTTTTTCGGACAAAAAACCACAAAAAAAAATGTGGGAGCTATTTAAAATTTCCCAAATGCAAACGAACCCGATGGGGGAAAGGGAGTCTAATGGGCTCAAGGGCACAACGATCACAGAACTTTCAGTTACGTTGCCAGCACTAGCTGTCACTTCGGCTCATCCTTCGGAAAATCGCTCTATAAAAACATCCGACCGCGTCTGAATATAACGCACCTCGGGTCGACAGCACAGAAAATATGTGGAAAAAGTTCCGTTGTTTTTTAAATACTTTTCATTAAAATAGGGAAAAAAATTATTGGGTTAAAAAAAATTTTTTTAAAAAAAAGCAAAGTATGTAAAATATGTAATGTACTAAATATGTAAAAAAAAATTTAACGAAAAACGAAATGGTGTTCAGATGGGGACTATTCGTAACGATTTCAGTTTTGAGAACGATCGGGGTTTAAACAACCTGGAATCCTTGAAAACCAGGAAAAAACCAGGAATTTGTAAAAAGGGTGGGAACCGGAAAAAAAATAATTTTATTTGAAGACCGGGGTTTTCTGTTATTTTCCCGATCTCCCCCCAAACCCTTTTGCCCAATTCGCATACAGCATTGTTTATTTAATAAAATGCAAAAATTTAGCTCAGTACAGATAAATGGCGAATGTTAAAAACGAAATATTCATGAGAAGTGTCTCAGGTGTTCTTGAGGTTTGGGGGGTTCTTGACTCCCTTTTAAAAACTTCAAACACGCCCTTACATAGGTGCAACATGGGTGGGTACCTAACCCCACTGCACCTGTTGGTGGCCTGTGGGTTCCGTGCATGGGGGTATTTCGAACAAACGTCTCACCGGGAACTCAATAGCCGACATTCGATTAGTTTTTTTTAAAATTTTTATTAACGCTTCTACAATACCGTAAGTTTTTAATTTCGGTTTTTGCGCCTATTCTTTGGGGACATCAGGGGACCTCTTTTATGGTTTTCGATCAAAAAAACCCCGAAATTTCGTCTTCCCCTATTCAACGGAAATTTTAAAATTATTTTTTGTAGAAACCCGTCAAAACTATCTTTGCCTTTTCCTACACGGAGATTCAGTGGGTGTCCCAATTGACAGGAGCACGAAAAAATGAACACCGGGGATCTTGACCGGGTTGCGCCCAGGGAAAATTTGAAATAGACCCTATTTTTGTCGCTGCATTGTTTGCCAAAAACGCAGGTAATAATATGAAATTTAAGTTGGTACAAATTTCTAGGCCCCAATTTATTCGATTTTTTTTTCTGAATGTATTAAAATAGTGCTAATATAAAAAATATAATTCAAAGCGCCTGTGGTTAATGGGGTTTATTTCGATAATTTTTAAAAGCTTTTTTGACACAAATAAAAAATATAATTTATTTTTCTTAAAACTTTTATTTCTCTTTTGCATGCTTTCCCATTAAAAGAAAAATTTAAAAATTTCACGAAAAAATAATACTTGGATCACAAAAAGGTTGAACATGTGTAAAAATAAAATACTCTCTACTTTTTTTCTAAACGTTATATCTCAAGATTTCCCTATCTACTTTAAAAAAAACAAAACATTGTTGAAAGTCATCAGGCAGGCTAAAATAATGAAAAACGATCAGGATATTTTGAACTCAAATAATAAAACAAAAGCAATGTGGAATATAATAAAAAATACTACCAAATCAACTAGAAAACCCGTAGAGAATGTTGTTTTAAAATATAACGATATAAATGTGAACGATCCGGCAACGTGGCTAATCTCTTTAAAATACTTTTCGAGAATTGCTGCCGATCTCACTAAGGGTCTTCAGGCACAAAACTCAAAACAGACAGTTCACCCAAAATTTTAGACACAATGTTCGTTTCCGAAACTTCTTCCTATGAAATTCTCAAAATAATCGGTAAACTAAAAAATAAATATTCGTCCGGTTTAGATGAATTCCCGGATTCTTTGTTAAAGACTTGTGCGTATGCCATTATACACCTTAACTCACATATTTAATGCATCCTTATGCACTGGAACGTTTCCAGATATTTTCAAAACAGCTAAAATTAAGCCGCTTTTCAAAAAACAACAAAATGAAATTCAAAATTATCGGCCCATTTCTCTTCTATCAGTTTTTCAAAATATTAGACTTTTTACGTACGAATGGAAACCTTTCTCACTAAACACGACCTTTCAGATTGCCAACATGGTTTAAAAAATCAAAATCAACGGAAACAGCTATATTTTCTTTTCTTAAGATGTCGCCTCATCATTGGATCAAAACAGAGGCACCTATTGGATTTTTTTTAGATCTCTCAAAAGCTTTTGACGTCATTGATCATGACATTTACTTTCCAAATTACCTTCATATGGAATTCGTGGTATTGCTCTAGATTGGTTATGTTCGTGCCTTAAACAACGATCTCAGAGAGTTGAAATACCTACTGGAATGATGGAACATTACGTACGCACCTTTCCGACTCTTTGCCCGTTGCATGTGGAGTTCCTCAGGATCGATTTTAGGCCCTACTCTGTTCCTACTTTGCATAAACGATATGCCCTCGACGATTCGAAACGGAAGAACGGTTCTCTTTGCGGATGATACGAACATCCTTTGCAATAAGAAATCGTAAATAGTACAATATCAGATGTTTCAAAATTTGGTTCCGAAATAACAAATTAATAGTAAACGAAGAAAAAGGTTTTAATGCAGTTTTCTATTTCAAATAAACAATTCTGTGCTCCATTGAAAATGAACAATGTCCATTGACTGATGTGAAGGTAACAAAATTTTAGGTCTCTCAATTCAGTCAAACCTTAAATGGAACGTCCATTTAAATGAATTGAACACAAAATTAAGTTCATTATGCTACGCGTTCAGAATTCTTGCAAATTCAGTCAGCCTTCATACTGCTCGTTGTGTATACTTCGCGAATGTTCATTTCCGCCTGAGATATGGCATAATATTCTGGGGAAAAACATCTTATAGCTCCAGACTTTTAGATTACAAAAACAGATTGTACGAATAATAACCAAATCCCACCCACGTGATTCATGTAAGCCTCTCTTCATTAATCTAGGAATTTTACCATTACAGTGTCTTTTATTTACGAATCAGTGGTTTGTAAAAATGACTTGCTCAGGGCGGGAATATATTTTCAGAAAACGCCGAAGTCTATTACTATAACACTCGACGTAGAAATCATATTCATCAGGTGACAGTATCAACAGCTCATTACAAAAATTCACATACAATACATGTACATTATTTTACAACACTTTTGCCAGATGACATTAAACGATTAAATTCAATAGAAAAGTTTAAATCCCAAAGTGAAATCGTTTCTGCTGCATAACTGTTTCTATACAATTAGAGACTATACTGAGCATCACAAGAAAAGGAACATTAATTTTAACAATGATACATAATGCATTATTTTCCATTTGGACTGTATAATGAGTATAAACAACCTGTAACAACTATTGTACTACAGCTTCCGGGTCAATGACCCCCATCTCGATCAGGGTTTCAAAATCCAGTTTCTAAGTCCATTGAGCAAATGTGAGATGCCCCCTTGTTTGCTTCTGGACATAAATGTAGCTTCATTTCTGTGCGTCTTCTAGAGAATTCAGTGGAAAATACAATTATTCAAATTATCTGTTTCCATTTTGTTCGCGGCAGGAAGTAATAAAACCAAAATTTGTTACTTTTATCTTTGAAAATAGATTTTATTACATGGGAGTTTTTTTTCTCCCTTTCAAAATTCAAAATTTATTGCTATTTATCCTTGAAAATATATTTTATTACATGGGAGTTTTTTTGTTTTTTTCTCCCTTTCAAAATTCAAAATTTATTGTTTATTTATTTTTGAAAATAGATTTTACTACATGGGAGTTTTTTTTCTCCCTTTCAAAATTCAAAATTTAAGTAGTATATGACTTAGTGTAGGGATCACAGAATTTTGAAAATGTGCACACAATTCACTTTTCCCCATAGCACGTCATACGCAGATTTTAACTGTTTTTGACGTAAATTAAACAAATAAATAAACCTCCAAAAGTGATCAGCGGTCATACTTTTATGTTATTAATGCTTTTGATATGTGTGTCAACAGTTCCTTCACGTTTTGAAGTGGTAGTAATGAGTTTTATTGAACGCAGATAAAAACAACAATTATTGAAGTTAATTAACGTGACATGGTAGTTTATAAGTGATCTAATGAATTGTTCCTAACAGTCCAGTTATGTCAATATCAATGCAAATGCATCCATTTAATTTATCTGTTCAAGCAACTTCATTAGCTTTTAAAAGTAAATTAAAAAAATAATGAAAATCATCATTATTAGTGTAAGTAGTCTTCAATAACATCCATTGTTACCAGACAGTCTTTGAATACGTGTTATCTTCAAGGTTCAATATTAAGTATAGACCCAGATGTTGTTGGGCTATCCATTTATTTTCAGTCATAATTAAAATGAATTCCAGAATATAAATAATAATGATATAATATAATTAATTTAAAACAAGAAATACTAAAGGACACTTAACAACAACAAATAATGAACTACTATTACTATTTAATTAACTTTATTATTATTACTAAAGAAAACAATTGGATAATAATAAATAAAACTCAAAAACGCCTAGTACTACTAAATAAATAAATTGAACGATAAAACGCAAAGAAAGAAGAACACCAAAACGCAAAATGCAAATCTTTAGCAACACTCGTAAACTAACAAAACTTCACTTGGATGGCGGAATCTACGGAAGTAGTCATTGTTTCATTTCAAACTTAAATTTTAAAAACTGTCCCTACCGCTTGAAGGTAATATATACAGGAGTATTTGTGTGACGGTTGGCAACAACTTTTGCCAACATGAAACAGAAACTTCACCTAAATCAGTATAAATGTATGTTCTCATCCAAACAGTGACTTTTTCAAAAGTTGTCCCATTAGTTCGGCTTTTTAGCTGGCCAGCAGCTTATGTGTGTGTGTGTGTGTGTTTACGAGGGTAGGTGGAAATCTTCAGAAGACACCATGCGGCCCGTACCACATGATAGTGTGAGATTTTTATCCACTAAAACCAACCTCCCTTCTCCTCCATCCTCCCCGCGGAACGGCCGTTGGGCATTACATCACAGGAGTGGATTAAGATAAGCCTAGTCTAAGCCACTTCTCTTCGCCAAAACGTAGGAAGGATCAAACGAGAACCAATCGACCATGCTTTCCTTTCTATTCTCCTCCTTTGGCTATTATGGTCTGCATATGCACTCACCGCATTCCAATTTGGTTTCTGAAGGCGACATGCGCAACCATTGCTTCCGGGTGTCAGCGGGTCAATCAGAGTATACTCGCAGCATTGCCGTCGCTGCAGATGGTATGCCCGGGCACTGGAAGAACGCCCATGCTCGGCGTCTTCGACAGCCAGAGTTCCTGAGTGTGCAGAATGGGGTATCTCAGCTTGAACCTGTGGAAATATGCCAGAATGCATCCATGTCAGACAACAGCCAGGTAAAGGAATTTTTCTTCCCCGTGTTTACGGTTGATCCACGGTGCAATGGAGGGAATCATGCGGTACGTCCATCTTTGCTATTGGACTTGTCCATCAGTCCTGCCATTCGAGCAGTGTTGTCGAGCAGTCACAGGTTCTGCATACTTCTTTGTGATATCGCCTCCGTCTCACCTGCGCCAAGATATCGACGGAGGCATCCCCGCGATGACGCACTGAATCGTTTGGCACAGTGCCGGAATGCACAAGCTGCCCGCAATGCCCGATAACCTGCACACTGGCGTCATCCTCGGATGTAACGCTATTTATCTGACGTGGAGTTGGCCCACTGGGGGCTCCATAGAGCAAGACGGACCTCACAACCAAGGCCAGTGCTTCCGTTTCTCCTGACAGGGCCTTATGTTGGGCATTCGTCTTGACAGTGCTGCATTAATTACCGCAGCTTTATTGCTGGCGTACTTCAGGTGGTCAGCAAATGTCAGACGGGCGTCAATCATGAGACCAAGACGAGGGCTGTAATGCAATACGTTGGTCTCCGACTTTGAGAGTGATGGTTTCTCTCTTTTTCCTACTAGTGACTAGAATAACCTCAGTCTTGTGCTCAGCTAACTGCAGCCCTGAGGACTTCAACCACTGACTAACAATAGCGATCGCTTCGTTGCAGAATATACAATTTCCTCAATGTACTTCCGCAGCAGCGACGATCTGCAATGTCGTCCGCAAATAATAATACCTGCCTTCTGGGAGGGGTAGCCGAAGGACTTCGTCATACATCACATTCCATAATAGTGGACCCAATACTGACCCTTGCGGGACACCAACCGTGATACGGTACCTTCGGTTTGATTGTATTGAATTTGAATTATAAATCAGGGCTCTATTACTCAGATACTCGGTCACAATCTTCCTCAAGTACGTTGGCACATTAAATCTGCGGAGCTTGGTAGATATTACTCCACCTGGCCGAGTTGAATGCATTTTAATATCAGCGTAACGACAGCACAGTACTGTTTGGGCCTCTCTTCCATCTACTTCCTCAAATTGCTTGTCGGGCGAGGTGTGTGACAAGTTGGACTGCGTCAACGATCCGACAGGCTCTGTGGAAACCATGCTGATTTTCAGGCCTCACCTCCTCCACTGCTTTCTCCAGTCTGGTTCTAATAATTATCTCAGAACCTTACCAGCTGTGTCAAGCATACCCTACAATGGCCGGTGTATGATGATGGATCTTCAGAAGTTTATTCCCGGCTTTGGGAGAGTACCAAGCGCTGTTTTCCATCTTTCTGGATACACCCCTTCCCTCAAGCAAGAATAATAAAATATTCACAGATGTCGGTGTGCGAGTATCTGGACGAGGGCAATATTAGAATGTTATCAGTCCAGGGAACGCTTTGTGTTGCCGATTCTGCTGATTGCGTGGGAATTTCTTCTTGCGTGACTGGAGGGGTGTTTCTAGCTCAGATAACGCTATAATGAACTGAGTCACCAGGGTGGCTCGGGAATAGGAGCTGTCACAATTCTGAGCAGCATTTTGAAGACAAGTTGGAGAGCAGTAGGTGCCGCTATCTTAACCTACATGACCATGTCTTGTACGGCCTACCCATGGATCCTTTTCACCTCGTCACACAGGCTTTTGGCGCATAAGCGTTTTGCTCTTGCAGTTTCTATCACTTCAACTGACTGAGCAGGTTGTATTGCTCTTGCAATTTGAGGAAAGTTAATCTGCTGCCACAGGCTCTCTGGTACCTTTGTCTTCTGGCTCCGAGCACCTCCGTCATGTTGGGCGATTTCCTCATTCCATGATAAACTGGTGAACGACGAAGTGCGCCCCCACGTCTAGACATATGCATCTGACTTTAGTTGTATTCATCACCTGCCCAGCTTGTCATCTGCAGGACCTGTTGGCACTATCGTCTCCAAACATTGTCGGAAAACTTCTTCGTCGAACGTTTTTGCTTTCCACCCAGCTGGCTGACATTTCGGCGCAAAATTCGTACAAAAGTGCCTGGTGGTCACTATGGGTATACTGTGTGTTCACTAACTCTCCAGGACACTCCCATTCTCAAGATTATCGGCTTGCGGAACGTCAGATCACAACAGATCCCACGCCCCTCTGCAGGTGTGTATGTCTCCTGTGTTGGCAGGTTCTACATTTCAGAGAAGGAGAGGGATGCAGAACTGCTCGACCTCGCTCATTAGTGGACGAACTACCCCACTCAACCGCCCAGGCGTTGAAGTCTCCAGCTATCACCAAGGGGCTTCGTCCTCTTGCGTCGTACACTAAGCGGTCAAGAAACTGCTCAAACTCGCCCATTGTCGCGTTTGGTGATTAATTAAATCATTCTTTAATAGTACGCTTATCAATAGTCAATTGTTTTCTTCCAAAGCTGCTTCATGGGGGCGCTGCTTGATGTTTTCTTTTGATTGTTGAGATTTGTTTACAATTCGTCGAGTTTTTGTTTCAGTGTAATAGTGCATTGTGGCGTTGATAGTGAAGAATGATTTAGTGGTGTTTACTAAATAAATGTTGATGAATCAACACTAACAGTATCCTGATGATAACACATGCCGAAGAGATCACGTTCTTTCATTTTAAACTGAAAAATACTACAATCAGTTCAGTAGAAGCTCTAAACAGAAGCCACCCAGCAGAATACCTTATTTTTAAATATATAGATAGACTAGTAGTTAGATAATGGCTCAGGATTTGTCGTAGTAAGGATTTGGTTGTCTTGTACTCTTGCTAGCTGCCACTTATCGCCACCCAAAGTAATTCTTATTTTTTGTCTACGTTCATGTATACGGAGTTACATACGTAGTATGGAGAAAGTTGTGTAATTCTAAGGAAAATATATTTAGAGATTTCACAGGAAATACACGTTTTGGGGTCCTCTGATACCGAGAAAGTGTTTTTTTAAACGTCCGTCCGTCCGTCTGTCGGTCGTTCGGTCTCTTAGCACTATTAGCGCCTAAACCATGCGTAGGACTTTTTCCAAATTGAAAAAAACCTATATATATATATATATATATATATATATATATATATATATATATATATAGGAGTTTAATATTATTAATGTGTGTATATATATATATATATATATATATATATATATATATATATACACACACACATTCAAACATAATCAACTGCTTTGGTCAATAGTCCCGTTAGTGTAGTGCATGTTTTTCTCGAGAGATGGCGGTGATCTTCCCCGCGCTGGATGGCGAGATCCGGCCGACCACAGGCGTCGGCTGGTGGGGTTCCTAGCAGGACTCTCCCGCAACCCAGGGCGCCGCCCCGGCGGGACAAGCTCTAATTCTCCGACTGATCTCCCGGTATGTGTGGTAGTGTAGTGCATGTAAGTGTAAGTGTGTGTAGGGAGGAAAGGGACAAGGATGAGGAAGGAAAGATTGCGCGCAGTCCGTGGCCCGTTTGTTAGGGTACTGTCGGCATTCGCCTGGTATTGATCAGAGAATCCACGAAAAACTATCGATCAGAACACCTGGCCGCTAGAATTCCCCTCGACACAGCGGATAAATTCGACCCAGCCATCGAGCTTATGTCGGAAATCCTGCCACCGTCTGGACACAAACCCTAGGACCTCCCAGTCAGAGCGCTGCAATGGCATCAGTTGATGCACTGCGCTACCGCTCCGTATACACTCACACACACACACACACACACACACACAAATTATTACCTTTCCCGTCACCTTGAGATGGACGCGATTAAGCTCGGAGAATATGTTCCGCTGTCGTAAAGAAATTTAAATTGTGACCATGTGACTGAGTAACAATATATTTTAATAATTAAATTTGTTCAAAGAATTGTTGTGTTGTCTTTGAACAAATTCAATTATTAAAATGTATTGTTATGGATTTACAAGAATACATTCTTTGTACAATTTATTTATTATAATACATTGTTACTTAGTAACATAATTCTAATTTAAATTTCTTTACGACTGCGGACTTGCTGTATTGAAATGGCACTCATCGACTCACCATGTCACGACGCGCGCCGCCAGTCAGAACCCAGGGCGGAGCGCTGTTCACAACAATTAGCTTCGGCCACGTGCGTGTCCAACACGATCACTCCACTCCATCCCCATCTTCAATCTCCCATCCCCATCGCGCGTCTCTGGGGTCCACTGCTGGCGCCCTTCGAGGCGGCATAAATACCCTGCCTTCAGAATAGTAGGATTAGGATTTGACACTGAAACAGTCACATTAAATAGAAACCATAATTTAGATTAAAATTATATTAAAATTTCCTTAAATTTTAATTTTTATATCTTAAGATTATAGCCCAATTACTAAACATATTAAAATATTATAAAAAACCCAGGTACAAATGAACTAGTCTTAAATACATTCTGTCATTTTTTAAGATTATTTCTATTTTATGTAATAAAAAGTTATATAAAAAAAGTTCCTCCATCTTTAAATATTTTCTAGGGATGTATTTTTATGGTCTTTTTATGTCCTATGGCGCTATATTTTTTAAATTTTTTCAAAACATAAACATCCTGATGTTTGTAGCCTTTAAGTTCAATGTCTTTTTTAAAAGTGATCATTTTTGGGTGACATCGCAAATGTTTAGATGATGTGTCAAATTCACGTACTTTAACATTAGCAATTAAAAGTTTTTTAAAAGAAAAAAAGTGGATTCTTCGTGTGGATAGATTTTGTTCCCGGACGTTTTCTGATTGAGCAACAAAAATTATATCAATGGTAGTAATGATGCGAATGATTTTTATTGGTGAGTCTTCTCAAATTCAAGAGTTTTCTTGTCCTTTAGAATGCTGTGAAATTTATAAAAAATCTGAAGAATTAGTGTTTAAGAAAACGGGTGAAATAAAATGTCTTGTAAATAAAGATTCAATTGAACTACACTGTTTTTCTTAATTTATTTTTACAACCGTAGATTTTGAAACATAAAGGCAGAAATAAACAGATATTCAAATAGAACAGCTTCCGAATTTCAACAAAATATATTTGTAGTCCCAGTATTCCATTCTCATTAGTATCTTATAATCAAATTATCATAAAATATTTACTGACTTCAAGAGGAAAGGCAGTACAACAAGATAATATAAATTTCAAACTGATATAAAATAAAAACTATAATACACATAATTTTTGGTAATAGCTATATTGTTAACAAGGGGGTTAAAATGGGGATATCCATCAGATCGGGTTTTTATGGAAGTTTGAAACCCGCTTTTTTGGTGTTGAATTTTTTTGTACAACTTATTTTCCAATGGGACAAAAATTTGGGGTCCCAAGGGGGAAAAGATAGGATGTAAAAAGCCTTGGGAAGGGTGAAATGAACAGAGAAATTTTGATGAGGGGCAGTCCCACTTGACATAGGGAGGTTTTAGGTAAAAAAAATTTAGATATTTGAAAAGGAAAAAGCGGAAATTAAAGAATAAGCACTAAAAAAAGAATGTTTAGAATGTTGTACCAGTGATTCTAAGTCTTTTGCAGGATTCAATATAAAATTGGGAAAGTCCTTAATAAGCAGGAAGTCAACAAAGCAAATGATTACACCATGAATGGCAGCGTAGGAGTTGCAAAAGGGAAAGTGATAGTACATAGCCAACAGATGATACCCAATTTTTGTTGTAAAATTTCCAAAGATTACAAACACAGACAGTAAAGCGGTGATGGCCCGGTGAGAGCACAAAAATAACGTCCCAGAATAAACACGTGGCAAGAAAATATTATTTTGTAAAAGTCAAAGTAACAGCAAATAATATCACATTGTGTAATGTTAAATTTACCCTTTAAAAAAATGATAGAAATTTTGAACTTTGAACCATAGAAAAATTTGATTTGCAGAAAGCAACAATTTAAAAGTTAAATTAAAAAAGGGCTTTGTTCATTTATTCACAATAATTATATTAGAAAGAAACTTTAAAACGGGGAATTTTTTTTTAACTCTAGAAGTCAATTTTATTCCATGGATTAATGGATAATTAATTGTTATGCCTTTTTTTGGGTATCGGGGGATCAGGCCCACTTTCCCGATATTTTTTTATGATATCTTGGGAAAATTTTTTTAGTGTGAAAAATTTGGGGGAATTGTCCCCTTTCCCGTCCCTCTGAGAACTGCATTTTCATGAGATATATGAATCTGCCTTCTGAAGAGGAAGATTTGGTGTTGGTTCCCTTTAAGATTTTTTGCACAATACCCATATATAGTGAGTGCATTGCAGCATTTAAGAGTCGGGTGAAAATAGACCAATAACATTTTTCCCTGTAATGTTGATTCTGTATGTGGAAATGCTTTCATTCATGCTATCCATGCCTCCCATATATTTATTATATGCACATATGATGTTTGATGTGGTTATTATTATAATTTTCTTCTTTGCACTATCTTTTATGCCTCCCATATATTTATTATATGCACATATGTCATTGTTTTTACTTAAAACAATCCCTCATCTTCAATTGAAATCAATAAATGTTGGGTGTAATGATCAGGGAACAATAGGTTTTGTGAACATTGATACAAAATAAACAAAGTGGTTGTGATATAAATATAAAAAAGGCGCCTTTTACAACCGAATCCTTTGAAGAAGTGATACTAGAAGAAGGACCGAAGATAATTCCTGGAAAAGAAGTAAATGAAAGAAATTGACGCGAGTGGATGTATAAAAATGATGAGGTGATGGGGATGATAATTCTAATTTTCAAAAAAAAAACTTTGATGTAGGGGAATAACTAGTGCAAAGACCTTGTGGGAAACATTGAAGAAAAGACATGAGGGAATCCATAAACAAAGGATAATTTCATTACAAGCAAAATTAGCGAAATTGATCGACAGGACAACGAGATAATTGACAATTTTTTTTAACGGGGACAACAGGCTTATCATGTGAAATAAATGAACTTGGGGTGAAAATTGAAGAACAGGAGCTGGTACATTATATCATTGACGGTGTGCCAAAGAACTTTAGCTAAGTGATGACTGCATTATTCACTATTGATTTGAATCAATGATGGATGGTTTATTTAAGGTACAAAAAAAATTGGCAGCCTTATGGGGAACAAGGAACAATAGGGAAAATTTAAAGGGAAAAAAATTGGAAAAAAATTGCTTTGTATGGAAAACTAACCCCTCGGGAAAACTGCTGGTAGAGAAACAGTGGATATGAAAACAAATCTGAAAGAGAAAACAAACCCAACAACTTGCATAAAATCTGTTACGAGGAAAGCAGTGAAACATCTGCAAATAAGAAAGAAAAATTTTTAAAAACAAAGAAAAGGAGAATTCAATCAGGTACCAGAAAAAGATGCAAGCAATGGTAGCAAAGAAGACACGACATCGAACGATGGAAGAAATGTTAGAAATGGAAGAAAAATTAGATGGCTATTGGACTCTGAATACACAGACATGACTGGGTAGGGGTGTGAGAAATGAAAAGTGGGAATCAAATTGTGACCCAGAATCAGGGAAGAATAGTTCGACCGTAGGAAATGTGGTGGATCTGTCACAATCAAATAATCTCATCAAAGTCAATCTGGAAAAAGTGTTGTATGCACCATGTTTGAACTCAGACTTATTGTCAGTCTCCAGGATTGTAAAAAAGGACAAGAGAATTGTGCTCGTTGAACAAGGTGACTTACAGGAAATGGATTGACGGGGGTAATTTCATTCTTGAAATGGATGTGGATGAAAAAAATTTATATTAATGGGAGTCTAGTGGAATGGAATTAATGAAAGCCAGTGGGGAAAGGGGTTAATGAAACCGTTTTAAGTAATGTAAATTAAAAAATTTGGCCAGAAGGTGTCCGTCAATCATAAATACATCGAAAAAATGTGTGGAAATAAATTAATCAGAGGGCTTAAAGATTTTTCGAGTGAATACAAAACATGACCGCTGTTTGCAGGGAAAATGTACTCGACTTCCATTCAAAAAATAGTTTAAAATTTTTTGGTTTTAGAGACGCATTTTGACTTTTGGGGTTTTGGGAATTACGAAAGGAGCAGATATTTTTTTGATTGTTTATCAATCAGTGCGGTATTTTTTCTGAGTTTGAATCAAAAATGAATGGGATAGGTTTTGGAATTAATTAAGACAAATGAAACGAGGGGAATGAAAGAATTTTGGGCTGATATTGGCAAGGGTTATAAAAACTTCATCATTTTTTCAGGGATAAAGGAATAAAAACGAAGTGCCGATACACCCCAAAAAAGAATTGTGGAAAAGGGCTAATAGAACTGTTCTAAACGCACGAGGGAAAATTTTTTAAAACTGGTTACCATGGAGATTCTGGGGAGGGTGCACACGGCTGATTGCCCAATGTTACTCCCCCAAAAAAATGTAAATTGTTTCCCTTGAATTTCTGGAATCAAACCTAAAATTTCACATTTTAAATTTTGGCTCCCAAAGGGTTTTTTAAAAAATTTTAAGAAATCAAAAAATTGGATAGAAGAGCAAATGGGTTTTCTTCAGGATATTGAAATGTCCAAACACCGAATTATGATTTTGAAAACAATGACATGTAAATCGAGAGATGTTATATTTACCGAGTCGGAGATGGGATACAAATCGTGGAGCATTTCAAAACAGGAAAATCTAAACCAGTTGGATTACGATCTTGTTGGTGAGTCTCTGGAAACTGTAAAACTTAAGATTGAAAAAAGATGTTTTAGAAAAATTGGTTGGGCAGAAAATTATTCTGTCTCAGATGTGATGAAAATTTTGTCAAATCAATGAAATTTATGAAGAAAGAATCAAACAAAGAATAATTTATAAACCATTAAATGATCCCGTATGAAGCAAAATTCAAATCTTCTGACCCGGGGGGCCCCTTGTGAGAATGAGTGCTGCAACAGCTGTAGAATCAACCCCCAAAACTTATCTAAGCACGATGAATGGACCCGACTGCAATGAATGGGAGAAAGCAATACAACAGGAGTTAAATGTCAGCAAAACTATAATCATGGGGTAGAGGGGTTAGAAGGTCCAGAAGGAACAATGGATATTTAAAAGAAAGGGGGGGGCAAAGGGGTTGGGAAAAAAAGTGAGGGTTAGTAGTAGATGGGTTCCCGACAAATAAATAGAAGATTTTTATGTTTTAATCCAGTGGTTATCAGAACGTTTTGCGTCTTGCTTTCTGTGGCTTCAATGAACAATTATCCTGTGAAATACGTTGATGTACAAACTGCCTACCTAAATTGAAAAATTGGAATGGTTTTTATGAAAATTCCAGACAGTGTGCATAGATGGGAATATAGTTTTAAAGCTGAAAAGTGCTTGTAAGGTCTGCCTGAAACTGGAGATGCTGGTAAAAGAAATTATGCAGTGTTTCCCGTGTGGAGGGGAATTGAAAGTGATACTTGCATGTTCGTGAAGGCCCAAAATAAGAATTTCTTGATCATTGGTTTTTATGTAGAAGATTGTATCATCATAGGAGAGAATACCACTCTAATTGACAACTTGATATCAAATTTAAAGAAACATCTATCGATAAAGATAGTGGACAGGGATGTGAATGAATCGTTTCTGGGCATAAGAAATGTTTGTTGCTGCCACGTGCTCGGATTTGGCCTCCACGTGCAGCAAATTATCTCAATACGTGATGGATCGGAGAACCCTTTATTTCAAAAAAAAAAGAGCTTTTTGGATTTAAAATAAGGAAACTTGTAATTAAATTTAAAAAACCAAGGAGTTTTGAATATATAATTCGATGTTATGGTGTATTTTTTTTATAGGTTTTCGATCTTTGGGGGAAAAAAAATTAAAATTTTAAAATCATTATTTAAATTAAAATAAAAATTTTTAAAAATCTTTGGGAAATGGACATTATAGATCAGCAACATCAAAAAAAATTTTTTAAAGATTGCCAATTCCCTTTTAGGGCAGACAAAAAAAAATTTGGGAAAAAAAAATTAATGAGAAAAAATATTAAAGAATATCCAAGCAAACAAAATTCATTAACCAAAGATAGAAGTGAACTTGATCACAGATTTGATTTTGAGAATGTACTTAAATAGACCATGAAAGTAGGAATTATCCCAGAATGATTTCAGAGAATTTACATAGGAAGTTAAATTATACAATGTATACAAAGGTTGAAAGTCGTGAAATTTCCAGTATTTAAGACTATAATTATTATTATTATTATTATTATTATTATTATTATTACCATCATCATTATTATTTTATTAATTAATGGTGTCAACAACAAAGTTGTACACATATTTTACAATAGTGTGATAAGTTATACAACAATTTTCTTAAATATACTAACAAAATTATAATTAAATCACTACTATAAATAATAGATCATAGGTATGGAGATATGTATATGCATATATAAGTATTTTAATCACAAATTTATAATTGTCCAGACTAGCCTTGAAGGTGCTCAGGGGTTTTCCCTTTTTTATACAGCATGTGGGAAATGCATTCCCTGTATTTACCCCATGGTTTACAAAAAGAGTGTTGTCCTGTCCTTTTGTTCTTTGTTTTTCCAGCTTATCTATGTTCTGGGCTAGAATCCTTGGTTTTGTAAAAAAGGATTTAAATTCAGAGTTAAATGTCCATTCAAGATTTTAAACATTTCATAAATCACCCCAGATTCTTTCTTTAATATCAAAATGACATTTTCTAATCTTCCCATAATTAGATTTTGTAGTTCCCCAGGATCTTAGTTATTTACAGTTTTTTTCAATATGTTTTTATTTTGATAGTAGGGGGGAAGAAAAATTGGCATATCAAGATAGGTCAATGTAGTTATATAGACGTTTACCACAGATGGATTTGGGAAAAACCTTTCTAATCAAAAAAGGGATGTTGGCTTTGTTTTAATGGGAGATTTAGTTATCACATTTCAAATTTCATGTGATCAGAACACCAAGATCATTTTGTACTGTTGTAAAATTGAGGATGTAATGGTATTGTTAAGATTTGGGTTTTGTTTTGGGGGGAGGACATTTCACTTATTGGGGTTGAAGTTAGAGCCAGATTCCAACCTCTCCCCCTTTTTGAAATCATTTTTCAGATCTTTTATTCTTTTGTGGTTTTAGAATATTTGGGTCATCCCCTTACAGTTCCCAAATTGAAGGCAGATCATCACCGGGGCGCAGGTGATAAAAATAATATCGGGCCTAGAGTTCAACCTTCCAGCCTAGAGCTGAACCACTTGCAACGGTGTGTGGGGTCTCGATAATATGTTTCTAATTGCTACCTGGAATGTTCTGTCCAATAAATTTTCCTGGATCCACCTGAACTGCTTGCCTCGTATACCCAAAGAGCAGTTTGTGGATGAGACGTTTATGTGGCATTTTATCGAAATCTTTAGCATAATCTAGATAAATGTGGAAATTTTTTTTAATCCAACTTGGTCCATACATCTAGTATGGGGTAAAATTTGGATTTGACTTTAGGGGCGAAACGTTGGGAAAATTCATTTTTAAGGCATTTCAAAAGTCGTCAAACAATTACCCTTTCCATGGCTTTGCTCACTGTGCTTGTCAGACTTATTGGCCTGTAGATTTTTGGTAACTTTTTGTCTCCTTTCTTGAAAACCGATGTTATGACAGCATTTTTCCACTCTGCAACAAGCAAAGCCCCTGATTCTAATGCTTCTGAACATTCTATTCAGTAAAGGGGCTAGTTGTAGTTTACGATTTTTTGGCACAGTTGGTACCACTGACCTTGGATGACTTGCATTCAATCCCACATTATCTGGGCAGTTTCGATATCGAAAATTCTAATTATCAAAAACTGGGCATTTCTCTTAAAGTCGGCAATGGACCTTCAGGTTTTACGGTATATACTTTTCTGTATTTATTTGAAAAGCATTTCGCAATTCCACCTCGGGTCATTTATTACTGAATTTCCATTCAGAACAATCATAGGAGGACCAGTTTTACAGTTAATTTGTCTTTGTATATAGGAGAAGAATATTTTTCCACCGTCCTGAAAAATTTGCTCTTCGTATTTTCGTTTATGCTGTTTCACATTAGAAATGAGATTGACATGTTCCTATAGATGGTGCTTCAATCTGCTCCCGTTCTTCAACATGGATAAGAGCCAAAATTTTTGCTTTTTTATCCTTGAAAATAGATTTTATTTTATGGGGGCCCCCCTTTAAAAATTTAATAGTATATGACTTAGTGTAGGGATCACAGAATTTTGAAAATGTACACAATTTACTTTTCCCATAGCACGTCATACGCAGTTTTTAACTTTTACGTAAATAAATAAATAAAATACATTAATTCTATAATTTGCTCATGATTGGTGTTTAGGTCGGCTTTGTTTTATTATCTCACGATTAATGCAAGGTTTATTTAAATTCATTCTATTCCTGATATCTGGCGAGTGAGTATAAGTAATTTAAAAACGTTTTATTTTAAAAATTTATAATTTGATTCAACATTTTCCGCATCGTCCTTAATATCCATATTTAGTAATTCAGCTATTCATAAGTATAATAATTTCCTTTCCACCTTTCATATATCTTTCTTAAATAAGTAGGAAAATGGTTTGTTGTTTTTGATTGGGGGTAGGGGACCAGCCCATCGGGCCCCGCCCGCCCGCCACCCCCCCCGCCCACACACTCGGGTTCAGGCACTCAATACCAGCAAGATTAATCATTGCTTTCTCCCTTTCCCCAAAACTGGGAAAACCCCCCCCCCTTCGTCAGTCGCACCGTCATTTCATATCGTATACCGAACTTTCTGTTAGGGGACCTCCTCTACACCTGCGCTTGACAACTCAAAGCTAATATATTCATCTCGTAGTAGAGAGAATGTTTTGTAATGTTTCGCGAAAAAAAACGGCGAATTTTCGGCAGAAAAAAAATCATTGACGGGCCCTGAAAACGAAAAAGGAGATGAATCCAGTTGCTAAATTAAGAAAAAACTTCTAACACGTGTAAAAAGGAGATGAATCCAGTTAAGGGGGCCCTTTTTTGGGGCCTTTAAAGCCGAAAAAACCCAAATTTAAGCGTCTGTCTGCCCGTTTGGTGTATGTGAATAAACCTACCGCCTAAACCGTGCATTAGTTTTTCCAAATTGAAACCCCTGTCGTTTTTGCTGAAGCTCTGCGATTTCGAAAAACATTAATTTTGGAGGGATTTTATATGAAGACCTAGGAACATTTTCAAAATTTTCAAAAATGGCCCTAAATTTTTCTTTATTTATAAGTGGATTATACTCCATTCTTCAAAAAATTTGAGACCGGGAAAAAATTTTTGGTTTAAACTTCAAAAAATCTACATAAATATTAATGAAAATACGAAAATGTAATAAATATGGAAAATCAGATATAATATTAATATTAAAATACCAAAATTTTAAAAAACATTCTAATTAAATTTCATTTTAAACAAAAATTTTCCGAAAAAAATTGGAAAAAATAATAAACTTTCAAAAAATCATTTGGGGAAACCCAAAATTTTTGGTTTTCACTTTTCACCCTTTTTTCAGTATTAAAGTTTCATCTATTGCTCTCCAGGATCATAGTTAAGCTGCTAGACTAAACGCAATAGAACATCATTCAAACTGGCAATAACAAGAATCAGCAACCAATGACTGCAGCGTGCAGTATTCTCATCGAATTGTTACTTTGCGTCCAAAGTATCTCGAAAATTAAGGTCAGGGAAAAGGGCGTCAGTTTTTTTTCTACCCAAAGGTGAAAATTTCTCAGTCCGCCCTTTTCCCTTCTGAGAACTGAAAACGGGAAGCAGGGAGGGGTTGTATGAACGATTTTCCTAGATGAGCCAAAGTGACAGTTCGGAAAACAAGGAACATCCATGTATTTCAAAAATATCCCCCGCCGCGACGCTGTTCAGTCACGCCCTTCCTAACGTGTAAGGGCCCCCCTGAAAACATCCCTTTAAAGTCAAAAGTTTCGCTTTCCCCGTCGTGAGTCAGGGAAATATTTAAATTTAATTACGTAGGTAGAAAATCTCTTAACAGGTTCTCACTGCCACGAATGTAAATGGAAAGAAAAATGATTTGAAGCCGGAAACACGTGCAGGTTTTACTCGCATTCATTCTCGGGTTTTTAAAAAAAAAATTATTTATCACCCAAAAAATAAATTCATTGTAATATATAAAGAAAAAAAAGAATTTTTATAGAAGAGCACATTAAACCTTCCAATATCAATTATTTTCAAAGGGACTATATTTTTTTTGGACAAGGACACCACAAAAAAAAGTGTGGGGGCTATTTACAAGTTGGCCAACTGCAAACGAACGAATGGGAGAAAGGGAGTCTAATGGGCACAACGATCACAGAACTTTCAGTTACGTTTCCAGCACTGTGTCACGGCTCATCCTTCGGGGAAAAACGCTTATAAAACATCCACCGCGTCTGAAAATAACCCCCTCGGGTCGACAGCACAGAAAATATGTGGAAAAAGTTCCGTTGTTTTTTTAAATACTTCTTTTCATTAAAATAGGTAAGAAAATTGATAGATTAAAAACATTTTGTGAAAATAGCAAAGTATGTAAAATATGTAATGTACTAAATATGTAAAAAAAATATTTAACGAAAAACGAAATGGTGTTCAGATGGGGACTATTCGTAACATTTGTTTTTAGAACATGATGGCCCCGGGAAACCCGGAATCCTTTTAAACAGGAAAAACCAGGAATTTGTAAAAAGGGTAAGAACCGGAAAAAAAATAATTTGATTTAAGATGGGTTTTCTGTTATTTTCAGATCTCCCCAACCTTTTTGGGAAATTTATACAGCATTGGAATAAAGTGCAAAATTGCTCAGTACAGATAATGGCGAATGTTAAAAATCGTTCATGAGAAGTGTCTCAATGTTTTGAGGGTTGGGGATTTCACCCGCATCCCTTTAAACACGCCGCTTACATGGGCAACATGGGTGGATTTCTAACCCACTGCCCCCTTTGGGCCCGTGGGTTTACGGGATGGGCGCGATATTTTTGGGGGAACAAACGTCCCCCGGGAAATCAATAGCCGACATTCGATTAGTTTTTTTAAATTTTTATTAACACTTCTACAATACGTAAGTTTTAATTTCGATTATTGTCGCGCCTATTCTTTGAGGACATCGGGGGTACCTCTTTTTAGTTTTTTATCAAAACCCTGTTATTACGTCTATCAAATTTAACGGAAAATTTTAAAATTATTTTGTAGAAGAGCGCGTCAAAAACTACTTTTTTTATAGCCTACAGGAATTCAGTGGCAGTGTCCGAAATTTACAGGAGCACGAAAAAAAGAACACACTGATCTTGACCGGGGGCACGGGAAATTTAGTAGACCCTATTTTTGTCCCATTGTTTGCCAAGGAAGCGCGGAGGTAAATTTAAATATGAAATTTGTTGGTACAAAATTTTTGGGACTCAATTTATTGTTTTTTCTTTCTTAATTATTGAAAAGGTAATATAAAAAATATAATTCAAAAGGCCTTTTAATACCAGCGTTTTTTCATAACCCCGGAACAGTAGTAATTTCAATCTATCAAATAAACATACAATTGATCAAAATTTTTTAATCAAATATAATTTTTAGTTAATTAATTTTCATCAATCACTTTCTTTTTAAAAAGAAGCTTCCAAAACTCAAAATTTTTTAGGCATAAAATTTGGGGTGGGGATATTCAAAATTCCAAAAAAAATATTTTTGGAAAGTTCAACATGATCCTTTTTTTAAAATCTTTTTTACGAACTATTTCATTTAAACTAGAGGGGCTACTGAATGGCAAGACTTTAAGTAGTAAAGGTTTTTAATTTTCCTTGGTGTGGACTGGCTTCAGGTCTTATCCATCTTCGCCCCTTCCCCCTTGTCGTCGCCCAAAATAATTTCTTTAACAATTTCTCAACGTTTTGGTTTCTTTGATAAAAAGGAAATATTACTTTAGAATGTTAAAGAAAATAAAAACCCCATCCTAAATGAAATTTTCATTAAAAAATTTTAACCTATTTTAAAAAATGGCGATTAAACATTAACGTAAATGCAAATTTGGGGCTGTTTCAAGAATCTTTGAGTTTACGAAAACTTCATTTAAGTAATTTAAGAACTTGTATGAAATTAAAAAAAGTATCTTCCCAAAATTGTAAAAATTGAGAATTTTTTTTTGTTTTGAAAAAAGTGTAAATCAACATCTAAGACCCGCAATTGTCTTAAGCGTCCTTCTTGCGATCAAATAAAATTTAACAAAAAAATTTGCCATTTTAAAGAAAAAGGGAAAAAATGAATTCTTTACACAAATTTTGCAAAAATTCCCTAATTTCAAAAATTGAAAGACATTATTTAAACACCCTTTTTTTATCAACCAATTTCCAAGAAAACAAAAACCATCTTAATTTTAGTTGCAGGGGACGGCGAAAAATTAATTTCAAAAAAAATTTTTCCGAACAAAACCTCCCTCTTAAAATTTCCTTTATTTTTGGGGGAAAATTGAATAAAAATTTGAAACGCCTTCTGAACTGTTCTGATATTTTCTGTAAAATTTGAAGTTAAATTGAACTTTGTGGGGTGGTAATGTTCGGATATGTCATGGACGTAATCGGGGCTGGTAATTTTAATAGTTTTGAGACCAGCTTGGATAGGGGAGAAGAGGATTTAGTGGGGCTTTTGACTACGGCAAGCCCGCAAGATATTTCGACTGAGAAGTCTACGAGGGACATCAACGAAGAAAAGATAAGTTAACCGCGGTGTAAAATTGTAAATTGAAAGAGATCATGATCAAAGGCCTAATTTAAATTCATTAAATTGTTTGATAAAAAAGTAAAAATAAACTTTGTTAAATTTTGTTCTTTAGAAAAGAAAGTGATTTTCATTTAGTCAATCCAAACAGTAATGAACTAGGAATAGAAACATTCTATTTCAGATTCCCAGGCGCTGTATAGTCGCGGATCCTATAATCCTTTATAGAGGTAATAAGGATTATAATTATATCGTGACTCCATTGACCCAGCAAGCCGGACGCTAAGATCTTTAGCAGATATAGATGTAGAGAGAAAGGAAAATTTTGGTATATCTCAATATGTAAAAAATATTTAACGAAAAACGAAATGGTGTTCAGATGGGGACTATTCTAATCGATTTCAGTTTTGAGAACATAGCAGGGTGGCCAGCAACCTGGAATCCTTGAAAACCAGGAAAAACCAGAATTTGTAAAAGGCTGGAAGAACCGGAAAAAGATAATTTGATTTGAAGACCGGATTTTCTGTTATTTTCAGATCTCCCCAACCTTTAGCCCGAATTCGCATACAGCATTGTATTCAGTAAAGTGCAAAATTCAGCTCAGTACAGATAATGGCGAATGTTAAAATCGAAATATGCATGAGAAGTGTCTCAAGTGTTCTTGAGGATTGGGTAGTTCTCGACTCGCGCATAACACAACTTCAAACACTGCCGCCATAGGTAACATGGGTGGAGTACCTAGCACCCCACTGCACCTATTTGGTGCCTGTGGTTGCACGTGCGTGCGCGATATTTGCGGAACAAACGTCTCACCGGGAACTCAATAGCCGACATTCGATTAGTTTTTAAATTATTTATTAACACTTCTACAATACATGTAAGTTTGAATTTCGATTATTGTCGCGCCTATTCTTTGAGGACATCGGCGGTACCTCTTTGCTAGTTTTTCGATCAAAACGACCCTGTTATTACGTCTATCATATTCAACGGAAATTTAAACTTATTTTGTAGAAGAGCGCAGTCAAAGCTATCTTTGCTTATAGCCTACACGGAGATTCAGTGGCAGTGTCCGAATTGACAGGGAGCACGAAAAAATGAACACACGGTGATCTTGACCGGGTTGCGCACCAGGAAATTCGAGTAGACCCTATTTCTGTCGCTGCATTGTTTGCCAAGGAAGCGCAGGTAATAATATGAAATTTAAGTTGGTACAAATTTCTGGTACTCAATTTATTCGATTTTTCTTTCAAGTAATGTATTAGAAATAGTGCTAATATAAACCAAATATAATTCAAAGCGCCTATGGTTAATACCAGCGTTTATTTCGATAACCAGGAACAGTAGTATTCAATCTAGTACAAATGAAACATACAATTGATCAAAATTTCTTGAAGTCAAATAGTAATTTGTTAGTTCGAAGTTAATTTTCATCAATCTACTTTCTTTTATAAGAACAGCAATAGCTTCCAAAAAAACTCAAATTATGTTCACGAAGCGCAGTAAATTCGAGTGGCGACTTGTTTGTCGCAAAATTACAAAAAACTCAGTTTCGGAAAGTTCAACATGATCCTTTTTGAAGATCTGTTTTTGACGAACATATTTCATTTAAACTAGAGGCGCTACTGAATGGCACAGACTCTCAAGTAGTAAAGGTTTTAATTTCCTTGGTGTGGACTGGCTTCACGGTCTTATCCTATCTTCTTGCCCGTTCCCATTTGTCGTCGCCCAAAGTAATTTCTTTGAACAATTTCTCAACGTTTTGGTTTCTTAGTAGTAAACGGAAATATTACTTTAGAATGTCAAAGAATAATAAACCTCATCCTAAATAGAAATTTTCATTAAAATTTGAAGCCGTATTTAAGAAAATGGCGATTAAACATTAATGTAAATGCGAAATTTGGAGCTGTTTGACAAGAATCTATTGAGTTTACGAAAAACTTCATTTGAAGTAATTTGAAGAACTTGTACTGAAAGTTAAAAAAATGTATCTTCCCAATTGAAGTTGTAAGAAGTTGCAGAATTTTTTTTTCAGTTTTGAAAAAAAAGTGTAAATCAACAACGTAAGACCTGCACCATTGTCTTAAGCGTCCTTCTTACGCGATCAAAGGTCCAAGTTTAATCAAAACGAATTGTGCCTTATTTTAAAGAAAAAGGGTAAAAAGTAAATTCTTGACACAATTTCAAAAATTCCATAATTTCGAAAAATTGAACATGACATTATTTAAACACCCTTTTTGATCAACACATTTCGCTAAGAAAGACAAAATACCATCTTAATTTTAGTTGCAGGAGGACGGCGAAAAAAATTGAATTTCAAAAATAAAATTTTCAACGAACATGAGACCTGCCATCTTAAATGTACTATACGCTATTTGAGGTGAAATTGAATAAAAATTGTTTAAACAAAATTAAAAATTGCCTTTCACACAAAATTACACGAAAAAGTACTCAGATTTTGGAAAATTTGCATATAAACTTATTTTAATATATATTTGAAGAACGGATTTCATTAAAGGAAAAATATCTATAATTGTAGTTGTAGAAAGATGTCGAAAAATGTTGAACTGTTGCAATTTTCCGAAAGTCAGGGTTTTCAAAGAACATGAGACCTGCACTATTCTCTTAAAGCTAAATGTAATGACACCAGTTCAATTTGTCGCCCCACGTGGCAGCACCATAAGCAAATTTACTTGACTCATAGCGTCTGAAAATTGTCCAATTTTCGATCTGTAAACGGTATCGGACGCCTTTCTAAAATATAATTTACGCTACGAAGCAGTTTTTGCAAAAAAAATTCCAAAAAAGTTTTTTAAAATTTTTTCTCAAAGTTCCACGAAGAAATTAAAAAATGTGGGCTTGCGCGATGACGACGTGCTTCGTGAATCCAACGCCGTGTCAGTCACGCAAACGGTACATATGTATACAATAATACACAGTAAAAATAAGTGTACCCCCCCTGGGCTTCTCAATGGGAAATCAAGGTTGGGCGTTTAGGAGTTATTGCTGGTGATTGTGAATAGTTCTTTTTGGAATTCCCATGATCCATTTCAGGTTAGCTATTTGATCTCTTGTTCATCTTCCTTTTATAAACACAGCCTGTTCTACTGTCAATTCTTCGATATACGGTTCTAATCTTTTGTCAATTATTTTGAGGAATATCTTACTAACATGCGGGATACAATTGTTTTGTTATTTGCACAATCTCGGCTGTCGCCTGTCTTTGGTAATGGAGTAAACAGACCGTTTCCAATCTGTTGATCGCTCTTTTTCTTTTCCAGATCACATTGCATTATTGTGTTTGTTTCGCCATAATTTCTTCCCCTGTGTCTTTGAGTTATTCGATTAGGATATTATTTACATCGGGGGACTTCTCATTTTTCAGTTGTTTTGTCTCCCAAAGCATTTTCTCTACAAAAATCTCTGGTTCATCTTCGTAATCACTTTCTAAGTGCTTATCCACTCCTCTACTTGAAAGTCCTCATATAACTACTTCGTGTTCTTTCCTATCTTTTCATGTGTCTTTTGTTGTAGTTCATTTGCCATTCTCATCCTATTCCTAGGGACCGTATATAACGAAATAATAGCGGTAAAGGTATTTATACCGGTATAGAAATATCTTTACCATTTTTCAAAATACCTTTGAAAATCAGTATAAGACGTCAAATACCGGCATTTTTAGAGGTCTTTTACTTTTATCCGATGTCTATATCGAATACCGATATACCTTTATTGAAAGGTATTATATCGGTATTCTCTCATCAAAATACCGGTATTTTCATAAGAAAATGCCGGTATTTCAGTAAAATTATATAGGTATTTGGGGGAAATTCATTGTTTTTTTGGTTGAGATGGCTCACAGAAAAAACTATTGACACGGCAGAGTTTCTGACCGGGAGGTCCGAGGGTTCGAGTTCCCAGGGTGGCGGATTTTCGACACTAGGCCTATTCTAGCTAGGTCGAGTTCTGCCGTTGACTGGAAAGAATTCTAGTGGTCGGGTTTTGTATGGTTTCTCCTATCATTACCTTTACGTAGAGAGAAGTTTTTGGTAACTGGGTTCTCACTCATATGCAAAGCGTCCAGTACTGGAAAACTTCCTCTTTCGCTCTAAAACACCCTGCCGCAGCGTTAGAACTGTAGTGAAATTGTCTTATAGAACTTTTGTCTTTTGACTTATAAAATGTTTATGAACAACACGTGACATGTCAACAATGCTCCTTATGATTTTATTGTTATTTACCATGTTATTAGCAAATAAGTCATTTACTGTTAATTTAGAGGGAAAAGGTACATACACTTGATTTCTATTATTAAAAAAGTTGTGTAATAAAAAGAAAGGCATTTCCAAACCTTAGGATTTAAAGCATTGGCTGTGATTTCCTGTTTTGAGTCTCGATGGATTGGGGTTCCTGACTTATGGATTTCCCCGGCCGCTCGAGAGAAACAATGAGCAGCTTTTTCATGTATTTTTCTAATCCTCACTTGCAATATTTAAAGGAGTAACGGTTGAATTACCTGAAATTATTAGAACTACGTAATATAAAGAATCAGTCAGTTAGCTACTAATCACGAAATAGACATGAAATTGTTCTTTCTGTATGTGAAACATATTGCTCCAATATTGCTCTTAGCTGTTCGGTTAGAGGAACATATTCGAATAATTTGAGCCATGGAAATGTCTATTAGTGACATTACCGAGCTGCTCTAAGTGAAAACGAAAAGAAAGAAAAAGAACAAAAAGAAAAAACACGAAAACTGAATCGTTCAAACCGTAATGTTTTTTAAAAAAGGACATTTTTAAAAATGTCAAAAATAATTGTTTTTTGATAAAAGGAAAAAATTAAAACATTTTAATGTTTTAAAATCAAATTAATCTGATAATTAAATGTTATATATTCTCGGAGGCAGCGCCTCTAACATTACGCGCGGTGCAAATTTGTTACCAGCTACGTTTTCTTAAAAATAATGTAATCTTATGGTTTTTTTTCTCAGAGAAGGCTAATTGCTTCCTTGTGAACGTTATTTATTCAAATGTACGCTTTTACAAAATTTATATTTAGACGAATTACTTGGGAAACTGAAAATTCGTAACATGGACGCTATTGACAAAATTGAATGCAGAAGAAGAGTGAATAATATTACTGTTTGTAGTCAAGTCATTCTGAATCATAATAAATGGGCTTGAAAGAAACAAATATTTCTGATACGAACAAACTTGTCGCTTTTCGTACGATCGATTCTGATTTGGGTATTGTCAAATCTGAACGCGACAATGGAAAGGGACAACCTGGGAAAGTAATGTTTGAAATACGTGCCCACTTGAGGCGCAAGATAAAGAGTATAGGCAGTGTTTACGCACGAATATACAGAGTAATATACATAATATAGAGAAAGTTATGTAATACAGCGGAAAATCGATTTCGCGATTTCACCGGAAATACACGTTTTGGAGTCGAAAAAGTGGTTTTATTCAAACCGTCCGTCCATCTGTGAACACTACTAGCGCCTAAACCACACGTACGATCCTCTCCAAATTGAAGAAACCCCTGTTCTTCTGGCTGTAGTTGAAGCTTGTAAATTTTGAAAAATCTTTGAAGTTTAGGGATACTTTACATGATACTGGACATTGTAAAATGACAAAAAAAACGGCTCCAAATTTTTTCTTTAACTTTCTTGTAAGAATAGAGTAAAATACATTTAGAAAGATGGCATAGGTCCAATTTTCACGGTTAACTCTGAATTTTCGAAAATTGAAAAAGTTGTAACTTTTTGGGGTGTCTTCCTACAACTACAAAATTGAAAACAGATTTTTCTTTCAAATGAAATTTGTTGTCTATAATTCGTTCTTGCATAATGGTCATGTAGGCTTTTCTGAAATGTTGGCATTTTTCGTGCAAAAGTGCGAGCAATATTTTGAATTTTAAAAGATGGTTTGATGCAAAATGCGTGGAAACCGTTTTCTTTTCTTAACTATTGTTGGAGAGTGGGAACATTCCTGTGTGGCAAACAAAACTCAACAAGAATACGCGTCAACACATCTAATATGTGAAACATTGCATAAACTTGCGGGGAGTGTCGTCATGTAGTTAAGGTGCTACAGTGCTTGCTTGAAGAACCGGAGGACTCGAGTTCAGGTCCTGGCCTGTTCATGCAATTTTTAATTTTTGAAAATGTGTGAGATTTTAATTAATACTTTTCCTTTTCAATAATTTAAGGTATGCATTTGCGGTTGTCGTTTGAGAGCTTTCAAAAACTAATGAATTGGTAAGAGTGCAACATTTGTTATACTATATTAAGAAAACATTACCAATAACAAGAGAAAATAAGAGTTTATTTTTATTTAAATGTGAGTAGGTGAACAAAAAGATAACTGCGTAATGATAGATGATTTTTTCTTGAAGTCAATAAATGTTTGCCCGATTCTACTAATTACTTGCAGCAAATGAATTCTGAATGTCGGACCGTGTCGAAACGTGTCTTTTAGTCCAACGTTATCACGTCTAATCATCTCACCTTGGACAGAGGCGATAAGGGTTGAGCGTCAGGCTAGACCCGAAGCGCCTGCTAGCAAAAATTACATAGTACTGAACTGAAACATTCTTAAGTAGAATTTACTATTTTATAGTGCCGCGTAGATTTCTTTGCTTTCTTCTTGTCTCCTAGAGGTCATTTATTTAATATTTTGAATTGCAGACGTGCGGAAAAGCAATGAGTTTGAAGACAACATTCGTAAGATTCTTAATTGAGTAAGTTCACGGAAATGCGTACGTACGTCTGTGTTGATGGCGCAATCGCTTAGGTGCGTGGCATCACAATAGAGGAACTCGTGTTCAAATCCGATATGATATCGGCGGTTTTTTACTTGAGCAATGAAAATCAATTCCTAATAACGATGTCGAGAATGTTCTAAACATTCCTTTTCTTTGCAAGAAGATACCATTACAAAACTGCGGAAAGAAGTTGACGTACTTTCGATTACTGGTCGTTTACCAGATCATTCACTACTCCATATTTTCCTCTTCATAGGCCGTTTTTGGTTTTTGCATTAGTACGTTCGTTTCCTTCCCAATCCATAATACGAGTATTACGTAATTAATTGTGATCCCCAAAACAAAAGATCACAAATCATTCATTTGCTTACACCTGCACTTACCAATCATAATGTCTGCAGTAGAAAACTTTCATTGTGACTAAATGAACTTTAAATGCTTTTAGTTTATTTAGTATTTTACATAGCAAAACTATTTTATTCAAATATTAATGTTCGTTACCATTTAGTATTTTTGTATTCGGTCATCTGAGAAATTGATGATGAAGTATTTCACAACTGAAAGCTGCTATTTTGGAGACGTGTTTGTGCAACTGACTCTAAAACGTATTTCTTTAAGTTATTAATTTTTCTAATAAAATAACTAGGTTAGACAATGCATACAATGCATTATTTTATAAAATATTACTATAATAAACGACGACATGTAGGCATGGAGCTTAATACTCGTTGTCCAGAGTTATGTTTTGCAAAAAAACCGTTGTATAACTGTTTTGAAATATGTTTTTACCGGAAGAGTGCATAACTTTATTTATGTGAATTAAATGTATACAACAATTTATGTAAAACTGCTGGTTGATTTAATATTTATATTCAAATATTTACTATAATTTAACTCGCGATCACCGCCACTTTGTAATGTTCAAAATGAATGGTCCCGCCTCCCTTAAATAAAGCTAAAGTGGATTGGTCAGCTCGATCCCGCAAGGCGGGGCAGGGGTCGGAAAACTCTGGTAAAGTTCGGCTCAGGACATCGCCCATTTTTTGTGCAAGCGACGGTACATGTATTGTATGTGCATTTTTTTGTAATGAGCTGTTGATACTGTCACCTGATGAATATGATTTCTACGTCAAGTGCTATAGTAATAGACTTCGGCATTTTCTGAAAATATATTCCCGCCCTAAAGCAAGTCATTTTTTTACAAAAACCACTGATTCGTAAATAAAAAGACACGGTAATGGTAGAATTCCTAGATTAATGAAGAGAGGCTTACATGAATCACGTGGGTGGGATTTGGTTATTATTCGTACAATTCGTTTTTGTAATCTAAAAGTCTGGGAGCTATAAGATGTATTTCCCCATAATATTATGCCATATCTCAGGCGGGAATGAACATTCGCGAAGTATACACAACTTGAGCAGTATGAAGGCTGACTAGTTGCAAAATTCTGAACGCGTAACATAATGAACTTAATTTTGTGTTCAATTCATTTTAAATGGACGTTCCATTAGGTTTGGCTGAATTGAGAGACCTAAAATTTTGTTGCCTTATCAGTCAATGGTACGCATATTCATTTTCAATGGGCACAGAATTGTTTATTTGAAATGGAAGAAACTGCATTAAAGCCGTTTTCTTTCGTTTACTATTAATTTGTTATTTCGGAACCAATTTGAAACATCTGATATTGTACTATTTACGGTTTCTTTATTGCAAGGATGTTCGTATCATCCGCAAAGAACCGTTCTTCGTTTTCGAATCGTCGAGGCATATCGTTTACGTAAAGTAGGAACATAATAGGGGCTAAAATCGATCTTTGCCAGGAACTCCATGCAACGGGCAAAGAGTCGGAAAGGTGCGTACGTAATGTTCCATCATTCCAGTAAGGTATTTCAACTCTCTGAGATCGTTATTTAAAAGGTACGAACGCGACCAAGCTAGAGCAATACCACGGATTCCGCAAGTGGTACAGAAGTAAAATATCATGATCCAGTGTCAAAAAGCTTTTGAGATCTAAAAATAATCCAATAGGTGCCTCGTTTTGATCCAATGATGAGGCGACATCTTTAAGAAAAGAAAATATGGCTATTTCCGTAGATTTTGATTTTTTAAATCCATGTTAGCAATCTGAAAGCGCGTCATGTTTACAGGAAGGTTTCCATTCGAACGTAAAAAAGTCTAATATTTTTGAAAAAACTGATAGAAGAGAAATTGACCGATAATTTTTAATTTCGTTTTGTTGCCTTTTTTGAAAAGCGGCTTAATTTTAGCTGGTTTGAAAATATCTGGAAACGTTCCAGTGCATAAAGATGCATTAAATATGTGAGTTAACGGGTGTATAATGGCATACGCACAAGTCTTTAACAAAGAATCCAGGAATTCATCTAAACCGGACGAATATTTATTTTTTAGTTTACCGATTATTTTGGGAATTTCATAGGAAGAAGTTTCGGAAACGAACATTGTGTCTAAAATTTTGGGTGAACTGTCTGTTTTTGAATTTTGTGCCTGAAGACCCTTAGTGAGATCGGCAGCAATTCTCGAAAAGTATTGGTTAAAGAGATTAGCCACTTTTGCCGGATCGTTCACATTTATATCGTTATATTTTAAAACAAGATTCTCTACGGGTTTTCTAGTTGATTTGGTAGTATTTTTATTATATTCCACATTGCTTTGTTTATTTATTTTGAGAGTTTCAAAAAATATCCTGATCGTTTTCATATTATTTTAGCCTGGCTTATGACTTTTCGTAACAATGTTTTGTATTTTTTAAAGTAGATAAGGAAATCTTGAGATACGTCATGACGTTTAGAAATAAAGTAAGTACGTTTATTTTACACATGTTCCTAGTCCTTTTGTGATCCAAGTATTACTTTTTCGTGAAATGTTTAATTTTCTCTTTTTAATAAAGCATACGTTAAGAGAAGTAAGTTTGAGAAAAATAAATTATATTTTCATTTGTGTCCAATAGCGTTATATTTCCTCCCATGATTCTTTTAACCGTAGTCCAATAAATAACTTTGCTTATTAACTGTAGTAAATGCTCTGCCATGCGTGTTTTATTTATTGTGTCAGTATTCATATTATTATTAATTATGAAATTTGTGCATCGTGGTCACTGTAACCTAGATTATTCGTTATTATTTCATCTAGTTGTAGTTTTGTTAATTATAATTTGATCTATTGCTGTTGTGATTTAAAGTATTCCGTGTAGGTACGTTCATATAATATCTAAATTAAGATGAATTAAATTGAAACTGCTCTTTTTCGTGTGATTCGCTCAGAAAATCCAATGTTGAAATCTCCACATACAACAATGGATTTTAAAAAGAGAGATTACTAATTTTATTCCCCGAGAGTTATCTCTAGATTTTCTACAGAAATTGAAGAATAATCTAAAGCTTGCTTTGTTGGAAGTCTGTAGATGCAAAGTAAGATAATTTTGAGCGTAGTAAGGTATGCAACTGTTATTTCAAAAACTTTTTCAACTGCATATAAATTGAATTCTGACAAGAAGGTAGAATCAATATTATTTCTTACATAAATACACGACCCTCCGTAAGCAGGGCCTTTATTTGATTCCCTTGCTCTACAATAAGATCCTGCAAGGTAAAACTAGAATTTGAATTATGTTTAGATCATTATGAGATAACCAATGTTCTGTAAGAAGCAATGAACATCTATTTGACTGAGATCACCTGTAATGCTGCCTCGATAAATTCAATTTTTATTTGAAAGAGATTGCACACACATTATGATGCATTATTTGAATCTTTTGCATGTACCTACACGGATGCTTTTCTGCATCTGACTGCTTAGTTGCACATTTATTTATCTCATTTTCCTCAGCGTGGTCGAAGTGTCCCAGCAGTGTTAGGAGGTGAGGAAGGAGAGGTTACAGATGTAGGGGAATGAATAATGGGAGAGGTAGTACAAGGATTAGGTTCAGGGATAAGGTAATTGGGTCCAAAGGGGTTCCGGAGGATGGAAGAGAACTAGGAGATGTAGGTGGGGATGAGTCTTGGGCAGGATACTGCTGAGGTGAAAGGATGTGTTTTGCAAGCTCGCTACCGAGTGCATGTTTTCTGGCAAGGTTTACGTGAAGTCCATGCCAGGTGAAGTGTTTTTTCTGAAAGTTTAGGTAAAATAGTTTAATATTCGCGTGTCTCGGGTGCAATTTCAATTGGTTGTTTGTGTCTAATTTGTTGGTTTGTGTTGTAGTTTGTGTTGTGTTTATTGGTAATGTATTTGGTTTATTTGTACAGAGGAGCAAGTCAGAGATTACAATGTTCGTGTTTTGGGCGGCGTTGTAGTTTGTCAACATGTTGCTCAGGTGTAAGTGACCACCCAAACTGATGTCATTCTGCCCTTCTATGATGATGACTGTATCCCGTTTGGTGAGTTTTTGTGTAGGTGTCAATTCACTGATCCCGTCAGCGAAGCCTCCCGTGGGTTTAAACACACACATGACAGAGAATTGGATGGGGTATCCCGCACTGAGCAGGAGGAGATTGTCGCCCATGGCTATCTGCTAAAATGAGTACCTTTTGGTGACCAGTAGGAATGTCCTTGTTTACTTGTGGGCCAGGTTGCGCAATACGTGTCTTTGTTTCTTTGCGCTTGCTAGCCTGTTTGCGTCGGTTTGTGGGTGGACGTGTCGATGATGGGAGGGATTTGTGGAGGATTGGAAGGCATGGAAAATCATTGTCATAATCTAGCACAGCAAAATCTGTTTTAGTCATGATGAGTTGTGATGATTGTGTTTTTGCTTTCGCGGATGGACGGTTGAAAGTTTCTGCGGTGTTGCCTATTGTTGTCCAACCGTCTGAGTTTTGAACGACCGGCGGCGCTAGCCGAATGCGTTTACTACGCTCCGTGAAGTCACGAAGGTTAAGCGCATTCGAGACTCGCGGGTTCGTGGTTAGGTGACCGGCCAGGAACCCCGGGATCTAACGGCGTCGAGTCCCTGGCCGAAGGGATAAAAGGCACTGACTGACTGCGACGTGACGAGACTGGACTAATATTAAAAAAAAAATAATAATATTGCCCATTAATGGAGGATTACTCCCAAGGGCAAAAGCGCTCAACGCCCCTTAAGGGGCTTGGAGACGCGTTGCGTCAAGGAATGGACGCAACAAATTAAAAATAAAATAAATAATAAAAACCTCTTCGAGCCTTCGGATATGTTCATCTAAATTATTTTTTACGTGTGTGAAGGCTTTCAGAAGGTCGGCTTTGAGTGTACGATGAAAGTGTATAGCGAATAGTAGCTATGTCACGAATGCGTATCAAATGCGTAGTAAATATGAGAATAAATAAATAGATGAAATCCAGATTATGTATCAAAATGTTTCCTAAATTATCTTTTTTAATTTACGTGTATTAAATTATTTAATTTAAGTTACATGTTTATTTAAAATAAAATAAATGTGATTCTAATTTTAGCCGAAGCTAATTTTAAAACTGTTTTCGTACTTTCGGACAAATTTGAAAAAGTGGTAAAATAGCACGCAGGCGAGATGCATCCTGAATCCAATGCCATATCATACACTGAAATAGGATAAATAGAATTATATAGACAAATGTAGAAAACAGAAAATCTTCAGAAATGTCAAAATTCTCTTTCCCTTACTGCCCCATTTGATCTCATGGCTGAGTCGGATTCTAATGTATTAAACATGTTTCTATGTATTGTTATGAAATTTGTGATGGCGGCGAATTGTTGCAGTCTTAACAAAAAATCTAAATTTTTCGTTACATATTTTGTACTGAATTACGTATTTTACTCATTTAGCTAATTTTACAATTTTCTACAAATCTACCAATGCTCAATTATTTCTGAAAATATATTTGATTAATTTCGAAAAAAAGTTTTTATTTAATTTGTTGTCATTTTTATAGCAATCAATATATTTTGCATTATACTAATTCAGAATTGCCTCACGTAAAGATATTGAAGAGAGTACTTCAAAGATTCTGCTCGTCCTTTAGTATTCTAGGTGCGTACCGTTGATGTCACCGAGATAAATACATCCTCTTACACAAACAGTAGGCAGAGTAAGTATTTATTTTTAAATTCGATTTAATGAATATGTTATTAATGGAATTTCAAATTGTGAACATTTTACTTTCTTCCTCTTCTCAATCCCCTTCTCAATCTAAGAAGAAAGTTATGTAATGAGTCATTGCCAAACTCATATTGCTGGGCACAGTAACGTGAAGTGGATAAATTCTTTTTGCAATATAAAAACAAATACTTTTTCCTTTCGTGGTGTAGTGAAAAAACATGTTTATAGGTTCTTGATATCTAAAAATCGATTTGACGCCAAAACCTGTCTGTTAGTTTGTGGTCAACATCTAAATCGTTCAGCCGATTTTCTCCAAATTGATATTTCCCCATATCTGAACGAAGTTGAGGCTTTGGGAGTTTCAAACGGATATTTTGATTTTTGAGGGTACTTTACATTAAGTCTCAAAAACGTTTTCAAAATTTTCTCCAAAAGGCTCAAATTTTTTGATTAAACTTTGTCTTCTGGTAGAGTATAGAACGCTCATGAGGGTGCAAGTCTCATGTTCGTTGAAATCCCTGATTTTTTGAAAATTACAAAAGTGCAATTTTTTGGGCGTCTTCCTACAACATAATATTGAAGATAGATTTTTCCTTAATGAAATCTGTTCTTTGATTTGGAAATAGAATCTTGTATAATTTTAAAATATAAGTAGTTTTCATTGCAATTTAGGACAATGTATAGGCAATTAACAAGTTGCCTTTCTCAAAAAGAGCTTCAATTTTGTTTAAAGACGATAATATATGATGCACAATTACATTTCGCTCACCCGCCGTATTTTCGAAGATTGCAAAGGTGATGTAAGTTAATTGCAAAACCGCGTTGTTTAAATAATTTGGGAATGAAATTGACATATATAATAAAACAATTTTCAAAAACCACTACAATTTTATTCCACGGATAGAAGGGACGGCAAAGAACTACCATTTTCGTTTAGACTATATTAATTTTCGAAAATTTGCTAATTTAGAAATAATGCCCTGAAGTATGTGATGGATCATCGCTAGCTTTTATTTGAAATTGCATTATAAGGATACTTACACAATGTAATTGTACTAATGTTTTTTCTAATATGATGTTACATGTTAGGAAAAATCTGATTTTACATATTCGTTTTAGCGTTTTCCTTATATATTTATGTTCATATTTTTGCAATTTTATTCTGAAATTTTCCGGGACTTACTGTTAGCATACATATTAATCCTGCACTCAAGCTGGGAACTGAGATTAGTGTCGCACATGGATTTATAGACAGGGTTGAGCAATATTTAAATACTTGTATTTGAAATATGTATTTTTGTTTTTTCAAAACTGTATTTTGAGTTTGAGCATGTATTTTGGGGATATATTTAAATACATACAATGGATGTTTCTAAAAGAAATGCTTTACAAATACTGTAAATACAAATGAAAGAGAAAATAACAAGGATAATTCATTTCTCTTTGATTCTGCTAGTGAACAGTGACCGAAAAGGTATTCAATACCGGTAAAAATACCGGTATTTTTCATACCTTTTTCAAATACCTTTATACTTTTATACCGGTACAATACTTCTATAGGACGTCTATACCGGTATGATCGTTCATAAAGGTTATACAGGTATTATACCGGTATTTCTAATGAAAAACAATAGCTTACAATCCGTACATGTTGACAAAATAAGTTACTTTAGTTAATAATATCTCATAAAACGTTTATTAATCAAATATACTTTCATAATTGTTATTTATTGTTTAAATTATAATTTTGTTTATATATATATATATATATATATATATTTCTTAAGGTTGTTCGATGGTGAGCGGTTTACCGCCGCGATACCACATTTATAGGAGAGCGGTTTACCATCGCGTGGCCGCTACTTCAGGTGAGCGGTTTACCGCCGTCTGCCGGACCTTAATTTTTGTTTTCATTTTTCTTAGGTTGTTGATGGTGAGCGGTTTACCAACGTGTAACCGTGATTTATGTTCCCAAGTTGTTACCTTTGTTGTGTTTTCAATCTCTTCCATAGACATGAAGAAACACGAAGGACATGAAGATCATGAAGCCACACACTCATGAAGAGCACGAAGAACACTATAATGCTTTATTCTTAAGAGCTGTTGTCGTCCTAGGGCCAATATTCTGCTAAGCATATAGCAATCTTAAAGGATGGGGTCTCCAGGATCCTCTAAAATTGGTGGGGTTTCCGGTACTTTAGATCTTGTTCGTATGCATCAATGTTCATCTGGAAGTTTCTACCCCCAATTGTTAGTTTGTTAGATAAGTTATATTAGTCAGGGCTGCCTAGTGGCACAGTAACAAGCTTAGTATTCCGGCACGGTGGAAACTTCTTGCCACCTTTATGTTACTTGATTCTTAATTAGTTCTTTAAATTTACTTTTAATTAGGATATATAGGTATGTTAGTTTAGCGATAATTAGTTGCATCTCTCTTACTCCTCCCCCCTTCTATCTTCCCGTGACCTAGCCCTTCGCGTCGCGCCGTCCTGCCATCATCACAGCAAGGTCCTACATCTGCGTGTGTTAGTGCCAGTACTGACTAGTTTGTGCGTTTAGGTTATCTCATACATATTTAAGTTATTGAGTGCATTTAGTATATATTTAGACAATATGGTTCGGGAAACCAGAAACTCAACCTATCCATCGCCGCTGGTAACAGCTGATGAATCATCTACAACTCAAGATCAAGTGGGCGGCACTCCAGACGCCCCAGAAATGAACAGAAGACCCCTGAGAGTCCAGTGAGCCCCATCATAGCTGCGGTACAAACCGCGGGCCGCGCTGCACGAGCGGCGCTGGCTGCGTGGGTCGGGCCCGAAATGGAGGACCCCCTCACTTGACCAGCTCTGATGTGAGTGGCAGAGCGGATGTCCCTACAGACACTGAGCAGACGAGCGCCCCGCTTACGCCAGCGAACGTACAACTTGCAGTAGGGGATATCTGTACAGATCAATCAGATAGTGACAGTGACAGGCTAACGATTGACACGGCGACGGTGCCATCCCCACCACAGGAACTGCCGTCATCTAGCCCCTCCTCACTTGATCAGACGAATAACAGAGAAGTGAGGAAACAGAGGTCCCAATCAGCTCCACCGCGATCCATCAAATTTGCCTCGCCAATATCAGAATCACGATACACGTCCGTCAGCGCGAACATGGCAGATCGGGCATCGACACTAAAGCCTCACGGACCAAGAGTCCCGCTCCATCTGTGGCCTCGCTCTCAACCGAGAGTAGTGGGACCCAACCACATTCTAATAGTATTCCCCTATCCAACAGAGGTGGAATGCCCTTGCTGCGACACACAAATTCGAGAAACTGTCCCAGAATATTTAAAGAAAAAACTGGGAGAACACATGCACCGTACTCACGGATGGCATCCTAACCCAACAATCTCAATGACTTGTTTAGGTTGTAACCAAACGATAAAAGGGCTGCACCATGTGGACAAATGCCGCAAAATCCTCCGGCCCCTTCAAGCTAACAGCCGACCTACACAAGACCGCCCTCCACAGGACCAAGTGCAGAAAACCGTAAATCACGCACTAACAAAACAAACAAGAATAAAGGCGGCAAGAGAAAGAAAGGTAAACGGGGACGCTCTCAGCACAGATCGTCCACTCCCCCATCCCAAAACCGGCCACGTAGTCGTTCAAACAACAGCACGCACACTACACACAACGCGAACGAAGAGGAGCTGACACAGGATGGCAACGGAAATACGACCTCGGAGGAAACAAGGCCGCAACCACCACATATAAGCAGCGAGCAACCGAACACGGAACGGGGCGCTAGTGGATTGATACCTCCATTCGATGATAATCTCCAGCCACGGAGACATGGAGATTACATCCTTGTCCCACTACCAAGCGCATCCCCAATGTTTTGCTCATGCTGCACTCACCGTAAAAAATTTAGCACGAAAGCCACAACCTGGACTGTACGCCTAGGCAATCTGACGCGACATGCCCGCAAATGGCACCCCGAGATAACAGCTGTGCGTAATATCTGTGCAGCATGTCTAAGTGACGTTGCACATTGGGAACCAGACACAGCGACATGCGCTCAATTACAAGAGTTCCAAGTTCCTACCACAGCTGACAGAAGACAGTTCCACCACTGTCAGGCTGATGGTTGCACCGAGTCTTTCTTCACCCAGCAGCAACTGAGCCAGCATGCGCGACTGCACAGACGACAGGAACTCGAGCCTGAGCCTGTCCCCGACCGCCCACCTCGAACTGCCCGCTCTGAACGGCAAGCGAGAGCGGCGATACGGGAGGACACTGCGAGAGCAGAGGAAGTGCCCGAAATCAGCGATCAGGTACAACCCTTCCTGAGAACCTAGATCACCAAATGGAAGGCCGCCTGGCCCGCAATTAGAAGCGCTACGTGGCGAGCTCAGGAACGCCTCTGGCCCGCGTCCGACAAGTGAAGGATGGAATAGCATAGAATCCATCATCATCAAAATTACCAAAGAAATCCAGGACATTTGTAAGATCCCGCCGGCAAAACCGTACCGCCCACCACCTCCGCAACAAGCTGATCACCGCTTGCAACATCAGGCAGACGCCGCGCTCAAGTACAAAAGGAATCCTAGAAAAACTTACAGAATAATCACGAAAGCGGAAGGTCCACGATGCAGTATTTCATCTCAACAAATAATTGAACACTTCTCCTCAACTCAGTCTGAAGACATTGACCTCTCAGGTGCTTACGAGAGCATTGAAAGAGAAGCCGTTGACATCACGCCATTCACCATGGAAGAAGTAGCAAATAAGCTAATGGAATGCTCCAACACGGCTCCTGGTGACGATCGCATCACCTATGGCCACCTGAAGCAAACGGACCCTACAGGACGCATACTAACGTCAGTTTTCAATGCCCTGTATAAAATACAAACAAATACATACGGCATGGAAACAGTCCAAAACTGTTCTCATCTACAAAAAAGGAGACATTAACGCCCCTAACAACTGGAGGCCAATTGCGCTATCCAATACCCTATCCAAACTCTACTCCTCACTCCTGGCGCGACGCCTCTCCAAATGGATAGAGGATAAAAAGGTGCTGAGTCCACACCAGAAAGGATTCCGGCCTCAAGATGGAGTAAGGGAACAACTTCCTCTCCGAAAGATAAGAAAAGATGCAAAGGACGGGCACCGTGATCTGTCAATAGCCTTCCTTGATATGGCCAACGCCTTTGGATCCGTCAGCCATCAAGCCATACTTGAATCCCTGAGATGTGCTGGCGCAGTTGAAGAGTTCGTAGACATAATCAGAGACATGTATACTGAAGCAAACACAGCATTCCTCACAAATAATAACCTAACAGAACGAATCATGTACCACTGCGGCGTGAAACAGGGCTGTCCCCTCAGTGCATCAATATTCAATATTGCAATTGACACCTCCCTCCGTCGTGCACTTGCCCTATCAGACTCCCCATACCTGGTGGTGCCTATGCGGACGATGTGTGGTTAGCCGCAACTAAACCGGAGACGCTGCAGAGCATGATTGACATGCTTATACAATCAGGCAAAGACATAGGTCTCAAAATTAATGCGGACAAAAGCGACACTTTCCAACTCGCTAAAGGGGTCGAGACGACCGCGCACAAATTTAGAGTAAATGGAGTTGAGATCCGTGCTCTAACTGGCGCACAAACCACAAGATTCCTCGGGAGACCCTTTGGCCATACCGTGTTCCCGTACAATACCTTCACGAATGAAATCACCAAAACGATGGAACAGATTAGACAAGCTCGCCTCGCTCCTTGGCAAAAGATCGATGCACTGCAACAGTTCATCATTCCACAACTGCCATTCCCCATGTCCCTGAACATGGTCAACAAGGAGCAGGCAAATAAAATTGATCGACATATTAGAGCCTTTGTCAGGGAAACACTGAACCTCCCAATGAACTCGTCCGTACACTACATGTACTCCCCAAGAGACAAAGCTGGTGTAGGACTCCCTGAAATCACAAGAGAAACTGACGTGGCATGCCTCGATGCCACGTTCAAATTACTAACGTCCAGCGACAACACAGTCAAACGGGCAGCCACCGACGACCTGTTGTTAACTAAACAACGCACTGGAATAGAAAACCCAACATACATGGATATAGCCGCATACCTCAACAGTGAGCGGAGGGTTAATCATACGGGAGTTAAAAACGTTTGGACGAGAGCGAGAGTAGCGGCCAAAAACTTAAAGGTACGGTGGACAATCCAAGAGGATGGAGATTTCATCAAGCCATCGATCATCTGTACCAGTGATGAAAATAACCTTGACGTAATCCTCCCGCATCAGCGCTACCAAGTCTCCAGAAAACTACGTGCACTCTATCAGAATGCACACTTTGAGGCCTGGTGTAACCAACCTGACCAAGGTCGAGCAGCTATTGAACTCGCAGCAAGGGGCTCCAGGAGCTCTTATTTTGTGAGGAGCGGAGAATATCTTCGTTGGTGTGACTACGGCTTTATACACGCGGCCCGACTTAACCTCCTGAGTGGTCTCCGAGGCAGCCACCCGTGGCGCCAGCGCAGGATAGAAGATGAGGCGTGTCGCCGTAACTGTGCGAGATGGCCCACCGCAACGCGAGACACTGGCGCATGTGTTGAACCACTGCGATATGCCAGCAGTTACTAAACGCCACAATGAACTGGTGGCCCACATTAAAGCGGCTGCGGTACACAATCAATGGTAGGTAATATCCGAAAACCAAGTCTGGGGGCCACACGGTCTTAGACCTGATCTGGTCCTCGAAAACAGATCAGCCACGGAGTTACTTATAGTCGATATCGCATGCCCCTTTGAAGGCACCCGCAACGCCCTCCAAAATGCAAGAGCAGAGAAACTGCGTAAATACGCTCCACTGTTGACCACGCCAAATCACTGGTCCCCTCTGCAAGGGTAGTCCCAATCATAGTTGGCGCATAGGTGCATGGAGCAAAGAGAATGACGCAGAACTGAAGCCGATCATCAACAAATCTTTTATCGGTACTCTGCGAAAATGCCTCATTGCTGCAGCGATAAGGCACTCCAGGGATATTTACTCCAAACACATAGCTCAGTAAATGCGATCTGGTCCCACGCGAACATTATCAAGCTAGTAGTATGAAAATTGTTTATGAAACAAGCAGACACAATAGTGCTACGTGTGATAGATGATTGCCTCGCAACTAAAGTGCCAATGCTGTGCAACACCTGATAAGAAACGCCTCCATATCAGAATAACTACTTGGACACGAAGTTTAATAGTTTAATAATTGTTGAGTGCAGTCTCCCTATAAACGTGTGCAATGTGAAGCCGCATCATTCATGATACCATTGTAAATAATATCATCCACATCACATACTAACATTAGATAATAACTAAATCACCATTACTAACATCATCACCATCATCATACTATGACATCTTTCCACTCCATAACTTAGTGTATTTACTAACTTGTCCTTACCTTTCAGCATCTGTCCCACAAGCACTGTATTTCACCTTGCGCATGCAAGGCACTTACTTTAGCAACGGACTCACAGCAAAACTCATAAGGACACACACAAACATCTCATGGATGAATTTACGTGTCTTTGATGAAACAATCTGTTCTTATCAGCTTAATATCTGATACAGTCCCCATCGGGGGCTTCAGTATATTAATCTGATTTTTGGAAACAGGAGAGGAATGAGCGGTTTACCGCCACCTCTCCCGAGGTCGTCTCGCACTGAGAATCGCGAGTTCGGCCCATCAAAATTTGAATAAAAACAAAGTTTAGGCGGTTGACCCCATATTTAACCGCGGGCGTATTTAACCATAAATTGTTAAGCTGTTATCGGATATTAAGCTGGTTTTGACGTGCTTTTGGTTCCCGGGTGCGGTTTACCGCCCCGCACATAAAAAATTTTTGGATTTATTTTTATCACGACGGAGGGCGGTTGATCCCATAGATTGGGGGCGTATTTAACCATAAATTGTTAAGCTAGTATCGGATATGAAGCTGGCTTTGACGTGCTTTGGTTCGGTGCGATTACGCCGTCTGGCCGCGCCATAAATTTTTGTTTTATCGCTGATGGGCGGTTGACCAATAACTCCCTTTATAGAATGCCCCCGGCCATTCGCCTCCCTCGACCCCCCACTATGCGCGCCGTATTTAACCATAAATTGTTATCGCTTCTCGGCCTTTTGGCTAAGATCAAAGTGTAGTATACCTTCAAAATTTAAATGTCAGCACTCCGGTGCCACCTTTTTTCCGCCAACGCCAGCACGACCCAGGCTACGGTGCGCAGTATCAATGCGCTTAAGGACCTTTCACCCAACTCTCCCTCTCAGCGCTCGAGGGTCTTTTTTAACTCTCTTCCTCATTCTTCCCCGGGTTCTTCCTCCTCTTCGGCCTCCCGTGTCAACGTTTCTCCGCCTATCTCCTCCGGCCTATCGTACCTCAACCGCAGCCTTCTTTGGCTGCCGCTCTGCCTCTGGCCACTCAGAACCCTCAGATTGCTCTCTCTTCTCCCTCCTCTTCGGCCTCTTCCCCCCGCCTTTCTTCCCAAACTAAACATCACTCTTCTATCTTCTCTCCCCCCTCCCCTCCCCTACCCCCCCCCCAATTAATTCCCCCCCGGGGTCCCCTTCGCGCAGATCATCCAACTCTGATTCTTCTTCCCCCCTCCCCTTAGCGGCTCCACACAGTCTGTCTCTGAGTCTCCGAGAGAAATCTCTCAGCACTCCACCCCCCTGGGCCCCCCTCCGGCTATCTTATTGAGCGCCCTTCTCTGTCCCCTTCTTTGCCGTGCCGTAGCTCATTCAAACCCGGTTTCTGCTTCTGCCACTCTCCCTCTTTCGCGTTCCACTGATGATGTGCCCCATTCTAATCATGAGGGATACCTCATTGAGGCCCCTCAGTCTTTGGAAGCTTCCGAGGCTCACTCCTCCACCTCGGATCCCCCCTGCCCCCCCTTGTTGCCCCCCTCTACACCGGTTATCACCGATGTTCAAAACAGGATTTCGGCCCCCCATCCCAATCCCTAACACGGGACACACCCGAGATGACCGGTAAATTGTGTCCTGAGCTCGAATCTCTTCGGGCTCTTATTATTGAAGCCTCGCAGATTGTTTCGGCCGACTCTTGGCAATGCGTTATTTCTTCTGTCGACCTGGTCACCCAGGCCGTGCAAAACAAATACCTTAAAACTCCCAGCTCACCCTTTGACCCCTCTTGCGCTCGCAAGCCCACGCAGCGCGCGGTGAACTCCACCAAACTCTCTCTCATTTATAGGAACAACCCTCGCCGCGCGCTTCGATTAATCACAGAACAAGCTGGTCCCCAATGTAAGCTACCCCCCCAAACTATGGCTGAGGCTTTCTTCTCCCCCTCTTCTGCCCCCGACATTCCCTACAACTTCTACACCCCCGTCAACCGCCCACCTATTCAGTCTGACCCCTTTTCCGAAAGAGAGGTTGCAGAGCGCCTTCAGGCCTGCACCAACTCTTCTCCGGGCGACGACCGTATCGGTTACGATCTCTGGAAGAGTATCGACCCCAATTGCAGGTTGCTTACTTCTATATTCAACGCCTGCCTGAAATTTCAAAAGATTCCCCCTCTTGGAAATTCTCTAAAACTATACTCATCCACAAGGGTGGTGACACCGAGATCCCCTCCAGCTGGCGGCCTATTGCTCTTTCTAACACGGCCCCCAAACTTTATGCATCGCTCTGGGCTAAACGTTTTTCTAACTGGTTGGAGCAACACAACATCCTATGCTCAGCCCAGAAAGGTTTTCGCCCCCATGATGGGGTCTTCGAACATAATTTTATGGTCGAGACCCTCATCAGCAATGCTAAATTTCAAAAGGGTAATGCTTCTATTCTCTTTCTTGATTTCGCTAACGCTTTCGGCTCCATCCCTCATTCCGCGATTCTCGCTGCCCTTTACGCCTCCGGTGCCGGTATGGTATTCCAAAATATCATCTCTGACTTATACTCCGGTTGTTCCACTACCGTGGTCACTGAGGCTGGTCTTTCAGACCCCATTACGCCTTCTTTGGGGGTCCGCCAGGGTTGTCCTCTTAGCCCTCTCTCTTCAACTTGGCGGTCGACCCAGTTCTCCGAGCCGCTCTTTCCCTCTCCGACCTGGACGTCAGAGGTGGAGCGTACGCGGACGACTTCTGGTTAGCTGCGTCCTCCCCCGCTGTCGTTCAGGTTATGCTTAACTCTGTTCGCTCCCTCACTGCCCAAATTGGCATTTCTATTAACCCTTCAAAATGCATCGCCCTTATCATCCAAGGCGGGGCTTTAGACCCCTCCCCCGTATTACACGTGGATGATCACCCCATTCGGACCCTCTCCTCAGAGGACCATACGGTCTTCCTGGGGAAACCGGTGGGATTCTCAATCATTAATGCGGACACGAAATTTAATGAGGTCATCGGCCTGATGGAGAAGATCCGCGACTCCAATCTCGCCCCCTGGCAGAAGGTCGATGCCATTTCATCCTTCATTGTCCCCCAACTTGCTTTTCCTCTTAGGATGCGGTCTCTCTCTTTTAAGGCCGCCTCCGACTTTGATGCTTGGTTTCGCTGCCTTGCCAAGGATCTTCTAGGCCTTCCAGAAAATGCTTCCACCCACTTCCTTCATGCCCCCCGTTCAGGAGGAGGAGCCGGGTTGCCCGTCTTCAGAATCGAAGCCCTTCTGGCTTCGATCGAGGGCACCTGCTAAACTCCTCACATCCAAAGATCCGGTTATTCGTCAGCTGGCTTCCGCTGACCTCAAATTCACTGTCCACTCCCGCTACCCCTCTCGCCCAGTTACTACCTCTCTCGTGGAGGAGTACCTTAACTCTTCCTCTGCCCCCCATAACTTTGGCCGCAAATCTCTCTGGTCAGGCGCCAGACATGCCTCGAAGGCGCTTGGCATCTGCTGGGCCCTGAGAGACGTGGATGGTTGCCTCCAGCCCACGCTTATTCCCGACTTGGGTGTTCCTCCTGCACACCCACCTATTCTCCCCCAACAGCGGCACTTGGTCTTGCGTAAGCTCCGTCTTATCCAACAAGACCAACACCTGACCCTCTGGAAGGCCCAACCAGACCAGGGCCGAGCTGCTCCCGAGCTCGCGCGGGCGGGAACTCGCTCCGGCCATTTTCTTCGCACGGGACTCCACCTTCGTTACAGTGATTACTACTGGGTTCATCGTGCGCGCCTTAACCTCACTCGAGGTCTAAGGTCGGGACGCGCCTTCATGGCAAACGATGACAAGAACTGTCGCTATGGGTGTACGGTTTCCAACACCGACCCCACAATTTATTCCGAAACGTTAGCCCACGTAATTAACCATTGCCAACATAACCTCCGGAAAATCACTGCCCGGCACAACCACGTCGTTAGCCTTTTGAAATCTGCGGCTACGGCAAACAGGTGGTTGGTCCTCGCCGAGGATGAACCGTTTCTTAACCAAAACCTTCGGCCGGACTTGGTCCTCCGAAATGGGAGCTCCCGCTCGGTGCGTATCATCGACGTCACCATCCCCTTTGAAGGCGGCAGAGGGGCTCTGGCGACGGCGCGCACCGAGAAGCTAAGGAAATACGCCGCTCTCCGGCAGTCAATCCTTGAATGTCGTGGGGTGTCTGACGTCAAAATCCTCCCTTTTGTCATCGGCGCTAGAGGCGCCTGGGACCCCCAGAACGACCGCATCCTTAAAGACTTGGTTCACGCAAGCTTCATTGACACCCTTCGAAAGCTTTGTATTGCGCGGTCATCAGACACTCCCACGACATTTTTCAAGCTCACATTTCTAACTCAGGCTCATCTTCGGAGCGCTCCCCTCCAACTGTAAATTCTAGGGCTCCAGCACATTTCATCGGGTCTGGCTCTAACACCCAGGTGGACCACTCTTCTTCCCCTGGTGCTGTTAACCAGTAAGGTCACCCAAAGACCTAATTTTTCTTGTGCAATGAAGCATTATGCGGAGCACTGTGTGAATGTGGTTTGAGTGCGTTGTGTGTAATGGAATCCCCACCCTCCAATGCCCACTCCTCCTCAACCCCCTGAACAGAAATGATGAAACTTTTCGTCTATGTCGATGAAAAAACTGATCTGTTCTTATCAGCTTAATATCTGATACAGTCCCCATCGGGGGCTTCAGTATATCTCTCAACACGGTAAAATATCACTGAACAAGCTCTATGCCAAATCGCGCTCTCTGGGTCTAACTACAGACCATCATGGCAACCGATCAGTGCTGCCAATTTTCCGCTACTGTAAGGCGTTCTTGTAGGCCTCTCAACACGGTAAAATATCACTGAAATGCCTAGAACGACGTATTCTTTTTCGTATGAAACATCAGCGGTCTTGCAGCACCATGCACGACCGGACTTGGAATCTCTTCGATATTTTGGTTGTTGTTATTATTATTATTATTATTGTAGCTAAATTAATTGTGGCAATCTTGAATAATCAATATTTAAGACCTGAATATTGCCCTCGATACATGTAACTACTTCAGCGCGGGCGGGATGATTCTTTTAAACATTGTGATACGATTGAATAATAATCTCGAAACATGTTCACCTCAACACGTCCGTTAAGATCAACACGTATCATGTTAAGATCAATCAAAGTTAAGATGTTGCAGTGTCGGGTCAACATAATCCTCGATTCAACATAATCCGTTCATTTTTCACGTCTTACATTGTCGCCTCTGAGAACCAAAAGAAATTGATCAGTTGATAACCATCCAATTCAAAAGCTCTCGGATAACCAAAACTATTATTATATTGACCTTGTTTGCATATGTTGTTTTAGCCATAGCACGTCTAACACACTCGCAATTCCTACGCAGTGTTTAACTGCGAGCGCAGATCCGTCACTCACGGTTAAACACTTCCCTTGCACCAATCGAGACACGAGGTCATTTGACCCGTTTTGGTCTCCTAATGGGGAACTCACAATGTTTTAAGGACACAGCAACGAGATTCTAAGAATGTCCAAAAACGTGTTTTTTGTTTTAACGCTGCCACCTTGGTAAGAATGTCGGGAAAGTAAACTAACGCCACCCAAATAGATGTATGCAGGTGGCATTGAATGTGACAAGATCGGCGCGGGAGATTTTTATTCGTTACCGTATTTTTCAAAATAAATTTGCAAAACCTAAGCATTGGCTTGGAACTTATGAAACTTTAACTTCAAGTGAATATAAAGAAAACCAAACTAAGTAATACGCCAGAAGCACATTTACGTTCTTCCGTTCGACTTCTCACATTTACATTCTCAAGCGTGCACAGACTAGTGAATGTGACTAGCAACTTATTCTTATTAAACTTTACAACTTTATTCACTTTATTCACGTAAACATTAAAAATAGTCGCCTCTAAATGTTTATTTAGAATCGCCTACAAAACAATAGAGCCATTGCGAAGTGAAGTGAACACAAATTAGATTATATTATAGATTTAATTTCAAAAATTAGGGGACAAAAATATGTGTTAAGCAAAACCTGGGAAGAATCAATTGTAATTGTAGAAGATTTTGCGACATTTTCTAAACTAATTGCGAATGATCTTATTAGACAATTAAGCTAGAGCAAACGATTTATCAGCATTTTTGTGCAAATTAGCAAAAATTCAGCTGTACTAGTATTTACCTCACCTATTCAACATCATTCATACCTGAAAGTACATTTTACGCGTTTATAATTTTTATATTGCAATATTACCAGTTCATATATCCTATGAAGTAACAAACAACAAAATTGAAAGTTGGGAATTTTTGAAGAGGAGTAACACATCAGCTACTACCATTCATTGTTTCTCCACTGCCGGACTAAAAAATACCAAAGCCATAAATAACAAATTCAATACATTCAACTTTGTAAGTGAATTTGCATTTCACGTCAATAAAAAGCAATAGACACTACGAAGTAAAACTTTTGACTCACAGCTGCCCTGACGATCGATTCACTTGAAGGCTTCTTTGCAGGTGAGGAAGGGAAGTCTGATCAATGCCTGCAAAATGGAAGAGTTAGTCAACCTTTAGCAACAGCACAGAGTAATTTCAGATTCACGATTTATAAGTATGTACTTGCAAAATTTATAAAATTTCCCATAGTTTCCAATTTCGAAATGTGTGTTGCTTCCAGAACTCTGAAACATTTTAAGACAGTAAATTCACTATCAAAATTCAGAGCTTCTCTAAAGTAAAAGAATTGACAAAAATATTGAAGATTGTAACTGAATGAATAAAATTTCAATAATTGGCCAAGAAGTTCAATATCATAAATTTTGTCACTTAATATGAAATTTTGTACTTAACATGAAGCTCCAGGGACATTATTACATTTTCTCAAAAACGACCGCAAATTTTTTCTTTAAATTTCTTGTAGGAATATAGTAAATTACACTTATAATGGTGGGATACATCCGGTTTTTGGTTAACTCTGAATTTTCGATATTTGCAATTTTGAATTTTTTCAGCGTCTTCATTTGAAAATTGATGAAATGTTTCCTTCAAATAAAGTTTGTCATCCATTAATTCATTCATTAAGGTCGAGATTTTTTAAATTATAGTTTTCAACAATATTTCCTGCAATATGGGCAATTTAAAAATATATCAAAACAAGATTTTCTCAAAAAGTCTCCAAAATTTTCACGTTAAACTTTTCGTAGGGATGGTGCTGACTGCACTCTCTAAGATTGACAAACGCCATACTGCTCTATCCTTTTGTTTCTTAAAAATTACAAAAATGTAATTTTTAACTTATCTTTCATGTTTATATTAGCGGCGATTTGTTCATTATTGTACTTATGAGTATCTGCTTTAAATAGTCATAAAATTTCTCAAAACTCAAGTTTTCTGTGAAAATATGCGAATTTTGAGAAACGTTCAAATGCCATTTTCTCAAGAATGGCTCCAAATTTATCATTCACAATTTTCCGACGGTTAGTACTAATTGCACTGTTTAATATGACAGTTAATTTTGGTGTATTCTATTGTTTTTCAAAAATTACACAAATGTAATTTTTAAAATCTCTTACGCCATTTCCATCGATTGTACATTGCGTTTGTGACTGCAAGTGCTTCAAATGATATCAAATATATTCCTATGAAAAGATATTAAAATTTCGTATTTACAGTAACGGTTAAAACGCCATTTTCCTATAAACGGCTCTAAATTTTTCGAGGAAAATTGTAATTTGCCGAGGGTTTACTCTTCTTCAATATTCTTAAAGTAATATTTCGGTTCTACTATTAAAAACCGAAAAGTTTAGAAAATGTAAAATGTTTTGTGCGGTGATAGATGGCTGCTGGCAAGAGGATGGAACCAGACCGTAAAACCAGTTCACACCAAGAAAATTAGAAATCTTTACTAAAAAGTCTGTGCCATTTTGAAGCACTAGTTCAATAATAAAATCTTGCCAATTTTAAACCTAGATTTAATAAGTACATTAATTTATAAATTATTCAACTACACCAGATCAAGTGGAAATTAATTAGTTTTATTATATTGGTTTACAAACTGTTCAACTACACCAGGTCAAGTAGGAATGTTGTCTAAAGAAAACCACGAAGTTATGTAACATTAAAACGCACAATGGCACTATTTGCGGAAAAAGCTGAAACAATTTCTTTTGATGCAAGTTTTAACGAACCCACAATGTTTGCCTCGCTTTCTCTTCTGTAAAAACTTGTTGGGAGTTTTTCACGTGTTGTATTTGTTTGAGACACTTAGATTTATTTATTTATTTTACGTAAAAAACAGTTAAAAACTGCGTATGACGTGCTATGGGGAAAAGTGAATTGTGTGCACATTTTCAAAATTCTGAGATCCCTACACTAAATCATTTACTACTTAAATTTTGAATTTTGGAAGAGAAAAAAACAAAAACTCCCATGTAGTAAAATCTATTTTCAAGGATAACAAGCAATAAATTTTGAATTTTGAAAGGAGAAAAAACAAAAAAACTCATGTAATAAAATCTATTTTCAAGGATAAATAAGCAATAAATTTTGGCTCTTATTACTTCCTGCCGCGACAACATGGAAACGATAATTTGAATAATTGTATTTCCCACTGAATTCTAGAAGACGTGCACAGAAAATGAAGTTACATTTATGTCCACAAGCAAAACAAGGGGCCATCTCAGCATTTGCTCAATGGATCAGGGAAACTGGACAAAAACCTGATCGAGATGGAGGCTGTAGTACAATAGTTGTTACAGGTTCTTTATACTCATTTATACAGTCCAAATGGTAAATAATGCATTATGTATCTGGTAAAATTAATGTTACTTTCTTGTGATGCTCAGTATAGTCTCTAATTGTATAGAAACAGTTATGCAGCAGAAACTATTTCACTTGGGATTTAAACTTTTCTATTGAATTTAATCGTTTAATGTCATCTGGCAAAGTGTTGTAAAATAATGTACATGTATTGTATGTGAATTTTTTGTAATTAGCTGTTGATACTGTCATCTGGTGAATATGATTTCTACGTCGACTGTTATAGTAATAGGCTTCGGCATTTTCTGAAAATATATTCCCGCCCTTGAGCAAGTAATTTTTTACAAAAACCACTGATTCGTAAATAAAAAGACACGGTAATGGTAGAATTCCTAGATTAATGAGAAGAGGCACATGAATCACGTGGGTGGGATTTGGTTATTATTCGTACAATTCGTTTTTGTAATCTAAATGTCTGGGAGCTATAAGATGTATTTCCCGAGAATATTATGCCATATCTCAGGCGGGAAATTACATTCGCGAAGTATACTGAGATATACCAAAATTTTCCTCTCTCTCTACATCTATATCTGCTAAAGATCTTAGCGTCCGGCTTGCTGGGTCAATGGGTCACGATATATTATAATCTTTATTACCTCTGTAATGGATTATAGGATCCGCCGACTATACAGCGCAGCTGGGAATCTGAAATAGAATGATTCTATTCCTAGTTCATTTCTGTTTGGATTGACTAAATGAAAGATCACTTTCTTTTCTAAAGAACAAAATTCAACAAAGTTTATTTTGCCTTTCTAATTTTCTTCGTTGATGTCCCTCGTAGACTTCTCAGTCGAAATATCTTGCGATCTTGCCGTAGTCCAAAGTTCCAATTTATACACCAATATTGCTTCCACATCAAAATATCTGCAATCATTCATTGTCCTTAAAATTTCACTGATAACCCAATTCTATCTCGATTGTACTCGTTCCCTCTCACGAACATACGATCAGTTCAGTAGCGCGTTTCAGAGCAGAATGAAATCTTTCTGCATGATTCATCCCTCGAAGACTTCGTATTAAAACTACCTTCATTTTTTTCATAACATTTGACCGTCCTTCTCTCACCCAGCCAATCCATACGTTTGTTATATTTTGGTGTAGCGTCTAAACTTCTTCGCCCAATCCCAAATTTTCTACTTTCGGCACCAAACCATCTCTTAATGCATTTAGAAAAACAAAACTACATTGTTTATTCACGGTCGTTGCTAAGCTCTAGCTCTCGTGATATTTCTACAAATATGTTAGTTTATTTTAACGTGACATATCGGTATGTCACAGCTTATTTTAAGTGACTAGGTATGTCCCCTCTCCAAGCGTCATTTGGTTTGCTACAACCTAACTAAATGACAAGACTAAAATTGAACACTTTCTTCTTGCTTCTTCACACTAAACGACATTAACACTTTACACTTTGCACTGCACTAGGTCTTGTTACTTGCTGCCTTAAAACTATTTACATTTTCCTTTCGGAATGTGCCAACAATAACCATTTAATCAAGTATTCTAATAGCCGTATCTTCCTAATATTTGCTCCCCATTAACTTCATTGAATACACATAACAAAACAATAACAAAAGAAAAACTATTACACCTAATATTTACAACTATTTACCAATCTCTGTCATGACCAGAATATTTAATCATGCGTGTCGTCCCTCATATACGGCTTCATGTTCCTGTAGTTATATGTTCCCATTTGCCGTCCATTTTCATCATTCAAAATCGCGGCATTCTTGCTTAATACTTTACAAATTCGGTACGGTCCTCTATACAACGGGAAAAATTTATAAAACAGCTTCTTATCCACTGACGACACTTGAGGTACTCTAATTAACACTTCATCACCCTCCTTATACTCGCCTCGAAAGCATTGTTTCTGTTTTAGCTTTCTTTTGGCTGCTCTCCTCAAATTGTCATAAATTATTCGGTATATCTCCATCATCTGGGAGTACTTATTTCTGGGTGTAGTCCAATTTGCAGTACGACGCAGTAAAATCAGTCCGTGAATATCCGAACTCCTTTTACCTTCCACATCATTTCATCTAATTTCGGCGGTTTTTCATGACGAGCGATGGTCTTGCTATTGAGTTTCCTAGCATCAACACAAAATCTGATCTTATTGTCTTTCTTATGAACTATCACTATTGGGCTTACATACGGTGTCATCGATTTTTTTATTATATCATCCTCAAGCATCGTGTTTATTTGTTTACGTACTTCACTTTTATATACATGGGGATCGGATATTGTTTCAGATTAAGGTTCCTCATCCATCAATTCAATTTTAAATTGATATCCCTTTACCGGCTCCTTGAACTTCCAAAAATATCTCTATATTCATTGACTAACATTTCAATAGCTTCACTAGCATCTATTCCGTTTTCGTCGACCGCTCCTCTGCTGCCGTGTGGATCTGGTCCCTGGTCTCTTCAATTTGTTCCGCAATATCGCAAATACACATATCTTCGCCCTCCTGGTCTTTGATCCTAAACAATGTTGTTGCCCTTTGTCACCTCGTAACAATACACTCCTGTTACCTATGTCGACCTTGGCGTCACACATTTTTAGGCCATCAATCCCCAAAATAATTGGACGAATCAAATTCTTCACTACAATTGCCGGAAACTGAATTGTGATCCCTTGAACTTCCACATCCACCCAAATTTGCCGACTTCTCGTTTCGATGCGCCTTCCATTAGCTGTTCGAATATTCAAACTCTGGTGGGTAGCTCATCAATTTTATTTCCCTTTTCTTTAACTGCTCATACAATTTTCCGACACTGCACAAACATTAGCACCTGTGTCAATTAAAATCTACAGGTATATTCCGAAATATCCCCTTCAAAATTAAACGTGCTATTCTCCGCCCGTTCGTCCGTATCTTCCCTTAATAAATCTTCCGCCGATACTTCAATGCTATTCAACTCCTTAAGAACCATCACGCCCTCATTATCATCATGAAATTTTAGGTGGCTTGGTATTACAAGCGCCGATGCATGCATTGGTATATTTCCCTGTGAACGCATCATGAATTCATTTTCCAACTGTTCGATCTTGTCCTTAATGTCCGACATATATTTCCCAGATTCAGATTCTTGCACCATTTTAATGTTTCTAAGTCCCTCCTGTATTCGTTTTTCTAATTTACAATCCGAATTAACTAATTTAGATTCTCTGTTCTCATTTGTTTCGCCATGTTGAAGCGACATTGCATTTAAATTATCTACACGCGATTCGACGATTGTCAACTTTTCGCATTGTTGGTCATGTAAATGTCCTAATGTCACAATGCTCTCCGGTAAATCATTAACTTGGGAATTAATTTTGTCGCTAGATTCTTTTAATTCCCTCTGCATTTGGTCGACTTGATTATTAAAAGACTCAATTTTACAATGAATAATGTTAAATTCAGCCGATGTATCCACCCGTAATCTTCCAATTAGCGTTATTTTTTTCAATTAAATATTCATATCTGAAGTGATTCCATCTAATTTAGTATTATTATGCTCAAGTTTTGCGTTCATTTCTGCTAACATCTTAAGAATTAAATTATTAGGGTCCATATTTTCTAACGGTGCAGCCATTATTTCCTTTTCTTGTGGTTCAATCTCAATAATTTCACGCGAAATTTCTCCCTCGGGGTTAGTATTAGCAGACGCCATATCATCTACATTAACATTCTCCATACGCAATTTTCTGGTCCTAGTATCCATTTTGAATTCTAATACAAATTAAAATCTATCTGTTAAATTATTTTAAAATCACACCAATGAAATGGTCTTGGCCCTTTCTTATAATTAACAATTAATTTCAAATGTGAATCCAAAAATTTCAGATTCCCTTTGGATCACTATATTATAATTTATAAGACTAATTTTATCCGTGTCACCAATTGTTATAAATTATAACAAATTATGCCCCACGTTGGGGCGCCATTTTGAGATATACCAAATTTTCCTCTCTCTCTACATCTATATCTGCTAAAGATCTTAGCGTCCGGCTTGCTGGGTCAATGGGTCACGATATATTATAATCTTTATTACCTCTGTAATGGATTATAGGATCCGCCGACTATACAGCGCAGCTGGGAATCTGAAATAGAATGATTCTATTCCTAGTTCATTTCTGTTTGGATTGACTAAATGAAAGATCACTTTCTTTTCTAAAGAACAAAATTCAACAAAGTTTATTTTTGCCTTTCTAACAAACAATTTAGAGAATTTACAATTTTTAGGCCTTTGATCAAGATACTTTCTTTACACCGATGTCCCTCGTAGACTTCTCAGTCGAAATATCTTGCGATCTTGCCGTAGTCAAAGTTCCAATTTATACACCAATATTGCTTCCACATCAAAATATCTGCAATCATTCATTGTCCTTAAAATTTCACTGATAACCCAATTCTATCTCGATTGTACTCGTTCCCTCTCACGAACATACGATCAGTTCAGTAGCGCGTTTCAGAGCAGAATGAAATCTTTCTGCATGATTCATCCCTCGAAGACTTCGTATTAAAACTACCTTCATTTTTTTCATAACATTTGACCGTCCTTCTCTCACCCAGCCAATCCATACGTTTGTTATATTTTGGTGTAGCGTCTAAACTTCTTCGCCCAATCCCAAATTTTCTACTTTCGGCACCAAACCATCTCTTAATGCATTTAGAAAAAACAAAAACTACATTGTTTATTCACGGTCGTTGCTAAGCTCTAGCTCTCGTGATATTTCGTAATGCATGTTCCACCATATTGTCTACAAATAAATGTTAGTTTATTTTAACGTGACATATCGGTATGTCACAATACACAACAGATATCTGAATAGTATTAAGTTTTCTGTCAAGAATGTATCGTAGTATTCACCCTAATAACGAAATAATTCAATATCAGTAAAATCTTTAAATAGGATTCTTGTTTTTTTAGTTTCTTTTAACCCAGGCGGGGAATTTTTGTGCTGGGGAAAGTTTAGCCAACCCCAAAAAATAAAAAATTTGCAATATCGCTAGTTGTGAATTACTTAAATGTGAACAAAAACTAAAGTGAAATTCCCATTTATAGAAGTACTATGCGGTAACAAAAATGTTGAGCAAAATCACAAAAACTGTTTTCAAAAACGCATTTACACGGCTGAAGAACCAATAAATTAAAAACACTCAAATAATATTACAAAAAAAAATTTTTTAAACCCAAGTCATCATGAATACTATTATTGATTTTTAAATATAAAAAATTTTACTACAAAAAAAAGACTTTTCGAACCTGAATAAAATATCTCTTTTTTGGACCTTGCTGTCGCCCATGTCATCCCTGTTATACCATACTTTTTGTGCTTGGCGTTTTTTTCCGCGGGGGAAACATGGTCACCAGCACGAAGGTCCCGGGGGCTGACGGGACCCTTTTAACCCCCCGAGGGTCGGGGGGCCCCATAAAAAAAGGAAATTTCGTGAAAAAAAAATTCTTGATAAAAAAATTTTTATAAAATGTCTTTTCAATTATTATAAAATTTGTAAATAGCCCAGTTACTATTTAACGCAACTTTTTGCGGCAACCCTCCTACCTCAGACGGCTTGCCTTCCGTGACCCAATGCCCCCCGAGCTGCAAAGGGTGCAGAATTGCTACCACTGAAATATTTTCCGCTATGTTCGGATAGCTTTCCAACGTTGAATTTTTCCCTCGGGTGATTTTCCCAGGACATGTGAAACCATTTCAAACCCAAGCATCATCCGATACCAGTCTTGTGACATTTCGTAGAAACTTCATACGTTTGGGGGTCAAAATCACACGGTTAGGGACATTAATTTGGGGTGGAGTTAAAAAACCTTCAGTGAAGTCATCCACTATTAGAAATTTTTGGGACTCTTCGAAAAAAGTTAAAACAAATACCCGTTATCCCCTGAATTCCTCGGCACTGTAAACCCTTTCAGCTCCACCGAAGTTTTTCGCTCAAAATTGTAAGAACCCCTTTTGAGGTTTCTTCTAAAAATTTAGAATCTAAAAAAAATTTTTCCAACATGAAAAAAAAAGCAGTCAAATGACCTGTAAAAACTAAATGTTTCTTTCATTTGTGAAATAATTACATCACATACTTCCGCTTCCCCGCCCCTCATTGTTTTCAGTCTTTTTTTTACAGATAAAGATTGTGATAGATGTTGGTGTCTCAAGAGTATTTCATTGTCATTCCTTAGTTTTGTCACACTTTGTTCAAAGCTCAGAAGACTGTGCTAAAGCGGTGGGTTCAATTATTACTTTCTGAAATTGCCCAAAAAAACAAAAAGGGGATAACACCAAAAAAGAAAACCCAAAATTCATTTTTTTTTTGTTTTTAAGTGCCCCAAACCGGGGAGACATTTGTCATCTGACTGAAAAATTTTTTTAAATGAATCAATGCTTGTCTATGGTTAAACATCGTTGCCGCTTCTCGACTGAAAATATTCCACCTGGTGGGAACAGATTCCAGCTACTGCTTAGCTATTTCATCTAATATTGATATCTGTGGGTTGTTTGAAAAAAAATGTGCATAGGCCCTGAACGCTGGCAAACAAAATTCAGACTTCATTGATACCAATCATACTAATAATCGGATGTGCATGGCAATGTAATATTGAAATAGGATAACTATTTTAACAAGTTTTTGAACATTAAAAAATTCCAGACATTAGAAAGGCCATCGATGTCTGAGCTATTCTTTGGGGAGATTCATTAAATTTTTTGGGTGTTAACTCTTAGAAAAAGCCCCAACGTTTCTGCACCGCCCCCGAGGGTTAAAGAAATAAAAATTTTTAATTGGTTCATGGTTAACGATATAACTGTAAATAATTGCCTTTGAAAAGTATTAAAGAACCCTTTGTTTGTCGGCAAAACCCGCTAAAATTTTCCCCCTGATTTCCTCTGAAATTTTTCGCAGACTTCTAAAAATTTGCTGTTCTGAATCTTTTGCAAAAGTCCAAAATACTGTCGCCATTCAAAAGTTTTTAAAAAAACGTTTTTTTTTCACGATATCTTTTGCTCTAAAACCGGATTTGTGGATATTTTAGTTTCATCGTGGTCCCTTAAAGCTAATTCAAAAGCATCACAGAAACTAACAATTAATTATTGTGCTCAATACTTATCTATTTTGTTTCACTTGTTCATTGTGAATTGCAAACTTTCTCCTGTATTAATTATCTAAATGTTCTGCGACATTAGTATGTTCCAAAAAACGCTAACAGTAAACTGTTTTTTACGTGTCCCAGAAGACATTTTTTTTCAATCGATCTATTAAGGGTTTTAAATTTTAAACCCCAGTTTTTCCCATCTTCACCCCCAAACACCCCATAAAGGAAAGCAAAACGGGGTGTTTCGTTGCACCCATAACCACTACATTTATTGAAAAAATTGAATGAATTATCTTTTCGCCGTTTTTGTTGTTTGAACCTAATTTTTAAGGCTTGGAGTAGGCCTTCAGAGTCCTATTTCTAGTTTTTCCTCAATAGGGCGTAAACGAAATGGAATTTTTTTGTAAATTTTGCACTATTATTTGTTAGAAAAATAAAACACATGCTGGATTCCTTTTCGCGTCCTTTTCCCGTCAACAAACCAAAAAAACATTTAAAAAATATCCATCACAAAATTTGTACTCGCTAACAAATGGCCCCCAAATGAGGGGAAATGACTTGTGTCGGAAAGTATTGCGGGGGGGATTTCTTCCACAAGGGCCCCTTTCCCCCAAAAAAAAATGCAGTCTTCAAATGAACGTTTTTAATCAACAAACCTTAGAGCAAAAGAAAATAAATTCGCCAAATAGGTATTTAAACGTTTTATTAATATCTAATAAATGCCAATCGAAACCCGATTTGAATTTTTTAAAATTTGGGCGCCAGGAAAGGAAATTTTGAATTTCCCTGATTATCTTTTCTTTTCGATATACTTTAAAAAATAAATGAAAACCGTTAACTCGGTCGAGGGTTCTTATGAAATAATTTTTCTTTTTCTCCCAACCATTTACTCAATCTACCATCCATACAGAGTGGGAGGAATCTGAAAATAATTCAAAATTTTCCCAAAGGGTTGCATGAAAGGAAAGAAGAATCCGCTTTCATTCAATTATGAATTATAATTTATTATAACCCTTTATCGAATATCATTGATTTTTAAAAGTTATTGCTAGGTCGACTTTTTTTCTCTTTTTGGGAATAAAGCGTTATAAAACCCTTTTTTCCCTTTCTTGCCACTTCGCCCCACGTCTCTCGATGTTGAAGGGAATAATGAAACTTCCTTCTTATCAAAGTCCACGATAATCGCGCCAAGTCAAACTTCCTCAACCACGACAAACACGCCTATACTTTTTATCTTGCGCCTCGGGGACTATTTCAAACATTACTTTCCCAGGTTGTCCTTTCCATTGTGGGTTTCAGTTTTGAAACCCCCAAATCAGAATCGACGTACGAAAAGCACAAGTTTTTCGTATAAAAATATTTTCTTTCAAGCCATTTTTTTGATTCGAAGACTTGACAAAAACAGTAATATTATTCACTTTCTTCTACATTCCAATTTTGTAATCTCCAGTTAAATTTTCATTTAATAATTTTTAAAAATAAAAAAATTTTTAAAGCGTACATTTGAATAAATAACGTTCCCAAAGGAAAACAATTAGCCTTTTTGAAAAAAAACCATAGAATTACATTATTTTAAGAAAACTGGGGTAGCAAATTTCAGCGAATGTTTAAAACGCTGCCTAAAGATATAACATTTAATTATCAGATTTTTGATTTTAAAACTTTAAAAATTTTTTAAATTTTTTTTCCTTTATAAAAAAACAATTATTTTAAATTTTTTAAAATGTTTTTTTAAAAAAACATTCGGTTTGAACGATTTTTTTTCTGTTTTTCTTTTTGTTTTTTTCTTTTCTTTTTCCCGGAACGCTCGTAATGTCACAAATGACATTTAAACAAATTATTCAAATATTTTCCCTCTAACCGAACAGCTAAGAGCATATTGGGCAATATGTTTAAATACAGAAAGAACAATTTCATGTCTATTTCGTATTATGTGACTGTTTTTTATATTACGTAGTTCAATAATTTAGGAAATTTAAAACCGTTACCCTTTAAATTTGCAAGTGAGGTTTAAAAAATACATGAAAAAGCTGCCATTTTTTCTCGAGCGGGGGGGGAAAACCCCGGGTAAAAGGAAACCCCAAAACCCAGCCCAAAAACGGGAAACCCGCCAATGTTTTTAAAACCAAGGGTTTTGGGAAATGTTTTTTTTTACAACTTTTTTAATAATAGAAATCAAGGTATGTACCTTTCCTCTAAATTAAAAAAAGACTTTTTTGTTTTAAAACTTTAAAAACAAAAAACAAAGGATTTTGAATGTCACGTTTGTTCAAAACATTTATAAGAAAAAAAAAAAGTTCTATAAGAAAATTTTCCCCTACAGTTCTAAGCGGGGGGGGTTTTTGAGGGAAGAGGAAGTTTTCCAGTACGGCCCCTTTTATATGGGGGGGAAAACCCAGTTACCAAAAAAAATACCCCCTCTACGCAAAAGGTAATGATAGGAGAAACCAAAAAAACCCCCACTGGGAAAAATTCTTTCCAGTCAACGGCAAAAAACTCGACCTAGTTTAGAATAGGCCTAGTGTCGAAAATCCGCCACCCTGGGAACGCGAATCCTAGGAACTCCCGGTCAGAAACTCTGCCGTGTCAATAGTATTTTCTTATGAAAATACCGGTATTTTGATGAGAGAATACCGATATTTTCATAACACTTACTTTTACTGTGTATTATTGTATACATATGTACCGTATCAATGAACCAAACACTATAAAGTGACAGTACGCTCTATCAAAAAAAGAAATTTAAAAAAAAATATACTTTTGTTTTCCCCTCTCAACGCGTTTGACTGCCTTCACCATGAATGATGCGTATCAACACATTGTACTTATGAAGTCACTATTCACGAATTAAGATACAAAATCACGAACAAGCGTATGGCAAACAGCTAGTTCCCTCTCAACAAAATAGTGAGACAAGGATGGGTAATGCCCCCAGGATTGAGGATACGGGAAACGAAAATACAAAAATTTTTTTTGAGAAGGGAAACATAGGAAATAAAAGGAAAATTGGAAAGGAAACAACAACTTGAGAATGTGATGACCCCACCCCATTACTGATAACAGGGAAGATCTAGAAAGATTAGTAATCAAAGTAGCAGAAGAGAACAAGAAAACGGGACTTCATATTAACATAATTTTAATAAAATATTTATTTAATATAATTAATATTGTAAATATTTAATTATAAAATTATTAAATAATAAATTACTTATAAACAAATATTTATTAAATTATAAGCTTATTAGTATTATATTAATATAATAAATATTAATTTAATTAATTAAATATTTATATAAATATAATTTATTTAAAGCAAACAACATTTATGTCAACTGTTAAAAATTGAACCCTGAACATCAACGGAGGGGCATAATGGCAGACGGTTAAATTTTTGAATTACAAAAATTTTGAACGAGATTTGATAGTCAGAATTCCAAAGGCGCACTTCGAATTTTTGCAATTATGGCCAGGTTTTTGCCGCGTTTAATTAGTGCGCGGTGTCTGACGCGCAGAGAAATAGTACTAGGGACCGCAAGTCATTTAGCCTATTTGACATAATACGCAGCACAGGATTTTGTTCATTAATCACTCGGACTCGAACTGCCTTTTCCTTTTGTTTGTGACATTGTGTATTAGTTTTCTCGACTGGTTTCTGTCTTGAACACAAACTTATATGTCTGGTCATGTGTGGTTGGTAGCCTTAATTATTTCATTGTGCCACCTACATATTTTTCTTCCCGGTCTTTCTGCTTCATTCTACCATTCCAAGCATTATATCGCTTTCCAGAGATTATGTTCGACTCATAGTATGTCAAATATTTTATTTTCATTATTTTGGCTTTGGCTTTTAGAGAAAGTTCTGTTTTCTTTTCAAAATTTCGACATTTGTCGTTTTGTCCTCCCATTGTACGTTCAATATTTTCTTCCAAAAGTCCATACTTAAAAGCATCTTACTTTTTCGGCTTTTCATAATGTTCAGGTTTCACACCCACACAACAGGATTAGAAATACGATTTTCTCGATTATTTGCATTTTGGTCTTACGCAGGGCTTGATTTCTGACGGAACGGCGTTCCTGTACCTCGGTGACAATTATTAAATTATATTAAAAATATATAACTATTTCTATTAATTTAATAAATAATTTGGAGTTATGTCTAATCTATAATCACAATTAGGTAATTATCTTGATTAAGTATTATTCTGCTATTATATATACTTAGTAAAGTATTTATTCATTCGCCCTAATACTCCCTCCCTTAGTTCTTCCTGTACAGTGTCCAGAGTTTATTGTAATTCATAAGTATTTAACTTCGTCTGCCATTATGCCACTTCTCCGTTGATGTTCAGGGTTCAATTTTTAACAGTTGACATAAATGTTGTTTGCTTTAAATAAATTATATTTATATAAATATTTAATTAATTAACAATATCTATATTATATTAATATAATACTGATAAGCGCATAATTTAATAAATATTTGTTTATAAGTAATTTTATTATTTATCAATTTTATAATTAAATATTTACAATATTAATTATATATTAAATAAATATTTTATTAAAATTATGTTAATATGAAGCCTCGCTTTCTTTGTTCTCTCTTCTGCTACTTTGATTACTAATCTTTCTAGATCTTCCTGTTATCAGTAATGAGAGTGGTGTCATCAGCATGTCTCAAGTTGTTGATTTGCCTTCCTCCAATTCTGATGCCTATGCCCATTTCCTATGTTTGCCATTCTCAAAAATATTCTGTATGCCTCGTTGGTCCTGTATCCTCAACTTTGGGCTACCCATCCTTGTCTCACTATTTTGTTGAGAGGGAACTAGCTGTTTGCCATACGCTTGTTCGTGATTTTGTATCTTAATTCGTGAATAGTGACTTCATAAGTACAATGTGTTGATACGCATCATTCATGGTGAAGGCAGTCAAACGCGATTGAGTAGTCGCGAAAGCACATGTATACTTCTTTTAATTAGCTTCTTCTGATAGAGCGTACATAGTCACTTATAGAACTGTTTGCTCCATTGATACGGCATATATGTGTATACAATAATACACAGTAATAAGTGTACTCTGGGCTTCCAATGGGAAATCAAGGTTGGGCGTTTAGGAGTTATTGCTAGATCAGAATAGTTCTTTTGGAATTCCCATGATCCATTTCAGGTTAGCTATTTGATCTCTTGTTCATCTTCCTTTTATAAACACATACTCGTTCTACTGTCAATTTTCGATATACGGTTCTAATCTTTTGTCAATTATTTTGAGGAATATCTTACTAACATGCGGGATACAATTGTTTTGTTATTTGCACAATCTCGGCTGTCGCCTGTCTTTGGTAATGGAGTAAACAGACCGTTTCCAATCTGTTGATCGCTCTTTTCTTTTCCAGATCACATTGCATTATTGTGTTTGTTTCGCCATAATTTCTTCCCCTGTGTCTTTGAGTTATTCGATTAGGATATTATTTACATCGGGGGACTTCTCATTTTTCAGTTGTTTTGTCTCCCAAAGCATTTTCTCTACAAAAATCTCTGGTTCATCTTCGTAATCATCAAAGTTTATCCACTCCTCTACTTGAAAGTCCTCATATAACTACTTCGTGTATTCTTCCTATCTTTTCATGTGTCTTCTTTTGTTGTAATTATTTTGCCATTCTCATCCTATTCCTAGGGACCGTATAACGAAATAATAGCGGTAAAGGTATTTATACTGGTATAGAAATATCTTTACCATTTTTCAAAATACCTTTGAAAATCAGTATAAGACGTCAAATACCGGCATTTTTAGAGGTCTTTTACTTTTATCCGATGTCTATATCGAATACCGATATACCTTTATTGAAAGGTATTATATCGGTATTCTCTCATCAAAATACCGGTATTTTCATAAGAAAATGCCGGTATTTCAGTAAAATTATATAGGTATTTGGGGGAAATTCATTGTTTTTTTGGTTGAGATGGCTCACAGAAAAAACTATTGACACGGCAGAGTTTCTGACCGGGAGGTCCGAGGGTTCGAGTTCCCAGTGTGGCGGATTTTCGACACTAGGCCTATTCTAGCTAGGTCGAGTTCTGCCGTTGACTGGAAAGAATTCTAGTGGTCGGGTTTTGTATGGTTTCTCCTATATTGCAACCTCAATATTGCAACCTTGACGTAGAGAGTAGTTTTTGGTAACTGGGTTCCTCACTAATATGCAAAGCGTCCAGTACTGGAAAACTTCCTCTTTCGCTCAAAAACACTCCCGCCGCAGCGTTAGAACTGTAGTGAAATTGTCTTATAGAACTTTTGTCTTTTGACTTATAAAATGTTTATGAACAACACGTGACATGTCAACAATGCTCCTTATGATTTTATTGTTATTTACCATGTTATTAGCAAATAAGTCATTTACCGTTAATTTAGAGGGAAAGGTACATACACTTGATTTCTATTATTAAAAAAAGTTGTACAAAAAGAAAGGCATTTCCAAACCTTAGGTTTTAGAAAGCATTGGCTGTGATTTCCTGTTTTGAGTCTCGATGGGTTGGGGTTCCTTGGACCTGCGGATTTTCCCCGGCCGCTCGAGAGAAACAATGAGCAGCTTTTTCATGTATTTTTCTAATCCTCACTTGCAATATTTAAAGGAGTAACGGTTGAATTACCTGAAATTATTAGAACTACGTAATATAACTAAATAGTTAGCTACTAATCACGAAATAGACATGAAATTGTTCTTTCTGTATGTGAAACATATTGCTCCAATATCGCTCTTAGCTGTTCGGTTAGAGGAACATATTCGAATAATTCTGAGCCATGGAAATGTCTATTAGTGACATTACCGAGCGTTCGCGAAAACGAAAAGAAAGAAAAAAGAACAAAAAGAAAAAACACGAAAACTGAATCGTTCAAACCGTAATGTTTTTTAAAAAAGGACATTTTTAAAAATGTCAAAAATAATTGTTTTTTGATAAAAGGAAAAAATTAAAACATTTTAATGTTTTAAAATCAAATTAATCTGATAATTAAATGTTATATATCTTGGAGGCAGCGCCTCTAAACATTACGCGCGGTGCAAATTTGCTACCAGCTACGTTTTCTTAAAAATAATGTAATTCTATTTTTTCTCTGTGAGAAGGCTAATTGCTTCCTTGTGAAACGTTATTTATACAGATGTATACTTTTACAAAATTTATATTTAGACGAATTACTTGGGAAACTGAAAATTCGTAACATTGACACAATTGACAAATTGCATGTACAAAATAGTGTGAATAATATTATTCTCTTGTTTGTAGACAAGTCATTCTGAATCATAATGAATGGCTTGAAAGAATCTAAAATAGTTCTGATATGAGCAAACTTGTCGCTTTTCGTACGATCAATGCTGGTTTGAGTATTGTCAAATCTGAACGCAACAATTGGAAAGGACAACCTGGAAAGTAATGTTTGAAATACGTGCCCACTTGAGGCGCAAGATAAAGAGTATAGGCAGTGCGTGCAGTGGTTGGAGGAAGTTTAGACTTGGTCGCTGATTATCGTAGACTTCTGATAAGAAGGATGATTGCATTATTCCTCCTTGGCAACATCGAGAGACATGCGCGAAGTGGCAAGAAAGGATAAAAGGTTCTATAACGCTGTTATTGCAATAACGAGAAAAAATGTCATGACCTAGCAGTAACTTGTAATAATCAATGATATTCTGATAACTTTTGGCATTCATAATAAATTATAATTCATAATTGAATGAAAGCGGATTCTTCTTTGCCATTACATGCAATCCTTGAGTAGACATTTTAGAATTATTTTCAGATTCCTCGCCACTCTGTATGGATGGTAGATTGAGTAATCGGTTGCGGAGTAAATATAACAATTATTTCATAAGAACCCGTCGACCGAGTTAACGGGATTTACATTTATTTTTAATGTATATCAGAAGACAGTAATAGATAATCAGGAATTCAAATATTACCTTTTCCTGGCGCCCAAATTATTTATAAATTCGGAAATCGGTTTCGATTGGCATTTATTAGATATTAATAAAACGTTTAAATACCTATTTGGCGAATTTATTTTCTTTTGCTCTAAGGTTTGTTGATTAAAAAACGTTCATTTGAAGATCACATTTTATTTGGGGTAGTTGGCTGTTGTGGAAGAAATCCCTTCGCACGCAATAATACCTCTTCCATGACACAAGTCATTTCGGTCATTTCCTGGGAGCTACATTGTGTGTAGCGAGTACAAAATGTGTGTGATGGATATTTTTAAGTGTTTTCTTAGGTTGCTGTGGCTGACGGAAAAGGACGTACGTAAGAGTGAATTCCCAGCATGTGTTTTATTTTTCTAACAAATAATAGTGCAAAATTTACAAAAAAATTCTATTTCGTTTACGCCCTATTGAGGAAAAACTAGAACAGGACTCTACGCCTACCTAAGCCTTAAAATTAGGTTCAAACAACAAAACGGCGAAAAGATAATTCAGTCAATTTTACAATAAATGTAAGTGGTTATGTGGGTGCAATTCGAAGACAGCCCTGTTTTTTGCTTTCCTTGTATGTGGAGGTGTTTGGAGGTGAAGATACGTGGACAAAAACTGGGTTTAAATATTTAAACCACTTAATAGATCGATTGAAAAAAAACATGATGCTTCTGGGACACGTAAAAAAAGTTTACTGTTAGCGTTTTCAGGAACTACTAATGCAGAACATTTAGATAATTTGGCGGTTACGACGAAACAAGCGATGTCTTGGAATACTTTTCAAAATGGCAAATTGCTACAGTTATATCGTTAACCATGAACCAATTGAAAGATTTTGGGCCTTTCTAACCTCGGTCGTGGATGCAGAACGTTACGTCTTTGCATCAAGAGTTAACACGGCACAAAATTAATGAATCTCCTGAAAAGCTAATAGCTCAGACATACGATGGCGCTTCTCTAATGTCTGGAATTTTGTAAGGTGTTCAAACACTTGTTAAAAATAGTTATCCTAATTCTCAATATGTACATTGCCAAGGCACATCCGATTAGTGTAGTGGGGATGATTAGAGCTGCATCAATAGAAGTCTGAATTTTGTTTGCCAGCGTTCAGGGCCTATGCACATTTTTTTTTTCAAACAACCCACAGATATCAATATTAGATGAAATAGCTAAGCAGTAGCTGGAATCTGTTCCCACCAGGTGGAATATTTTCAGTCGAGAAGCGGCAACGATGTTTAACCATAGACAAGCATTGATTCAGTGCATGAAACAATTTTTTACAGTCAGATGACATAAATGTACTCTCCCAGGCTGCCGGTCACTTAAAAAAACAAAAGAAAATGAATTTTTGGCTTTCATCTTTTCGGTAAGTTATGCCCCTTATTGATATTTTTTGGGCAATTTCAGAAAGTAATAATTGAACCCACCGCTTTAGCACAGTCTTCTGAGCTTTGAACAAAGTGTGACAAAAACTAAGGAATGACAATGAACTACTCTTGAGACACTAACATCTATCACAATCTTTATCTGTAAAGAAAAAAAAGACTGAAAACAATGAGTGGCGAGAGAAGCAAAGGAAGTATGTGATGTAATTATTTCTATAAAATGAAAGAAACATTTAGTTTCTTCACAGGTCATTTGACTGCTTTTTTGTTCATGTTGGAAAAATTTCGTTTACGATTCTAAATTTCCAGAAGAAACCTCAAAAATGTTTTGTGATTCTTACAAGTGTTTGAGCTTGAAAAAACTTCGCGTGGAGCTAGAAGCGATTAAGAGTGCCGAGGAATTCAGGAGATAATCGGGTACTCTTAGTTTGAATCAGTTTTCGAAGAGTCCGTTACGATTTCTAATAGTGTGATGACTTCACTGAAGGTTTCTCCTAACTCCGACTCCAATTCCAATGACTACCACTGAAGCCGTGTGATTTTTCGACCCTCAAACGTATAAAGAAGTTTCTACGAAACGTGTCACAAGACTGGTATCGGATGAGGGTAGCTGTGTTAGAAATGGTTTCATCATAGTCCTGGAATATCACCCGAGGAATACTAGTGGCCTCAATGTCCTGGAAGAGCTAATGCGAACATAGCGGGAATATTTCAGTAAGGCATGGTAGCAATTCTGCACCAGGTTTGCAGCCTGAGGTTACAAACATCTGCCTACGGAAGGCACAGCCGTCATCGAGGTATTGCGAGCGATTGCCGCAAGAAGTTGCGTTAAATAGTAACTGGACTTATTTACAATAACTTGTATAAGTAATTTTCGACAAATGACTTATTTGATGAAATTTTTTGTATGCAAGAATTCCTTATTTATCACTGAAATTTCCTTTTATTGATGATCCCCCCAGACCCTCGGGGCCTTAAACGTGGTCCAGTCAGCCCATGACCTTTGTTGGTGACCATGCTGCCCTGCCGGAAAACAACTGCCAAGCACATAGAAGTAGTGGTATAACAGGGATGACATCGGGCGACAGCAAGGCTCCAAAGAAGAGATATTTGCTATTCAGTGTTCTGAAACGTCTTATATTATTGGTACGTAAAGCATTGTTTATATATTATAAAGTGCAATAATAGTATTCATGATGACTTGCGTTAAAATATTTAATTTATTGTAATATATTTGAGTGTTTTTAATTTATTGGTTCTTCAGGCTTGTAAATGCGTTTTTGAAAACAGTTTTTGTGATTTTGCTCAACATTTTTGTTACCGCATAGTACTTCTATAAATGGGAATTTCACTTTAGTTTTTGTTCACATTTAAGTAATTCACAACTAGCGATATTGCTAAGTTTTTATTTTTTGGGGTTGGCGAAACTTTCCCCAGCACAAAATTCCCCGCCTGGGTTAAAAGAAACTAAAAAAACAAGAATCCTATTTAAAGATTTTATTGATATTGAATATTTGCCATTAGTGAATACACATATACTCTGACAGAAAACTTAATATCATTCATATCTATGTGTATACATGCAATGTTCATTCGCCTGAGATATGGTATAATATCTGTGGAAATACACTTTATAGCTCCCAGACTTTTAGATTGATAAAACGAATTGTACCGAATAATAACCAACCAATCACGTGATTCATGTAAGACTCTCTTCATTAACCTAGAATCTACCATTACGTGTCTTTTTATTTACGAATCAGTGATTTTTGTAAAAAATGACTTGCTCAAGGGCGGGAATATATTTTCAGAAAATGCCGAAGTCTATTACTATAACACTCGACGTAGAAATCATATTCACCAGGTGACAGTATCAACAGCTCATTACAAAATTTCACATACAATACATGTACATTATTTTACAACACTTTGCTGATGACATTAAACGATAATCTCAAGGTAAAGTGTTTTAAACTCGGCACTGTTTCTCATGTACAACCCACCATGTCAGACTATAATTGTTAATCACAAGAAGTAACATTAATTTTACCAATGATATAGCAATGCAAATTTCTTAACATTGACTGTATAATGAGTATAAAACAACTTGTAATAACTATTGTATCACAGCTAAATAATGACTTATCTCGACTGTGGTTTTTCATTCAGTTTCTGATCCAATATAAATGTTGAGATGGCCCCTTGTTTTGCTTGTGGACATAAATGTAACTTCAATTTTCTGTGCACGTCTTCTAGAATTCAGGAAATATAAATTATTCAAACACTGTTTTCCATGTTGTCAGGCAGGAAGTGCAATAAGAGCCAAAATTTATTGTTTATTTATCCTTGAAATAGATTTTACTACATGGGAGTTTTGTTTTTCTCCTTTCAAAATTTAAAATTTAAGTAGTACATGACTCTAGTGTAGGATCACAGAATTTTTGAAATGCACACAATCTACTCTTCCCATAGCATCAAGGTACGCAGTTTCTAACGGTTTACGTAAACAAATGAACAAACTAACTGTCCCAAACAAATACAACACGTGGAAAAAACTGCCAAATAAGTTTTTACAGAACGTGTTTGCGGCAACATTGTGGGTACGTTAAACTTACATCGTAAAGAAATTGTTTCAGCTTTTTTAAGGCAAATAGTCGACAGCGTTTTAATGTTACATAACTTAGTGTTTTCTCCTTCAGACAACATTCCTACTTGACCTGGTGTATGAACATTTGTAAACCAACATAATAAAACTAATTAATTTCCACTTGATTCATGTAGTTGAATAATTGAGAATTAATGTGACTTTATTAAATCTAGTTTAAAATTGGCAAAGATTTTATTATTGAACTAAATGAATGGCACAGACTTTGTAGTGTACTTAATTCTCTTGGTGTGAACTACTTTATGGTCTGTTCCATCTTCTACAGCAGCCATCACTGCACAAAACATTTCTTTACATTTCTAAACTTTCGGTTTTGGCTAGTAGAACTGAAATATTACTTAAGAATATTGAAGAAGAGTAAACTCGGCAAATTACAATTTTCCTCGAAAATTTAGAGTCGTTTTATGGAAATGGCGTTTTAACCCATTACTGTAATACGAAATAATATCTTCACAGGAATATATTTGTTATCATTAGAAGCACTTGGCCGTCACAAACGCAGTTCATAATCGATGGAAATATGTAAGAGAGATTTTAAAAAATACATTTGTAATTTTGAAAACAATAGAATACACCAAATTAATCATATTAAATGAAAAATTAGTACTAACTGTCGGAAATTCAGAATGATAAATTTGGAGCCATCTGAGAAAATGCATTGAACGTCAAAATTCGCATATTTTCACAGAAAACTTGAGTTTGAGAATTATGATCGTCAAAAGCAGATGTACTTACAAGTACAATAATGAAATAAATCGCCAATATAAACATGAGATGTTAAAAATTGCATTTTGCAATTTTAAGAAACAAAAGGATATAGTGGCGTCGGTTGACCCGTAGAGAGTGCAGTCAGCACCATCCCACGAAAAGTTTAACGTGAAAATTTTGGAGACTTTGAGAAAATCTTGTTTTGATACTTTTAAATTGCCCAGTGTGGTGGAAACATTGTTGAAAACTATAATTTGAAAAATCTACTTGACCTAATGAATGAATTAATGGATGATAAACTTTATTTGAAGGAAAGATTCTATCAATTCTTCAAATGAAGATTGAAAAATTCAAAATTGCAAATATCGAAAATTAGAGTTAATCAAAAACTGGATGTATCAACCATTATATGTAATTTATTATATTCCTACAAGAAATTTAAAGAAAAATTTGCGACTGTTTGAGAAAATGTAATAATGTCCCTGGAGCCTATGTTAAGTACAAATTTCATTATGACAAAATTTATGATATTGAACTTCTTGGTTAATTATTGAAATTTCATTCATTCAGTTACACCTTCAATATTTTGTCAATTTTCTACTTTAGAGAAGTTTCCAATTTTGATAGTGAATTTACTGTCTTAAAATGTTTAAGAGTTCTGAAGTAACACACATTTCGAAATTGGAACTATAAATTTTTATAATTGTATACATACTTATAAATCGAATCAGGAAATTACCTGGTGCTGTTACTAAAGGTTGACTTAACTTTCCATTTTGCAGGCAATTGATCAGACTTCCTCTCCTCACCTGCAAAGAAGCCTTCATGAATCGATCGTCAGGGGTACTGTGAGTCAAAAGTTTTACTTGTAGTGTCTATTGCTTTTATTGACTGTGAAATGCAAATCATTTCATGTGTTGAATGTATTGAATTTGTTACGGCGGTTTTGGCATTTTTAGTCTGGCAGGACAAAGAATGAACAGAAGCGATGTGTTACCCTTCAAAAATTTTAACCAATGTTCTGTTTATTATCGGCAGGGGTATAAGAACTGGTAATAATAAACATAAAACTATAAACGCTGTAAAATGTACTCTCAGAAAGAAATGATGTTGAATAGGTGAAAATACTAGTACAGCTGAATTTTGTTAACGGTACAAAAATGCTGATAAATCGTTTGGTTTAGCTTAATTGTCTAATAAGATCATTCAATTAGTTTAGAAAATGTCGCAAAATCTTCTACAATTACAACATTCTTCCAGGTTTTGCTTAATATATATATTTTTGTCCCCTAATTTTGGAAATTAAATCTATAATATACCCTAATTTGTGTTCACTTCTACCTGCAATGGCTCTATTGTTGTGTGTAGAAGGATTCTAAATAAACATTTAGAGGCGACTATTTTTAATGTTTATGACAAAGTTGTAAAGTCAATAAGAATAAATTAAGTAGTCAGCATCTACTAGTCTGTGCACGCTTGAGAATGTAAATGTGAGAAGTCGAACGAAGAACAGCTTCTGGCGTATTACTTAGTTTGGTTTTCTTTATATTCACTTAGTTAAAGTTTCATAAGTTCCAAGCAATGCTTAGTTTTGCAAATTTATTTTGAAAAAATATTGGTAACGAATAAAACCTGGCGCCGATCTTAATACATCTAATGCCACCTGCATACATCTATATTTGGGTGGCGTTAGTGTACTTCCTGACATACTTATCAAGGTGGCAGCGTTAAACAAAATACGTTTTTGGACACCTAGAACTGCTGCATCCATAAAACATTGTGAGTCTCTCAATAGGGAGACCAAAATGGGCAAATGACCTGTCTCGATTGCGCAAGGAAGCGGTTTAACCGTGGAGTGATTTGGATCTGCGCTCGTGAAAGCAACACTGCGTAGAAATTGCGAGGTGTTAGACGCTATGGCTAAAACAAATATATGCAAACAAGGCCGTCATAATAACAGTTTTGCTATCCGAGAGCTTGAAATTGATGGTCACCAACTGATCAATTTCTTTGTACCTGGGAGCGACAATGTAAGACGTTTGCTTGAAGAATGGTTGAAGAACGGGTCGAATGCTTGAAGAACACCTCTTCTTTGCCGCGGTGTTATAACTTTTTCACCCTCCTTGTAGCCCGCCCAGTCTGCATCCAGGAGGTTGATGGCTTCATCACCCTGTTCGTGACTAAAGGCGCCGCTCCTGGCCCGGTGTCTATATCCGCGGTGCCGCTCAGTAATCCGCGCGACGTCTGGCGATGTCGTCGTCGGCAGGTGGCTGCCGCAGGCGCAACTGGAGCGCTGGCAATGGAGCGCACTGTGGTCAGAGAGATCTTGAACGCTCCTCGAGAACGCTAGCGCACCTCCTTCGCGAATTCCGAGGTCGATGCTGGCTCCTGACTTCGCTGCATGCAACAATGCGAGGACGCGTTGGTGGAAGCCGATAGCGTCTTTTAACGAATTAAGCATCCAGGTGTCAATATCCTGCTGTCCGACGAGTTTTTCATTCTGACTGGAAGGATGACGAGGCAGGTGACGAACGCCGAGAGCATCGAGCTTCTGCCAAGGAGCCAGGTTAGCGAGCGTACCATTCGTCTGCTCAATGACGTCGACCACCATGAGTGCTGACGGGAGCACCGAGAAGCCGACCGCTTACCCAGGAACAGGGGTGGTGTCGTCCTGGCGTAGTGTTGAGGTGGCAGCCGTTGACGGAGAACTGCCCAGCCTGACTGTTCCGTCTCGATACAGCTAGGTGTCGGACTTGCTGATGTTAATTTCCACCTTAATCTTTGCGGTTTGCGCTGCCAAATTGTTCAACATTTTCCGCAAAGTGGCTGGGCTAGGCGATTGCCAGCCAGATGTCGGCAGCATAGGCGCCACCTTTGATCTCCAAGTTGAGGAGCGCTAGCGTGGACCTCAGGAGCGGGCCGATGGCCAGGCTGGAACAGCCGACGGGCTCAGCGGGACAACCTTGTCGCACTCCTCTCTGGCAAGGGAATCCCATCAGAGACCCCTAGCGACAGGTACGCCGTGGAAGCCCAGCACAGGCCTTCACGATGCCTGCAAATGCGGCCCAACGCTGCCGCCCGCAGGCCTTCCAACACTGCTTCGTGGGAGATTGACCCAGCAGTTGGACAGGTCAATAAACGCCAGGCAGAGGTTGTTCTGGGCCTTGCATCTTCGATAAGGCACTCTACGAGGAAGTTATTCGTTGCCGCCGTCATGCGGCCGGGAAGCCTTCTGCAGGTGGGAAAGGCCTGTTCCCTTCTCGGCTCACTGAGGCGCCGCGTCCACAACGAAGGCAGAGCTTCGCGATAGAACGGGCGAGAGCTATTGGGCGCCAGTTAGACGGGGGAATCTTGGGGCCCGCCTTGTGGATAAAATGGCCTGGAGCGTTTCACTCATTGGAACTCAGGAATCGGCGTTGAAATGACTGATAGTAGCCTGCATGACGGGTCCACTTTCCGCCAGTGGTCTGGTCATGGTCTCGCCCGGGGTAGAGTTATCGGCTTGAGACGATCGCCACCCTTTGTGCATGTAAGCAATGGCGTTTGTCATGCGGACGACTCGTCTCCGGATAACACTTGCGGGGAAGGATCGAAAGCGCCGGCGCGAGAAGTGGTTTAGCCATGGTCGATGGGTCGATTTCTGCATCTGGGACCTTCCTGCTCGGTGATTAGCCGCGTTGCTCGGCGAGAATTGGCTCTGAAGATAGCCGATTTTTCTGCGGCCGCTGTGGGGTCGCCCACGCTCGTTGGTTGATAGGTGAAGGAGGATTGCGTAGTACATCTGCTGACCTTCGACAGTCTGGCCAATTATAATCTTCACCGCAGCCAGTTCACGCTCGCAGGCTGCGCCTCGCGACACTCCTCCCAGCTCTTCCAGCCTGGGCAGCTTACCGACCAGATCCGGCCTGCGCTTCGCGCAAGAGGGCGTGTAGAGCGGCATGGAGGCATCTTCCTCAGAGAGCGAGTTATGCTACGAGTCGGAGTGACGGGCACCGAGGTGGATGGCGTGGCTGGCTGTTAGGGAAGAAGCAGAGCTGAAGAGAGGACAGGCCCTCCTGGCAGGTGGTTGGCCTGTGAGGTTGCAGGAGCCCGGAGCGGTCAGAGCTGATCCCCGGTGTCTCACATGAGAGCGGCTGTCGGGAGACCTGCTGGGGGAGCACGCTCTCCTGCACTAACTATGGACTCTTCCGCAGAGTCTGTTGCCTGCTGTGGGGTTGAAGGGAGGAGGATGCGCCTGTCCCAATCCGCTCGGGCGCCCTCCTGTGGGGTGTTCAGCTGACGCTGCGGCGCAAGATGGCCGAACAACCACTCTCGGGCGCGAAAGGAGCCCGAGCGTCACCCTTCAGGCAGAACCACGACAAGGTCCCTGCACGAAGACCTGTGTATGTTCAACGCCTGATTGATTACATCCAAGGCAGACCTGATGGCGAGGCGGAGCAGCAATCGTTTCAAGTGGCGCCTCAGGCCAGCATCTCCACGTCCACTTGCCTGCGCTGCTCATAGCGTGATTTACCGCGGGCAACGCGTGAAGGTATTGTGGGCAGAGGAAACAGCACAGCGTTAACTGGAGCGGACGGGCCGCGCGACGGCAGGAATGCGCGCAAACCTCTGGCGGGGGATCAAACTGTGTTGGTCGAAGCGCGTTGGCTGCATTGCGTGGAGCGGGGTGGCGCGCTCATCATCGCAATGCCGTGCGTGCGAGTGGCTCTTCGGCCTGCAGGTTTCACATCCGGAGTACTGACGCTGGTTACGCAATGTGGCTGGCCAATCAAAAAAGAGGAGGTGGACTCCCTTTGAGCGGAAGTTCCTTCTGAACTGTCCCTGAAGAAATCTTGAAATGCACAACGCGCCAGATTTTACGGGGAGGGAAGCATACTTCCAGGCAGTAGCTACCAAAACCTTAAGGGGAGCCCAGCTTGTCGAGGTGGCGCCCGTCACCGGTCCCTGTCTCTGTTCATGTTATGGACGGTCGATGGACGCCTGACACTGTTATGTGGAAGGACCTGCACCACGGCATTTGACCGAAAAAGTGGAGGGTCCGGGTGGCTAAGGATATCATTCTTTCTGCAGCCCTTTGCACGGGTCGGGAGGGTTCACACCGGATCGAAAATCGAGAACATCGTGAACGAGTCAGCGTCCAGTCGGTGGCTAGAGGAAATGTGGCTATCAGGTGAGGGAGGCATCAGGTTACATGCCACGATCCTGAGCTCAGTTAGAAGACGAAGGAGCGCTAGGACGACGAACTCGGGGTCCTACAGACCAGAGATGGGTGAAAACTATATCTCCCGCCGGAGCGCATCTAACTCTGGGGAGCACGAGGCGCCCGCAACAGGCTCGCGGGTACCGGAGGCGAAAAAGGTCGTCTTCTCGAGGTCACCTCACGTCCAGCCTGGTCTCCATCGGGATCACAACGAGCGGGGAGGCTGGGGAAATTGAGGAGCGCGGGCGGCCTTCAAGTGGCCCACGGATGGCCTCGCGAACGATTTCACTTGAAATTGTCCGGCGAGGCCAGTACGCTATTAAAGGAGGTGGATGGACACTCTCGATGGGGCTTGATATTTGGAGTTGCTGACCATGAGGTTGAACTTGAGTAATGGCGTAGATGGTGCGGGGGGCATGAATCGGGGAGAGACCACCTGAGGCGAAATGTACCCTTCCGTGAACACTACCACGAGGTATAATGTAATTCAAGTCCACACGTGGAAAGAGAACAAACGTACTGGTTTATTGGAGCAAAAGTACAAAAGTCAGCACATGCCCCGAAAACACGAGAACACAACAGGCACAATGATGGTCACAGCAATAGTCAGACAGCGGTCCACACAATTTAGCACTGTACGAAGTTGGTCGCTGATGTTGAGGATGGCGAAGCGGCAACGCAGGGCCGGGGAGATGAGTGAGGGCAGGAAGTGAGGAGAAGGTAAAGAAAATGGCTAAGAACAACTAATCCTAGGGCTAAAAATTAGACGGAACAAACTAAACTTACGTAAATAACCTAAAACCTAACTTGACCTAGAGTCTTAAGATTACAGGAACAAATGAATAGCTAAGAGAACAAGCACTCAAAACTTCCAGCATTAAGAAGGAACGGACGATGAGAAACAGCGGACGAGTCGTCTATACTAGATAATGAACCCCACAGTTGCAGAAAGAACACTACTCTCCGAGATGAAGTTAAGATGGTCTTCGTGATCTTCGACTATTGTACGGCGTTTCATGATAGCTGCCGAGGCCGGAAAGCCCCTTCCGACTCATGCGCTGTTAATTGATACAGTATCATGAGGGTTCATCATAGGTCTCTGTGTTCTTCAGAACTTCATGATCTTCGTGGCTAAAATGATATACGAATACCCTGATGCAACTGAGGGGCCATTAACAAAAACAGCGGTAAATACCCTATCTCGACAGCAAGTAGGGTAACCCACTAGCTAATAAGAGAACAAGAACAACTACAAACGGGCAGGAACTCATAGCACTCGCAAAGTTAGTTGTGAATGATGGTAAAACTACACAATGTCACGGCGTCACGACGGTAAACCGCATACAATGAGGTTGCGGGCCCGCGGTGGTAAACCGCACACACTATCGTATTAAGACGCCGGTAAACCGCTCACGTAGTTTGCGGTAAAGCGTTGGTAAACCACTATCGTATTAAGACGCCGGTAAACCGCTCACGTAGAGTTTGCTAAAGCGTTGGAGAAAAGAGAGATCGAGGATCGTGATGCGCCTTACCTCGTGAGCCTTCACGTCAAACATAATCGGCATTGTGTCATAGCTAGGTAATATGCACCTGTCCCCCACATGATTTGGGATTGGAAGCAATTACCAAAATTTAAATAAAGGGAAGTAGAAAGAAGACGAAAGAAGAACAGAGATGAAAGAAACAGAAAAACAGATGAGAAAAAGGAGAATGGAAAAGAAATTAAATAAGAAGCGTAAGTGTTTCGTATTAGTCGGGTGATAAGCAGTCTGAAAACTGAGTGGCTCTTGTTACGTCAGCGTAGATCGGGCAGGTGTTGTCAAGTAGTCGGTGGCGATGTGTACCCTCTGCGTTAAGTGGAGGAGGTGCTTGTAAACATCCAGGGGTGTTTTTCAGTGAACCTGGGAGGATCTATAGCACCTTATGTGGGATGCCGAAGGTAACAGCTGGGTCATGTGAAATTTTGATATGGCGGTTTTGCAGATTCATATAGGACGTGGCGATGGGGAATAGAGCAGTGTTCGTAAGTCATTAGCGTGTGAGGGGGGAGGAATATGAGTCGGAGAATCGTGTTCTCCAGTCTAACAATTGTAAGAAATTGTCGTTTGAGGCACAAGACCAGTAGGATGAGCATAAGAGATGATGTAAAGGAATGTAGATGGAGTAAATGAGAAGTTTATGTTTAATGGGAAGGAATGGAGTGAATAGGGAATAGCGCATTGATAAGTCTAGAGTCCGTTGTGTCGTTTTCCGTATAAAGTCGTCCAACGTAATCGTCGATCAAGAAAACTCCAACATTTAATCAGTGGTCAGTATTGTCTGTCCGTCAATTGTTAGTGGGGAGGAACGTGGACGTCGTTGGTTGGAAATATAATACTTTGGCTTTTTGTTGGATTTTTTTTAAATATTTTCTTGCCCAGAGGGGGAATTAATGGCCTTTGTAACTTTGGGAGGAACGTTTTGGGCCGAAGATAAGTAAAAAGCAGTCTAGATATAAAAGGCTTGACACCGTTTGGGGAATATCATTTACATAAAGGGAGAAGAGGATGGAATAGCATGCCCCTGAGGGACGCTGATGTATGGATAATTTGGAGATTTTTGACAAATTTAACGAAAGTGCTGACCCGAAAAGAAAGTGCAAAGGGAGAAAGGGTTGGGATGTGGGGTTGTAAGTTCAAGAGGATACTATGGCAAACGGTGTCATAAGGGAAGAGAGTTTCAGAAAATTAAAAGGGAATTGCTCATTTTTATGGAGGGGAGTCTAATAGCTAAATTTAGAGTGAGGACCAAGATCGGCCCTCTGAACAAATGTAAGGCGAATAATGGGAGATGGGAAAAGGAGGGGGCAATTTTTCCAAATTTCCGAAAATGGGAGAGTAAGGGGGAGTTGGGGGGTTGCTGATGATCTTGCGGTTTTGGGAACTTTAAATTAGGGCGTTTTCCAGGATGGGAAATAGAGAGAAAACGGGAATTTAGAATTTTGACAAAAGGTTTAAGCATTTTCAAAAGATGATGTAGGTGAGAAGGGTTATTCTGTCGGGACCAGGTGATTTTCGAATCAAATAGTTTTATAATTTGAGTACCTCAGATCGCTGTGGTGACGTTGTTCATTTAAGATTTGTTAGGTTTTGATAATTTAGAATGCCCGAATCAGGATGGGAGGTTTGGAAGAAAATTTGAGAAGGTTGGTGGCAAGATTTTTGTAATTTCTGGGTCAAAATGAGGAATTGTGGAAGAGAGAGGGAGTTTTTGGGGGGATTTGCTCTGACCGCTTGATAACTTGAAAATTGGTTGGGGCTGCATGGCTTTAAAATGTCGTCAATTTGTTCGTCTCGTACGCCAGTTCTCGATGGACAGTCGTTTAGATATTTTAGCTTCGTTTGTCATCGTCGCGTCTGTATTTATAAAACGTCGTTGGGCCTGTCTTTAATTTATTAACTGAGCAATTTGCAAGGTGGATGGTCGTTCTTTAGGTCGTCGTTTTCCGAAAAGCGTTTTAATGTGCGTCAATGATGATTGAATTTCAATGTCATCGATGGGGGAGTTATGGACGGAACTTTTTCGAAAGAATAGTTTTATCTTTCCAGTCAGTCTGGGATTGATAGGTCGATGTGGCTAAAGTAGGAGTCGTCGGGGTACTGGAAAAAGATAAGGGAAGGTGGTCCGAACTACCAAAAGGTCAATTACAATGGGAAGCCCAAGTACTGTGGAGGAAGTATGAAATGGCATGTCATTGTGTCACGTAATAGTGAGTCGGTTCGGACGGGCTTTTTAAATTAAGCCCGGTTCTAAAAATCCTCAATTGTCCGTCCTGTCCGATTTGTCTCACCCCCATTGTATGTGTTTTGAGTTGAGGCCCCTGAAAGAAAAAAAGGGGTGGGGAAGGGTGGTAAGGAAAGGAGTGAGTTTGGGATAGGAAAACAGGAGTTTATGCCGAAAATGATGATTGAGTGTGGGAGTTCCAATAAAGCAGAGACTAGGGCATTCATGGGGGGAGTGGATATGGGCATGGGGAAAAAATTCTGTACCAAAATTCCCTTACCACCACAGCGGAGGCAGTCGGTCGTTCCGGGAAGAGTAATTTGAATGCGAAATTTAACCAGGGAGATGGTTTTTGGGAGACACATGACCCCACAGAATAATCTTGAGAAATTGTTGGGGGAGGGCTTTGTCTTTAAGACCGTGCATTCCATGAAGAAAAATTTGGAGCCGAAAGAAGGAGCCATTAATTTAATTGAAAATTTGACGAGTTTTAACACCCTGAACCAATTTAGATAAAATATCCTGGGCCCTTAAAATTGTTATTATAGGTGTATGCAAAGAGTTTTTCAAGTCAGATGATTTGAGTAATAGGATAAGCTCTGAGGTCATAAAGGGTAGGATGAAGGTGATGTGAGTCTGTACATTGGGAAAGGGGTGATTAGGTGATTATAAATGACTTTTAGAGGTGATGAAAGGGGGAGTTGAAGATAAGAAAAGAGGGGAAAAGAATGAGAGGATAGATAAGGGTTGAGAGTCATTTATTTTAGTCAGAGTCTTTGCCGAATGGTGGCCTGATAATATGGACAGTTGGGCCCAAAAGGGTGGGGGTGGGAGGTTGCACTGAACATTTGGGGAAAAAAGTTTCAGTTGGGCCAGGGGCAATTTTCTGTAGGGGGGTTTTGAGCAGAGGGCACACTGTCGGCGTCTGCAGTAAGTCCCATGGTATGTTCTGGAATTTTTCACTGGGAACTCTGTCCGTCGGTTTTAGTCCCCAATTACATGTAGTTTCCAATGAATTTAAGTTTTTTAGTCACTGGCCTGTCGCGTCGGGGATTTCTATTTAAAAATCCCAGTGCATTCAGGAGTCCGTCGAGTCCCCTTTTTGCATTTCTGTTATGTGGAAGTTCTTAGTTGCAGGCATTGAGTGTTTTGATACTAATAGGAATTTGGGGTAGTCCTTTATAACCACCTGTCCGGGTCTGTCCGTCGCCCGGTTGAGTGGGAACAATGTTAAGTAATTGTCTTTTAAGTCACTGGTGCATTGTCCAGTCGGTCTCGTATTTTATTATGAGCTCAAGTTTCGCGAAATAATCAGTTGTCTGAGCATTTCCCGTCATTTCCCATTACAGTGTAAGAAAGATCCTTTGGGATCTCTGTTGGGCAGAAGATGGACGATAAGTCAATTTTAAACGTCAATCTTGGTCGATTGGGCGGGTTTTTTACTGTGTTTAGGAGTTAGTAGTAGTTTCAGTCTGGCCAAAGAGCTTCCAGAGTCGAAGGTTTTTCGATGGAATAAAGGGGCCCAAAAGGGTTGAAGAATTTGTGTTGGAACAGAAGGGCTGGGGGAAAAGGCTGTCCGAAAAATCTTTAAGGTTTAAACTCAGCTAAATTTGATTACTGGTGGGTGTGGGTCATGTTCCTTACGTCAATTCCAGTTGAGCAGATGGGATGCCAGGGGTTGGTACTAGGAGGCAGGCTAGGGGAGGGAGTATCCGTGGATGAATCCATATGGGTCCGTTGTCCATGTTGAAGGGAGGGCTGCTGCAGTTCTTCTCCGCCCCCTGCGCCCTGCCAAGAGCTCTTCTACCCGACGAGCGAGCAAAGGGTGAAGGGGGTCGGCAGGAGAAGTGTCGCTTCTGTTTAATAAAGTTTCTCCCGGTTCCGCCGGTGATTTTCTTGCAAATTTTGATTGAAGGCACTGTTCAGTAATGGTTTTTTACAGAATAGTACTTTAGTGGCCACTTCTCTGCACCACTTAACCAATGGTAGCTGCTAATTCGAAAAAAGGACAACATTAGCGCGTTCGAAGCGACGACAAACAGCAACCAGAAGATGACGGACCACCGATGGTATACGTAAAAAACCTATTAACCTCTAACTTGACAGTGAACAGCATGACCTAAGGAACCTGTCAGGACACATTTAACATTCTACACGCAAATTATCCACTTTTAACTACACTACGCCAATTAACCTAACCTAACCATCCTAATTTAACACCGAACAAATCTAATTTTAAACCCCTCACAAGATATCGGCTACACGACGGTAAAGTACGACACACGACATCGAAAGTTGCGGCGGTAAACCGCTCACTGCCTCTGAAGGTGGAAACAAATTTCAAAACTCAACCAAATCGATCTTGCTAAAATTATATTCTGCAGAGAGGAGGCTCCAGGAGGAAATGAATAAAGAAACTTTGCAAGAAGGTAAAACCCCAAATCTCACCGTTTGAGATATCAAAAAACTATTTTTGGTAGAATGCAAGATGGCGGCCTGTCGGACGGTGACCAGACGGCCGACAGAAGGAACAATGGAGTAAACTAGTAAAATTTTGAAAATTAGAGTAAAACTAAACTTTATGTAGATATGAAAGGGTTGAAATGGGGAAAGGCAAAATAGTTAACGAGTAAATAAGAAATGAAAAAGTGGGGTTAACAAAATAATCCTAAACGGTGAGAATTTCAGAGTAATAGGAAAAGAGTAACTCATCCCGCCCAGCCGCGTCATGCCGCCCCGCTCGGAATCGCCTTAGCCTTCATCTCAATGGGCTGAAGAGTGCACCATGGAGAACACCGCGTCGCTCGGGAGGCTGCTGGCTTCCCGGTCTTGTCCAACGGTGGGGCTCTTCCCCGCAGCGACTTCTGGCTTCAATCTTCCGAAACCACCGGCGCCGTACGCTCTACTTCGACCTTCGGCGATGACGCCAGGGTGGCGGTAAATCCGCACGCGCGATACCGAGCGATTAACCCTCAGAAAACGCGCGGCACTGGCTATATTGCTCTTCGAAAGTTTAGGTCAAAATCAGTGGTTTCATCATCATCATGAACATTTATTTTTTTGTTCGTGGGGGGGAAAGGAGGTAAAGGATCAAAATTTTCCCCGCATTCATACAGCAGCCCGAAGGCCGTTCCCCCCAAAGGGGGAGGGTCCTGAGAAGGACGAGGCCCGAGAAGGGCGGATTAAGAGGGGGATAGAACAGGCAATGAGTGTGAACGGCGACCCGGGAAAAGGGGCATTTAAGGTGGAGCGGAAACCCTGAAAAGGGGCTGTGTATGATCTAGCCATAGGCCTTAAAGATGGGATCAACGAAACCCTTTTTTACAATGCCGGAAGTACGGGCGGGTTCCCGTGGACTATTTGCTTCAGCAGCTTGTCATTTGGGGGTCCCACCCCACGTCCCCCGACAACAAGGGGGGACCCCCGCCGGACCCCGCGAGGCCCCGGTTTTTCGAGGGCCTTAGCGAGTTTTTTTTCGGCCGCCGCCAGGATCCTTCCTCAAACCCGGCCAACTAGAATTTTAAAGAGGGCCTTTCTGTTCACAAGTCCCCAGGTCCGCGTTGTTGTCGCCCCGAATACCGGGTTTCCCCGGACTCGCGCCAGTCAATGGCGAGGTTTGATCGCCGAAAATAGTTTTTGGACGCAAGGGATGGCGCGGTTTTTTTGTGGCAGTGGCAGATGACGGCCCGCGCCAGCGACTGCGCCCCCGTCTTTGATCCGCATCCGAATCTGCAGAAGCCTCCGCAGATCGGGGGCCCCCGGCTAGAGCCAGGGGGCGCAGATCCCCCTTTCACGCTGCCCTTCCATGCCCCAGATGCCTTCCTAGTTTTTTTGACGAAAAGAGCGGAGCAAACCCCTGCCTAGGGTTATCACTTTCCCGCCCCGGGTTTGTGGAAAAGGAGGGGGGGTAGGCCGCCCGGGAGTTGAACCCCGGAATGCCCCGCCTAGAGGCCTGAGGGCCTGTGCCACGCCCCCGGTGGAAGGGGGGCCGGAGGTAGTCCCCAGGGTTTTGAAGAGATGCCGCTTGGGGCCCCTTTGATGCCACGGGGGGAAGTTGTCGTTCGATCTCCTAACCAGTCCGGAAGTTAAAGCCCCTCGATGAAGGGGCGAAGGGACCCCCTTGTAAATTGGGGAGACCCATGCCCGCCCCGGGATTTCCCGAATATAAGGGGAGGCGGCCGGGAGTCCTGAGGTTCTTTATTCCCCTTTTATCCAGGCGCCCGGGGTCGCGTCCCCGACGGCAACGTCCCCATCCTGATGGGGAAGGAGGGGCCCGGGGAGCACGAAGGGAGCGGGGCGTCCAGTTTCCCCAAGGGGGAATTGCCGCAACGTCGCGGGTTTCCAATAAAATTTTCCCTTTGGCAAGGGGGGGAAGATGTTGAAGCCCCCCGGGCTTCCCGGAACCGGGTTAATCGGTGCGAAGGGCGAAGGGGGGCCCGTCCAGTGTGAATTGTCGATACCGCCGTCTCTAATAGAAAGGGGGAGTCTTTTGGGGGGTGACGACTCTTTTTAATGCCAGAGCCCCAGGTGGTCGATCATCCGGCGACCCCGGGGGGGCCGCCAGCCAAACGTCAGCGCCCGCGATGCAAAATCCGAGAGGGGCCATTTCCCAGAGGATCGATCGCGAGGTTAAAGAGCGTAGGGCAGGGCAACCCACCACCCCCGAGGCACCGGGGGCGGACTGGCCCCCGGAAGGCGCGGGTTTGCGGGGAAAGGCCCCGGCCATCCAGCGCTTGCCTCACCTCCCGACCAGACATTCCAGAACCCCCTTTGGAGACAAAACCCGAAGGGTTGAGAAGTCGACGGGAAAGGAAGGTTTTTCCTTTTTTTGTGGGCCGTTCGACGAGGAAGTTTTTCAAGACCCTAGGGGGTCTGCCTTTTCTGGGCTGGGAGAGGGCCCTTTTTCCCAACCCAGTCGTTAAAATACGAAAGAGACAAATACAATTTGAATAGTATTGGATGGGCCCAAAGGGGTTTGGAAACGGGAAGTTTGGAAGTCTTCCAGCAGAAGGCACCCGTGAAAACGGGCCCGGGGCCCTAAAATGGAACAGCACCCAAAAGTTTTCGACCTTCGCCGTTGTTATAACGCAGGCGATCGTCACCGGAGCAGGTTCCATTCGCTGCACCCGCTCGACCACATCCTTTCTCCGTGAAGGTTGTTTTTTACAGGGCCGCCCTTCACCCACCAAAAGCGTCCTCCCGGGGCGGAGGTCAAACGATGGAAGGGAAAGTGGTCCGACAATTTGCAAATCGATTTTACACCCGGGGCCCAAAACCCCCGGGGAATACGTTCCGCGGGGGTTGGAAATAAATAAGAGATCTTCGCCTTTTCGCGGGGCGTTGTCGGACGCGGACGCCTCCCGGGGCGCAGAGGGGGGGGGGTTTGGGGAGGCAGAGTTTGGGCCTTCCCCAAGCTTTATCGATGAAGACTTAGCTGTGAATTAATGCCGAAACGGGGGGCCTTGTCGCCCGAGATGACGCCCCGAGCCCCAGGGCAGGGGGAGTTGCCTACGTGGGGGGGTCGGGGGGGTTGGGCGGGGCGGGCCTCGTTTCGGGGCGGCTGGGGGGAGGGGAGTTCCGGCGATTGTTGGGATCAATGGGCCGGGGCAGCGAAAAAGCGGGGGGAGGGGCCCCCGCCGGGAAACCGATCTTTAGGAACCAGCAGTATTGATGAGGTTTGGGGCCCCCGGCAGAGGCCCGAGCGCTCACCGGGGGAAGGCGGGCGCCGACGTGACGAGAGCCGCCGACGACGGCGGGCCGTCCCCTGGGTCGAATAAGGGTTTGCGACCCCATTCGGGCCGCTTTCCCCTTGGAGGAGGGGGCGGCAACTTTCAACGCGGGCCCTGGGGGACTGCGGCATCTTCATTTCTGCCCGGGGGAAAAGGGAGCCCCAATTCCGGTTGTGAATTAATTTCCCCCCTTCCTTGACCTCCGTAGGGAGCGAGGGGGACCTAAAGCCGAGCACCAACTTTTTTAATGGTCAACTTGATGAAACAACCGCGCATATCTTCCACCGGGTGCGTCACCTGCACTGCGGTCAAATCCCCCTTTAGGCTGGCGTCTCACTGTCCATTTGCGAGCGCTGCTGGGCCGGGGCCGGAAGGCAGGGAACGGGGGGGGGCAGCTGGAAAAGGAAAGAACGGGTTTTCCGATTTTAGGGGTGGGACGGAGGAAAAAGGGGGGGGCCTGCGCGGGGGATCCGAGGACTGACCCCCCCCAGGAAGGGAAAGGGCGAGCGTCCGTCCTTCGCGGGGGCCTGATTCGTCGAGGCGCAGCCCCCCGACACGCCCCCCGGCGGAGTTACCGCAGCCAGAACATTTAATTGAACCTGACATGTCGCCGGGCCCCATGTGGTGGAAGATTTGCGACTTCGGAGGTTCTACGTCCGGATAAGCCCCGAGGTGATGGTGAAGGGCAGGGGACCAGTCCTCCTAACAGAGGGGGAAAGGGGGTTCCACCGGGTTCCCCGAAGTCGAGGGGGGTTTAAGCCGGTGGGCCTGGGGGGCCCCCCCGGGGGGTATTTGGGACGGTCCCCTGAGACCCCCGACACCGTGATCAAGGTCGAAACGGGCCCAAACCCGAAGGCAAGTTGTCGTCGGAAAAATCTTCAGGCGGGGGAATGACCACCTGCAGGTTTGGGGGTCAGGTTTTTGAAAAGGACTGAACTTGGGGTCGGGTATAAAAGGTCTTCCCCGTTGGAGGCGCTTCAACCAGAGATGGGGTGGCCAAGGTTCCCTGAGGGGGGAATATTTTCAGGAATCACTGGGCCGGGGGTGGGGCGAGCCATTGTTTCTAAACCCCCAAAAAAAAGGGACCTGGTTCACTTTGGGGTTCGGGCCAAATGGGGCGTTTTCGAGACTGGGGCCAATGCCCGAGAGGGGGTGAATTCTTCTCCGAATATCTGGGGACTGTCCGCCAGATGTCTTGGGCACCAGGATTTCAACAGGAACCGGGGGCGTCGGGCGGAACAGGACCTTCCAAGCCCTTTCCCCGACAGAAACAATAAAAGTCCCCGCACCAACAGAGTTGCCAGCTGAATGGGAAGAGAATATTGGTCCCCAAAATTCGGCGATCGAGGAAGTGATCGACTGGATCGGAGGAATAAAGGACGGCACTTCCAGACGTGGAGAATCGTCTGCTGGAAATTCCCAAGGGGCAAGATTGACGGACTGCACCCTGGAAGGCAGCGAAGGAGCAGCAATCACACTGTCCTTCCGAACTGCCCAGAACAATAGAGTATGCTATGGCCCGTGGTAGATGGGGCTGACCATCGGGCTCAGGCAGTCGCTCCACAAAAAAAATTTTATGGCGCGGCCAGACGGCGGTAAACCGCATATGTTCTTATCATAAGAACAGATTTTTTCATCCAGATGGGCTGGGACTTTCATCTTTATAGCATTTTGGGTAATTAAGAGTAATGCTTTCAGCAGATGATCGGGGAGCGGTATCATGAAGTAATGAAAGGTAGGTGGTAGGTGCTCTGCCTTTGGGGATACTAGGCCGCGCTGCATTGGCGAGAGGAGCTGAACCTGCTCATACGACGCGGCTCTAGGGGAAGCACAGCCGCCGGACCAGGCGAGGAACACGAGAGAATCTCCCCGGTACTGCCACTGCCGGTGACCCCCTCAAATTCGGGGCAGGGTGCCGGGTACGTCCCGTAAGGGGGCGTGAGGCTGGGAAGCGTAAGGGGCGGCGAGACCGCCCTAGAACGGGGTCGATCCCGGTCCTCCACAACCGAGGCCCCTCAACCTCGGCGGGTCGGAACACGGGTACGCTTGTCAGGGGAAAAGGTGCGGGCCGTAGGCTAAGGAGGTGCCCTTGCCAGAGGCTCAGGTGCCACAGGATGGCCGGCGGCGAGTGCAGAGGAAGCGGGAAGGGAGAGGTGCTATGTGCTCTACAAGGCACGGCACGAACCAGGAACACTTAATATCAGCTTAATACCCGATACAACCCCCCCCGGGGTCGCCAAGAATAATAAACTGTGGAACAGAGTGATCACTTTGATCTAGCCAAACTCGTCTGATGTGGGATTTGTTGATCGGGCCTGTATAGATACTCATCCCGATTTGTATTAGGCAGCGCTGGCGCTTGTGCTATCAGCAAACGGAAAGGGTGGGGGAGGTGGGAAGGAGCCTCTCGCTACCCCAGACTCGCTGTTCGGAGAGGAGGGATGGGGAGGGGGGATGAGAAGAGAAGGGAAGAGAAAGATGTGTTGGTGGTGTTCACGGAGGGAGTGGTCTATTGCTCAGGGTTTGTGGGTAGCTTGCTGGCGGGTATTTGGTTGGTATTTATTACGGTGGTGGTTTTTGCAGGATATCCAGAGGCTGTGGAAAGTTCTTTTTATGTAGGGGTGGATTCAGAACGGGAACAAAGCTTGGGTTTTAGGCGGCTTTTTGGATGTTTCGTCTTGCGGTGTCATACATGTCTTGTCCGATCGGTGTTAAGTGTCTGTCTGAGTCGGTTGAGGTTTGTCATGGTGGAGGTCTAAAGGCTACGTAAAAATCTATTTTCGAGTTGTGGAGTTTGTCGTAGTTGTATTTGCAGGTAGTCGCCTAAGTCTCACTGTTGTATGTCAGTATGGGTTTAATGTATGTCTTGTAGATGTGGAGTTTGGTCTTGGTCGGGGTGTTAGGGTGGGTGATTATTGGTGAGAGTGCGCTGAGTTGTGTGGTGGCCTTTTAGGTTATTCTGTCAATATGTTTGGTCCATAGTAGTTTACTGTCGAGTGTGATCCCCAGATACGTCGTGGTGTTCGTCCAGTTGATGTTATAATTGTCTATGTTGCGGTTGGGGGTTGTGGGTGGTGGCCTTTTAGGTTATTCTGTCAATATGTTTGGTCCATAGTATGGCGGAGCATTTGTTGGGGTCAGTGTTAGGTCATTTTCTTTAGTCCATTGGGTTATTCGGTTGAGGTTTTTTTGAAGTGCGTATCGAGTCTCGGGTCGTGCCTTGTCACTGTCAGGCTGTATCGTCTGCGTACACGTAGTCGTTGACGTAGGCTGTCTTTGGGGAGGTCGTTTGGTAGGGGGAAAAGTGTTGGTGAGGACTGCCCTGGGGACCCCGGCGGAGATGGGTCTGGGGGAAGATGTGCATGAAGGTGGCTGATGGAATGATCATTTTTCGGTAGTTTTTCAGGGGGGGAAGAAGGAAGAAGAAATTTTGGGATGGGGGTTATTTTGAAATGAGGGTGTTGGGGTTGATGGAGTCGAATGCGGTGGAGAAGTCTGGGAAGATGGAGGGACTGGGTGGGTGTTTTCTCGGTTCGTAGTCTGGTGGCTATGACGCGAAATACGTAAAATTTGTAGTCCTGTTGATTTGTCAGCCCGGAAACCAAATTGGGTGGGTCGGGTCGTGCGTCAATTAGTGGTGTTAGTCGTCTGAGTAGGAGTCTTTCAAAGGTCTTTCCGAGAATTGGTAGAATGCTGATGGGACGGTAGTTGTCTGGGTTTCTGTGTGTTTGTCAGGTTTGGGGAGCATAATTTTTGCGTGTTTCCATAAGTCGCGGAAGTAACTCGTCTTTAGGCAGGCGTTGAAAAGTTTTGTCAGGAAGTTAAGGGCGTTTTTTGGGCAGTCGTTTTTCAACGCTGCTGCCTTTACTCGGTCGGACCCGTTTTAGTCCGAGTAGGTGTAGTTCGTCTTTTACTTCGTTTTAGTAATGGTCCAGGGTTGTTGATGTTCGGGGCAGGGTGGTGTTTTTAGGAAGTAAAGAATTGCTGATGGGGAAGAGGAGGTTTGGTGATGTAAACTAGTTTGTAGTTTGTCGGCAAAGAGTTTTAGTCATGGTTCGTGGGCAAAGGGCAGTGATCCGTCTGGTAGAGTGAGTGGGGAGATTAGTTTTCTTTGTCTTTAGGTCTTTACAGAGTCCGATTTCCTGGGGTGCCTTGTCAGTCTGTTTTATGGCGTTAGTCCATTTGTCATTTTCGTATTAGTGAGTCATGTAGTGTCTTTTTGTAATGTTGTAAGTTCGTGTGCCGTCTGTAGTTCTTGTTCTATAGAAAGTCTTTTGTGTCTTTCGTTTGTCGTATTAGTTGTAGTTATGTTGTCGGGGAGTCTTGGTTGGGAGTCAATGGTGTGGGTGGATGATTGGTGGAGTGAGCGGTTTATTTGTAGGTTGAGTGGGTAATGGCCTGATCTATATCTATGGGGGTTAGGAGCGAGTTGGGGGGTTTGATTTTCTTTGAGATTAGCTGTTTGAACTTTTACCAGTTGGTTGTGATGTTATTGTGGGTGATATTGAGGTGTTGGTTGGGAGTCAATGGTGTGGGTGGATGATTGGTGGAGTGGGCGGTTTAGTACAAAAGATAATAACTGCGTAATGATAGTGATTTTCTGAAGTCAATAAATGTTTTTAGATTCTAGCAATTACTTGCAGCAAATGAATTCTGGAATGTCGGGCCGTGTCGAGACTTGTCTATTAGCCCAACGTTATCCACGTCTAATAATCTCACCTTGGGCAGAGGCGATAAGGGTTGAGCGTCAGGCTAGAACCGAAGCGCTTGCACGCAAAAATTACATAGTACTGATCTGAAACATTCTTAAGTAGAATTAACTATTTTATAGTGCCGCGTAGATTTCTTTGCTTTCTTATTGTCTCTTAGAGGTAATTTATTTACTATTTTAAATTGCAGGAGTGCGGAAAGCAAATGAGTTTGAAGACAAAATTCGTAAGATTTTAATTGAGTGTTTCACGGAGATGCTTACGTACTGCTTCTGTCTGTGTTGGTAGCGCAATCGCTTGAAGCTTGAGCAATGAAATAAATTCTAATAACGATGTCGAGAATGTTCTAAACATCTCTTTCTTTGCAAGTTAAAGATACCATTACAAAACTGCGGAAAGAATTTGATGTACTTTCGATTACTGGTCGTTTACCATATCATTCACTACTCCATATTTTCCTGTTCATAGGCCGTTTTTGGTTTTTACATTGGTACGTTCGTTTCCTTCCCAATCCCTAATACAAGTATTACGTCCTTTGTAATTAACTTTATTTATTTGTGTCTCACTGTTCTTTTGTCAAGTTTTAGCTGAAATTTTCTTTGCTTTTAAAAATTAAGAAATGCTTACAATTTCGCTACTACTAAAATATGAAGAACTAGAGGTGCTACAGAATGGACAGACTTTCGTAGCAAATGTTTATAATTTCCTTGTGTGGACTGGTTTTTTAAGGTTCTGCCAGCTCACATAAGGTTCTTTGCCGTTCTCTTGCCAGCTGACATCTATCGCCGCACAAAATATATTTCTCTTTTGACGTTTTCAACTTTTCGGTTCAAAAGAAGCTTCTTTTTCACAGGAATCTATTGAGTTTTTTTGAAAACTTCAGTCATTTGAAGCACTTCCTACTCACAAGTTAAATAACTATACAAATCTATTCAAATTAACAGCGTGAGAGGTATTTCAAAAATTACATTTGTGTAATTTTTAAAAACAATAGAATAGAGCAATATCTCGTTTATGTCAATGATAGGCTGTACGGCATTACCCCAACCAAAAATTAAAAGAAAAAAATTCTCTGAGTGGTTTTTGAGAAAATCTTGTTTATGTAAATTTTAAAATTGCAAATATTGCACGCCATATTGTGCGAAATCAACTAAACTTAAAAAAAAATTGCATGACCTTATTAAAAGATCTTAATTATAAGCAACATTTCATTTTGAAGAAAATTTATCTTTAATTTTGTAGTTGTAGTAAGACGCCGCAAAATATTCAAATTTTAAAGGATTTTTCAAAATTCGAGTTAACCGTGAAAATTGGACATATTCTTCCTTTTTATAAGCGCATTTTTACTATAGAGTAAAATAGCCTACAAGAAATTTACAGAAAAAATTGAGCCGTTTTTTGAAAAATTTAAAATGTCCGGAAGGCTACAAATAGTCCCCTAAAATTAATGAATGTTTTTCAAATCGCATAGCTTCAGCTCAGCGAAACGACAGGGTTTCTTCAATTTGGAAAAATCATATGGCTGGTTTAGGCGCTTAGGAGTTGTATCAGACGGACAGACGGACGTTTTACTTCCAATTGGTTTTCTGGCATCACGGATCCACAAAACTGAATTGGCGGCTAAGCACCGCGTGTTAGAGGACTTTTTTTCTTAATTTAGCAATTTTTTGATTCAGTTTTTCGTCACCAGAGCGCGGCAATGGTTTTTTCAGTAGAAAATGCGCAGTTTTATCGCAAGTAAAGAGTTACATAACATTTTCATATAATACGTATATTATCGTATACGTAAGTATATGAGAATGTAATATGAAGTGTTTGTTAACATGCGTCACGCAGATAAATTCTTAAGGAATAAGTTGGTGATGAATGAAAAATAATTTATTTTAAACCATGTATTTATATAATAAATATTCGACAAGTTAGTTGAAGTAAATATGTTTATCATGCCCATTTGCTAACATTCTGAAAGGTTACATTATAGAATGATATTGATTAATAAACAAGTACATTATTAAATATTCTTCAATCATTCATTCAAGAGTATGCTACAACTATTTCACTAAACCATCCCAACCGCGAATCCAAAAGAAAAGACTCAGGGTCAGCGTGCCCTCTCTTTTATCCTAGAAAATATCTATTTCCTTCTCTCATAATGAACTAGTGGTAAACTAGTAATGAAGATGAAGATCTTTATTTATATAATATTATTATTTCATCAGAAACAGTTTCTTACTCCCTTAACTTGACGTTGAAATACTTGTTACATTATTTTAGGAGGACACCCAATGTCATGCAAGATTGGTAAACAAATGTTGGAAAGGTTTGATTAGTGCATAATCCAAAGTACTAAAAATGTTGGTGGATATCAGTCTAAGACTTCTTGAGAACGGCCTGCAAAACCCTTTGAATTCATACATAAGCGATTTCCCGCTTTTTGGAGTCAGAGTGTCACTTGAAAAATAGGTAGAAAAATAATACTTTTTTGTATCTGTAACATTTAATTCAGAAATTAATAAAAAACATATCAAAAATGGACTTCAAATAAATAATGAAAATTCGAGACACATGGTTGTAGGGAAATCTCGAAAATGATCTAGAACAGAAATAGGTATATTTGTAGAAAAGGAATTTAAAAATATCGGAGTGATTATTAGGAGCAGGGGATCTAATAATATTGACTTCTTTATTTAAAAATAAGCTAGGGAAGGCCAATTATTAGTAGACTATAATATTTTATAAAACAAAAATTTGAAAGAAAACTAAGAGACAATATACAAGACAATGGTGGAGAGCTGTGTTACGTATGAATCGGAAATTAGAATTAAAAATGATGCAATAAACTCTCGGTTAAATGCTATGAAAATGAGTTTTTGAAGACGATGTTGTCAGTATACTGTTTGATAGAATACTAAACGAAGAGATTAGACAGATAATGATTGAGAGACAAGTGATCGAAAATGTAGAATCCAAACAACTCCAATGGTATGCTGCAGAATGCATGCTGACAAAATATCAAAAATTATCTTTGTGTGAATCCCTTTCGCAAGAAGAAAACGAGGAAGGCCAAGGAAATCTTGTAAGTACGTCATCGATTTGACAATGAAGGGTACAAGAATAGAGGAAGATGCCTGACGAATAAAAAAACATTGGTGTAGATTGCGAAAAACGGTCAATAGAACTTCGTAAAATACTCGCTTAAGAAATTAATAATAATTACCTTAAACCCGAAGTGGAAGTGATACCGGGATGAAGAAGCCTTGTTATTATGTGCTGGCACAGAGCGGCAAGATCTGTTAAGATCTTGCCGAATACCAAACCAAAACCAAAGTTACGTCTTCTTATTTGAAAAGATTAAATGAAAACAAAGAAAATTGATTATTTTCAGAGGGGAGTCTCAGATAACAAATACTGTGATATTACTCTATCGTATTTATGATATTTGTAAACTTGTCCACACCGGCATGATCGCTTTTTCAATGGGAACAACTTTTCTTCCGAATTGACAGGTCGAAAAGTAAATATTGTATTTAGTAAAAAAAGATTGAATTACGTTTTCGAAAATTGACGGTACTATGAAAAGAGAAATTTTAGCACAAATAGTAAATTCACATTTTGTATGTTGCACCAATGAATAATGTCAATTCCACAATTAAAATCTATTTTCGATCTACTAATAACATATGTGGGTCTCTTTAACCTGAAATCTTTTGCTAGCGGCGATACACACCACCGGAAAGTGTTCGGCAGTTTATCGACGAATGACAGAAAATGTAATTACATTAGCCAGTAGGACTTCTGATGCAGTATTCCAAAGCAGATTTTTTTTAAACTCCAGATATTTGTTCATCATTTCCTCTCTCATGGTATGCAACATGTATTCTCGTTAATGTTGAAATATCTAGTATCACTTTCGAACTTAAGACTTAAGTAAAATGAACGCAATGGTGACCCTGAAGATTTGGCACATGAACCCAACAGCGATAGCGCAGATTTCTCCTTCTTTTCCTGACTTCCAAAGTGGTCGCTTGAAGCAGTGACCAAATGCCAAATGAATTATAATTTTATGATTCTATCTATTGTCTAATGAATTATAATTTTATAATTATTATAATGAATTATAAATTTGAGTTTATTTCGTTATTATTTAGATTTTCTTTTGTAAAACGTCTCTGGTGTGAGATATACTATATAATGAACACAAACTATCAATCAATGGGCAGTACATTTTAAAACGTTACATTGTAATATATAGTAGCAATGTTTCAAATAATAAATATTGTAGTTATAGTTTTAAAATTCAACCTTAATTCATATTATACTTTAATTAAATTATTTTATAAATATTTATAATTTAAATGAAATTTTTCCCAAATAAAAATTAATTGCTTATTTTGTTTACAATATTTACAATAATTCCATTAAAATTATAAATATGCAGTAATATTACTGAAGATGTGGCAGGAATACATATCCAATAAATTGGCAAGTTTGTATGAAATGTAAAAAGTATGAAAATAGAGAAAATTTTATTTTAAAATAATATTTTTTACAGAAGAGGATCCTATTCATTTTCTAACGATTATCGACACAGATTTGGAAGTTTGACAAAATTTTGAAACATTATTAACAATTACAATTTTTGAAATAATTTATGACAGGAGAATTTCTAGTGATTTTTAATGGATTAGCAAAACAGTGTTTGCATAGGTCTGCTTATCTAGAAGAAGTGGGTAATATCTGATGACGTGTAAAAACTTTGTGTGCATTGTCATCTCTCGAAAATAAAATAATCGTAATGTAAAATATACTTACAGTAATAATATAAATATATTAATTTCATTGCGTTGATTGAAATCATACATGTACCATATGTAAGTAATATATTGTTATGAGTGTGTATGTATATGTGTGGTGTGTTCCTGCAATGTTCACGCAGACAAAAGCTGTGTTTCTACCTTGCAAACATTAAGATATTAAAATGTTATATAAGAGCTATATGTTGTCGTTTTGGATTCTCACGCAAAAATCTCAAAGAATTGGTATCACATATGATTTTTAATATTTATAAAGAACTCCATGTAAAATGCAATCACTCCTAACGTTAGATTGAAGAGGTAATTAATTGTGATCCCCAAAACAAAAGATCAAAATCGTTCATTTGCTTACAGCCGCACATACCAATCATAATGTCTGCAGTAGAAAACTTCATTGTGACTAAATGAACTTTAAATACTTTGGGTTTATTTGAAGATTTAGCATATCAAACTAGTTTATTACAATATTAATGTCCGCGGCCATATAGTATTCTCTTTTAATTGGGTCATCTGAGAAATTGATGATGAAGTATTTCACAACTGAATGCTGCTATCTCGGCGACGTTTGTGAAACTGACTCTAAAACGTATTCTTTAAGTTATTAATTTTTCTAATAAAATAACTAGGTAAGACAATGCATACAATGCAAATTATTTGCATTTTATATTAAATATTACAATAATAAACGACGAAATGTAGACATGGAGCTTAATAGTCGTTGTCCAGTGTTATTTTTTGCAAAAAAACGGATTGTCAGCTCGATCCTGCAGGGCGGGCAGAGGTCGGAAATCCTGGTAAAGTTCGGCTCAGGACATCTCCCATTTTTTGTGCAAGCGATGGTACGTGGCATTCAGGTTCACGTAATGTCAGTCAATTCGTGACGGGTAATAAGCTTGATTTGACCGAATGTGCTTGGCTTAGCCACTCAAACGGGAGCCGTTTCACAGCATTCTAACCTACGGTCTCGGATCTGCGACAAAATACTGATTTTCACTTGCCATATCAGTCGGAATATCTACACAATAACGGAATCTCGGTACACATGAGTACGAATCATTACAAAGCTGTTTTTACATTTCGTTTCAAAGATCCCACCTTACTCCCTAGTCTCTGATTCTTCTAAATAATCACATGAGTAACCTGCAACCATTCGGGCAATATCATTTTCATAACCTAGCTTTCCTGTTGCACTATACGCATGGCGACAATCTCTGCCACGAATGCCCTACCCTACAAATGAGGCGTAATAAACCCACTTTGCAATTAGCACCATTATTCACATCGTCACTTTCTTACAGATGAGTTGCATGCATTAAATTATACCTGAGCTCAGCGCTCTGGCAGGCGCGACTCGGAGGAGACCGTGGCGGCTGCTGCGAAAATACGATCGAAACATGATTTTGATATAAGGGGCGAAGGATGAGTTTAGGGTATCTTTCAATCTTTATTTACTTTTTGTAAATTTTTATTATTTGTCATCTGTGACTGAACTGCATTTGCTTGATTTCACCGACTTATCACTGCTTGCTTACTCAGCAGCGGCTACAGATGAGCTGCAACAAGTACATGTGACATTGACAGTGGTACACAAAATCATTCCTATTAATTTTGCAAATACAAACCCCTTTAATATAACTGGTCACACTAGTGGGAAAGAAAGAGAAAGAGTACAAAGAATCTTCCAATCACAGCTCATAAATCTAACCTAAACCTTACTGCACAACAAAGCATATCAGAATCGAGACACACCAGAACACGAAAGAAAACGGCATTTCACTTAGGCAAGCTTATCAACACACTTACAGTGCTCCTTAGAAGTTGACTTTGAATACAGGGGAAAGAATTTGTAGTGAAAAAGAACTGCGAAGAGCCCACTACATCACACACTATGCAATAATACACATTTCTCACTTTACGAGAGCGTAATGTGTATAGGAAACCAGAAAACGGTACAGTACTGAAACATAAATTGATCGTACGTCTGCGGCTAAGTTCAGTTTTGCACGGCTTTGACAGCCCTTGTCATGACAAACGCTCGCAGGCGGAGCCCCACAAACCATCGTAGCCAACTCGATGCAGGGGAGGCCCCAACAAAATTACGACGTACAAAATGGCGGGCGCCAAGTAGTTCAGATGTAAGTATTTTCAAATAAAAAAATACATGGAAGAAACACTATATGAACATGAAAGTAAATTCATTGAAATGTATATGAACACATAGCACTTAACCACTGTTAACACAATTCTTTTGAAGAAATTCATATACTGATATCAGATAAAATAACACTTAATTTTAGAACGATTACGTTCTTTATACACATTTAAATTCCAATATTCTTTGTCCAAACACAATTTATGAACTTTGTATCAAATGACCAGTTTGATTACAGAATTTTTGCGATAAGAAAACGATTATAATTCGCATATTTTCAATTGTTCAAATGTATATTACATTAGCAAAAATGCAAAATACTGTCTTTCTTCGAATCGTTAGGACTGCTAGGGAAACATTTTAATAAAAGAAATTAAAATTCAAATACCAACTGTATATTTAACATTTAAGTAAGAATTAAACTAGATATTAAGCAATTAATTTGCATCTCATGTCAAAATTGTTATTTTGCTATCATCAAATCAGGGACAATTAGACACTCCCAGGAATAGCGCATTTCAAATTTGTTTATAAAATAGCATTGCAAAATTGCTAATCCAAGTGACTTTGGTTTTGGTACATCAGAACACTCTTTCCTACTTTAGAATTGCAAAAATTGAAATTGTTTATAATTTTACAAATTTTGCAATTCTTTGTATTCTCTCATCTCAATTCCCTTTTATTATTAAGATGCAAAATTCCCGTAATCCAACCGGAGCTATCGCCTCGTTTACGTGGGATACGGAATTGTTTATAGGATCTTCGCGTCTGATGCCAACCTCACTTGTTTCCAACCCCCACTCCGTTCGATTTGCAAAGTCAAGTATGTGAGAACCCTTTTCATTCTTTAGAATTGCAAAATTTGAAATTGTTTGTACATTTTTAAATTTTCAAACAAAACATTGCTTTTTTAAAATTGGCTTTAAACGAGATGTAAAATTTCGCAATCCGATTAGCGCTATCTTTGTTGAAATACGTAATTATTTATGAGAAATTAGCATCTCATGACCACTATTTTTTTGGCAGTCTTTACTGCCAAGCTTTTCTACAAAACTGTTTTGCAACGGCTCAGTTTAGTTTCTCCTGGCAAATATATTTGAAGTTCCTAACGGGGTGGAGGGAATAAGCGGCCACAACGCTTGCATATATTGCCACGAAAATTGCTGCTGGTTAGATATTCCTAGTTTTCAGCTCCCTAATTTTCATTTCATTCTAAATACTCTAAGTTCCATTTGTTTAATATCACAGCATAAATTTTAAAATACTACTCGAGTCGGCTACCGAACAATCTTCACCTTGAAGCAAGAAAGAGTCATCAATCATTTCAGAAATACCCCCGGAAAATTGGTGTCCTTCCTCCACGCTTCAAGGCGAAATAGGCTGAGCTTGTGTTGCAATCGTGACTTCGCTTTCCCTCGAGAAAACCTTATCCACCTTCTTAGAAGCCAATTCTTTACATATAAAATTGTGGACAATTTTTCAAATTAAATATACAAGAAAACAATAATTTTACATTAATTATCTTCACGTGTAAATATAGACATTAAAGCTTCCGGCTCCTCAGTATTCACACGTTCCAAATACAAAAATACATTGTTATAATATCCACAATTTCATTCTAACCAGTAAGTCTGTTGCCTTAGAAGCATATAGCATCAGCATGAAATATGAAAAGGTAATAATACGATTATAATATAGCATTGATATATATTTATTTATGGACATTTGTAATTGAAGGAATGAACGTACGTATGCAGTTAAGTAAATGTCAATGAAGGTGCAAAGTTTAAAAATAAACATGTTTTTAAAATTCAATTATTCTAAGTTCAGAACAATTTCCTAGAAGCATTATTTTCCATTCGACAATTAACACGCCAATGCATTTGACACTAACCTCTGAATCTAAGTGTATTGTTTGAGGTCATCGCTTATCGCGTCAAAATCGTATAAGAATCAGCGGAAGCTTACATCACGACTTCTGAAATACGTATATGCTGAGGTCATCTTCATGAAACTCAGAAAATCTCTGAGCATATGAAAGAATCAGTCGTTATTTCAACAATGAAGCCACTACGACATACTAATCATAATATCCTAAATTTCTGCTTACATATTGTGTTCTTTCGAGCGTGTCTGTGTCTCTAAGTAGCAACATTAACATAATCATAAAATTAAAAGTAACGATTTAGGATGAAGAAGTCTACATCTCTTTATAATTGTTTGTCATATCATGTTAGTATTATTAATAATAAAATTGCAGTTTTAGTTTTAATTTGAAATAACTGTTTGAATATTTTGAGGTTTAATTAACAAAATATAGCTACCCGAATCTGACGCTAATGACGCTTTCGAGGTTTCTACGACACGTATTTCGTCATCCTTATTCATTCGCTTAGTATACTGCAATCGCTTACTTATCATCGATCATGTTACATAGGGTTTTAATGCGTTTATATGGTGCCGGGTGTCCCATCAAATATGGACCACCCCATAACTTCTAAACGGTTCAGGGTACTGGTTGCAGTTTTCGCTGAACAATGCAGAATCATAGGACAGGTAAATATGTTGGTAGAGGAATTTCATACTTCGTTTTAGTTTTCGAGAAATTTAATCATTTCCTTGATTTTACATTGAACTACATATTTTTTCATCAGCACGGATGGATCATGAATGGAATAAAATGATGTATCATATATTAGCATTTTACGAGTAGAGAAGGTAAATTAGATTTTTGGCATCAGATTTTCATAAACGGGAAGCCTTTAACAGTCGCCGTTTTGGGAAGGTGGCCTTCAAGACGTTGATACTGGTTTTGTTAAGAGAGGAGCAGAGGGGGATGGTTGTAGGGTAGGATGTATGTGTAATTGCAGCAATTCATGATCTTGACATGAAAACATATGAACAAACATCAATTATAACGATCTAAATGAGAATTTTTCCCAGTTGTTCATCTGAGTTGAACTTATCTTCTTCTGGAATTCTAAATCAATGATAATCAAAAGAACGAAATAAAAAATATATTGTAACGATAATACACACAATAATAATAATAATAATAATAATAATAAAGACTACTCTATATTTTACAAAAATCGAACTCAGTGCAGAAACACGACATTATTTTAATACTATATGGGAAGCGAATGAATTCTTAAAGATTTTCATTGCAATATCTTGATTAAATCATCAAATAGATAGGTTGACATTTGTCTTAAGGTTCACGGTACCTAAACTTCCAATTTAAACACGTAATTACCAGTAGAAGAACAAAGTAATAAAAAGCTTCTGAAATACCTTACAGTTCTATCAGTGTAAATTTACTAAACTTAAACAAAAATGCATATCTGCATTCGCTACTGCTCATCCTGATTAGAGAGTTTCATCATACGCTAAGTGCTGCCTCAAACTTGAAAATGCAGAAGATTGGAAGTGTACTGCTTTTCCATTCAAGAACAGCAGTCGTATGGTTGCAAAGTGGACAAGTGATTATTTTAGTTAAAAATGACATTTACCAAAACGAAGAGATTTGGTGGTTGGCTTCTTGTTCACTTTGAAAATGATATATTTATTTTTATTAACATCATCTTTACGCTACTAATTTTTTTTATATCGTTCTTGAACGATCAATGTTTTGAAAATTTAGTAGAAGGCAATTAAATCCAAATAAATAAATGAAAAAACATCTCCCATTCTGATTGTTGAAATTGGTATTTCTTAGTGTGATGTCTATGTCAACACCAAGAATTGCTGTAGTTATGCCTCTTATCTCCCACTGCCACCCTCTCAGTCAAGACGCAACTGTCTACACGCCGTGATAGCTAGCCCCAAAAGCGAGAGTTGCAAGGGCTGCAGACGATTACCCGTTTAATCTAAAATCACATATCAGAAACTTGTAATTTTATACTCGGGTTACTATCAAAATACTAGCATATGATACATCATTTTTAAGCTTCTTTTTCATGATCTATCCATTGCTGGTGATAAAATATATAGTTCAATTTAAAAATAGAAGATGATTAATTTCTCGGAAAAATTAAAATATTATAGACAATTTCTCTACGGCTTGTTATTTGCCCCATGATTCCGCATTGTTCAGAAAAACCTGCATGTCGTGTTATACTGAACCGTTTGAAGAAGTTGTGGGGGTGGTCGATAGTTGGTGGACCCCTATTTATGTAAATAACATTACAACAGCATTCTGACGGCAGGAATTCGCCTCTGTAATTGGTGTTCTTTTTGGTGTGTAACCAACTCCTGTGGTGTGTGAAAGTGTATTTATTTATATATTTATTTTTACTTTCTCGTAAAGATTGGGAGTAACAAAAGTAATATTTATAGAGGTATGTATGTAATGTTGCAGTAAATCGATGTCGAGATTTTCATGGAAATACACCTTTTAGGGTCTTAAGTTACCAAGAGAGTGTTGTTATTATTTCAAAACGTCCGTCTCTCTCCTCATGTGTCCACTCGGGTCTGTCTGCCTGTTTCAGAATCACTAGTGTGTAAACTATTCGTAGAATTATTGTCAAATTTAATTTTCATTAACGATCTAACCTGGAATCCAGGCCCTGCGATTTTGAAAATAATTTCTTTAAATTTTGGAGTTAATTTAAAGGAAGCCCCCTAGGCGCATTTTCAAACTTTCGTCAAAACGGCACCAAAGTTTTTCGACCTATATATGTAACCACAGTCGAACATCGCCAACGTCGGAACTCGAACTCTAGGGCCTCACGGTCACTAACGTTACAGGGAAAACTGTTACGATGCCACTGAGCTATCGCAACCTTTCCAACGGTGTACTTCTTTAAAAACATAGTAACTTTATTTCCATTACAATGTTTTAATTTTTCAATATTACAAATATTCAATTGTTTTATAGTATTTCCAGCGCATAGTAAATTTAACTTAAAGTCTGCTTGAATTTTAAAATAAATCGGACAAATTGTATATTTCAAAAAATTATTACAATACAATTAATACAATGAAGATCTATTGTGTGACAAAATGATGTTTTTTCTAAAACTGAAAAATGTACCGAAACGAATGTTTGCTACTCTGGCAGTTTTCTGTGTACTATTCGTTACTTCTGTGAATGTTGTCTGAAGAATACACTGCGTTAGACGAAAGATAATTATACATTTTTTTTAATGCAATCTGCTCTTCAATATTAGTCTTCAAATCATCTCATGTGCACGTTTCTTAAAATATGAGGTGTTTTTCAAAAGTTTGAGTTATATGGTGACAATATATACATATATTTCTTTGAATACCACTAATACACATGCTAGAGATTTATTTCCAAGTGCAATCGTTATAAATACTAAATTTTAAAATACGTTTTATATTGCCTGAAATGTTGCCTGAAAAAAAAAAGTTGCTTTTGTGATTTTCGAAAGAATTTCTGGCATCAAGAATATTGTAATATTCAAAAACACTAAGCATAAATGACTCTCACGGACAACACAGAAGTGTTTGCCAGTGACTTCTTCTTGTGCTGAAGATCCTGCCAAAAACCCCATTTGCACTGCTAATATTTTTATTCTGCACATTAGGAGTATGTATCTGACCAATGACTTTGAAATCAATTGTAGACGTGGGAATTTATACACCGTTTTGCTTTTCAATAATTATATTTTTTGTCTCAGCCGTGTCTCTGTCGTTTCTTAACGTTTATTAGAAGAATGGAAGTGTTAATAGTGTAAAAGTGGTAACATATTACATAACCGTTACCAATAAAACAAGAAAAGAAGACCGGTTTTTTATTGTTTGTATTGGTAGTTAGATGAATAGAAAGTGAATAACTGCGTCAACGGTAGGGGTTTTTTTCAATTAAATATTTTTAGAATCGATTCATTCGCCAGCGCACTGAAAACCCTTATTTCCGACAGAAAGCTGTAACGGCTATTCAGGCCAGCAGTGTAATTTTTGTTATCATAGCTGGGAAGCGAAACGAGCAGTGGCACAGGGCATTGGACACAGGAGGTCAGGCCGCTGCTTGGCCCTTTAACACGAGGATGGATTCTTCATTGTAGGAAGAAAGTGAGAGGGAATTATGTGAGCTTATTGCACTCCGTCGATCACAAATCATGTGCGACTCCAGCATCAATCAAATGTCCAGTAAATGAAATGGGTCGGACAATTAAGCGGTAAATATTCTTGCGTCTTCTCTCTGTTAATCTGGTCACTCTAGAGGCGCCACTAGAGTGACACTACCTTAAAACCTACCTTAAAATACTAAGAAAGCAAATTCATTCACTTCTTTAAATTCCATGACATCTACTGGATCACTGTACTGATCCTGTAGGTCATGTGTGGTCAGTTATGGTTTGAAAATAGAAATACAGTTTGTCTAATAAAAAGATATTAAACATGCTTGTCTGAGAGAACGAAGTTTAACTGAGCTCGCGACTACAGCAACGTTGCTGAAATCTATGTTGCAAAGATCTAGAGACAATAATCAAAAGCAAATGGAATTTATACTCAGTATTAAATAATGTAACATATTTTGTTCAACAGGCGTGTACGAAGACTTTGCTACATAAAACGGCTACTTTATTTTGTTTCCAAATATCAGAGAGTTGGTAACATTTTGAACTTTTGTAATATAAAGGAATAAAAATGTAGTCTTAATTTCTAAACCTGATATCTTCATTGATTCTCTAACACACGTTCGTACATGTTGTGTAAGCTTTTGCTAGAGTTTTCTAGTTGTTCCTGCTACCGTCCTTCGGCCTAAGCAACTGCCATGAGTCCCAACTTCAGACGGGGACATAGATGATTGAAATAAAAATACAATAGGATCCCCAATAAATTTGTATTACACTCTCAGTTTGGTAAATATGTAAATGTTTTTATCTTTTTAATGTTTAAATAGCTTCTTAAATATCGCAGGATTATTGATAAAAGTGATCAAGTCCAAAAATTGGTTGTATTGATACATAAGGCGTTCACAGGTTTCTAAACCTTCCAAAATCAGCTCTGATTTCATAGTATTTATTGTAATGCTACATCTTCTATATTATTTACATTACCTATATGACCTATATTATGCTACATCTTCTATTTTAACATTAGTTCAATTTATTGTTATTCAATTGGTCAATTTTGTAGAATTGTAACCTCTACCAAGAAATCGACCAAATATTTATTATTACTTTCATATTTTATAATATTTAGATTAACATTTGAATAATAATTATAAATAAATAGAATTATAACAATACCACACATACATATGTGTGTGTGTATGTATGTATTCATAATATTACACTAGACGTTTAAAGATCTGACACCACATATGTGGAGGAAATTTGAATCACTGTCATTTGGGCGTGAGAATATGCGGGAAGAATATTCATATGTATTTGAGAAAAATAAACTAGTTTTAGAGAGCGAAATTAAAAAAACTCATCCTGTAAAGTGAGCATGGTGACAGGATTGTCAGTCATGCACCTAAAATGTTCTTTTTAATTTATTTTAAGTCACATAGACATTTATGGTATTTAGTGACTATAGAGAAAAAAACTTGCCTAAAGAAAATAATGCAGAAAGCAGATGTTGAGAAAGTTGAAATGTTCTTGAAGTGAAAAATTATTTGAATTTGTATTAAAAGGTGACTTCTGACACATTTAAAGCTGTTATGTCGCTGGATGTAGACGATTAAGGAGATATTTCTGCTTTAAACGTGAGGTGAGTGCAATTTTTGTCGATAATTACTAAAAATTACACATCACTAAATATAAAAATAAGAACCGTATATTCATGTAATCAGGAACTTCTTTACATCGATGAAATATGTAGTTTTCGCTGCCAATAATGCTTAAAGTTTAGTTATACATGCATAAAAGTTATTAGGAAGTTCATGTTAACGCGGTTAGCTGGGCGAAATCTTTGAGAGATTAGGTGCATAAGTGGCTCAGTTAAGTCTCAAAAACCTTTCTTGTATAAAAAAATATTAATATTTTTAATTGAGAATTCAGGAGAAATATAGTGACAGCAAGATCGACGAAAAAGCAACTTACACCTAAGAGCACTGGCTGATATGGTTCCGGTGGACAACCATCATTGCTACTTCGCAGCATCTGTGTAGTTGACGGTGATACCATTCAATACTACTTGTTAAATGGTAATCGAATTCAGCCTGTATTGAGAGTTTTAGTGACCTGCTGCCCACAACGATAGTTGTGATAATCCGAAATCATTATTAAGAATGATCATTAAATACTTCAAAAATGTTTTTAAAATGTTTAAAAAGCAAAGAAAATGACATTAAAATTTATTAAAAGGTCAGATGAACTACTCAATCTGTTGAATACTTACTGATGTAATCATGTTCTGTCTTCGTTCATAATTTACTTGCAAATGTTTGGGTTGACCTTGACCAGGAAATCTGTCTTTAGTTTTCGTGAAATCAGCCGCACCGACAATGGTGCTGATAGGCGTCACAGGAACCTTAGATTTCATACGATTGACATTACAATTTGTGAACGAAGAAATCGAATAGGTTACTCAGGAATTGTGTGAAGAACATTTGTTGCATCTCGTAAATATTTAAAGTAATATTAATATTATGTTAAATAGATGAAATATGAAAAATGTTTTTAAAAAGGACTAAAAAGGTATTCAGAGGTGCTACAGAATGGCACAGACTTTCTAGTAGTACATTTTCTAATTTCCTTGTGTGGAAATGGCTTTAAAAGGTCTTCCACATTCTCTGCCAGCTGTCATCTATCGTCACCCAAAACACATTTTTTGACATTTTTCTCTTCTTTTCGGTTTCCAAATAGTAGAACCTATATAGATTATTAACATTCAAGAATATTAAAGAAGAAAACCTTGTTCTAAATAGAAATTTTAATTGAAAAATTTGAAGACGTGTTTTAAGGAAATGGCGATTAAGCATTACTGTAAAAGAGGAATTTGAAACACTTTTTCAGAGGAATCTCTTGAGTTTTCAAAAACTTATCTGAAGTCATTAGAAACACTTCCACTTATAAATTTAACAATGTATACACATCAATGCAATTGTTCATATTAACGGTGTGAGAGGTACATGCAAACTATATATGTATTTAAAAACCGGAAAGAGTACAATAAAAATGAATTTAAAGACATAAAAACACTGGAATTAGTACTATTTGTTGAAAAATATGTGAAACAAAAATTGGAGCAATTTTTGAGAAATGGCGTTTGGGTATTTCTTGAAAATGCGGAAATTTTGTGCCTATTTTCACCAAAAACTGTTGAGTTTTTGAGGAAATTCTATTCAACATCATTTAGATATATATATAAATACAATAATGTGAACAAATTGTCTGTAATGGAAATATGAGCTACGGAGAGACAAGACAGAGAAAAACATTTTTTTGTTGCTTATTGAAAATATTGCACTATATTGGTGAGGAAACTATTAACATTTTCAAACAATGCAGATCTAATGATATAATTATGGACAACAAATTTATTTGAAGGAAATTTGCAATTTTTTCAGTTAGGAAGACGCCAGGTATTCAACTTTCTTTCAAAATTCCTGTTAACTGTGAAAATAGAACTCTATGCTACTTTGTAAGTGTATTTTGCGCTGTTATTACTAACACATTTAAAGCAAAAAATTACAAACCTTGAGAAAATTTCGAGAAATGTCCTTGAGCTTGATCTAAAAACTCAAGTTTTAAAGAATATTTTGTAAATTTAAGCTTCAACTACAGATAGATAGACAGATATTTTCTTCCACCGGAAAAAATCCTACGTGATGGTTTAAGCGCTAGTAGTGTTCACAGACGGACAGACGACGGGCGTTTCGCTTTCAACTTGAGTTTTTACTAAGGATCGAACAAAGAGATTTTCGCAATACACGAGATTATTAGACTGATTTTTTCTTAATTAATCAACTGCATTTATCCACTTCTTTTTGTTACCAGATCCGAATGATTTTTTCTGCCGAAAATCCGCCGTTTTTTCGCGCAGTAATATAACTTTCATTAGCGTATACACTCCGTATATACATAGGTATGCAAGAAAGTAAAAGTTATATTTCATTTAAATCGTTCCTATTTATATTATACTCGTAGAACTGTGTTCAACATGCTCTTAATAATTCACTTCACCACAAGCCTCAGCTTAGCCTCAAAGAATCCCATACTGCAGTTAAATGTATCATTTTTTTCGTCTATTGCCTCGCATCCCACGAAATTCTGCTAAAACTGAAAATACACTGCATACTGTTTTCATTAACTTTATACTATTATGTTCAAGCTGGCTAACCTAAGATAAAGAAAAGCAAAAAAATTAAAATAATAAAATTAAATAGTGGCATATCTACCGTAGTTAACAACTGTCCTGTATATCAACATGAGCACTTGAGTATTTTCTGACGTTAACGATCCACCCACACAATTTTGCATAGTGTAACGATTATGGACAATGAACTAAATTATATATTAGAATGTTCTAACCGAAGTGCGTTAGCAGACGTTTTTTCTTAATTTGATTGATAAAACCAAATGGTATAATTGTTTTGATATTACAATTGTTTGCATGAACATCGTGATTAATCGTTCGTAAAAAAACTATTAATTTTGAACTTACGTCTATTACAAAATAACTTCAATGCGTAAAATAGTTAAAGCCCTGATGAGTCCTAACGAAAACAGTACGTCTTAATCCATTTATCGAGTACTTTATGCTAACAAAATGAAGTTTCGAATAATAATGTTATTCTAAAAATATTTTGGTAGATCGATAGCAAGAAATGTCGAACGATGACATTAAGTTTATTGCGTGTTGCGTAATGTGTCCATTTTTCTCACTTCCCAGCAATATTCTGCACCGTTTATTTTCTGACTCTAATTTGCAATTAGAGAAAGCGCCATCCGTTCTGATAGATCAATATTTTGAGAAACTTCAATAAAATATTTCAATAGTCTTAATTTTTTAAACTGAATTTAATTAATTTAAATTACTTAATTATTTTAAGTTCATTAATAACCAATTGTAATTGCAGAATTACATGAATTCAAACGATAGGTAAAATGTATTAGTATTTTTGATATTTTATGATTAAATAAAAAATAGTTCACGCATTGTAGATAAAACCGATTATATAACCGTATAAACTCGTTTTTATATATTTATATTATGATTTAGGCTTAGGCAACGCAATTTTTTCTTCTTGCAGTTGCCATTGTCGCTTTTAGGAGTGGCTTTCATGACCTTTCCCTGTTCTCGCAAAAGTGCTGGCGCTGCAAAGACAACCTTCTAAAATGCGACAAAAGCAACGGTTGCTACCAGGAAATTCGTACATTTAGTTCAAAATCACATGTCTGAAAATGTTATTTTATACTCATTATACTATCAAAACGTTTATGTATGTTACATCAATGCGTCTATTTATGATTATCTAACGCCAGTGAAAAATATATGGTTCCATTTAAACAATCAAAGATAATTAATTTTCTCGAAAACTAAAAAAATATCGAACAATACCTCTACTGCTCATTACTTCCTGCATGATTCCGCATTGTTGATTCTGCGTGTCGATGAACGGTCGAGAAGGTATGGGGGTAGCCCATAGTTGGTGAGACTATAATTCTGGCTTTGAAAATTTTCATTGCGAATTTTTCATTTTCCAATAAAGGCGCTTTTACAACAGTTATTATGTTTTATTTAATAAAAACCTCACGAAAACATTGATATCCTTTGTAATTCAGTTACCCAACTCCCAGGAATGTTTCCGCGCTCTAAATTTCTTTTCGTTGCCTGCCGCAGCGACGACTGGAGGCAGCAATCTGCGAGGCATAAATAGGAACACGAATGCCCATGCGGGCAAAACTGACCGCCCTATATATAGATTCTGCTAGGATATTATTTGATTGACAGTCACAACTATTATCATCGCGACATTTTACAATCTTTTATTTTAGTCATCAATATTCCCTTCGAGATTCTGAATTTTTTTTTCTGAAGCTTGGCATACTGTCAGTCCACTATTAATGAAGGTATTCTTCAGCTCACCAATCGCAATAAAATGACTTGAACCGCGAGTACTTGGAAACTGCACCTAGCTTTAAATTATTAAGCAATAACATTGAGAATTGCTAAACCCCATTCCTAAAATACCAACAAACTATATAAGAAACAGAATAATGATTAAAATGCAAATAAATGATGGACAAAAAAATGGAATTAGAAAACCACAATGATAATATGACGCACTGTTTGGTAATCTCAATATTATACAATCATGAAGTCCGGCAGAAAGGTTTCCACTCCAAAAGTTTTGTCCACACTAGGAAACGAACTTGCTTAGGTGCAGAGAGTTGTTACAATGTCCACTGCACTATTATCTTCCCAAGAATCACAGCCCCTCCGACACAAAAAAGTTGGACAGATTAACACATGCTCATAAACGAGAATGAAGTTTGTTTAGAACTTTACGTGCGGTCTCACAGTCCGCGGTATCTACCACGTTTGAGTAGTGACCACTATAAGTGTGAGATGACCTGTTGGAACATGCGTTTCGGGAACTACTGTAATCGGGTAATTTTGTTGGGGCACTCCCCTGCATCGAGATTGGCTACGATGGTTTCAGGGGCGCACCGCCTGCGACGTTTCGTCATGACAAGGGCTGTCCAAGCCGTGCAAAATCTGAACTTTAGCCGCAGACGGCCGTGATCACCGGAGAGCCAAATTGTACCCTCAGCTAGTAATGTCAAGATCCTCTCGCAGAAAATAACGACGTTTGCCTTCTTTCAACACAGACAGCCTATTCCACTGTTTACAACTTTTGTTACCTTGGCACAAACTTTTTTCTTTTTAAATTCATGATATAGAAAGCCAAACTCATTTTCTTCTTGTCACAAAGCCAACACTGCACATCACATTTGTTTGGAAAGCATATATTAAAATTTTAAACACTCAGGATGATCTGCTTTATCCGGAAAACCCAACATACCAAAACCTAAGATGAATTTGCTCAAGTTAACAACACATCACTTTACGAGGCTTACTACATCACGGAGTACACACGTTTTCACTTAAGCAAGCCACGGCACGCTTTCATAGCTCTTCCTATCTGAATTTCACTAAAAAAACGTTAAAAAAAGACACCCACCTACATCACAGAAACACTTTCCTGTCTGAATTACACTCTTTTTCTTCTGCAAAAACTTTTAAGGAATTCTCAAAATAAGGCTATAATTTTGAGAGCCCTTTACTTCAAAATCACAACACGTACACGAAACTTTTCAGAATAAATAAAACAATGATAGATAAAACACTGTTATTCTCACCAGATTGTACTTTTCCGAATCCTTCTCTCACCTAACGTTTCGAACCCATAGATGAAAGCCTTAACCTCACATCACTGTACAAAAAAAAAAATACATCACTTCACAAGAAGAATTAGAACACGAAAGAAACATTATTTCTCAGTGGCAACTTGTGTATGTATGTATGTATGTATGTATGTATGTATGTAGGTGCTTCAAATTATGCACTATAATATCCGAGTGAATTTCTTTCATGTCGCTAACCAAGCAACACTTCCACACTGACTCTTTAGAATAAATAATTAAATACATGGAGGAAAATAATCAGCTATTGTCACCTGTTCGGAACCACCCCAAACATTCTCTAACCTGACACACCGAACAATAAGATGAAAAGCCTTAACCTAACAGCACATAACACCAAAAACATCACTTAACAAGAAGCACTAGATCTCGAAAGCTACACTTACTGTACAAAACCATCACACTATTTCCGAGCTCTTCACAACTCAACTCGAATTAAATCACAGTCATAATGCAAACACTAGCATCTCAAAATCTCCTTACACTGTGTGTACTAAACTTTGCCTTCATTCTCACTTTAAACATTTCTTATTTATAAAGCCAGGTATACACTCCACAACACAGCAGCCGAAGCATTGTAGATTAAATAGATAACAACAACTAAAACGACTGTTGAGCCTTCCTACCCGAATTCTCACGTTACCAAACTCACCAACACCTACGATGAGAACTCTTCACTTAACAACATTACAACAAATCATTACACAACACCCTTACCAGATCACGAAAAGAACAACTATTCTCTAATAATTTCTCATGGCTCACTCTGTATACACTGCCTAATCCGTACTCAATTACAATCACAGAATCACTTTCCTGCCTGCATTTCACTGTGTTTCCACTCTTTTCCCCTCGCACACTTTAATAATAAAATGTATAATAAAATCCCAGTGAATTTCTTTCAGTCACAACAACAACATCATACCGACACCTTTAAGAAGAATAATGAAATACATGGGGGGAAAACACACCCCACCATGTCACCTGCTGATCGGAATATTCTTACCTGACAAACTGATACCTAAGGTGAAAAGCCTCAACTTGACAGCACTTAACAAAATATCACTTAACAAAACATCACTTAACAAGTGACACTACAACCCGAAAGCTACACTTACTCTGTGTACCAAACCATCACACACCCTCACAGCTCTTCATAGTTGTGGTAGATAACAGGAGTAATAATTTTTTTTGTAAACAGAACTGTGACAGACGTCCACGTACGAGAGCACTGATTAAAAGGAAACTAGAACACGGTACCCTCAACTAGTAAAACGAAAGGAGATCCGCTCACAATATCACACGACTGCATTCTATCAATATCTACAAACCTGCCGTTGCACGCCACAATACTTTACTACATCCTTTACGCAATATAAACAAAGCCTTGCTACATATCACTGCACACGACACCAACACTTCATCGTTGTATGAAGACATTTGCTTTGTTTCATCTGGGACCTCAACAAACAAGCACTTACTGAATCATGTTGAAAATTAAATAATTAAATATAAACGGCGAGCGGTTCACAAACGTTCTAACAAGCACATGAAAACCCCACTCGCGCACTATACCGAACATCCAATTACTATTCATTGAAGGGGAGCAAGTTAGTAAAATAAAGAATCACATGATTGCATTCACTACACTGAATATTTCGCTCGACAAGGCACCTATGTGTAGGTGAAAAAGACGAACAGAATAAGGCACGTGTTTGCACTCGCTACTCCAAAATAATTGCATGCTATGATTTCTATCACGCTATAAATGAAAACACATTCACTATGGTAACGAATGCGTATCACTGCACAATGCGCACTACATCACGAAATCTACTATTATTCCATGTAGCAAGCCATCACCCTGTGCCCGAATGATTAAAAGAAAGAATGAACATTGCACGTCCACAGCAGAATGCCACGCACACTCTCATTTTCTCCACTAATCGAGTACACATTACACCAAAACATGAATATATGCAATCAGGCAACGAGTACTAATTTTCACATAATAATAAGATGAATTCCATCACAGTTACATCCCACAAAAAGCAAACACGAAACGAATACATGTGGACTGCAGCAAACATTACGAGTTATATACTGCTATGATTTTGCGAGTCGAAATGGTGAGGATTTGAAACGAGTATTTTCACTGAAACTGTGCACTTTCTGTTTAAGACTCATTACTTCTACAATTGGCAATAAGGAAGACACCACAGCACTCGACCTTTGTTGAATGCATATGCCATGCAGAGAAAGCAATTCTTGCCGAAAGGTTGTACATTCCCATCTTCACCTTTCATTTATTTCTTCAGTGAAACGCTGCCGTGACCGAGTTCGAATATTTATTGAATTACATCCCGCGCCTTTTTCCCACTTCTTGGAAACTATGGAAACCACGCAATGAAACGTTCGCGTAACAAACACGTACGCGAGCTGAAAACGATGCAAAGAGCGACAATGCTAGTGAAATCGCGAAAGCTCCGATTATCACAAGTATCCGTTCATTACACTGAATAACAAGCATGCATTTCCTGAAATTCCAAAACGTCGAGGGAAATATGGGCAGGGGATTGACTGGCTGATCAGTGTTGACGGTCACCAGAATCATGAACCAAAACCGCTTTTTTCCTGCCAATTATAAATTATCTGTATTAGTTCAAATTATTATCTTTGACAGAACTTTGACGCAAAGAAGCGTATTTAAAAATGTAACGAAGAGCGATTCATATCAGTCGGAATATCTCCACACAAACGGAATCTCGGGAACATGAGTACGAATAATACATCATTAGAGGGCGGTTTTTTTACATGCGTTTCAAAGATCCGACCTTTATACCTAGTCTCGGATTCTTGTAAAAATCACATGAGTAACCTCAAACCAGCCGCAATATCTCACTGATTTTCATAACTTAGCTTCCTGTTGCACTGTACGCATGACGACTATTTCGCCACGAATTCCCTACCCTAGAAATGAGGCGTAATAAAACCCCACCGCAATTAGCACCATTAATCTCTAGAGAAACCTGCCCTGACTGCGTTCAAATTTATATTAAATTACATCCCACGTCTTGAAAGTGAGAGAAAACGCCTTGTAATACATATTGCGAATGATTTTTTGGGAGGCTGTAAAATAAGTAATGACTTTACACGAAAGAGAGACTGGTGTGGAGTTTCAAACATTTTTCGCTTGCCTACCCCCGCATTAACATCGGCTTTAAGAATAGTACGTGGCACTCAGATTTACGTAACAGTGCGAAAATCATGACGCGAATGTCAATGAACTAAGATATTTTTGAAACGCTTTTCCATCCATAACTTCATTCTTACAGCTTGCATTGAGCACGACTTATCCGCGCAATAAATAAAACTTGAATCACTGGCAAACCCTAAACAAAAACGTCAAAATGATCATCGTTGGTATGTATTTCCATAATAACTACCACCTTCGAATAGCTACATCGCCCCCTCTAACCTCTACACCACTGTAGCCTCGGCTTGCGGGGAATATATATTTCTAGCCTACAAACAAAAGATTAAAACCTGCAAGCACTCGTCACTGAGTTTCAAATGAGCAGCTTCTCATCGTCTCCTTTCCTAATACACCGTCAAGATTAAAGGTTTTAGCAAGCATGAAACACCTTGTTCTCTGTTTCAGCGCTCTGCCTGGCTTCGGGGCTGTGAAAATAAACAAGAAAACGACTGATTGATGTAAGGGCAAAAGGATGATTTGAAGGTTAAATTAATTTAATATATTAAACTTTTTTTCTTTTTTTCCCCAATAGTGAATAATACAAATATTCAAAAAATTTCAAAAAAAATGTGGAATACTAGCAAGAAAGTATTACTTAAATCACAAACTGTCACTGGTTACCAACAGAAACAGCTCCACACCTGGAACAGAAGCACACAATTTTACTTTTACTGAGCGAAATAAAACAACAACGAAGAACAAACAAAACTAAAAATGTAAACTGTTCGTAAAGAAGCAACTTTCTATATTATCTTATCTTCATCTCTTTTGAACTGCACAAATCCCATTCCACATCACGAACACGAAAATTATCACTGTTTCTGTGCATTTCGTATGAGTGAGCCAAGAAATCCACTGAAATGGCATTAGCAAAAAATTTCAGAGCAGTTTTCCCTTTTATACATATAAATAAACTTGGGCTGGGATACAGAGAGAGACAGAGAGAGAGGGACCCTTTAAATAGTCTTATGTATCACTTTCCCTGCCCTTATTTCGGAAGTCTTGAGCTAACCACAGCCCACAGTAAACTTTAATGTAACAGATATTCACTGAGGTTTCATAACAACCTATCATTTCCAGAGCACTCACCATCCTTTCATAACCAAAGATTGTATTAACAGCACACAAGAAACAACAAATACTTGCGGGAAACACTGAACACGAAATAAAAATTATTCATCACACCTTAAAGTTCGCTCACCACAGCCATCGAAAAAAACACGTGGTAATTGTTGTCGCGAGCTGCGAAAATCACGGTACGCCCCACACAATGAGCCATCCCAACTTTCCCTCCATCGTACGACCCTAAAAAGGGAACTACTAAAAGCGCTTTTGATTATCGCCGATTACGATCACTACACTGGGAAAAATTTGAAGATTCTTCATTTACTTTGCAACACTTCATTTCGATAACAATTGTGAACTGAACTCGAGGAGAGAATTTGACAAAGAGAGGCAATCACGTGCACAGCCTTTTCCTTTTCCTGTGAAACGAAAATATCATCTGACAAGTTGGTCAAATGCACCATCAGCTGATAAAATGATGACTCAAGCACTACGCTTTAATATTTTATTTTGAAACATTCTTCGTTTCATACACTTGAAATAACAACTCCCTTACATCTGATAACAATGAATTCACTGCACCCAGAAAAACGAAATCAACAATTATTCCCTTTCGAGCACACATTTAAAAACACGCTTTTACTTTACTAAAGCCGCCACTGCACTTAGAAACACGCCCCACAACACGAACCTCTCAATAGCGAAATTTTCTTAGAATGTCGAAAAATACGTACTGCACGTAAAAAACCGATATTCTCTCAGTGGGGCTGTCTGCAATTGTCGTGAAGAAAGCAAAGATTTCAGAGGTGCCACAAAAGCTCGAATATAATACCAAATCGGTGATAAATTAGACTCTACTCGTTTCTGCAAGCTCGTAACGGCACGCAGAGACGGAGAAAGAATCTGAAAACAAAACATTTGTTACAACCATTTGATTCAGAAATAATCACATTTAAAACTAATCACATACACGACAGACCGTCTTCACGTCCGATCGCGTGCCGTGGGCGGAACTGCATCGGCGTGTTGCGTAGCAAAGTTCCCCCCCACTCTCGTGTAATGCTAGCAAACCTTACCAACAAAAATGGGATGGGAAATACGTCAATTGTAAAAGAAATTGGGAAAAAATAAATGATTTCGCTGACAAGGAGAATTTAGGAACGAGTATCTTCAGAATTTTGGGGTTTAATATATCAGGGGAGCATTCAATAATTTCATAAAAGGAGTTTTTTTTTTTTTCTCCTTTTTTTCGCAGCCGAAACGAGGTTCTCACCATTGGCAACGCAAGGTCGCGACCAATGGTCCTCGAAGGAGTATTGTGCAAATCAAAGTTCGGGGTGGGGCCGTCGCGGGGGTTTTAAACGTCGCGTTTCGGTGCGCAATGTCTGAACCGAGACATACCGAAGAAAAAAAATTTATTTACTATAAAAAAAGATTGTTTTATCTATTCATTACTGGACGACGCGACGACCCGTGGGATTCCTGTCTCAGCCACCATCTAGCACTTTTTTACCCTGCCTTTTCGCCAAAATACGCAAATGGCGGTCCTGGCCCACGCCTCCCTACTCCCTTTTTGGGAGTACCGGCATATATGCCAGACTGCGTCGACGACCCAGTGTTGGATTCCTTCTGTCCCTAGCCACTATCTAGCACTTTTTTGAAAATGCCTATTTCGTCAAAAATACGGTAGTAGACTGCAAAACAAGTAAGTCTGCTTCCTATAAGCCCAAAAAGAACCAATTCTCTGCGCTGCTTCGCCGCATTTTTTAGATTAATTTTTTGTTTATCGACGGAGAAGGAGGCGTTTGACCCCATATTTAACCGCGGGCGTATTTAACCATAAATTGTTAAGCTGGTATAGGGTATTAAGCTGGTTTTGACATGCTTTTGGTTCCTGGGTGCGGTTTACCGCCGTCTGGCCGCGCCATAAAAAATTTTTTTTTGGTTTTATTTTTATCGTTTTTAGGGGGCGTATTAACCATTTGTATCGTCTGGCCTTTTGGCTAAGATCAAAGTGTAGCCTTTTGGCTAAGATCAAAGTGTAGCCTGCTTTTGATCTATTTTCGAAAGAGCAAATCACCAGCACCGCGCGGGTATTCAGACGCGAGCTTCGGTCTGATATACGCCCGGGTGAGCGGTTTACCGCCGTCTGACGGCGGGTTGCGCCTGGGGCCGGAAGCGATCTGTAGTGTTTTCTCTTCTAGCAGTGTTTCTCGAAGAGTTGCTGCGTGGCAAAGAAGCCACCACCGCTGGACATTGCCGGGGACCTTGGTTCGGTTCCCATTCCGCTGGGTGCCGTGCTTCCTGGTCCTGACCGGCGTCTGATGGCGGGCTAGGCGCTTCGTGAGGCGGTGACGGCGGCGATGATGGCGACGGCGGGAAAGGATAAGTACTATTTTGTCTTTGCCCCCTTTAGATTATATCTTCACTCCTTTGCGAGGGTTATATTTAACTGGAGATGTGCTTCCCCTCCCCCCGTAAAATCAAGTGCCCATTGTGCGCTTTCAAGATTTCTTCGGGGACAGTTCAGGAAAGGAGAACTTCACTCCGAAGTCACCTCATCTTTTCTCACGAATGGCCAGCCACATTACGGATTGGCATCAGATGCTCCGGATGTGTGAAGCCTGCAGGCCGAAAGGACCACTCGCGCACTTGCACGGCATTGCGACCAAGGCGGCAACCCACCCCCGCTCCACGCAATACAGCCAACGCGCCGACCAACACGGGTACAGCCCCCCGCCAGAGAGGGCGCACCCGTTCCTGCCGTCGCTGCAGCCCGTCCGCTCGGACAACGCTGTGCTGTTTCCTCTGCCCGCGGCCACCTTCACGCGTTGCCCTATTTGCCCGGTAAATCACGCCCCTGTGAGCAGCGCAGGCAAGTGGACGTGGAGGATGCACAGCCTGAGGCGCCACTTGAAAACGGTGCACAACTCCCGCCTCCCCATCAAGGTCTGCAGCGGATGCTTCAATCCAATCGAGCGTTGGAACATACACAGGTCTTCGTGCAAGGACCTTGACTCCTTGGTTCTGCCTGAAGGAGTGACTTGCTCGGGCTCCTTTCGCTGCCCCGAGAGTGGTTGTTCGGCCATCTTCCCCACCCAGCGTCAGCTGAACACCCACAGGAGGAGCCACACCCGAGCGGTTAGGACGGAGCGCATCCCTCCTCCGCTAACCTACAACAGGCAACAACAGACCCTGCGAAGAGTCCGCGGATTAGTGCAGGGCCTGTCCTCTTCCAGCGCTACTTGTCAAACAGCCAGCCGCACGCCACCCACCTCGAGTGCCCCGTCACTCCGACTCATGGCATAACTCGCTCTCTGAGGAAGATGCACTCCATGCCGCTCCTACACGCCCTCGCCCCGCCCGACGCCGAGCCGGATCTGGTCGGTAAGCTACACCCGGAGCTGGAAGAGCTGAGAGGAGTCATCCTTGAGGCGCAGAAGGCGCAGCCTACGGGCGTGAACTGGCTGCAGGTGGAAGACCTAATTGGCCAGGCTGTCGAGAAGGTCCAGCAGATATGCCTGCGCAATCCTCCTTCGGCCTATCAACCTAACACGGGCAATAAGCCGACCCCCCAATACAGCGGCCGCAAAAGAAAAAAATCTCGGCTATCTACAGAGCCAATTCTCGCCGAGCAATGCGGCTAATCACCGAGCAGGAAGGTCCCAGATGCGAAATCGACCCATCGACCATGGCCAACCACTTCTCCTTGCCGGCCTTTTCCGATCCTTCCCATAAGGAGTGTTATCCGGAGACGGAAGGTCGTCCGCATGTTAAGCATAAGCCCTTTACATGCAAAGAGGTGTGCGATCGTCTCCAAGCCGCGACCAACTCTGCCCCGGGCGAGGACCGCTTGACCTATGACCACTGGCGGAAAGTGGACCCGTCATGCAGGCTACTATCGGTCATTTTTAACGCCTGCCGGAAATTCCGCAGGGTTCCAACAGAGTGGAAACGCTCAAAAACCATTTTTGTCCACAAAGGCGGGCCCCAAGATTCCCCGTCTAACTGGCGCCCAATAGCTCTCGCCCATTCTATCGCGAAGCTCTACACTTCGTTGTGGACGCGGCGCCTCAATGACTGGGCCGAAGAGAACGGGGCCTTTTCCCCTGCCCAGAAAGGCTTCCGGCCGCATGACGGCGTCAACGAGAATAACTTCCTCGTAGAGTGCCTTATCGAAGATGCAAGAGCCCGGAAGAACAACCTCTGCCTGGCATTTATTGACCTGTCCAACGCCTTTGGGTCAATCTCCCACGAAGCAGTGTTGGAAGGCCTGCGAGCGGCTGGCGTTGGGCCGCATTTTACAGGCATCGTGAAGGACCTGTTCACTGAGAACTCCACGGCGTACCTGTCGGCGCAAGGTCTCTCTGACAGGTTCCCTTGCCAGAGAGGAGAGCGACAAGGTTGCCCTTTGAGCCCGTCGCTGTTCAACCTGGCCATCGACCCGCTCCTGAGGTCCACGCTAGCGCTCTCCAACTTGGAGATCAAAGGTGGCGCCTGCTGACGACATCTGGCTGGCAGCGTCTAACCCAGCCACTTTGCGGAAAATGTTAGACAATTTGGCAGCGCAAACCGCAAAGATTGGGGTGGAAATTAACATCGGCAAGTCCGACACCCTAGCTATCAGGGACGGAATAATCAGGCTGGAGCAATTCTCCGTCAACGGCTGCCACCCCAACACACTGCGCCAAGACGACACCACCCAGTTCCTGGGTAAGCCGGTCGGCTTCTCGGTGCTCCCGTCGCTCGCCAAGGTGGTCGACGTCATTGAGCAGACGAATAAAATTGCTGTCGCTAACCTGGCTCCTTGGCAGAAGCTCGATGCTCTCCTGACGTTCGTCCTGCCTCGTCTGTCCTTCCCGGTCAGAATGAAAACGCTCCTCGTCTCGGACGGCAAGGATATTGACGCCTGGATGCGCCAATTCGTTAAAGACGCTATCGGCTTCCCACCAACGCGTCCTCGCATTATTTGCATACGGCGAAGTCAGGAGCCGGCATCGGCCTCCCGGAATTCGCGAAGGAGGTGCACTTCGCGTTCTAGGAGAACGTTTAAGATGCTAGCACTCAGTTGCGCCTTACTGCGGCCATGCACCTGCCGAACCGCGACATCACGCCAGACGATGTCGCGGATTACTTGAGCGGCACCGCGGATATAGAGCACCGGGGCCGAGGCAGCCTTTGGTCACGAGCCAGAGTGGCATCTAAGGCCATCAACGCCTCCTGGGCCTTTGAGCTACAGGACGGGCTTCTGTCACCCTCCCTCATCCTCAAATCCAAGGAGGGCGAGAAAGTCATAACACCGCGTCAAAGAAGAAGTGTTCTGCAGGCACTGAGACGCGCCAACCAGGTTCTCCACCTGAGCGACTGGAAGGAACAGAAGGACCAAGGGCGGGCTGCGCATGACCTCTCCATCGCTGGCGGCAAGTCCTCCCACTTCATCCGCACAGGCGCGCACCTTAAGTGGGTGGACTACCTCTGGGTGCATAGAGCACGCCTAAACTGCTCCGTGGACTCAGAGCGGGCGCCCCCTGGGCCGAGAACGGTGGTGACGATGGCTGCCGTCACCAATGTCGTGACAACGACGACAACCCGCGCCGCGAGACTCAAGCTCACGTCCTGTGTCACTGTACACACAACTGGCCGGCGATCAAGAAACGGCACGACGAAATCGTCGGCGCCGTCAAGGGAGCTGCGACGGCCATGGACTGGCGGGTTATCGCAGAAGACGAGGTCTTCGGAAGCGATGGCAAGCGCCCTGACCTGGTGCTTGTCAACCGAAGCAGCACAAGTTACAAGATCGTGGGGTTTGGGCCGTCACATTTGAAGGGCAAGGGTTGCCTGGCAGCGGCAAGAAAGAAAAGCTGGAGCGATACTCCGCACCTCGAGGAAACTGAGCTATCGCGGGAGTCCGTTCAGCGGAAATTGTCCCGATTGTGGTCGGAGCGCGCGGGGCTTGGGACCCTGCCAACGACAAGCTCCTGAAATCGATGGTCCATGAGGATTACCTTCCCACCCTCAGGAAGAGAATAATCAGCGCGGCCATTAGAGGGTCACACAACATCTTCAAAGGCCACATTAACCAGACCATCAGTCCTTCTCAGGACTAAGCCTTCACCCCGCCCACTCTGCCGTCATCAGTCCTTTTCAGGACTTCGCCGTTTTCTTTCTGCCAACTCCACCTTCAATAGTCCTTTTAAGGACTAACTCACCGCCAGTCTTCCACCGCCACTGCCCTCCAACGCTCTTCTTTGAGCGCGAGGGCAGCAGATCCTGCCTTCTGTTGCCGGCACCCGCCCTTTTAAGGGCGAACGGTCCTTTTCAGGACCATAGTATGTTTGAGAGAGTGTGATTGTGAGTGTGAGCTCCCCGACCTCCCAATCCCCCTCCCTTGAACAGAAATGATGAAATATTCATCGATGATGATGAAACCACTGATCTGTTCTTATCAGCTTAATATCTGATACAGTCCCCATCGGGGGCTTCAGTATATTAATCTGATTTTTTGGAAACAGGAGAAATATGAGCGGTTTACCGCCACCTCTCCGCGGGTCGTCTCGGCACTGCAGAATCGCCGAGTTCGGCCCACCAAAATTTGAATAAAAACATATATAGTTTACCCTGCACAAGCTCTATGCCAAATTCGCGCTCTCTGGGTCTAAACTACAGACCATCATGGCAACCGATCAGTGCTGCCAATTTCCCGCTACTGTAAGGCGTTCTTGTAGTCCTCTCAACACGGTAAAATATCACTGAAATGCCTAGAACGACGTATTCTTTTTCGTAAGAAACATCAGCGGTCTTGCAGCACCATGCACGACCGGACTTGGAAACTCTTCGATATTTTGGTTGTTATTATTATTGTTGTTGTTATAGCTAAATTAATTGTGGCACTCTTGAATAATCAATTTTGAATTTCGCAATCAGAATTGGGAAAAATTTCTATCAGGCCTCAAACCTGAGGATAACTCATTATGGAAAATTTCCCGCATGCTTTCTAGGAAACCAGTGACGGTGCCGCCGCTGCAAATCAGCCCAGGACAGTTTGCGGAGTCGAATGAGGCGAAAGCGGAACTCCTCGCTAATGCTTTAGAATTCAGTTTCAGCCGGTAGAGGAGGCGCCGCCAATCCCGCACGTTGTCGAAGTGCAACAAACGGTAATGGCGGCACTGCACGCGCCCGCCGACGAGCCGAGTTTTACAGACGAGGCAGAAGTACAGCTTTACGAAAGAATAACATGTCCATCGTAATACACCTACGCCAACTTGCTGAAACAATAGGAGCGGGGTTAGTTCTTTGCTTTATTGATAATGATTTTTATCAGAATGGTTGTGGCTGAGGCTTATCACCATTTGCTCTTTCATGACGAAAGTTGTTGGCCCTGAAAGGGGCTGTTTGTTGATCACACAAGCACCAACGCTGCGCAAGTAAAGCGAGCTGCACAAGAGTGTTTACTGAGCTGGTGTAATTTGGTGACAGCCTTAGTGCCTGCTGATTTGCGTAGTTTAGCTAACTCGCTGGGCAGAAGAAGATGGCACTGCCGTCTGATCTTCCGCGAGGTGATGGTGGAGCGCTTGTTGTGGTGTGCCAGGCGGGGAAGCCTCATGGCGATGCGCCTGAAAACGTCATTGACAGTTCATGATGCCTATCGCCTTGCTGGAGATGCCGGTATCAGGATGGACCTGCTTCAGCACCTTGTAGATGTAGATGGCGTATTTTCTCCTTCCTCTTTGCGCTTCTTCTTCTTGTCTCCCTTGGAGATGTTCTTCTGGGCCTTACCGGCCTTCTTGGCGGCCTTTCCGCTCGTCTTGGGCGGCATGACTATAGAGGTGCGTTCGACACAACCACCATGTTTCGGATTTATTATTTAGAGGGCCTGCGCGGAGCGCTCTTCCCTTTTGGGGTGTGTTCAGGTTGCTGACTTGTTTATTTCTTTTGCACTTTTTGGGTAGGGGTGCGGGATGGGAAGGACTCCTCTGTGTGCCCCTGACTAGCAGTTGTTTACAGAGGAGAGGAAAGGGAAAGGAGGGGTGGGGGTGGGTTACGAGGGAGTGTTGTTTAAGTATTATGAGATTGTTGTAATTTTAGGAGCTTTTGGGTGATGGGTCCAATGGCAGGAGGGTTCTTGTTTCCGGTTGGTTATGGTGGGGATATTTTTAATATGTCCAACGGGTGTATGAATATTCTGGAGTGCTTGGGCGGATTATTTAGGATTGCGGTGTATCTGGGTAGGAACTGGCTGAAATATGGGTTTTGTAGTGCGTTTTGTATATTCTTTGTCGCCGTTTCTGGATGTCTTTGTCTATTGAGCTGGTTAAGTGTCTGCTTCCAGTCTGCTGTAGTTCGTCATTGGGGAGGTCTGAAGGCAAGTCTAATAAATCTATTTTCTGTCCTAATCAGTTTTGTGTAGTTTGTCTTCGTAGTTGCAGCCCAGGTTTCGCAGTTGAATTTTAGAATTGGTTTGATGAAAGTCTTGTATATCTTTAGTTTAGTGGCAGTCTTTGTTTTTTGGTGGCAAACTATTGGGATTAGTGAGTTAAGTCTTCTATTTGCTGTCTGTATTGTCTCGTCGATATGTTTCGTCATGATAAGTTTGCTGTCTAACGTCGTTCCCAAGTATTTCGTAGTCTTGGTCCAATTTATTGGCGTTCCGTCAATAGTTAGTTGGGGAAGTGCAGGGTCTGTATTACGTCTATGAAAGAGAATGGCATGGCATTTGTTCAAGCCAATGTAAGGCTATTTTCTTTTGACCAGGTGGCTATTTTGTCTAGGCTTTTTGTAGTCTCTATTATTGCCTGGCAGTTGCAGTCCTTGTTACCGTGAGGGCGGTGCTGTCAGCGTACATATAGTCATTTGGTCCATGGGCTTGTTAGTTGTCGTTTGTATAGAGAGAATAGAGTGGGTGGATAGCACGGTGCCTTGTGGACGCCGGCTTGAATGGGGCGATGGGTGGATGAACATTGTAGATGATGTATGAAAAATGACCTGTCTGATAAATAATTCTTAAGAAGCGAGTGAATGAAATGAGGGATGAGCGGGCTGATTTTGTATAGCAGGTTTCTATGGTTGATAGTATCGAATGCTGTAGTAAAGTCTAGGAAAGCCGCGGGTACAGGTTCACCATCCTGTAGTCGAGTCGCTATGTCTGCAGTTAGTCTAAGTGTTTGGAGTCCAGTCGATCGTCGTTCCGGAAGCCGAATTGAGTCGGTCTGATTTTCCGGTCTAAAAGTGGTGGTCCCGTAGTAGTATTTTCTCGCATTTTTCCTGGTATGTGTAGTGTTTATTGGTCTGTAATTGTTAGGTCCTTAGTGATTTTCTTGGTTTTGGTATTAGTTTGATTCTGGCTATTTATGTCTTTGGAAGTATGAAGTCTTATGCATGTTAAATATGGCTAGCAGGTGCTTATTGCGTTTTTTGGTTAGTTTCTTTAGTGATGTCGTTTACTCCGTCGGATCCCGTCATCTCGCTGGCAGTGTAAGTCTGTCTGTCACTTCTTTAAATCCGTTATCGTCCAAGTTTCCTGGAGGTGGCGGGGGAGGTGCGGGGGTGGAGAAATTGAAATGGTGGAGTCTGGGAGGGGAGTATCGGTTGCGGTGAATTCATGAAGAATGTCTGCAAACGTCTCTGGTCATCCCCTTTTTTGTGGGCCTGGGTAGGTGTATGTTCCAGTCTATTGTATCAGTGGAGATATTGCCTCTTGTCTTCTGTCTTTAGTTTCCTGATTGTAGTCCAAATGTTTTGGGGGTGTTTTATAATATTTTCAATTTGGTCTGTCCATTTTTGTCTTTCGTATTCGTTTAAAGTTTCGTGGAGTGTGTGTCTGTAGTATTCATAAGTTTGTCTGTCTTGGGGGGTCCGGGTTCTATAGAAGGTTTTTTGGGATTTGCGTTTTTGTCTCAGTAGTTGAATGATGTTGTCTGGTAGTCTCGTCGTTTGGGGTGTGGTTCGGGTGGATGATTTATATAGGGCTCTGTTGACTTGAAGATTAAAGTGTGCTATTGCTTTGTCTATGTCGGTGGGGGTTTTTAGGGCGTTCGGTGCTTTGATCTTTTTGGATAGGAGGTGCTTAAATTTTTTCCATTCTGTAGTATATGAGATGAGAGTAATGTTTTGGCTATAGGAAAGAAGGTCTATTGAGAATAGGATTGGGAGGTGGTCTGAAATGAGTTCGGGTTTTGGGTGCGGTGTACTGATATTTATAGTGCAGGAGCAATGGCGAAGTCGCGGTCGCCGCGAGGAGTTGTCGTATTAGGTGAGTCGCACCGTCAGGGCAGAAAGTGTTAGTTGTGTCTTCTAGCCAGATATAGTCACTAAGTATTCTTCCGTTATTGTTTGTGTGTCGACAATTTACAGTCCTTTGATTTTTTGTGTTTAAGCTACCAGTAAGTAAACATTTGTCGTTTGTCAGTAAGTCAAGGTCTTGGCTCCAAGTAGTGGTTTAGATGGGGACTTATATACTGAGGCTATTGTGATGGGGGCTGTTAGAGTTGCTAATTGAATTCTGCATTTTCTATGGATTGTGGGGGCTGGGGGAGAGGTATGTGGGATGTCTTTCTTATTAAGATAGCTGTACCACCTCCAGGTGTAGTTCGGTCCTGTTCTACGTTAAGAAGTCTTTTACTTTGAGTTGTTGTCCTGTGCTGTGTGTGTCTCTTTGTATGGCAAATATTCCGACGGAGTAGTCGTCTATATACTGGTTTATGTCATTCAGCTTCCGGGCAAGTCCGCTGCTCTGCGTTCCAGGAGTGTGAAGTTTGTGGGGATTTTAGTTTAGTCATGTTTGTAGTGTCTATTATCGTGGTTGCTATTGAGATTAGTTTGGTAATGCTGTCGTCCTGTCCTTTGCGATGGTGATGATGGTCTTGATGATGAAATGAGTTTAGTGAGGTTTAGAGATTTGATGAGCGTGGACTTTCGCCCTTTTAGGTCAGAAGAGTCGGTCGAGTTAGTTAAAGAGGTTGGCGTAGGTTTGTCCTTGGTTGTTGCTTGTCTGGTCAAAGGTGCTGTGGCTTCAGTTAGGAAATTGTGCAGGTGGGGGCTTGGCTTGTCCTCGTTCTGTCTGTGTCCATTCTTTAGTTGAATAATTAGTTTTGTCCTCTTTGCTTTTAGTAAAACGGGCATTGTGGAGAGTATGGTGTGGTCTGATTGGCAGTTAGAGCATTTATAGAAGTCATTGGGGCATGTTGAAGTGTGGTGATGGTCACTGCACTTCCTGCATATTGTCTGTCTGTGGCAGTAGTTTAGTATGGTAAGCAGTAGAAGCAGTTGTCGGCGTGGTACGTGTGTCGTTTGGAGGTAGTCATTATAGTCACTCTGTGGTGTAGCAGGTGGCGTAGTTTGTCTTTATTTCAAGGCTGATTTGTTTGTCTCTGGCATATAGAGTCCGAGTCCTGTTAGTGTTCTGTCTGGGTTTCGTTTTTTCATTTCTTGTAGATAAGTGGTGAATTTCAGTCCTTGGTGCAGTAGTCTGTTTTTTATGTCCTCAATGTCCATGTTTGCTGCTGATAGTCCTTTATAACTAGTTTCTCTCTTTTTTCTTCCAGTCATTCTGGTGGTGGTAGTATAAGTTGGTCCTAAAGTATTTTTGTCTTTTGTCTGGAGTCAGTTCAATGTTCTCTAGTGTCTCTAATAATTTCTTGTATGTCTCGGGGTAATAATAAGTTCTTTCTTGGTGCTCTTGGCATGAAAGCCGTCAGCGGTAATTTTGAGCAGGTCTTGTAGTAGTCGTTGTGGATATATTAGTCCTTCATTGTCTACATGTATCGATCCTATTTTTAATGGTTGGTTCTTGTCAGGGAGGATGTTGTCCTTTGGTCTGTTTGGGTCTGGTCGGGTTCTTGAGTTTTGTCAATGTCCATGGGGTTGTCTTCAATTGAGAGGTTCTCAAATCTATTTGCAGTGGGAGGGGGTGGAGGGGGTTTGTTTTCTATGGGTCGTGCAAAAACCTTGGGGAAGATGAACTTCTGATTTTCCATGGACTGTAGTTGACTGAATGCCGTTTATGGTGTGTGCCATTGGTATTTGTCCCATGCGGGGATAGTCTTACTTTAGAATTAGTCTGCCCATCTTGGGTGGCAGCCTGCAGGCGCCTCCAGGTCACCGTCTGCGCTCCGATGGGCGCTTGAGGCAGAGGATGAAGAAGGCGGGCCTCCTCTGCTGGTCGTTTCTTCTCTTTTCCACTGCCTGCGTAAAAGTGCCACGCATCGTACTCTTCGTCCGGTGGTAGAGACCGCCCCACTGGCTTCATCCATGGTGGCGGTTTCCTCGCCGTCTGGCGGTTACGTCGGCTGAGCTCCGTGTGGTTACGGTTGGTAGTTTGCAAGGAGGCACTCCCTACTCTATCCACCGTCTGCCGGTCGGCAGCCTTGTTAATCGAACTAGGTCAGTGCCCTGACGTAGTAATTGTCCGTTGTCCAAAAAGTAGTAATTGTAGTAGAAAAGTAGTAGAAAAGTAGTAGACGTAGTAATTGTCCGTTGTTCGACAATAAACGACCAAACAGCAATGCCGAGTACCAAACTGGTCATATTTATAACCTCGGTACCCTTCCTCGGCGCCCGGGGGAGGGGCCGCCTAACAGAGCGGTTTACTGGCGGTGCGCGCCGAATAACGGCGATCGCGGCGCTCCCTGTGGAAGGGGAACCGAAGTATCAAATAGAGGTCGGGCCGCGCTCGGCGCCACAACCGAGTGGAGTGGCCCGCAGAGCACATAGAGCAAAAAGTTGTAGCTAGTAGTGTTATAAGAGCAAAAAGTGTTAGCTAACGACTAAGTATCGGCCAGGAGCTGAGTAATCGCCCGCGATACTTAGCAGTAGCGTAGCTTGACAGGCGTCGATCTGGCGCTCGAGGTGCACTCTCGTGCGCAGCAAGAACCCGAACCTGCGGCTGCGGGGGAAACATCGCCCCGCTTCTGGGACTGACTGGTATCAGGAGGAAGGCCCAGGCCTAACAATCACCCACCGGATACTCAAGCGAGCTGTGAGGAGCTCCAGATCAACATACAGCCGAGGAGGAGCGGCTGCGGCCGCGCCTCCAGATGGAGGCCACCGCCATGGACGGTATATTGCCAACGGACGGCGACCTGTCTGCCCGCTCCAAGCGCGACCGCTCTGCCTCCCCCATGCCTGGACATCCCTCCAACCCTGCTGACAACCAACCTGGTGGACCATTCATGTTTCCAAAAAGACCGCCCGACCAACCCTCCTACTTTCTCCCACAGCCCTCCCCTACATAATTCCACTCCTTAGCTATTGAAGACCCCCCAGCATCTACATCCACCACACAGAACCAAAACCCACCCCCGCCTACCTCTCAAAGCCAACAACCACCACCCCAAACCAACACCCCTGCTACTCTCAAACCTAGAATAGGACTCATCCGTATCGATCTATGCTCACTCTTTAGCCCTGACAGAACTGGACTAATAACGACCTGATCAATACAGCAAACCATCAAATGACCAAGCAAATGCTCAAGCACCGAACTGATCATCACCCCAAACTGTCCAGGCCCACTCAAATCTGCCACAGACTCGTCATCAAGATCGACCCTTCTTGAAATCTTGTACTTCCCTGACTTGTCATACGCCTACAACAGAGCTACTGAAGACACACGCGACAAACTGCGATCAAAGGATTCCCCAATTCCCGACTGAAACAATACGTGAATACATGACTGACTCCGGGACTGACCGTATACTACATTACAGAGATGCAGAGACGCGAAGACGGATGAACTGCGACCAATGGACCACACCCTGGAAATCCCCAAGAAAGACATAACTGACTAAGCAAAACTACGGTACATCGGACACTACAGAATAAAGTTGTGAAGCAATATAAAAGACTGACCACGTCCTACAATGTCGAAACTGCCTGAAACTCTTCCACACCAAATCCTACTGCCAAAGGAAAACCATCTGTGCCCTCTGTGCCTGCCCTCACCCCACTGAATCCTGCCCCCAATCCCAAAACCAACAACCCCAATACAAATGCCACAACTGCACCGGAAACCATCCTGCCTACGACCAAAACTGCCCCTACCTCCTCCAAGCAAAACAAGCCAGAGCCCTACAAACAAACAGATCCTCAACCCCCCCTCCCCCTCCTGAACTCAACAACCAGAATTTTCCCCACCTCAGAAGCCAATCCCAATCTTATGCCTCCACCCTAAATCCTGATTCACCCCCTCAACAAAACAATTCCACTTCTTCCATGTCTGACATCAAAGAACTCCTAACCCTAGTCAAGTCCTGTAACCTACCCCAACTCCTTCAATCCCTCAAAACGGTCCTAGAGATCTTTAAAGGCCCAGAGGACACCCTCACCAAACTTATCCTCGCCGGTATTAAGCTTGTTGAGATCTTCAACTAATGGCTCCCTACCTACGCTTCCTCACCATTTCTTCCTGGAATGCACGCGGCGGTCTCCACAACAAAAAACCTCTAATAACCCAATTCCTTAAAGACTCACTCCGTCGGGGTTCTGTGCCTCCAAGAAACCTTTCTGAAACCCAACCTCTCATTTTCCATACCGCAATGATCGCCCCACAGCTAACGGAGGCACGGCCATCCTAATCAGAAAAGAAATCCCTCATGCGCAATTCCAAATCCCAAACACCACGTTCCTTGAGTGCTCTGCTGTTATGATAGGTACCCCAACAACTCCTATAATAATAATATCTGGCCTACCAAACCGAAACCACCCATCCTGACACCGACTCTCCATACCAAGCAATCTCCCCATCCTTTCATCCTAACAGGCGACCTGAACGCCAAATCCTGCAGCAATGCAAGACGGACAATAATAAAGGACGAAACTTGAACATTTATGTTAGCCTCTCACCCATCCATCCCATCGCAACCCAGGAACCCACCCACTACATCAACGACCAACCCAGCGATATTCTTGATATTATCCTCCATTCCGTTAACCTCAACATCTCCACCCCCACCCCCAAACTAGATTTATTCAACCTATCAGACCACCTACCAATAGTATTCGCAACAACCTCCACCACGCCACTCAAACTCCCTCAACCACCACCCATGCTCCAAACCAACTGGAAATCTACAACCACATCCCATTCCAAAAGATCCACTGCTCTACTATACCCCTCCGCTCCAGAAATAGAAAAATCAATAACCCACTTAACAAAACAAATTAAGAACGCCTCTTCAGAAAACCACCCTAAACCCAAATAAGTCCACCCCACCCTCCCAAACGAAATCCTCTCAGTAATACGACTAAAAAGACAGACTCAAAGACGATACTACAAAGACAGACGTGACGAAGACAAACGAAGACTCAAACAACTACAAAGACTAGCTCACAACCTACTTCTACGCCACCAACAACAAAAATTCAACGACTTAATAGACGACAAAGGCAGCCCCAATCAACTACATAAAATAACCCGTACAGTCAGAGCAACTTCCACCAAGATATCACCACTCCTCACCCAAACCAATAACCTTATTTTCGACCCCCAAACTATAACCACACCCTCGCCCAACTTCTGGCTGCACTTGAACCTGAAACCTCCCCATCCCAGACAAAGTTCTACTGCAGTACCTAAAAACCCCACACCCACACCACTAAAAACCCAATACCCCTACACCTACTCCAGCCACGAAATTCTCCAAATCCAAAACCATCAGTACTAACAAAGGCCAGGTCTCTGACGGAATTCTCCCATCCCAAATAAAACACCTCCCAAAAAAATGGCAATAGACCTCCTTACAAAAATTCATAACCTCTGTTTTACCTTATCCTATTTTCCCACTTCCTGAAGACTGCCCAATAATGATCCCCAAACCCGGAAAAGACCATCGGCTCCCCTCAAACTACCGTCCCATTAGCCTCCTCCCTATTCTTGGCAAAATCCTAGAAAAAAAAAAATCATCCTTCTCAGACTAAGCCCAATCCTAAATCCCATAATCCGGCCTGCCCAGTTTGGTTTCCGTGAGGGTCGCTCCGCGGCCCTCCAAACTCTCAACCTCGCTATTTCAATAGCCACCTCATTCCGTCAAAACTTGAAATCCCTGCCATCTTTACTGACCTTCCCATGCCAGCGACACTGCTGCCTAAGCAATATCCTCTTAATGAAACTTCACCCCCACATTCCCATCCACCTATACACACTACTTCAAAACTATCTCTCCCAAAGGTCATTCTTCGTCCGGCACCTCTCAAAATCCTCATTTATCAAATCCGCCGGCGTCCCCCAAGGAGCCGTACTTTCCATCTGCCTCTATACGTTAATGACATCCCACCACGCACGGTGTCAAAGCCTCTATGCCGATGACTTTGCCTTCTTTCACATGAACCCTACCAACCTCTCTTAAACAAATACAGAAAGCCCTCAGCTCCCTCCACCTCTGGGCCCAAGAAAACGCCATCACTATCAACGCTAACAAATGCCAAGCTATTCTCTTCTCCTTCCGCAGACAACCCCCTCCTCCACCCCTCCAAATCAACAACCATCCCATCTCTGGCAACCAACAAATACCTAGGAATCCACCAACAGGCCTCTACTGAACTCACCATATCTCCCAAGCCCTAATCTCCCACCGTATCACAAATATGCTTCTACGAATCCTCACCCACCACTCTCTCCCAATTAAGAAAAAGCTTGCCCTCTACTTCACCTACATACGTCCCATCCTACTCCATGCCCACCCAACCTGGTTCAACACCTCCATCTGCAATCACTACAATATTACCTCCTAGAAAAACCGCATAATCCATCATTTTCCGCCCTCCACACCAACTTCAATAACATCCGATCCCAATATCAGATCTCCACACATCCTTACCTCCTACATGAATCATCAATATCCCAAATCCAAAAATTCAGAAGACCCCACCTACAAACACCTACTCTCATCTCATATGCACATCCTCCAAAACCCACCCAGGAAAAGACTCAAAAAACATCCATTAGACATCCTTCAACTCCCACCACCACCCACCTAAACCTCACAACACTAAGACAACTACTCAACAATACAATGACGGACGGCGACAATGACAAACGAGAGATAAACACTTTCCACAGCGCCACGTTAACTAAATTCAATAGATAATTCGCCAGCCCATCCTATAATCATCAATAAGTCCATATAACACCATAACACCAATACCATCACCACCACAAACCATCCTCGACCAAAACTCACCCCACCTTAACAAAATAACCTGTCTTCTGGCTCCACCAGAAACCCCAACAAAACAACCCATCTTCCCCAACAAAATAACCTTAACAAAACACCCACCCTAAAAACCCAATCCCCGTCTCGTATGGGGAAGGTCTGACATTCCAAAATATTAACCACCTGAAATTACATAATGAATGATGAGCCTAGAGAATTCTAGGCAGGCATTCACATGTCACCACACCAGTACTGTCCCTGTCCCGCAGAGCAGTACTCTGTGTTTTTGTCCTCTCTCTGAAATCGACATGAGCGGTCGCGGCAAGGGCGGTAAGGTGAAGGGCAAGTCCAAGTCTCGCTCCAGCCGAGCCGGGCTTCAGTTCCCTGTGGGTCGTATCCACTGCCCTGCGCAAGGGCACCATGCTGAGCGCGTAGGAGCCGGCGCGCTCCGCGTCTACTTGGCGGCCAGTCATGGAATATCTCGCTGCCGAAGTGCTGAGTTGGCCGGCAACGCTGCTCGCGATAACAAGAAGACGCGTATCATCCTGGGCGTCACTTGCAGTTACATCCGTAATGACGAAGAGTTGAACAAACTCTTGTCGGCGACCATCGTACAGGGCGGTGTGCTGCCTTAACATCCAGGCTGTTCTCCTGCCCAAGAAGACCGGAAAAGAAGGCGTAAAAAGAATATTTATGTTTCTTTTTTTTTTTTCTGCGCCATCCTTGTATGAACGCCCTTTTCTAGGCCAATATTTACGCGAAAAGAGCAAATCATCATGCTGTATTTTTTACCTTCATAATCCCTTTATAGTGTTAATCCAGTGTCGTGTTTACTAAATTCAATAACATGTGCTTTCTTACGAGGGATGAATAAATCAATACTTGTAACGGTTGAGCTCGAGGAGCGGACAAATTACGCGGGAAAATTAACAATGAACATGTGTCGCTCTCATATATTTAGCCTTATCAATTTCTCGTTAAGTCATCTTCAGTAAGTGATGAAGCTGCAAGGAACAAATTTCGCGCAGGAACATCAACACGAATATGTATTTACTTGCAAACTTCATTGGTCACATTAGTTACTGAATCAATATCTTAAGTAAACTGCTACTTTTTCACATAAAACGACACGTCAACAATAAAAGAAGTAGTGTCGTCATACATAAGTAACGTTTTGAATATTGAGAGATTACAGATTTTGAACACAACGATGGCTGATGTCGGCATTTTATCATTAGCTGAATGGGAGCATTCCTTATAACTTACATACCACACGTCAGTTTTATAATGCACGAACTTCACAATGAATATGTATTTACTTGCAACTTCATTGATCGTTATCAGTCATCTTAAATAAAGTTACTCTTTTCACATAAAACGACACGTCTTCAATAAAAGAACTAGAGATATGTAACGTTTTAAATATTGAGAGATCATTTCAGATTTTGAACACACCGATAGTTGATTTTATATTTAAAGGAAGGGGAGCATTCCTATTATAACTTACACACTACACGTCAGTTTTATACTTTAAAAATTAAACAAAGAGAGATATTCAAATACATCTTTGCTCTTTCAGGGATATTTTGGGTGGCCCTTAAAGGGGCTGTTAGAATACTGTGCCGTCGACAACAACCAGAAATGTATTCAGTTGAGCGACTACAAACAGCTTAGCCGCCGAAACTGCACAGTACGTCCCTGGCGCTTCAGGGCGTAGACGACGTCCATGGCGGTGACAGTCTTGCGCTTGGCGTTCGGTAGGTGACGGCGTCGCGGATCACGTTTTCGAGGAAGACCTTGAGCACACCGCGAGTCTCTTTCGTAAATGAGACCGAGATACGTTTCACTCCACGGCGAGCCAAACGACGAATAGCTGGCTTGGTGATGCCCGATGTTGTCCTGAAGAACCTCCTGTGGCGCTTGGCTCCTCCTCTTTGCCCAAACTCCTTGCCACCTTTGCCGCGTCCGGTCAGCGCGATGAGAGGCGAAGTGACGAAGATACGAACGCAGGTCCTCACTGCACCGCTACTGCTCAATACGCCGGCCTCTAGGCGCGATCGAGGTCTTGTACCGGCTGTTTCCTGAGGGCCGAGGCGGCGAGCGGTGGGGGCCCGATTTACAATGAGGGCGCAGCGAGCGAAACGAGCGGCGAATAGCGAGAAAGGCGCGAAACGGCGCTTGGAAGGGAAGGAGAACAGAGGTTATAAATAAGGGGGGAGCCTCGCTAACTTTCAAATAGTCGCGATGGCCCGTACGAAGCAGACCGCCCGCAAGTCTACCGGAGGCAAGGCGCCTCGTAAGCAGCTGGCCACCAAGGCCGCGCGCAAGAGCGCGCCGGCCACCGGTGGCGTGAAGAAGCCTCACCGTTACAGGCCCGGCACCGAAGCTCTCGTGAGATCAGGCGTTACCAGAAGAGCACCGAGCTGCTCATCCGCAAGCTGCTTCCAGCGTTCTGTCCGTGAGACTGTCAGGACTTTAAAACCGATCTGCGCTTCCAGAGCCCGCCGTCATGGTTTGCAGGAGGCTAGCGAAGCGTACTTGGTGGGTCTTTCGAAGACAATTAACTTGTGCGCTATCCATGCTGGGCGCGTGACCATCATGCCCAAGGACATTCAGTTGGCCCACATGCATCCGCGGAGAGCGTGCTTGAATGAATAATTTTTTTATTCGTTCGGTCACAACAACGGCCCTTTGTACAACCAACCGTCGTTTCAAAGAGCATCAATGTATGCCGTTTCCTAAAACTAAATTATAAAATCGCGTTCCTTTTCTTAAAAAAAAGGATAATCCATTAAAGCAGTGCGTTACGTCTCGCAGTGATACTAATCAATATTGTTTGTGCAATAAAAAAAAAATCATGTTCCATGCATATAAGAGTGGTGCGTTACGTATCGCAAAGGCAGAAAATTATCAATAATGTTACGTATCGCAAAGGCAGAAAATTATATCAATAATGTTCCGCCTCTCTCATAATTTTGCAGTTAATTTTTTCTGTAAAAATCGTAAGGATTCCTGATCAAGGTCACGTTTCCGTTTCTTACTATTAGAGGAAATGTGTCGATTTTTTTTATTTTTATTAAAAAGGAGAATAATAAAATGGCTATGTTTGCTGCTCTTCGAAACATATGATGGCCCTAAGAAGCGACTGTTTGACCGGTTCGGTGCGCGAACCGGAAAGATTTGATGAAACGGCGCCATTTCATCACTTTTTTGGGAGCTGCTTTCTGGCGGCCGCCTCGGTTTGGACGGAGAAGGATCTTCTTGGTTTCGGCGCCTTGGTTTTTTGGTGGGCGCCTTGGCCACCTTCTTCACCTTGGACGGCGCCTTCTGGGCTTGGGAGGCGGGCGCGCCAGCGCTTAGCGGACCGCAGCAGCTGCGACGCTGCGCCACGCCCGCCGCCTTGGCTCCCGCGCCTTGGCCTTGCGCGACCGCCTTCTTCTTCGTCGGTCAGCAGCGGCGCCGGGCGCTCTTCCGGCCTTCTCGCCGCTCTCGGGCTTTCCGGCAGTAGCCGGCAACTTGAACGAAACCGACGCTCCTGCCTATTTGAACAATAATAAACACAGCACGTATATAGTTAGTTGCGAGTCGCAATAAACAAAACAATTGGAAAAAATGTAAGGACACTAGAAAAATGTTCATTAAAAAAATAAAAGGCACAGATAATCACCTGGTTCGTACTGTCGCCGGTGCTGACGGCCGACTTCATATTTTTGATGAACGGCGCGTGCTTCTCGAATCCAATCTTGTAATTAATGCGATGTACTTTTTGATGGCTTGCAGGGAAGAACTCCGCGCCCTTGAGGTTCTTGATGGCGTTGTACACCATCTCGAGGTGCGAGGATGCGGGTTTCGAACGCGGCTTCTTCGCCGCGCTGCCGCCCGACTTGCCTTCTTCGGAGAACTGGTTTCCGCAGGCAGCAGCCGCGACGCGCCCGGACGTGCGCTTAGTATCGGCCATATCGTACGTGTGGAAAAGACGAGAAACGTAAATGCAAGTGACGGGAAGTCTTTTCTCGACGGCCCTGCCCTGGATTGCGCGCGCACCGGCTCGTCTTCCTAGAAAGCCGGGCGCCCGCTCCTGGTGGGAGCTCTTCCGCCAGTGGTGTTCGTTACCGGCTTTAAATAGTTTTTGCGGCCGCCCTATGATTTTCTCATATGTGGGCGGCGCGCGTTGTCTTGCTAGGTGGCTTCATTTTTTGTTTTTGTTTTTTATTTTTTTAAGCTTGATTTTTGTTGCTCCCAAAACGAAGTGATATAGTTTCATCAAATCTCCTCCCGTCGTCACACGCTCCCCGGTCTCTTTTTATTTATTTATTGGTTTTATACATATTTACAGTTTTTCTAAACTAGCTTAACTACCTGGTCACCGATGATTGTATAAGAAAAAAAAAAAAAAAAAAAAAAAAAACCTAATAATGGTAAATATTAACCTAAATTTATTGATAACCTAAATGCCCTATAACCCCTAATAAATTGAAATGAAAAAAAAAACTAATAAAGTGATCTAACCTTAACCTTAACCACCACCTGTAAAATATATGATGTGTTACAACTACCTATAATTAAAATATTGGGCTATATAATACAACAATAGTATAACTATATTAAACACTATATACAGATTATCACTCACTAATACATACATAAATAACAAATCAACACATAAATAGAATCATAACCATCACCCGTTAACATTTGTTTAAAGATAATAAGTAATATATTATGTACAAAGATATAATATAAATAAAATATGATGATGGATGATGGAAATGGGATGAAATGATGATATTGATGGAAATGATGAATGATGATGTTTGTTTATATACAATGTAATATGTACAAAAAAATATATGATATAACAAAATATGACAATGATGATGAAAAATGATGAATGATGTGAGGTCAGATGAGATGAGGAAAGTTGATGATCTGCGGAGGCCGGTATACCTGGTGGAGGGGGCGTTCGGTATTTGATTGTTTATTGTGTGGTGTGTGCGGTGTAGATGTGTTGTATGCAAGTGATGAAAGCTATGGTGGTTTTTGGAAAGTTGCATCTGTGGGGGAGTTTTGAGTTTGTGTCGTGATTTTTTGTGTAGTATTGAGTGAAAGGTTGGAAGGGTGGAGGTGGATGTTTGTGAAATGGTTTTGATTCCTCTGTGGCAAGTGTGTGTATGGTGGAGGCGATTGTGTTAGTACTTCTGTTTGTGAGTTCAGCATCGCTGGATTGTTCCGGGTGGGGGCTTGAAAGCGGCGCGAACAGAAAGAGGTTTTATGCGCGGAGCTTCTCTACGCTGCCTTCCATGGCCGTCGCCCACACTCGCATCGCGTAGAGCCCCGCGCTCCGTACGCATGCGTGAGGTATAGGCGATTTTCACCTTATCCTGAAGGACGGTCTCTGAAGAGAGGAAGAAGGCGGTGTATTCGTTGTGTCATTTTTTTGTGTATTTTGTAAGTGCAGGTTCGGCGAGGCGTCGGTCAAAAGTGACGCCTAAGTATTTAATCTCGTCTTGCCACGGAAGAGAGTGTGCGTGTAGGCGGATGGGCGCGACCGTGTGCGCGTTGTGAGAACGTTTGTGAGTGAATAGGATTGCCTGGCATTTCTGCGCATTCAGCGTGAGGCCGTTTTCCGCACTCCAATTCGTGAGCGCATTTGCGGCGCGCTGCAGTTTTGCAATGGCGAATTTGATTCTACTATCTTTGACTGCGAAACGCCACGTCGTCGGCGTAGATAAATCGCTCACTCCTGGAGAGTGGGAGAGTCATTTATGAAAAGCGAAAAGAGGAAAGTAGAGCACGGCTCTCGGTGGGACGCCGGCGAGAATGGGGGCGAGAAGAGGAAGTGCAAGATTTGTAGATGAGCAGAGAAAGGATCGAGCTGATAGATAACTTGTGATTAAATTCGAAGGAAGGTGGGGACGTAGGGCGAAGTTTGTGGAGAAGAAGTGGGTGGTGACGGTATCGAAAGCGAAGGAGAAATCGAAGAAGAGAGCTAAAGAGGAGCAGCGGCGGCTGAGAGAAGAAGCGAAGAGTGTGCGGAGGGCTTGAAGGCGAGCGGAGGAGCGATTCTTCCGAAACCGAACTGCGTCCCCTAATTATTCCTCGTTGTTCGAAATCTGCAGAATTCCTCTTGAGGAATGAGTTTCTCGAAGAGTTTGTTGAGAATCGAGGAGGGAGATCGGCCGGATAGTTTTCCGGGAGATGCGAGTTTGTTCGGTTTCGAATTACTGTCACAGTCGCAGATTTCCATGCTGCGGGGAAATATTGCACAGAAATGCAGGCGGTGTAAATAGAAGCCAAGAGGCGGGCGGCCTTAGGAGGTGTAACTCTTTAGCATTTCGCCGGAGAGTTTGTCCGCCCGCCTGCTCGTTTCGTGTCAATGTTTTTGTTGGTCGCTTACCTCATCCTCGGTGATTTGCCAGTCAGACGGTATTTCCTGTGTGTGGGCGTGGGAGAAAAGGAAATTCCCGCGGCGGTGGCTGGGAGAGAGAGGCCGATAGAGGGCGGAGAAAAAACGCGTTTGCAGAGTATCTGCGAATACTCTGCTTTGACTCGGGGTCGTAGGTGGAGGTAGGCCAGTGGGGGCGGTTAAGTGCTGTGGTGGCTGGCTGTGGGTTTCTGTAAGGCCCAAGCTGTAATTTCCACAGATCTTATGTTATTAATTTGTGAGTTTTCTGACTAGTTTTTCCCACATCGCATTCCCAGTTCCCGTGGCGAGCTTAGAGGTTTTCCAGCCGAATAGATTGATACGCTGCTTTTGCCAGTCGAGCGGTGGTATTCTTCAGGCGCCTCGGCGCTCCTGAATAAGGCGAATCAGTTCGGCGGGCGTTTGGTTAGAGTTGAGAGAAGGTGTGGGGGTGTAAGTTCTCATGAAAGCGGACTTGACGGATAGTTGAGGGTGATATAGCGCGGTCGATGTTGTAGGAATCAAGAACGGTTTCCGACGAGCTTGTTTGAAACTTCGTTTTAAACGAAGCCCACCGGTGACGGTTTGGGTTTTGGGGCGGGCGGAGAAAGATCTTCTGCAGGGCAAAGAGAATCGGGAGGTGGTCGGACGGGAGGTCGAAGGGGTTTGGGAGTTGTAATGGAAAGAGAGGGGAAATGGCGGCGCCATCAAGGATATCGCCTTCAATTTGGTTTCCAGGAAGAGGTTGGTGCGAGGGTGATAGATGAGGGTGCGGAGATGACGAGCTGATTTGCTGCTATTTAGGAAGGAGAGCAGGCGATTTCCCGCAGCGTTCCGCACACGGCAGCCCCAGTCCGTGTGCTTTGCATTTAGATCGCCTGCTATTATTACCGACGGCCCGGAGCGTCAGCAGCGTATCGAGGTCGCTTTCTCTAGCTGAAGTTGAGGGGCCGCTTATAAGCGGAGACGAGGTAATCGTTCTGCGGCGTTCCACTTCAACAGCTGTGGCTTCTATTGCGGCGAGAGGCGGCGTTACCAGAAGCGTATGTGGGATGTTTTTTGCGAATCGCGATTAAAAAGTACCGCGCGGTGCGGCCCAGGACGGCTGTTTTCGTATAGGCGGCGCACCTGGAAGAGAGAAGGTTTGGCCGGAAGAGGTGCGTCTCCTGGATGAGAACGACGTGCGGAGAGCAGTCAGTTATAAACCCTCTATCTCCGCCTTTTACGTTTAGGCCGCCGTTCCCATTCCAGGAGACGATTTTGAAGAGAGAATTTACCGGGGTTCATGGGAATGGTGAGTCTATTAAAGGAATGATGGCAAGCAGTTTTTCGCGCGCAGTGCCTGGGCCGCGGAAGATTTCGATAGCTTGTTTAATACAGGAGATGATGACTGTAAGATTAATGCCGCGGAGGAGTGCTACAAGTTCGAGAGTTTCCAGAGGCCGCCGAGAGCAGATGTCGGTAGAATTGGTGTTTAAACCAGCGGGCGTAATCGCGGAGGAGCAGGGGGTGCCGCGTA